>CM046874.1:495098832-495705331 GCA_025667525.1 Glebionis coronaria
TCCGCATGAAGAAGATATTCCGAATCAAGGTTCTGTTTAGTATATTCCGGATCAAGCATAATATTCCGAATCGGTGACTTTTTTTCTGAGTTAAGGTTTTAAACTGTTCTATTTTAATTCATGTTTTATTAATTGCTTTTAATTAATTGCTTTTAGTTTATCTTTATTTACTTCACGCATTTACCTTTTTAGTAGCTTAGAAAACCAAACCTATTTTTGTAACCAAGAACAACTATTCCACTTTGAACCGTGATCGATTCGAGAAGATACCGAGAACTTTAATTGAACCCACGGAAAAGCTTTGTATCAAAAGCTTTGAACCCGGCAGCGGAGCCATTTGATACAAAGCTTTTGCATGGGTTCAATTAAAGTTCTCGGTATCTTCTCGAATCGATCACGGTTCAAAGTGGAATAGTTGTTCTTGGTTACAAAAAGGGGTTTGGTTTTCTAAGCTACTAAAAAGGTAAATGCGTGAAGTAAATAAAGATAAATTAAAAGCAATTAATTAAAAGCAATTAATAAAACTTGAATTAAAATAGAACAGTTAAAAACCTTAACTCAGAAAAAAAGTCACTGATTCGGAATATTATGCTTGATCCGGAATATACTAAACAGAAACCTTGATTCGGAATATCTTCTTCATGCGGAATAATTAGAACAAAGGCTTGATTCGGAATAAAAATTTCTTCGTTCGGAACAATCTACTCATGCGGAATATATGTTCATTCGGAACATCTCCTTCATTCGGAATAATTAAACAATGCTGATTCAGAATATCCCTTCATCCGGATTATTGATTATTCCGGATAAAGCCACTGATTCGGAACAACTGAATGAATTTTTCTGATTCGAAATATTCTGTTTGTTCTGAATAATAAAATTGACTCGGAATAACTTAAACAAAAAGCTTCATTCGGAATAACTAAAAACTGATTCGGAACATTTTTGGAAAAACTTTGATTCGGAATATTTAGTAAAAACCTTCATTCTGAACATTTTAAAAAACTGATTCTGAACATTTTTGGAAAAACCTTGATTCGGAATATTTAGTAAAAACCTTCATTCGGAACATTTTAAAGAAAAACTGATTCGGAACATTTTTTTAAAAAATTTGATTCGGAATATTAATACTCATCCGGAATATTGATTATTTCGGATGAAAACTTTGATTCGGAATATCTGGAATGAGACCTTCGTTCGGAATGTTTTCAACTCACACCTTCATCCGGAACATTTAAGGTTGATTCGGAATCTGGTAACTGAATAGCGAAGAACAGGGAAAACAATAATAAACGATTTTTACCAAAATCAACCAAGTTTTTAACCAAAACTTAGACCAATTTAACCACAAATCATTTCCTAATGATAAACATCAAATCAAATCAACAAAAACACAAAACCCACTTACTTTTTGAGATCAAAATCAACCAAATAAAAACTTAAGACTTTGAATCAACAAGATGAAGATGAACAAGATTAAATGAACGATTGTATTGATTGAAAAAGGTTAAGCAAACAAAAGGAAGGATTTAAACTTACAAGATTTGTGAATCAAAGATGAAAAAAATCACCAACACCTTAATGGTGTTGGTTACCCTACGAAACAAGAAAAAAGAAATAAACTGGAATGAAAAACTAGTCTCCAAGTTGTGAAGGGATCTCTCTATATAGGCCTTGTCTTTGGTTGGTGAGTGGGCTTTCTCCCTTTCTTTTTTGTCTTCTCGTCTTTTCAGAAAAGTTGACGTTTTCGATTTAGATTCGGGATTTGTTGACGAATAAATTCAACTCGTCTTTTAATTTCTTTATTTAATAGACTTGAGTTCTTCGACATATGTAAATCTTCCATCTTTGGTCCTTTTCTTCGATAAATCTTCAAATAGGTCCATTGACTTCAAATCTTTTGCATCTCTTGGACAATAGACTTTGTCTTTTCGTCTTTTTCTTCGATAAAACCCGTGCAATCCTATGTTTTCTTCAATATTTATCCTGTCGGCTCTGAAAACACAACAAACACACAAACCACGCATAATTCCAAACAAATGATATTAAATACGCGTTTTGGTCTTGTTTTAGCAAGAAATAAGTTGTAAAAGGATGGGTGTTTTCACACCTATCAATGGTCTTGGCTTTAATCTGATCTTGCAGGGCTTGTATCTTTAGATGTGAAAGAAAAAAACGGTTTAAAACAAATAAAGTTAGTTACTAAAGCATGTAAAGAGTTTTATATTACTTACATATCTATCCTCGTTTACTTTATCTTTAATTATTTGAGTGCCCCTTCCTCCACGTTTCAACCAGGTCCTCGTAGTGCCCTTTCTTGACTTTCTGTAAAATATCAAATAAATTAATAACGAGCTATAATAAATAAACAATATAAACACCTTTAATAAAATCACAAAAATTATAAAGAGTCTTACATATTGATTCCTTCCTTGCGCGAATGATTTTTTGCCTTGAGTGGTCGGTACCGGGTTTTTGGAACGATTAATAGCAATAACCTCACTTCTTGCCACCCTATCTGGATTTGACCACCATTCAACCAAGTCATCCCAGTCAGCTTGGGTTCTTTGGTCCCATATTTTCAGCGGTGGCAAATTTCTTCTTGCCTGTTCGGGTGTCTCATGAACTGAGTAATATTTTTCCTTAATCATGTTCTTATGTTTCCTATACAGCAACCTCAGTTTAAGTTCCACCCCAAGCTTAACCCTTTCCCCCACCGTATACACATTGCTCCCATACACCACCAAATTCTGATTATTGTACCATGTCGCGAGGTCGAAATATGTCTACATAAAAACATATGAATTTAAATAAACAAATAATTTAAACATAACACGCATATCTAAATGTCGATAATAATAAGAATATAAGTAAAATAAACAAATATTACCTCAAGTGTAGGTAAAATATGTACTTTATCTGAGTCTGGAATTTCGTCCCAGTCGCAAGCAAGGGAAAGTGTCCGGGTTGTTTCCCCCATAAGATGACTCAACAGGATGCATAATCGCCCAGAGGATGGAAGGTTTGCAGATCTTAAAAATCAAAGACAAGTGTCAAAGGTCGTTCACCATTATCTCTATACGCCTTCCTTAATGCTCCACTATTTGTCACAATACGTTGATTTGAACCTACAAAGATATGTTATTTAGTCGTGAAAATTCAAGTAAAATAAATTATAAATATCAGTGTTATAAAAAAATAACGATTTTTTACATTGGCATTGGGTCGGTACGGGACCTGTGGCCGTCTGGGTGGATCACCACCAGCATCCCCACCGTGGGATCTAGGAGCTACACACGTCATCTGTAAAATAACAAGTACAAGAACACACAATTTAGTTGACCAGTTAATACTAATACACTAATACATAGGGTTTTATGTATAAAATTTGTTCGTTGAATCGGTCTAATCGATTTGATTACAGTTAATTGTGTGACTCAGTTGTACTTGGTGGAAAGGAAATAAAATGATTATCTATTTTAAACTAAAAGTGAAAATGTCGTTGAGTAAAGATAAAAATAAAGTAAAAGCGAAAGCTTTAAAATTTAAACTAAAAATTAAGACTTAAAGATAAACGACGAAAAATTAAAGCTTGACAAAAAGTAAATTTGAAAACTTAAAAAAAAAATTAAGACAAAACAAGCTTAAAAGTAACACTAAGTAAAATGGAGGGAAAAATTAAATTTGAAATTAAAATAAAAATAGGAAATAAAAACTAAAACTGAGAAATGCGTTCCGATCGTAACTTGGATCGCATTCTCGATCGCAGCTTGGATCGTAACAGGCGATCGCAACCAGCTGATCGCGACTTGGATTGTAGCCAAGCGATCGCAGCCAACAGATCGCAACTAAGCGATCGCAGCCAACAGATCGTAGCCTCAGATCGTAGCCAAGATCACAGCCACAGATCGAAGTCTGGATCATGAATAGTGATCGCGGTATTGGATCGCAAGTAGAAACCCTAAGGATTATGCGATCACAATACCCAATCGGAACCATTGATGGTTGAGTTTTAACACTTTGTTTAGGAAAACAAAGGTAATTAGGGTAAGTACACAAGTAGTTTAGGAAAACCACAAGTTATGATCCAAAGTGGGGATCTTTCTCAAGGAGGCTAGTGTGTTGTGCAGAGAGATGATTAACTTTTTTGATTATATTGATGAGAAAGAAAAGAAGAAAAGATTGGAAGAGAATGACGGTTACGATTATGGATTACACTACGACGAATAGTCGAACACGTAAAACCGTAAAAGTGATAAAATTAAAAATTACCCTAAAAATTCCTAAAAAACTGCAATAAATCCTAAATAATATAATTAGAGTTTACAAAAAATCAATAATCACTCAAACCTTTTATTTAATTAAATAATAATTTTTTAATGCTAATTAAAGCCCAAAACATCAATTTAATTAACAAAAAGCCCACAATGAGATATTTTCAACTGTAAACCTCTAAAATGACTTAACTAAATTCAAAACTATTTTTGAAAATTTTAAAATTAATTAAAACTTTTTAAAAACAATTAAAAACTATTTAAAACTTAAAATAATTCTAAAAATTATTCTAATGACAATAAAAATATTCTAAAAATTGTAAAATTCTTAACTTAATGTATTTGAACTAAGAAAAATGAAAAAACTTGAAAAATCTAAATTTTAATTTTTAATAATAAAATAATAATAAAATAATATTAAAAATCCAAAATTTATAAAAAAATCTAAAAAGTTGAAAACTAGCTTATTTTAACCTAATAAACACAGAAATGAATTTGAAATTACAAAAATACCCCGATTGGGCCTAGAAATGGGCCAAAAGTCCAAACAGTCCCCTTAATGGGCTCAAATAGGCCCAATAAGCAAAATGTTGTCCAATTAAGCCCAAAAGCTCCTATCTGACTCAAAATTTGATTTTAAGAACAAAACTCTGAAGGCCCAAAAACTGAAAATGTGTTTAAGCTAGCTTATTTCAAAGCAGCTTATTCTTAATGAGCTTTTTGGCCCATTAAGCTATAAGCTGATGGCATAAGCTCAAATTAGACACACAAGCTTCTTTTGAGTTACTTAAGAGATCTGTAAAAAGAAAATTGGAAAAAGCACAAGGAATAAGCCTGAATAAGCCAAAAGCTATCTTCACAAAACGACAAAATAGTCGTTTTCGAGTTCTAAGCCACCCCAAGAGCTGATTCAAGTTTCAAAAGCTTTTAAATGACTTAACTAAGCTTAATCAACAAAAAGTTTTTCAATAAGCATACTCAATAAGCTGAAATAAGCAAATAAGCACTTGTTTAAAAGTCAACCTTATGAGTTTTCTAGCAAAAAGTCAAAGCCAATGTCTGATAAGCTCCAGATCAAATAAATGGGTCAAATAAGGAAGATCTATTACAAAAAATAAGTTGTTGCAAGTCTGGATAAGCCAAATTGGCTTATAAATAAGCTGGATGACAAATTACACTAGCAGGGGCTAGTTTCGATGTCTGAACAGTGGGAAAAGTTTCCACTGCTTGACTTAATTGACTTTTTAACTTTAGTGACTTTTTTGTGGAATCAAGTTAAGCAAAGGCACCCAAATGATCAGTTAATCATAAGGAGTCAATATCAATCACAAAAACACAATCACAAATAGCCAATCCGTGCAGTTAATTCAAAAGATCACCAGACTTCACACAAACATGAACAATAAGTAGATTTCACACAATAAGCAGTTTTAGCAAAAATCAGCCAACGAAATTGCACCAAATGCATACACAAGCTATAATAAATTCAAATGAACAGATTTAAACTAGTTTCATGCAATGGTTCAAGGTCTAGATCAAGATTCAAGCACCAAAAAGTTACTGATGAACTAAGAACATGCAGTCATGAACACTTGCTGATATACTTGATCACACAGCCAAATTCAAACACTCAAATCTCTTAGATAGGTTATGTTGGATATGATTTATCACTTTTTATCCTAATTCTAAGCCTAGAACTAGGTGTGCACCAAATCACAAGCCAAAATATCACTTACAAGATTTTATGAGCATATGTTTGATTTAGGTGTTCAAAAGCATACAACTTGCAGATATTAGCATACAACCAAGTATATTGCAGATACAAACCATAAACAACACTTTCTAACAACACAATAGCAATTTATGCACTTAAATAGATAATTCCAAACACCCCTTATCTTTTTCAAATCAAATTTAAACAAGTATAAGTGTATTCCAAGATCACCCAAGCCCAATCAAACACATAAACAGATTTAATATGTAGTATTAAGCAAGATTAAGCCACAAATTAAACAAGAACACAAGCAGAACACAAAATCACCAAAAATCAAGGTTTTAAGCTTTTAGGTAGAAAGGTTCAAACCTCATGGATGTACATCCACACCCACGAATTTTGAGCTTATGTGCTAGCAAGAACAAGCACAAGCTTCCACAAACAACCCTGCTAAGATTCAACAATGTTAGAAGCAAAAATATAAAAACACTAAAGTGACAAATCCTTGATTAATGCAATTCTTGTACCCCACACTTGATTATCCCCAAGTTATAAGCCTCACAACACCTTGATAGCACAATATCAGGGTGTTATGATCAGCTTATAGCCCAAAAATTCCAAGGTGTACCAAGATCTTAGCAAAATATCAAGATTTAAGACTTTGAGCAATTTCTTGCACAAAGCTTATGAAAACGTTTTAAGATTCAGGTTTAGTAAACATGTAACATTAACAAACAGATAACAAGAATGGCACTTGACTTTTCTTCACATATTTCAAACACACTTCATTAATATGAAAATGAGATTTACAGAATTGTGAACTAGGAAAAATTCAAGAGCAACTGAAAATGTAAAGGGTCCTATGCCTTAAATAGGCTACAAGTGAACTAGTGAATGCATAAAAACGAAACCCTAATGCTGGTGAAGTCCCAAAAATGCCCCTTGAGTAGCTTGAAGATTCTAGAACATGTGACTTTGTTTTGGCAGTTTCTTGAGGTGTGAGCTGTTGTTATATGATCAAAGGCTTAAAACAAGCTTAAGTTTCAAGCTTCAATCTTGGACGTTGGATGTGGCAGAGTTTTTGGTAGTATCTTCAAAACGTGTGCATGGGGGTTTATCATGTGACTTGTGTGTTGTTGAGGTGGCAGGTTTAAGGTTTGGGATATGATTATCATCACCTTAATCTCTATTCTGGATAATATGGTGGGTTAATTTTTGCTAAAACACAAATACCCAATTTGTGTTCTTGGGATGAATAGTGGTGTTTGATCTTAGTTTAGGTTTTAAAAAAGTGTTAAGCGCCAGTTTTTGAACTTAATTAAATAAGTTAAACCGGGTTTGTTAAGTCAGTTGTGAGTGGATGGTGAGGTGGCTGAATGGGGGATGGTGATTGGTGGAAAAGTGGTAGTGGGGCACGTGTCACCCCACTACTGGTTAAGGTAAGTTTGCTGTCTGCCATAAATAACCCCTCATTTCTATTTCTCTTGTCACTTGCAAATAAAACAGCCCAAAATTCGTTTTCCTTTGTTAATAAAGTTTCCAACTTCACACTTTTGCCCCAAATACTTTTCCAAAGTATTTTCAGGGGTATTTCTTGCCAATTATTGATTCTTAAAGGGCTAATTTGGCATTTTATTCAATGATAATGGTCTTGACTTGTATGGTTGACATTTTGGAGGACTAAAATTGACAAGTCATGATTTATGAGGGACCATTTTTGCCAAGTCTTCAAAGTTAAGGGTCCTTTTTGCAATTTGACATATTTTGAGGACCAAACTTATAATTTCTTGTAAATTGAAGGTATTCATGGTATGTTTGACATTGAGGAGGACTAACATTGACAATTTAGTTTTGTTGAGGGACTATTTGCCAATTCTTCAAAGTGGAGGGCCCTTTTTGTAATATTGACAACTTTAAGGACCAATCTTGTAATTATGAAGATACAAGGGTTTAAAGTGTCAGTTCTTCAATATTGGAGGACCCTTCTTGCATAATCTTCAAATCTTCAAGGGTTTTTCTTGGAAAATCTTCATTAGAGCTTGGTTCATTGTGTGGCTTCGTTTCTCGTGTTCATTTTTGCATGATTCTTGTGATCTTTTGTTATTTTCTCAATATCTGTACCTAAAATACACAAGTAACAAACACAAGCATATATTTGGCCATTTTCATGATATTTTATGCATTTAAAGCCCTTTTTGGACGATGAGACTATGTATAAAAGCAGTCTCATCACTCCCCCATACTAAACCATTGTCGTGCCCTCACGCAATGCTAGAATAAAGTATCATAGCACCTCCAAAATTCATTTTTATTCACTTTATTGAATGATAAACTAACTACACTACTACTATTGCTACTACTTGCGTTATAGACATAATGTATGATTTTCATCGCAAAATGGGACGTTTAGGTTCATAGAATAAGAACACGTGAATGCTTCGTTAGATATAATTTCATCGTCCTCGATTTTCACCCCAATTCCATGCTAAGCGTAAAATGAGATCATTGTCATTATAAGTTAGGAATGCTAACACTACTCATATGCCCTAATCACGTACTTATCCTCCCATTTTCCTAAGTTGTATCTCTTATATTTTATTTTGTCTTGAATGTTTCACGAGGATACATTGTTTGACTTATGCGATAATAGAGATTTAGGTCTAAAAATAGAGTCCTAACGGTGTAACCAAGACCATCAAATTAATAACCCCTCCTATTAGACAACGATGTCAAAAAATTAAGTCAACAAGAAGGATCGATAAACACGGTTTTATAACGGTTTTGAACATGAGACTTATTACCAAGACTTTTATACGCCCCCTAACGGAAGGGCCTTATTATCATAGGTTTACCTCCATCTTTTATTCAACTTCGCCATGAAGTTTTTATTATGACTTCGGTCTTGACTTGCCTTTTATTTTACCTCACCATGAGGTGTTTATTGTGGCCAAAGACGTATATCCTCATGCTAAAAGCGAATTTTGGATCTTTAAAGCTTCAAAGATTAAGGCTTGATTCACTTTCAATTTTTGCATAGATTTTTTGGCCTTGTGAGCTTCAAATTGTTTGCTTGATTTAGGTGAGCACTTGAAATCTTATTATTGGGTGAAGCTTTCGATTATTCGGGTTGCCAATACTTCAAAACCGTGACGCTGGTGATACCTTAATGTCTTCCCAATTTAAATACATGGAAGCTACTAGAAAAGACTAGAAACCAACAATCAAGACTAAACCGCTAAGTCAATATTTATTAAAAAAAAATATTTACAAGCGAAGGGAGAATAAGCAAACAACGAGAACACATAAGTTTTTGAAAGAATACGAGTACTCTACGCTTAACATAGTAACTTATAATTAACTCTATCATTTCTCGTCCTCATTTAAGAGACTTAGCCTAATATAAAGTTAAGGAATCAAAGCTAAGTGCTCAACATGCACGGTCGAGTCAAAAATTACTCTTATTCTCGCCATCGGAAAATCTACATTCGTGTCTTCAAACACTTATAAAACATGAGAAAAGAATTGAAAATTTGGCCATTTTTAGCCTTATTTTGCAACAAAACGATAAACAAAAAGATAAACTTTGGAAAGCGTGAAGGTTTGGCAAGGCAAGTATCTATTCACCCCCCATACTAAAGTTAAAGATTGTCCTCAATGTTTCGAGTCTAGGGGTGCAAACACCCCCATACTAGAGACGAAGTCGAATGCTTAATCTAGCATGGAAAGGGTGTAACCGTTAAATTTAAAGTCGTTTATGAAGTGTGTTATAAACCTAAGGTCAGAACATCAAAGGATATAGCATGGATATTGAGAAAGTCTTCAAAGCAAACGATCGAGTGCTCCCATAAAACGAACACGAGAGGCTCCAATCATGAAGATAATGATCATCTAAAATCCACAATTCACAAACAACCACGGAACAAAGGTTGGAAGGACACAAATCCCCACACGTTACTACATTAGAAAGTGATAACATGTACATAGGATAAGTATGGGACTCCCCCACGAGGCACCTCGTTTTTTATTACCGAGTCATGAGCTCGACTCGATCCCCTCAATACTAATTATCATTGGGGAAGATGATTTGGTCGAGGTAGTTCAAGGATGGAACTTCCCCGCCAAAGTAGTGCTTCAACCTATGTCCATTCACCTTGAAATTGGGGCCATTATTTTGAGCTAGCTCGATGGTCCCATATGGAAAAACTTGAGTCACGGTGAATGGACCGGACCAACGCGATTTCAACTTCCGGAAAAGATTTTCAAACGAGAGTTAAAAAGCAAAACTTGATCCCCAATGTTAAAAACCTAGTTTTTAATTTTTGAATCATGATACTTTTTAGTCTTTTCTTTATAAATCAATGAATTTTCATAAGCAATGTCCCTTAATTCATCCAATTCATTAAGTTGCATTTTCCGGTGTTTTCCCGCGGTCTCCATATCATCATTACAATGCTTAAGGGCCCAATAAGCTTTGTGTTCGAGTTCAATTGGCAAGTGACAATTCTTTCCATACACAATCTTATAGTGAGTGCACCCGATGGGCGTCTTATGAGCGGTCCTAAAGGCCCATAAATCATCGTCAAACTTATCCGACTAAGATTGTCAGTTTTCCATAATAGATCTCTCTAAGATCCTCTTCAACGCTCGGTTTGAAACCTCGACTTGCCCACTTGTTTGTGGGTGATAAGCCGTAGAAAGACGATGTGTAACCCCATATTTCCTTAGGACCCTTTCGAATTGGTCGTTACAAAAATGGGTTCCACGATCGCTTATGATCGCACGAGGGGTTCCAAACCGAGAAAACAAGCTTTTCAAAAACTTGAATACCACACGAGCATCATTGGTGGGAAAAACCTTAGCTTCCACCCACTTAGATAGGTAGTCAACGGCGACAAGGATGTACTTATTACCACGAGATGATGGGAACGACCCCATAAAGTCAATGCCCCAAACGTCAAATATCTCACACACTTGGATGATATTTTGTGGCATTTCATCTTTTTGTGAGGCTTTTCGTTGTCGTTGGCATGAGGTACACGAATTCACAAGCTCATGTGCATCTCGGTAAATAGTATGCCAAAAGAAACCGGCATCAAAAACTGTTGAACACGTAATTATTCATGATTTTAGTGTTATATCCCTTCGTTTTTGGTATAATAAATAGCATAACATGTATTTTTAGTGCATATATCGTTTATATTTGCTATTTATTATTGTAGGTACGAATATTAAAGAAAAGGAGCTAAAACGAGGAAAAAGAGCAAAGACGAGCACGAGAAATGGGAAGAGCGCGAAAAATCGAGTTTGACGGTGCATTCGTGTTTTATTGGGCCGGCCCGACACCATTTAAATGGGTCGGACCGACCCATTAATGCATCATTAGCCCTGAAGGTCTACGTATTCTAAGGATTTGTTAAATGATGGATTAGATCTATGGATTTGGTGGAAGAGATGGGGAAGATGGAGATTAGGTGTAGAGAGAGAAAGGAGAGAAAAGAAAAGTAGAGAGAGAAAGTAATTAGATAAAATGATTAAGTGTTAAAATGAATGACCAACCAACCCCCTCCTAACATGCTAGGAGGGGTATATATATAGCCCACCCTACATGTGGGCTATATGGACTATATACTTACAAAGTGGATCACGAGCCCATTACATAATTATCGTTGGAGCGACCGATCCTTCACAAATACGTAAAACGTATTTCCAACAATCTCCCCCTAAGGGAGGTCGCTCCAAGTTACAAAGTTCTAAATATACTATGGCTCGTGATCTATGCTAATAATGATGTGACCGAGACTTTCTTTGGGAAAACACATTTCCAACAATCTCCCCCTAAGGGAGGTCACACCATTTTACAAAATCTTAAACCTAGCATCTATGCTTGAGTCTTCGATCTTGTTCTTGTGAATATGCTTGAAGTGATCTTTGACTTTAGTTCTTGAGCATGTTTCCTTGCCTTGACCTTGTGCATTCATCACTTGTGAAATTTGCCTAGTTGTGACTTCATGTTCCACATACTTATACCTTTAAATTCTTGAAAGCTTCAGAGTTTGATACAGCGGAAGACTTGACCTTCAGACTTTCTTGAATTTGTTGAAGTACTAATTGTATGTAGTATAAGCATGTGGTAACGACTTCTTCTGGATTGTACACCGCAATGCCACCTTTTTGTTACACTGCATAAGACAGTTAGCAACAAAACATATACACGGATGAAATGGCCTTGAACATTTCATTCTAATTTGGTAGCATTTTACCTCCGGCCGGTGAAGACCGTTGGACGATATTAAATATCGTACTTGTGGCAGGTAGTTTCAATTAAGAACCTCCTTGACAAGATTTCGCGGGTAAACCCGTTCTCTTTACTCGACCGTCCAAAGCTGACTGCGAACGTAAAGAGTGAATCATTTGGATAATATTATCCGCATGATTTGAAGCCGTCAATTCATGTTCCTGGAACAAGTGAAATTCAATTAAGAACCGCACCATCGTTGCTTTCCAGTTGTCACTAGCTTGATTCGTAAAGAATCTTGCAAGTTACCTACCAAGTGCTGTTTGATGTTAACACTAGAAGGATTTCCACTCGTCACTGTGATCAATAAAGAGTCACTCTGAGTGTTCTGGCAAGATCATATGATAATGCGTAGAGGCCTGGAACGTGTTTAAATTCATTTAAGAATTAAACAGCTGTTGCTTTCCAGTTATCACAAGTTTGATTCATAAAGAATCGCACAAGTCACCTACCATGAGCTTTTTGATATTCGCTCAAGAAGGATTTCCATCTTCATTGTAAATACTTTCGTATTACTCGGATGTTCAGGCAAGATCATGAAGATTTTGCGTAGGACTCTTAAGAACTTTCTTACTTTTCACAGTGTGTGAAGAAGCAAGCAAATATGAAAGTGTGTCCTAATGAGATATTTGATGATCTCAAATGGCTCTAGACTCGATCGTGCATTTTGGATTTTTAGTGATCGGAGGCTGGAGAGGAGTGCCACCTTTTCAATACCAATTTATTCGGAGTGAATAAATCAATAGATAATGTGTTGTCTCCGTGTGATTAAAACAAATATCTTTTAAGAGATATCTGAGTTAGCTGGGATGGGTTGTGCCTTGCATCACTGGGTCCATGATGTCTATCTTCAATATCGAGAATCATAAAATGATCTCAATAGCATATGAATTGACCCGGTTTCTGCCTAAGTTGTAAGGAGGGCTTCTTTCTTTACACCCTTTATCTTTACAATTCTTTTTCATTCTTCAACCCCTTCAATGCTTACCAATACGTCATCACTAGCACCTTGTTGTGATTATTCCAGTGCTAACTTAAGTACTTGGTCGGCATTCAGCTACGTTCACAATCTTTCTCCATCTTTCCTAAGGACTACTATTTCTAGCTATGGAATGTCCTTGGGAAGATTCCTCCGGTTCTAGAGAAATCATTGGACTTTAACCTATCCTACCATCCTTATGTCACCACAATCTTCATCGTCGTGAAAAGAGATGTTTTGGGTAAGTGTATGTCACCATGAAATCCATTTTGAAGTGCAAATCCATTTTGCTCCCCCTTAACATATGCTACGATATTCGAAAACATTTCGCACATGTCGGGATGAGCTAACACGTTAAGTCAAACCATTTATAATTGATCATATCCCATATTAAATCACATTTTCTCCCCCATATTAAAAATATTAACCCAATCGATGTTTTTAATATCAATTGATTTAATAGCCTTTTAAGAAAATTTGGGAAGAAAAATGCAAATCCAATTATCTTCATGATTTTAACAAGCTCCCCCTCAAATTAATGAGGGTGTACTTGAAACGTAAATTAAATACCTTTTAAACACAAGTGTAAGGTATTTATTACGTGCAAAGATCAGATATAATAATGAATTCACAAGATTAGCAATGTACGAGGTTGGACCTGAATAATGGAGAACAGCATATGAAAGAAGCACATGGTTCTTGTTCACGAATGTTGGTCACCTCGTCACGTCCCCGAGAAAATTAATTCCCGTTGTTGAGTCAAAGCTTTCCGGTGAAATGCTTGACTTGAATATGAAAAGCGGGTTGCTATCTGAAATAATAGCAAACCATTTTGAGCATGTTTTAAAAATTTGAACTTCTGCTCGAACTTTATTTACAACCCCGTGTCATTATTGAATGACATTTCTAGGTTCGTAAATATTATCGATTCCAGAAGACATGCTCGTTTTATCAAAACGTTTTTGAACACACAATTTTGAAAGATTTAGAAAAACCTTTTGAGAAATTCTCGAAAAATTGTGTTCAATGTTTTGAAAAACCAATTACTTGAGCTTAAGATGTTGAATATCTTAAAAACGAGCTCAAGTCCGAGAAGTTGTAAACTTCCCGTTGTGAAGGATAAGTTTATCATCGGCGATAAACTTTCCTTTTATCTGAAGAACGAGTCCTAAGCTGACATTTACTTAGAAGTCGTGTTCATGAGCTTGAAAACTTTGACTGTTTTAACGAAAAGCTCATGACCGAGAAAGGTTAATTTCTCGTTATGAAGAAAAGTTCTCTTATTTAAAAGATACACTTTCCTTTCTGAGCTTAAAACTTCGAATGTTTTAAGACAAGCTCATGACCGAGAAAACTGAATTTCTCGTTATGAGGATAAGTTTATCATTAATAATAAACTTTCCTTTATTTGAGGTTCGAGTTACAGTCTGACATTTAACTGTAAGTCATATACACGAGCTTAAAACCTTTGAATGGTTTTAATGTAAGCTCGTGTCCGAGAAAATTTAATTTCTCGTTGTAAGGATAAGTTTATCATCGGCGATAAACTTTCCTTTATTTGAAGCACGGGTTACCATCTGATATTTAATGATAAACCATAATGCATGAGCTTAAAAAACTTGGAATGTTTTTGATATAAGCTCATGCCCGAGAAAAATGAATTTCTCGTTTTTAGGATAAGTTTATCATCGGCGATAAACTTTCCTTTCTTTGATGAGCGAGTTACAGTCTGTTATGTGACTGTAAGTCCTTGATTGCAGCTTAACCATGAATCCCCTGAGACATTTGTTTCTCTGATATCTGCTTCTTCAGCAACCAAACTCTAAGAGTGTCCTTAGTTGAACGGGATACAACGATTGGACCGCTTCGTTCTTTTGGAACATCAACTTTGGTACCTGCATTCTCATTAGAAGTTTGTATACTTTTGCATGGGTTAGAGATATCTATTTTTGAAGCACGTGGGGGTTCACAGTTGGCTTTACTTGTGTCAGAGGTGGCCTGAGGGGATGATTCACTTGTCTTAGTTGGCAAACGTTTCCTTTTATAGAAAATCTTAAGTTCAGGCTTAAGTGATGTATCATCCTTTGCAATTTTCTCCCTAGTAGTCTTCGTAGAATCAGAGACTATCCTAGTTAAAGGGCACTCGTTTCCTACAAGAGTAAAAGTTCTACCAGTGGGGCGCCACATTTTACCAATGGGTTTGATTTTAGCGACCCACTGGGATTTAAGTCTAGCACGGGAGTTCACCTCATCAAGTAACTTCTTGACACAAGCATCATGATTTGCCGTAAAGACACATTTTCTACATGTTTTACAAGTAGCATATTTCATGTCTGAATAATTCCTAGATGATTGATCGATGCTCCTAGAAGATGGCATGCTACGGTTAGCAGTGTTGGGTAATCTAGAAGGCATCTGACTAGGTTTGAAATTGCTATCTCTTACATGTGTCTTTTGCTTAGCTTCCCTAAAACCAGGTTTATGGCAAACGTCATTTGAACTAGTTCTAGACGTGGTCTTGGTATTTTTAGGGAAACTAGAGGCAATCATATGATTTGGTCTTGCTAAAGCTGGAGTGATCACATAGGGCCTAGTTGCTGGAGT
This sequence comes from Glebionis coronaria, assembly GCA_025667525.1. Lineage (NCBI taxonomy): Eukaryota > Viridiplantae > Streptophyta > Magnoliopsida > Asterales > Asteraceae > Glebionis > Glebionis coronaria. The sequence continues at coordinate 495,114,699 of CM046874.1, forward strand.
GACTGGTCTAGAAAGATGAACCAAATCAACTTGGGAGGCAAACCGCGGTCTCGAGGATTGTGGTCGCTCGGATCTAAATGCAGTAGGTTGTCTGACAATCGGTTGTCTGACGAACTGATTTGTAGGCGGTTTCCCCAAGATTGATGGTTTTTCAAGCTTAGTATCCACACTAGGTCCTCTAGTTTTCCTTAACTCGTTTTTCAACGCAGCTATAGCAAAAACCTTTTCCTGAACTTGAGCTTTTAAGGTCTCATTCTCTTTGAGCAATTCATCTTGGGATGCCAACTTAGATTCAAGCAACTTAATTTGTTTCAAAAGATTATCCTTTTTAGCTTTAGAATCTAAAACTATTTGATCCAATTTTCGTTCAAGAACAACGTTTGACTTTTCAAGTTTTTCAAAATATGTTTCATATTTCTCCGTTTTCTTTGAAAATTCAATTTTGGCATCCTCAAGCTCTTTGGATTGCTGAGCGAAAATGGTTGCAAGCTCTTCAGACCTAGACACAGAATTGGTTAATGAAGCAGTCGTAAAACTATTAGCAGGATTGTTAATTAGCGCATTCATTTCAGACAACATATGAAGAATATTATCTGTACCTGACATGCTACTTGGTTCCCGTTTTCCTCCTGATTCTTTTCTCTTGTGGCTGCTTCTTGTATCGTCTTGCAATATATGCAATTTTCCCTCTTAAAAACAGCCTATTCGGAAAAAAACAGCCTATTCGGGAAAAAAAAAAACAGCCTATTCGGAAAAATAGCCTATTCGGAAAAACAGCCTATTCGGAAAAACAGCCTATTCGGAATATTCAGCCTATTCGGAAAAACAGCCTATTCGGAAAAACAGCCTATTCGGAATATTCAGCATATTCGGAAAAAACAGCCTATTCGGAAAAAAACAGCCTATTCGGAAAAACAGCCTATTCGGAATATTCAGCCTATTCTGAAAATACCCTTATTCGGAATAAACTCTATGCAGAATAACCCTTATGCGGAAAAACCCCTATTCGGAATGTTTTCTTCAATTCGGAATATATTGGCAATTTGGCTTATTCGGAAAAACTGTTGTCTATTCGGAATGATGGCAATTCGGAATATTTCCTAATTTTGGCTATTCGGAAAATTGGTGTCTATTCGGAAAAATTAGCTATTCGGAAAGTTTTTGCTATTCGGAAAAAACGGCTATTTGGAAAAAAAATTCTTCTATTCGGAAAAATTCTTCTATTCGGAAAAAATTCTTCTATTCGGAAAGATTCTTCTATTCGGAAAGTCTATGCGGAAAAATTTCTTCTATGCTGAAAATCCTCCTATTCGGAATCCTATTCGGAATAAACTTTCTATGCTGAAAATCCTCCCTATTCGGAATCCCTATTCGGAATATTCTGGAAAAATAGTTTCCGAGACTTAAAAAGTAGCTATTAACTCCGATTTTTGATCCAAAACCACAAAAAGTTTTATGATTTTTACCAAAATAAGCTAAACCCAATTCTTATCAATCAATCCCAATAACAAAAACACCAAAAATAACAAGATTCAAGAATGATTTTTTCTAAAGATCACTAATTGATTCAAAAACTAAAAAAGCAACACAATCAATTGAAGGGGTTTTTAATCAAATCAATAGATAAAAAAAAAACGCAAATCCTAAGATTTAACCATGGCTCTTGATACCAATTGAAGGCCTACGTAATCTAAGGATTTGGTAATGGATGGATTAGATCTATGGATTTGGTGGAAGAGATGGGGAAGATGGAGATTAGGTGTAGAGAGAGAAAGGAGAGAAAAGAAAAGTAGAGAGAGAAAGTAATTAGATAAAATGATTAAGTGTTAAAATGAATGACCAACCAACCCCCTCCTAACATGCTAGGAGGGGTATATATATAGCCCACCCTACATGTGGGCTATATGGACTATATACTTACAAAGTGGATCACGAGCCCATTACATAATTATCGTTGGAGCGACCGATCCTTCACAAATACGTAAAACGTATTTCCAACAATCTCCCCCTAAGGGAGGTCGCTCCAAGTTACAAAGTTCTAAATATACTATGGCTCGTGATCTATGCTAATAATGATGTGACCGAGACTTTCTTTGGGAAAACACATTTCCAACAAGCCCAATATCAATTTCAGCCCTTTAATGAAGTACAGCCCAGCAGGCCCGGTTGGAAAGTCAAGCCAAGGATGAAGCAGCCCACTATAAAGACCAGCAAGTTAAAGCCCAGCGACGGCCAAAAAATGTGGATATAGATTTGAAGTTGGCGTACATTAGAAGAATATAACACATTTACCATATCTTATCCTCATAGTACTTTTTTATATTAAGTGTGTTTAGTTGTAGGGTAGAATTAGGCAGACACAATTTTCTATTTTTTTCATATTCCATTATCCTCACTTGCCCTGCGTTTTTTATATACCATCTATAATTCTATATATTGGCCTGTCCTTTTAAATTCCGAAGGTAGAGTACCCAGTTTTTTTTATAAACGCAGCTTTGTTATGAGTTTTTATTATTCATTCTTTTGTTTTTGTCATGCGTTTAGTTTAAGAATATATATATGCATTCCATCTTTTCTTTTGTTCTTGAGGCAACGTAGATAGAAACCATTTTTGAGATCTAAGATTATTTTTGGTATCCTTCTTATTATTCTTTATTCCCTGTTTTTCTTTTGTTTTAGATTAGTTGTAGATTAGTTATCTTTACAAGTTTAAATTCAGTTTTATTTCACAGCTTCTTATTTATTTGGTACTCAATTTCAGTTAAGATAGCAGTTTTGATTTTGGAGATCTCGTTCTATATTATTCACAGTATTTTATTTGTTATATAGATTAGATCTTTGGGTTTTGGAGAATCTTATCCTCACATATATTTCCCCTGCGTTTTATTTTTACAGTCCTCATCCCATCATTTTTTTACTCCATGCGTTTGGTTATTAGGATAATGGCAGTCACAACTAGTGATTGGCAGATAGTGTGCTTCACGTTAGGTTCACCAAGCTGCGTTTCTTTTTGCTTTGTGATATTAGTTTCATGTGAATGACACTCTTAGTTAGTAATAGTCAAAGCTGCATTTTTGGAGTTTTATGTTAGGATTAGGTTAGATAATGTAGGCTAGTTAGAAAATGATGGACTATTGCCATTTACAATGATGGGCTTGTTCATTTTTTTTAATGAAAATTTATTATTAGAGTTAAATTTTGAAACGTAAATTGACAAATCAAAGTCAGATTTTGCACATTTAGAAATAAATTTGTCATTTAGTATAAAAATTAGTTTTTACATTTTAGGAATAAATTTGTCATTTACGTTTTTGGCATTTTAATGTTTTTGCATTTTAACTTTTATTTTCGCTTAACATTTTAATAATTCGTGTTTACCTTTTATTTGCGCATTTTTTATTTCTACTTTTTGTTTTATTTGTGGTATTTGCATTTTATTTTTAGCAATAGTAAGTATTTTACTTATATAATACTTTTACATTTTTGTTTGCTTTTGAATAAAAATAGATACCATTCAATTACTATAACCAAAAACGAATAATCTTTACGATAAAATTGGATATCAATTCGAGTCGATTTGTGGAACGAAAATAGATCTAAAAAGAGTTTGCAAAATTCCTACATTAAAATGGCGCCGCTGCCAGTTCGTGCTCGTTACGATTGACGATTTTTCGTGAGACGATTTGGATTTTGGGATCCGTTCAATTTTGAACGTTATTTTTATTGTTTAAAAAAAAAAAAAAACCAAAAATATTTTCTTTCGAATTTATTTTTCTTTTAGCTATATATTATATATTATATTACTTTATTATTATTTTATTATTAAAAAAAAAATTTAAAAATATTCTTCTTTATCCTCTATTGTGTTTAATTCTTTTCTCTACCTCTCTTATTTATAATTCTTCATGGATTCGTCTTGCGTTCAGTGTGGGAGACCATGGCATGGTTTTCAAACATGTCAATGGTGTACTTGTGAGCGGTGCGGTTTTGATATCGACAATACACAATTTGGATTTTGTCCATTTTGCAATTCAAGAAATTCGTACTTCTCCTCTTACACAAATTTCTCCCCCCCTCCCGTCTATGACAATCCCTATCCGCAACATGCACCGGGTTTTTCTCAATACCCGTGTTGCAATTATTGTGGGGGCCCTCACGATACTTCGTATTGTCAGCCAATGAATTATTATGAACCATATCCGTGTTCTAGTACTTCTCAACCGATGAGTTCCTATGAGCCACATCCGTGCTATAATTCTGGTTTTCATAACTGTGAGCCCCCACATCCTACCATCAATCATCAATCCTCTCAGAGAATTCAACAACTCAATGCTTTGAAAGACGAAACACACGCCATTGTTTTGCAACTTCAAGAAGCCGTTGTTCTTCTAAAAGAAGCAAATGAGGAGGAAAAGCGACAACGACAATGACAAGAGCAAGTATCTAATCTTAGTGATTATACTCCTCCTCTTGTGAGTTCTTACTATTATGATGATGATGACGACGAGAATACTATTTCTTGGAATGATCTTTGTGCTCAATGTCCTAGTGCAATTGTAATTCCTTCTCTCGACTTGCCGGCTCTCGAGCCTAAGGATTCTACCACTCCTATTCTCGATTCTTCCACTACGGAGACCGATGCCTCTCTCATCATGGGGGATGAGGGTCTTATCACTATTCCTTGTGATGAGACTCTTATTCCAATCCAAAGTGAGCCTACGGTTGCTTCCGATAGTGACGATGAGTGTGAATCTCTTTCTAGTGATGATTCATTACCTCCCACCGACATCTTGGGAGACGATTCTTTGGCTTTCTCTAATCCCCTTTTTGATCTCGATGATGATTTTACTTCTAGTGATGACGAGTCACTATCCGATGAAGAAGTTCAAAAGGAAACTTTCAAGATTTATTCGAACCCTTTATTTGATTTTGATGACGCCTACATCTCTAGTGAGGTGAATCCTCTCTTTGAAGAGGGGATTGAGGACATTGATAGCTCCGACTCTCCTGCTATTGATAAGCATTCGTTGTTAGCCATGCCACCTCCCATCATAGAGGAGGTGGAGAGATTTGACCCTACCTTCCGTTTGATTCGGTCTGGAGAGGTGACGCGGGTGGTAGATATGTCTTATGATATTTCTCATACTATGTTGCCACCCCGTCCTACCGCGTGCACACCCAAGCGGGTGATGTATCGCTTTTACTCTCCTCATTTCATACCGGGAAATGAGGATGAGTGTTTTGATCCCGGAGGAGACGTTGATGTTGCTATTTCTTGTGATGTTTACCGGTTATCCCATCAACTCTTGATTTGAGTTTTTATAAAGTGTCCTCGGGTGACACTTTGATATCTTTTTCTCCCACCCTCCCGCCCTTGGCGAAGACGAGTATTCTTAAGGATCGCCTTTATACCTATTTCTCGTATGTTATAAGAATCCTTCTGCTTTTCTTCACTTATACTGTGGATTCTTCTTCTTTATTCTCATCCGGTAATGAGGATAAGATTTTTGACCCTGGCATATCTTTTTGAGCCAGTAGTGATTCTCTTGCTCCCCCATGGACCATTTAATTCGGGGTCGAGTCAAGCTCGTGACTCGGTTAACAAAACAAGCGCTTCTCGGGAGGCAACCCGATGATTTATCTATTTTATCTATTTTCTAACATAAGTGTAGGGGTGTGCTTCTCTCCATGTGTACTTGTTGGTATTTGTTTTTGTGTGCAGGGTTCCCTTGGATCGAGAAGACTTTCAGAGGGTTGATGTTGCTGTTTTCCATCATCTTCTTCATTCAGTCTCCGATCGATCTTCATGTCTATATCAGGGGAGTACTCAGTTCTCATCTTTATCCATACATATCTGATTGTGTTCTCCTTTTTACACTTGGAATTCTAGCATTAGCCTGTTGTGTTCTTAAGTGTAGGGGTAGCACCTTCTCACTTTTGAACATTGAGGCCAATGTTCGGTTCTAAGTGTAGGGGGGTTTATATCATATGGATCATATTCATACCTACTTGTTTGCCCTCTTGCATCCTATTTTGATCAAATGTGTGTTTTTTTTATTTCATTAAAAATAATAAAACGTTTTTTTACCGTGCGTGATTGACTTGTCCCGTAGGCTAGAACAAAGGGGATCCTGACTCTGCCTGAGTGTTGATCTGGCTGCTCCCTTTACTTTTAGACTAAGCTTTTAGGAATTGTGCAAATGAAAATGCTAAACATGGAGTAGTTGGTTCTCATTAGAGCTTATATGAGTAACCTGTGGCTTTTCCTCCTAGATTGTAACTAGACTTAATAAGTGTGTTTTTTTCAAGCCTTTGAACGTTAAAAATTATGTTGTTATGCAAAAATAAATTCTTATTCAATTATGATATAGAGTCCTAGTTCAACTTTTTATTTAAATTTGAGTGAAAGCATACTTTCTTAAATTTGAAATAATGTTGCGTGAATAAATATGTTAAAAAAAACAATGAAAAAAAAAGAAGAAAAGAAAAAAAAGCAAGAAAAAAAAAAGAGAAAAAAATATTTGAAAAAAAAATAAAAAAAAAGGAAAAAAAAATAAAAAAAAAATATAAATAAGAGTTTTATGTTTTTGTTGCTTTAATTATAATTGTGAGAAACTTGCTTTTTCTCAAATTTAAATCCGAAGTTGAACTAGAATTCGTCAATTTTTTATAAGAGTTTAGACGGTAATTGAGAATGTAGAAGTCAAAGGTCCCGTGAGCTCCGATACTATTCTCAAGGGTGTAAAAACCTAGCCTCCTAAGCTTTGCTAAAGGACAAGCTGAGAAGAAAGTCGCTACATGGAGTGATCTCTCCTTTGAATCTTCATTCTCTAATTACCGTCGTTGTTTTTCATCTAAGTGTGCTTTATTAGCTTAGCGGTGTGATTGTAGAGGTTTTACTACCCTTTAGGAAAAGAGCGTAAATAGCGGTAAGTATCGAGTGATGATTTTAGGGAAAATCAACACTAATGACCCACAATCACTTAAAAGAGATGAAAGATTCGTTTCCCAAGGAGGTATGGTGTCGTGAATTAACTTGTATTTCTTTGAGATTAATATTGAGAAGATGGAATGACGGTTTCTTGGAAATTACACTATAACGTAAAAAACGAAAACGTAAAGCCGTAGAAAAATCACTAAAATTAAAAATTTATTAAAACTAAAAACTAAATATCAAAAAGGCTAAAAACAAGTCTCAAATAATATAAACAAAGATAAAAATCCAACAAAGATATTTTAAAACCTTTTATTAATTAAATAATTAATTTTAAATGCTAATTAAAGCCCTAAAATTAAATTTAACTAATTCAAATGTCAAAAATATGATTTTATTGAACAATTACTTAACTTATATTATTAGAAGACTAAAAAGTAATTTTCTAAAAATTAAAACCTATTAAAGCAATTTTTAAAACTCAAAAAATGATTTAAAATAATTAAAAATTAATTAAACTTAAAATAATTATAAAAATAAATCTAAAAGTTATAAAAATAATCTAAAAATGGAAATAGTCCTAATCAATGACAAAGAACCTAGGAAAAATGAAAAAGAAAGAAAAATAAAATTTTGAAAATTAATTAATAAAATAATATTAAAACACTCCAAAAAAAATAAAAGTCACTAGTTGCGCCGCAACTAGTGGGGTCTTGCGCCGCAACTAGTGTTGCGAGATCACCAAGATCTGCAGGTACTTCAGTTGCGCCGCAACATGTTGTCTTGCGCCGCAACTTGTATGACGAACCTGGTTATGAACTATTGCACCAGCAGGTTGAACTTGTGTGTTTATGAGTTTGGCCAAGAGGACTTGACCTTGGCTTATTTTGGTATGCTTTTTGGATGAATATTTTGGACAAAAGGGCACTCTTGTGATCCTTTGATCACAAGAAGTCAAGACAATCAAGCACAAATCACTTAGCACTCAAATTCAAGAAATCAAATGCATCAAAGATCATGAAAAACCAAGCAAGCTAACACCCTTTTTACCTTTTTAAACTCAACAAAATTGCTCAAAACGTGTGCCAAACTATATTACCGTCTTACTAACATCTAACTTATCCTTAATCAAGTTGTCTAACACCTTTTAGCAACACAAATCAATGATTGTACCCTGCTTAAACCTGTTGCCAAACACCCTTTAAACTTTTTGAAATCCAATTTTTCCAAATCAAAACCTTATGAAACCTAACCAAATTGTTATCAAAGCTTCATAGCATGTATATCAACTCAAAATAACATCAAATCAACAGCTAAATCACACTTAAACACATAATCAAATAATATCATACAACTAGCTATTTTTGAACTTTTTCAAGGTAAAAGGAAGATACCTTAGGTTCTTACATCCAAGAACCTAGAGGATGAAAATCCTCCTCCAATCCAACCCGGGTTGGAGCTGAACTAAATCAACAAGCCTTCAACCTATTTGAACACAAAACAAAGAAACAAGAACAAAAATAATAAGATATGATATGATTCTTTTTTTTCTTTTTTTTAAAACTCTTCCAAAACCTTTTTAATCTTCTTAAAATGTTTCTATAACACTTAAATCACCAACAAACATGAACTCCTAACACCAAAAACCTTTTGAGAAGATTTTACCAAAATCTCTCAAAATCTCAAAACCTTAAACAACTTTGAAAATCAAAGTTGCTTAACCAAATAAAAGTGGAACTCAGAATCAATCTCCTCACAACACACAAACTTTTAAAAACAATAAAAAAGGAATTACACTTGAATATTTCAAAAACCAAACTTTTTATTTCTTTAAAAAGGAATTACATGTGAGAGACTAGAAACTAGAACAAGGGCTTCACACAAGTTGTGAGCTCCTTTTATAGAGCCTATAGAACATCCTAGAAGCATAAAAACATAAAACCCTAATACATAGAAAATCCCAAATGTGCCCTTGAGTGCATTTTGTCCTCTCATTTGATCTTGGCCTTTAAATTTTGCTTTGTGAGCAAGCATAGCATCTTAGACGTCCATTTTGCCACGTCACTAGTCTTGGAGGCTAAGGAATGATGTGATTGGTGGATTGGGGAATTGGGGGTTTGGTGCACATGAGTGGGATGCAGGTTTTTAGGAGTGGGAAGGGTTTTTGAGTGTGTGAATTAAGTGTGTGAAGGTTTAATTGAGTTTTACCCAAGGAAAAGTGAAGGTAAAATCTGGGGTGGTAAGAAGGTGAATAGTGCTCCTTTGATCCGTTTTTTTGGGGGTGGTGTGGGTGTTAGGCGCCTCTTTTTTTTAAATGTTTCAGTTTTGTCACTTTTGGTCCTTGGTTTTTGGTTTTTTTGGCCTTTAAAGATTTCCAGCCTAAAACTTGCATCCCCTTTGTATTTAAGTTTCATCACTTGACAATTTTGGCACAAACTTTCCATAAAGATGTTTCAAAGGCGATTTTTGTCATTTGGTGATTTTTCAAGGACTAATCTTGGACAATGTTGATCTTCAAAGGTCTTCAATGAGTCTTCCACTTTATGAGGGACCATTATTGGCAATTTGAAATTGTTGAGGGACTAATCTTGCCATTTCTTCAATCTTTAAGGACCTTTTTGCAATTTTGACAAACTTAAGGGACCAAACTTGTAATTATGAATATACAAGGGTTTTAAGTGTCATTTCTTCAATAAATGATGATCAATCTTGCTTGTCTTCAAGTCTTCAAGGGTATTTGATGAAAATTCCATGATTAGGGCCCGGTTCTTTGTACGGCTTCGTTTCTCGTGTCCGTTTTTCCTTGTATCTTGTGATCTTTTGTCTTTTTCACGATATCCATACCTAAAATACACAAGTAAACAAACACAAGCATATATATGGTATTTTATGACATTTTAATGCATTTAAAGCCCGAAAAGAACGATGAGATCATGTATAAATGCCATCTCATCACTCCCCCATACTAAGCCATTGCCGTGCCCTCACGCAATGCTAGAATAAAGTATCTAAGCATCACCAAAGTTCATTTTTATTAACCTTTATTGAAGAGTAAAAGACTTGCAACATACTACGAGATTGTGTAAAGACATAATGTATGATTTTCATCACCAAAATGTGACTTTTAGGGTCAAAGAATAGAAACAAGTTAATGTCCCTTAGAGTAAACTTCGTCATCCTTGATTGTCATACATTCCATGCTAAGTGCAAAAACAAGATCATTGTTGGTACAAGTCACAATGCTAACACTACTCATACGTTCAAATTGTGTAATACTTTTTCTCCCCGCAATCCTAGTTATTATAAAAGGAAATGGGTTACTAGCATTTTTTATCTATTTGTCATGGATCACAAGTGATTCATATTGACTTATTTGAGTAGTTATTAGTCCGAAAGCAAAGTAGCACGATTTGATCAATAGTTAGCCGAAGGACAAAATCTTTTAAAACGGCTTCTCGTGTATCTCCTTAAGTTCATATCTTGGCATAACTCGTTTCACGATTTGAGACCTTTCTCGGACCGATATTTGGCATGTACTTCATACTTCAAATCTTGGGAAGACGTTCTCGAAATTATGGTCTTCTCTTCATATAATTGGAATTTCTTCACTTGACGTTTTTGAGAGATTCTTCATATAGGACCACGACTTCATCATTTTTCTTCAATCTTTACTTTGGATTTTGATATACAACGATCCGCCTCCTTTTCGGACTTGGATATAATTATCCTCATACCTTGTTAGGGTCTTTTTGGATAGACTTTCTCCATTCTTTAGGGGAGTAATAGCTTCTCGTCGTGTGTCTTGATCCTTCATATTGATTTTGGAACAATGATACTTCACATCATCTTTGGATCTTTAGCAAAAATAGAGCTCCTCATGCCTTGTTAGGGCCTTTTTGGATGATCGCCAATCTTCGCGTCCCGCTTCAATAAGTTATGCCTTGGCTATGAACTCTATTCAACCCCGAGCAACTTTTAAACGATCTTGCGCTAGAGGCTAAGTAACCTTTCAAACCGTACGACCTTACTTATTGCAATTATGTTTTATTCCTAATGCATTGATCTTATGGGAAGAAAAAGCCACAATTAAAAACATATGAGTTTTTGAAAGAACATTTTCATGTTCTACGTTTAGCATGATCACTTGTCTAACTCTATCATTTCTCGTTCTTCACTATATAAAGACCTCTAATTAAAGAGACTCGTGAATACTTAGCCATGCAAGTCAAAATTAAGCCAAATTTGGATTAGCTTTCATTAAGACTATATCAAATCAAAGTTTTGGGTTTTTAAGCCACCTATAGGATCTTGCACTTTCTTGGACTTTTTCAAGTTTAGAGAATGCGTTTTAAAGTTCCCTTGATAAGTGACTTTCTAGAATCAATTATAGGAACTTGCGAAAAGTTCTTGTTCTTAACCCGAATGAATTAAGACTTTCGCGTTTTAAAGCTCCCTATATAAAAGTCTAGCAAAACTTGAATTGAGCGGGTTAAGGAATGTAAAAGGCTCCAAATGCCCATCAAGTCAAAAATTAACTCTTATTCTACCCATCGGAAAATATACATTCGTGTCTTAAAAACACTTATGAAAACTAAGAAAAATTTTAAAATTTGGCCATTTTTAGCCTTATTAGCAAAACAAAACATTGAAAATTGGAAAACGTGAGGGCGTAGCAAAGCAAGTACCTATTCACCCCCCCATACTAAAAGTAAACATTGTCCTCAATGTTTCGAGTCTAAAGGTGGAGCACCCCTATACTAGAGACGAAGAATCGAATGCTTAGGATCTAGCATGGAAAGGGTGATCAACAATATATCTAAAGCCGTTTATTAATTATGCTAAAAGATAATTGTTAGAACAATAAAGGATATGTCATGGATTCGTGAAAAACTTCTTCAAACGAACGATGGAGGCTCACGTAAACGAACACGAGAGTCTTCAATCGTAGACAATGATGATGATCTAGATAACACAATCACAAACAACCACGAGACAACGAGTTGGAAGGGTACAAGTCCCCTTATTAGTGAACATAAAGCATAAAGATAAGCATGGGATCTCCCCCACGAGGCACCTCGTTTTTGATTACCGAGTCATGAGCTCGACTCGATTCCCTCAAAATGTGAACATTTAGGGATATCATGGTGTGGTCAATTTTTGGTGGGGCTTACATGATAAACAAGGCCCAAAAAGCAACCGGTATAAAGGACTAAGTCCTTAGATGATGCAAAATACCGGGGTCGAAAATCGTGTCTTCGTTTTCGGATGATAAACGAAACAACACGACTTCAAATAACCTTGTCCCAAAGGGACACAAGAAAATAGATGAGAGAAAATAGAAGGGTGGGACATTGGTTGGGCAAAACAATCGAGTTACTCGAGGTAAACTCACACCATAAGTGTAGAAAAGATTTCTAGTGACTACTTTGGTGAAAGACCGAGATTTTATCTTAAACGTGATACCGGGGTCAAAAATCTCGTCCTCGGTGGAGAAGTGTGGGGCTTCCCCCATACTAGGTCCACACAAAACGTCGTCAAAAGGAGTAGACGCGTTTGTAGCAAATTCAATCAATCGAGGTGATGACGGAGTTAGAGTTGGAAAAATTTTCAAATCATTTGTAAAATCTTTTCCTTTGTCAATTTTTAACTCATTATTACGAAAACCCAAGTCGATTAAATTGAAAATTTTTGGTGTTTCTAAAAGAAATCTAGGCACACTTAAACTTTTCACATTTATCTTGAAGGCGGGAGGATGATTTGACTTTTTAAAACATGAATCGATTAGAAAAATATCCCCCTCCGGGCTAACGTAATGGTCTTCATCAAACTCGAAAATCGAAGGCGGGTTGTCAAGAATACGTTTGATCTCGGAAAAATCTCCATCGGGATCAAAAACGTCTTCTCTTCCTCGTGGAAGAGGTTGAGCAATAAGATCGTCGATAATCGAGTCACTAGCTTCAACCGTCGTGAAACTAGGAATAGAAGGCTCTTCGATTGAAGATTTTGCCTTTGTCGTGTCGACCTCGATATCGAAAAACGTATCAATGTGAGCAAGGCCATCGGCGGACTTCTCACATGATAAATCCAAAATCTCACACGGTGTGGGATTAGGAGAAAAAGGCTCGTCTCGTGACGATTTTGCCTTGACGGTTTCAAGTTTGTCCTTCGAAGGGATTGAACGTGGGCTCTCGAACATTTTAGCAAAACTACTAACACGTCCCTTCGGAATTAATTTTCGTTCATCTTGTAAAAACGAGGGTTTCATGATTTCCTTTAAAACCATTTCACATTTTTCTTCTTTAAAATCATTTATTGGAATTTCTTCAAAATTAAGTGTATATTGATTTAGAAAATCCTCAATAATTTCATCTTCATTAGAAAAATTAGGTTTACAAGGTACAAGATTTAAAACTCCCAAATATCCTACGAGTTTTTCCTTAGGTTTATTTTCACAAACTTTTTTCAAAACTTCGTTGGATGACGTTTTCGTTGCCTCTACGTTCTTACTTGATGACGATGGTTGCACGACTCTAAAATTCGAGAGATATGGATCAATACGAGACGTACGAGTCTTAGGAGTCGAAGTAACTTGAACCTCTCCCACGGGATTGGGATTGGTCACATTTGACAATGAATTAAATTTCCCCACTAAGCCCTCGAACATTAAAAGAATTTTATCTTTCTCATTGGCGTGATCATCCTTAATTTTATCTACGTATTCTCTCCACATCACTTGACTTTGGTCATACACTCGTTGTTGCTCTTCAAAAAGGGTATCATAATCGTTTTCCATTTTTTTGAAAGTTTCCCCTTGGGTTGCCAATTTCTCTTTGTAATACTTATCGAGATCTACCACGTGTTCTTGAAGTGACTCTATAAGTTTGTTATGACGGCTCATATAATCACAAAAAGATTCATTTAGACTCATTTCTTCATTTTGATTTTCACCATAATTAAAAGACGAATCAAATGACGAATGTGGTTGGTGACCTTGGTCGTTAGATTGAAAATTGTCACCATCACCACGTGGAGGAGAGTTATAGATATAACCCTCACGACCTCCATAAACTTCACAATTAAAACAATTAGCCCCATCGGGTGGGCCTCCACAATATGGACACGAGAAATATCCCTCATCATTAGACATGATGCAACATAAACGGTGTTACGAGAATTAAACGTTTAGAGGGTGAAAGAAGAGAATTATGAAAATAGAGGGAAAGCAAAGAAGATTCTTTTTGGTGGTTTTGTGGATTTTCAATTTTTTTGTGTTTTTGATGATATTTAATTTTTTTGGTTTTTGGGTGTATTACGTAGACAACAATCTACAAAATCTCTCCTCGAATCAAACTCTTGATTAAAGAAGCCTCAAAGGAATGAAAACGATCACGTGGAGTGAACGCCTTCGAATGAATTTAGAACTTTGGTGAAAACCAAATTGTTCACGAGGGTTTAATCACAAAGAAAACCAAGCAAATATAGTATACGTATTAATACTTTGGGCGGCAAAACCCTCGATTAGCCTTCAATCTCAAAATACTCACAAGCAAGCGGGGAAACGAGGCGGCGCGAAGCACTTAAGAGCCTTTTTCCTTAGGGTATATTTTATAATACCCGCCTTATACCCACCTTATAGTTCGTATCTTTCAAAATCGAGCTTCACGAAAGTATTTATCTATTTTTGCCTTTTCTTTTTGTTTGAGATTCGAATACAATGATCGAGTGATGAAATCCCGAATCAAGGTTGTGTTTTCACACTTTTGGAGATATTGTATTTTTATTGTGATACTTAATACAATATATTAATAATATTCACAAAGAAAAACCGAGAAAACCGATAATACGTGTTAAGGGAGTTCCACTTAACACAAATACTATTATGGATAATATCAAAAACAAAATTTTCCAAATTAAGACACGACACACCTCCCCGGCAGCGGCGCCAAAATGATTGTAGAGGTTTTACTACCCTTTAGGAAAAGAGCGTAAATAGCGGTAAGTATCGAGTGATGATTTTAGGGAAAATCAACACTAATGACCCACAATCACTTAAAAGAGATGAAAGATTCGTTTCCCAAGGAGGTATGGTGTCGTGAATTAACTTGTATTTCTTTGAGATTAATATTGAGAAGATGGAATGACGGTTTCTTGGAAATTACACTATAACGTAAAAAACGAAAACGTAAAGCCGTAGAAAAATCACTAAAATTAAAAATTTATTAAAACTAAAAACTAAATATCAAAAAGGCTAAAAACAAGTCTCAAATAATATAAACAAAGATAAAAATCCAACAAAGATATTTTAAAACCTTTTATTAATTAAATAATTAATTTTAAATGCTAATTAAAGCCCTAAAATTAAATTTAACTAATTCAAATGTCAAAAATATGATTTTATTGAACAATTACTTAACTTATATTATTAGAAGACTAAAAAGTAATTTTCTAAAAATTAAAACCTATTAAAGCAATTTTTAAAACTCAAAAAATGATTTAAAATAATTAAAAATTAATTAAACTTAAAATAATTATAAAAATAAATCTAAAAGTTATAAAAATAATCTAAAAATGGAAATAGTCCTAATCAATGACAAAGAACCTAGGAAAAATGAAAAAGAAAGAAAAATAAAATTTTGAAAATTAATTAATAAAATAATATTAAAACACTCCAAAAAAAATAAAAGTCACTAGTTGCGCCGCAACTAGTGGGGTCTTGCGCCGCAACTAGTGTTGCGAGATCACCAAGATCTGCAGGTACTTCAGTTGCGCCGCAACATGTTGTCTTGCGCCGCAACTTGTATGACGAACCTGGTTATGAACTATTGCACCAGCAGGTTGAACTTGTGTGTTTATGAGTTTGGCCAAGAGGACTTGACCTTGGCTTATTTTGGTATGCTTTTTGGATGAATATTTTGGACAAAAGGGCACTCTTGTGATCCTTTGATCACAAGAAGTCAAGACAATCAAGCACAAATCACTTAGCACTCAAATTCAAGAAATCAAATGCATCAAAGATCATGAAAAACCAAGCAAGCTAACACCCTTTTTACCTTTTTAAACTCAACAAAATTGCTCAAAACGTGTGCCAAACTATATTACCGTCTTACTAACATCTAACTTATCCTTAATCAAGTTGTCTAACACCTTTTAGCAACACAAATCAATGATTGTACCCTGCTTAAACCTGTTGCCAAACACCCTTTAAACTTTTTGAAATCCAATTTTTCCAAATCAAAACCTTATGAAACCTAACCAAATTGTTATCAAAGCTTCATAGCATGTATATCAACTCAAAATAACATCAAATCAACAGCTAAATCACACTTAAACACATAATCAAATAATATCATACAACTAGCTATTTTTGAACTTTTTCAAGGTAAAAGGAAGATACCTTAGGTTCTTACATCCAAGAACCTAGAGGATGAAAATCCTCCTCCAATCCAACCCGGGTTGGAGCTGAACTAAATCAACAAGCCTTCAACCTATTTGAACACAAAACAAAGAAACAAGAACAAAAATAATAAGATATGATATGATTCTTTTTTTTCTTTTTTTTAAAACTCTTCCAAAACCTTTTTAATCTTCTTAAAATGTTTCTATAACACTTAAATCACCAACAAACATGAACTCCTAACACCAAAAACCTTTTGAGAAGATTTTACCAAAATCTCTCAAAATCTCAAAACCTTAAACAACTTTGAAAATCAAAGTTGCTTAACCAAATAAAAGTGGAACTCAGAATCAATCTCCTCACAACACACAAACTTTTAAAAACAATAAAAAAGGAATTACACTTGAATATTTCAAAAACCAAACTTTTTATTTCTTTAAAAAGGAATTACATGTGAGAGACTAGAAACTGGAACAAGGGCTTCACACAAGTTGTGAGCTCCTTTTATAGAGCCTATAGAACATCCTAGAAGCATAAAAACATAAAACCCTAATACATAGAAAATCCCAAATGTGCCCTTGAGTGCATTTTGTCCTCTCATTTGATCTTGGCCTTTAAATTTTGCTTTGTGAGCAAGCATAGCATCTTAGACGTCCATTTTGCCACGTCACTAGTCTTGGAGGCTAAGGAATGATGTGATTGGTGGATTGGGGAATTGGGGGTTTGGTGCACATGAGTGGGATGCAGGTTTTTAGGAGTGGGAAGGGTTTTTGAGTGTGTGAATTAAGTGTGTGAAGGTTTAATTGAGTTTTACCCAAGGAAAAGTGAAGGTAAAATCTGGGGTGGTAAGAAGGTGAATAGTGCTCCTTTGATCCGTTTTTTGGGGGTGGTGTGGGTGTTAGGCGCCTCTTTTTTTTAAATGTTTCAGTTTTGTCACTTTTGGTCCTTGGTTTTTGGTTTTTTTGGCCTTTAAAGATTTCCAGCCTAAAACTTGCATCCCCTTTGTATTTAAGTTTCATCACTTGACAATTTTGGCACAAACTTTCCATAAAGATGTTTCAAAGGCGATTTTTGTCATTTGGTGATTTTTCAAGGACTAATCTTGGACAATGTTGATCTTCAAAGGTCTTCAATGAGTCTTCCACTTTATGAGGGACCATTATTGGCAATTTGAAATTGTTGAGGGACTAATCTTGCCATTTCTTCAATCTTTAAGGACCTTTTTGCAATTTTGACAAACTTAAGGGACCAAACTTGTAATTATGAATATACAAGGGTTTTAAGTGTCATTTCTTCAATAAATGATGATCAATCTTGCTTGTCTTCAAGTCTTCAAGGGTATTTGATGAAAATTCCATGATTAGGGCCCGGTTCTTTGTACGGCTTCGTTTCTCGTGTCCGTTTTTCCTTGTATCTTGTGATCTTTTGTCTTTTTCACGATATCCATACCTAAAATACACAAGTAAACAAACACAAGCATATATATGGTATTTTATGACATTTTAATGCATTTAAAGCCCGAAAAGAACGATGAGATCATGTATAAATGCCATCTCATCACGGTGATTTCAAGATCTTTGATTTCAAAATCCCGCCGATCCCGGTACTACTCTCCGTGGGGTGTCAAAAGCCCGGGCACTTAACCGATGAGGTTGAGACGTTCCGAGAAGAAAGCCGCTACATGGGAAAGGCCATTTTTGAATCTTTAATCTCGTCATTTTCGGTGAGTTTAATATTCCACTTAGATGATTAGCAACCATAACAAATGTCGATTTTTACGATCAAAAATTTGAAAATGAACACACTTGCCTAATCTTTTATAATTATAGGAGTGAAAAGTTATATTTACATAGGTTATTAGTATAAGTAGTGTTAGCATTTTGCCACAACGTTTGCACAAGGAATCTTAGCTTAGTTGGGAGTAATAAAAAGAGGATGACGATAGTTATTCCCTGGAGACACCCAGTTTGCGTGTTTCCCGTTCTATGATCCTTATACCTTGAATAAAAAGTCGAGCATGGCGGGTCACTATGAATTTTTATTTTTCTTTTATTTAAAAAAAAAATAAAAAAAATAAAAAATCGAATAAAATAGTCTTTAAATTGTTTTTGGATTTAACGTTTGTGATGATAGTTGCTTGGGGGCAAGCAACGGCTTAAATGTAGGGGTGTGTTGAACACGTAATTATTCATGATTTTAGTGTTATATCCCTTCATTTTTGGTATAATAAATAGCAAAACATGTATTTTTAGTGCATATATCGTTTATATTTGCTATTTATTATTGTAGGTACGAATATTAAAGAAAAGGAGCTAAAACGAGGAAAAGAGCAAAGACGAGCACGAGAAATGGGAAGAGCGCGAAAAATCGAGTTTGATGGTGCATTCGTGTTTCATTGGGCCGGCCCGACACCATTTAAATGGGTCGGACCGACCCATTAATGCATCATTAGCCCACTATCAATTTCAGCCCTTTAATGAAGTACAGCCCAGCAGGCCCGGTTGGAAAGTCAAGCCAAGGATGAAGCAGCCCACTATAAAGACCAGCAAGTTAAAGCCCAGCGAAGGCCAAAAAATGTGGATATAGATTTGAAGTTGGCGTACATTAGAAGCATATAACACATTTACCATATCTTATCCTCATAGTACTTTTTTATATTCGGTGTGTTTAGTTGTAGGGTAGAATTAGGCAGACACAATTTTCTATTTTTTTCATATTCCATTATCCTCACTTGCCCTGCGTTTTTTATATACCATCTATAATTCTATATATTGGCCTGTCCTTTTAAATTCCGAAGGTAGAGTACCCAGTTTTTTTTATAAACGCAGCTTTGTTATGAGTTTTTATTATTCATTCTTTTGTTTTTGTCATGCGTTTAGTTTAAGAATATATATATGCATTCCATCTTTTCTTTTGTTCTTGAGGCAACGTAGATAGAAACCATTTTTGAGATCTAAGATTATTTTTGGTATCCTTCTTATTATTCTTTATTCCCTGTGTTTTTCTTTTGTTTTAGATTAGTTGTAGATTAGTTATCTTTACAAGTTTAAATTCATTTTTATTTCACAGCTTCTTATTTATTTGGTACTCAATTTCAGTTAAGATAGCAGTTTTGATTTTGGAGATCTCGTTCTATATTATTCACAGTATTTTATTTGTTATATAGATTAGATCTTTGGGTTTTGGAGAATCTTATCCTCACATATATTTCCCCTGCGTTTTATTTTTACAGTCCTCATCCCATCATTTTTTTACTCCATGCGTTTGGTTATTAGGATAATGGCAGTCACAACTAGTGATTGGCAGATAGTGTGCTTCACGTTAGGTTCACCAAGCTGCGTTTCTTTTTGCTTTGTGATATTAGTTTCATGTGAATGACACTCTTAGTTAGTAATAGTCAAAGCTGCATTTTTGGAGTTTTATGTTAGGATTAGGTTAGATAATGTAGGCTAGTTAGAAAATGATGGACTATTGTCATTTACAATGATGGGCTTGTTCATTTTTTTTAATGAAAATTTATTATTAGAGTTAAATTTTGAAACGTAAATTGACAAATCAAAGTCAGATTTTGCACATTTAGAAATAAATTTGTCATTTAGTATAAAAATTAGTTTTTACATTTTAGGAATAAATTTGTCATTTACGTTTTTGGCATTTTAATGTTTTTGCATTTTAACTTTTATTTTCGCTTAGCATTTTAATAATTCGTGTTTACCTTTTATTTGCGCATTTTTTATTTCTACTTTTTGTTTTATTTGCGGTATTTGCACTTTATTTTTAGCAATAGTAAGTATTTTACTTATATAATACTTTTACATTTTTGCTTGCTTTTGAATAAAAATAGATACCATTCAATTACTATAACCAAAAACGAATAATCTATACGATAAAATTGGATATCAATTCGAGTCGATTTGTGGAACGAAAATAGATCTAAAAAGAGTTTGCAAAATTCCTACATTAAAAACCTTATTAGCCGTGAGATTAGCACCATGGAGACCACCCGTGGGTCCCTCGTGACAAGCTCTAAGGATGTTAGAAGCTTCGGTACCAAAGACACAACGTCGAATAATTTGATCCGCACAAGCTCGAATCAAGTAAGGGTCGTTCCAAAAATAGAACTTGACGTCACGAAAGAATATTCGTTTTTCTTGAGTCGTCATACCCTTGATGATGAAGTTGCCCGTATGGTAATTTGTGATGTCCGCAAACCATGGGGTAGCAGAATCAAGCTTAGAATTCATTACACCAAGTGTCTCGAGTGGAAATGTTTCGGTGATTTCATTGGGCTCGTAAACACTTTGGTGAGGATCTTCCAAACGAGAAAGATGATCGACCGCTAGATTCTCGGCTCCTTTTTTGTCAACGATTTTGTGCTCAAATTCTTGAAGGAGGAGAATCCAACGAAGTAATCTCGGCTTTGCATCTTGTTTAGCCATTAGATACTTGATAGCCGAATGATCCGTATACACTATGCATTTAGTCAAGACAAGATAAGGTCAGAATTTCTCAAATGCATACACCACGGCAAGGAACTCCTTCTCCGTTGTAGTGTATTTTAGTTGAGCCTCGGTCATCGTCTTACTAGCATAGTGAATAGGCAAGAAGTGTTTTTCATGACGTTGCCCCAATACGGCCCCAATAGTGTAGTCACTAGCATCACACATGAGCTCAAAGGGGAGGTTCCAATTGGGAGCAACAAGAATGGGAGCTTCGGTAAGTTTCCTCTTAAGGATTTCAACGGCTCGTACACAATCTTCGTCAAAGACAAAACGTGCATCTTTTTCAAGGAGACGTGTAATAGGTCGAGAGATCTTTGAAAAATCCTTGATGAATCGACGATAAAAGCCCGCGTGGCCTAGGAAACTCCTAACTCCCTTGACGGTTTTGGGATGAGGTGATTTGGCGATGACGTCTACCTTATCTTGATCTACCTCAATCCCCACTTTCGAAATCTTGTGCCCTAAGACGATTCCACTTTTAACCATAAAATGACATTTTTCCCAATTAAGCACAAGGTTGGTTTCCTCACAACGCTTCAACATTCTCTCAAGATTCGACAAACACGAAGTGAACGAACTACCAAACACGGAAAAGTCATCCATGAAGACTTCCATCGTCTTCTCGATCATATCATGAAAAATAGCCATCATGCACCTTTGAAAGGTTCCTGGTGCATTGCAAAGTCCGAATGGCATTCTACGATAGGCAAACGTTCCATATGGACACATAAACGTAGTTTTTTCTTGATCACGAGGATCGATGGGTCTTTGGAAGTAACCGGAAAAACCATCTAAAAAGCAATAGAAATCGTTTCCCACAAGACGCTCCAACATTTGGTCCATGAAGGGCAAGGAAAAATGGTCTTTTCAAGTGGCTTCATTCAACTTACGATAGTCAATGCACACTCTGCATCTGGTCACGAGTCTAGTGGGAATTAACTCGTTGGCATCGTTTGGCACAACGGTCATTCCTCCCTTTTTAGGGACACAATGAATAGGACTCACCCAAGGGCTATCGGAAATAGGGTAAATCATTCTCGCGTCAAGGAGTTTTAGGACTTCCTTTTTTATGACGTCGTGAATTTTGGGTTCCACCCTCCTTTGACATTGGATTGCGGGTTTGTAATCTTCCTCCATTAAGATTTTGTGGGTACAAAATTTGGGATCGATCCCCTTAATTTCGGATAACTTCCATGCAATTGCCCCTTTGTGATCCTTAAGAACATCGACAAGTGCGGTTTTTTCATCATCCGAAAGATCTTTCACAATAATAACCGGCAACTTGTCTTCCTCCTCCAAAAATACGTATTCGAGATGAGGAGGTAAATCTTTCAACTCGAGGATAGGTGGTTCCTCAATTGAAGATTTGGTCTCGATACTCATAACCTCCTCCGGTGGAGGAAATGGGAAATCGTTAAGAAAATCATTGATAATCGAGAAGTCCTCATAATTGTCGAGGTCTTCGTCACAAGTACGTGGAACATCGAATTCTTCCAACGTAAAACCACCACCTTCAAATGGAGTGTAGGTTGGTGTCGAGTTATCAAGAATGGGATCTAACATAGTGGGATTGCTGCTATTTTCATCATCACCAAAACCTAAAACTTCTTGTGAAAATTCCTCGCAAACGACGTCGATCATATCAACGAGGTTTATGGTTGCAACGGAATAAACATGAGAAATTTGAGAATTTTGAGTTGCGTTTATAACAAGTTCCTCGTCGTTGAAACGTAAGGTGATCTTTCTAGCATGCACATCGATTAAAGCCATAGACGTATCTAAAAACGAACGACCTAAAATGAGATGAACTTGATGATCCGTGGGAATATCGACAACGATAAAGTCTACCGGATAATAGAACTTTCCCACTTTCACAAAACGTCTTCCGCCAATCCACATGCGGGAATCGTGGATTGGTCGGCCAACTCGATAGACATTAGTGAAGGAGTAAGATTAGGAAGATTGAACGACCTGAAGATTGCAAGTGGCATCAAGTTAATACTAGCACCAAGATCGGCCAAGGCATAACATTCTTCCGTATCTTGGATTGAACAAGGAATCAAGAATTTACCGGGATCACCGACTTTTTGAGGTATGCGGTTAAGATAAACCGATGAAAAACTAGACAATTGTTGCAATTTATCCTTGTTTTTCAACATACTTTTGAAGTTAGCGGCAAATTGAGGCATCATGACCAAATCATCGGCAAAACTCACATTAAAATGAACGTCACGAAACATTTTCATAAATAGCTCAAATTGATAATTATCGCGCTCTTGACGTTTCTCCTTTCTAAGTCTCGATGGATAGGGCAAAGGTGGTGTGGGTTGAGGCATAGGCATAGCCTTTGGAATCTCGGGTTCCAATGTTGGTAATGGGTCAACCGTAGGTGTGGCATGAGCGGTACTTCGTGGGATTGGGATATGCTCCTTTTCGACCACAACCTCGGGTTGTTCCTTAATTGAATCCTCCGTAGGAGCAATTGGTTGAGGAGTAGGTTCCTTAAGTGTCTTACCACTACGTGTGGTAATCACTTTCATCTCTCCCTTAGGGTTCGATATGGTGTTACTAGGAAGACTACTCGAAGACGGTTTACACATAATAGCCTCAAACATAGATGAAATTTTATCCTCAAACATGGATTGCCTCTTCTCGGCCTTAATCATCTCTTGTTTTATTTCATGTTGCCCTTGTTCAATTTTTTGTTGGTTTTGTTGTAACCTAGTTACATTTCCTTCCATTTTGTTTGTATGGATTTTAAGCTCATTTGCTAACTCATTTTTCAACTCCTTCTTCAAGTCGTTCTTAAACTCATATCTTAGGCTAATGATTTCTCTTTGAATGTTGTCAAACCTAGCATCGTTTCCATTAGCGTATTCAACAAATTCATTTGGAAGATCTTTCAAAGTTTGCAAACCCTTGTTGTTGTTTTGAAAATAATTGTTTTGATTTTTGTTCGAAACTTGATTATTAGCCCCTTGATTCCCATAGTTTCCTTTGTAATTGTTTTTAAAACCAACTTGATTTTTTCGATAGTTGTTGTTAGCATTTTGATTTGGAGCAAAACCCGATGGAGTGAATTGATTAGAGCGGGTAACTTGACCGTTTTGATTGTAAGTTCCCGTGGCCGCGTAGGCACTCGAAGTGTTACCACCGTTGGTAATGCACTCGGAGAAATCATGACCTCCACCATAATACATACATGAAACCTCAACCGCTTTAGCCGTAGCAGGAGCACTTTGTTCTCCAACTTCGAATTCAATTAAAAGTCCTTTAAGCTTATCAAAGATTTTGTTTTCCATGTTCGCCTCAATTTGGAAAGTATCGATGGTATTAGACAAAGAAGGTGAAGCCGAAGACGAAGCCTTACGAACACTCGATGTGTTACGAGGACTATACACCTTAGATCTATTCTCAATTATCAACAACGCTTTCTAAACCATTTTACACAAAAAATTACCACCCGCGGCGGCATTTAGATAATCTCTTTCATGATCATTCAATCCATTGTAAAACGTGTCAATTTGATGCAAGTCGGAAAAACCGTGATGAGGACATTCATGTAACATTTCCTTAAACCTATTCCAAGCGATTGAAAAACTCTCATTAAATTCTTGTGAAAATTTTGAAATCTCGTTTTTTAAATACGTAGTCTTAGAGGGCGGGAAAAATTGGTTCACAAACTTAGAAACGAGATCCTTCCACGTCAATATAGAATTGGGTGACTCTTTCTCTAACCAAATTTTAGCGGGCCCCGCTAAGGAATACGGAAAAAAGCATCATCATAATCGAATCATTAGCAACATCCTTAAATTTGCAAATGGCGGTAAGAGGATTGAACTGGCGGATATGATTGTGCGGGTTGTCCTTTTCATCACCACGGAATTTGTTGTTTTGGATCATCGACAACAAACCCGTTTTCACTTCAAAATTCTCCGCAAGAATAGAGGGAATCACAATAGCTTCTCCATGACCCTCGGTGGGTGCTTAAAGTAACTCCATCATAGTTCGATTCGCCATGGTTGGTTCTTCTCTTACGATAGGTTCGTCAATAGGAGATTCCTCACTAGAAAGATTAGGAGTAGGTGTTGACTCCTTTCGGTTTCTACGTTTACGTGCACGTCTTGCTTGGTTGCGAGTTTGCATAAACGTCACGTACAACGTGGGGATGAGCAAAGAAGATTTTTTGGTGTCTTGTATTTTTCCAATTTTTTTGTGGTTTTTTTATTGTTTTTACATTTTTTTGGATTTTTGTGATTGTATTAAGTAGACAAAAATCCACAAATGTCCTCCTTAATCAAATCTCTTGATTAAAGAAGCCTCAAGGAATGAAAACGATCACTTGAAGTGAACTCCTTCGATGACTTTAGAACGTTGGTGGAACACCAAAACGTTCAAGAGGGTTTATCAAATGAAACCAAGAAAATATATATGATACTTAGATAATACTTTGGTTGGCAAACCCTTGATTAGCCCTTTTTATCTAAACACGCACAAGAAAGCAGGGAAACGAGGCGGCGTGAAGCACTTAAGAGCCTTTTTCCTTAGGGTATATTTTATAATACCCACCTTATAGTTTGTGTTTTTGAAAATTAAGCTTCACGAAAGTATTTATCTATTATGCCTTTTTCTTTTGGTTTGAGATTCGAATACAATGATTGAGTAATGACCTCCCAATCAAGGTTGTGTTTTCACACTTTTGGAGTACTTGTGAATTTATTGTTCTACGTATACAATATAGTAATAGTATTCACAAAAAACGAAAAACCGATAATACGTATTAGTAGAGTGCTACTAATACAAGTACTATTTATGGCTATATATAAAAACAACAATTTCCAAATCAAAACACAACACGCCTCCCCGGCAGCGGCGCCAAAATGATGGTTGAGTTTTTAAACTTTGTTTAGGAAAACAAAGGTAATTACGGTAAGTACACAAGTAGTTTAGGAAAACCACAAGTTATGGGTGGGGATCGTTCTCAAGGAGGCTAGTGTGTTGTGTAGGGAGATGATTAACTTTTGTGATTATATTGATGAGAAAGAAAAGAAGAAAAGATTAGAAGAGAATGACGATTATGGATTACACTAAGACGAATAGTCGTACACGTAAAACCGTAAAAAGTGACAAAATTAAAAATTCACCCTAAAAATTCCTAAAAAATGCAATAAATCCTAAATAATGTAATTAGAGTTTATAAAATCTAAAAAATCACTCAAACCTTTTATTTAATTAAATAATATTTTTTAATGCTAATTAAAGCCCAAAAAATCAATTTAATTAACAAAAAGCCCACAATGAGATTTTTTCAATTGTAAACCTCTAAAATGATTTAACTAAATTTAAAACTATTTTTGAAAATTTTAAAATTAATTAAAACTATTTAAAAACAATTAAAAACTATTTAAAACTTAAAATAATTCTAAAAATTATTCTAATGACAATAAAAATATTCTAATTGTAAAATTCCTAACTTAATGTATTTGAAATAAGAAAAATGAAAAAACTTGAAAAATCTAAATTTTAATTTTTAATAATAAAATAATAATAAAATAATATTAAAAATCCAAAATTTATAAAAAATTCTAAAAAGTTGCAAACTAGCTTATTTTAACCTAATAAACACATAAATGAATTTGAAATTAACAAAATACCCCTATTGGGTCTAGAAAAGGGCCAAAAGTCCAAACAATCCCCTTAATGGGCTCAAATAGGCCCAATAAGCAAAATGTTGTCCAATTAAGCCCAAAAGCTCCTATTTGACTCAAAATTTGATTTTAAGAACAAAACTCTGAAGGCCCAAAAGCTGAATATGTGTTTAAGCTAGCTTATTTCAAAGCAGCTTATTCTTAATGGGCTTTTTGGCCCATTAAGTTATAAGCTGATGCCATAAGCTCAAATTAGACCACACAAGCTTCTTTTGAGTTACTTAAGAGATCTGTAAAAAGAAAATTAGAAAAATCACAAGGAATAAGCCTGAATAAGCTAAAAGCTATCTTTACAAAACGACAAAATAGTCGTTTTCGAGTTCTAAGCCACCCCAAGAGCTGATTCAAGTTTCAAAAGATTTTAAATGACTTAACTAAGCTTAATCAACAAAAAGTTTTTCAATAAGCACACTCAGTAAGCTGAAATAAGCAAATAAGCACTTGTTTAAAAGTCAACCTTATGAGTTTTCTAGCACAAAGTCAAAGCCAAGGTCTGATAAGCTCTAGATCAAATAAATGGGTCAAATAAGGAAGATCTATTGCAAAAAATAAGTTGTTGCAAGTCTGGATAAGCCAAATTGGCTTATAAATAAGCTGGATGACAAATTACACTAGTAGGGGCTAGTTTTGATGTCTGAGCAGTGGGAAACGTTTTCACTGCTTGACTTAATTGAATTTTTGTCTTTAGTGACTTTTTTGTGGAATCAAGTTAAGCAAAGGCACCCAAATGATCAGTTAATCATAAGGAGTCAATATCAATCACAAACACACAATCACAAACAACCAATCAGTGTAGTTAATTCAAAAGATCACCAGACTTCACACAGACATGAACAATAAGCAGATTTCACTCAATAAGCAGTTTTAGCAAAAATCAGCCAGCCAAATTGCACCAAATGCATACACAAGCTATAATAAATTCAAATGAAAAAATTTAAACTGGTTTCATGCAATGGTTCAAGGTCTAGATCAAGATTCAAGCACCAAAAAGTTACTGATGAACAACATGCAGTCATGAACACTTGCTGATATACTTGACCACACAGCCAAATTCAAACACTCAAATCTCTTAGATAGGTTATGTTGGATATGATTTATCACTTTTTATCCTAAGTATAAGCCTAGAACTAGGTGTGCACCAAATCACAAGCCAAAATATCACTTAATCAAGATTTTATGAGCATATGTTTGATTTAGGTGTTCAAAAGCATACAACTTGCAGATATTAGCATACAACCAAGTATATTGCAGATACAAACCATAAACAACACTTTCTAACAACACAATAACGATTTATGCACTTAAACAGATGATCCCAAACACCCCTTATCTTTTTCAAATCAAATTTAAACAAGTATAAGTGTATTCCAAGATCACCCAAGCCCAATCAAACACATAAACAGATTTAATATGCAGTATTAAGCAAGATTAAGCCACAAACTAACCAAGAACACAAGCAGAACATAAAATCACCAAAAATCAAGGTTTTAAGCTTTTAGGTAGAAAGGTTCAAACCTCATGGATGTACATCCACACCCACGAATTTTGAGCTTATGTGCTAGCAAGAACAAGCACAAGCTTCCACAAACAACCCTGCTAAGATTCAACAATGTTAGAAGCAAAAATATAAAAACAGTAAAGTGACAAATCCTTGATTAATGCAATTCTTGTACCCCACACTTGATTATCCCCAAGTTATAAGCCTCACAACACCTTGATAGCACAATATCAGGGTGTTATGATCAACTTATAGCCCAAAAATTCCAAGGTGTACCAAGATCTTAGCAAAATATCAAGATTTAAGACTTTGAGCAATTTCTTGCACAAAGCTTATGAAAACGTTTTAAGATTCAGGTTTAGTAAACATGTAACATTAACAAACAGATAACAAGAATGGCACTTGACTTTTCTTCACAAATTTCAAACACACTTCATTAATATGAAAATGAGATTTACAGAATTGTGAACTAGGAAAAATTCAAGAGCAACTGAAAATGTAAAGGGTCTTATGCCTTAAATAGGCTACAAGTGAACTAGTGAATGCATAAAAACGAAACCCTAATGCTGGTGAAGTCCCAAAAATGCCCCTTGAGTAGCTTGAAGATTCTTGAACATGTGACTTTGTTTTAATAGTTTCTTGAGGTGTGAGCTGTTGTTATATGATCAAAGGCTTAAAACAAGCTTAAGTTTCAATCTTCAATCTTGGACGTTGGATGTGGCAGAGTTTTTGGCAGTATCTTCAAAATGTGTGCATGGGGTTTATCATGTGACTTGTGTGTTGTTGAGGTGGCAGGTTTAAGGTTTGGGATATGATTATCATCACCTTAATCTCCATTCTGGATAATATGG
Organism: Glebionis coronaria; assembly: GCA_025667525.1. Classification (NCBI taxonomy): domain Eukaryota; kingdom Viridiplantae; phylum Streptophyta; class Magnoliopsida; order Asterales; family Asteraceae; genus Glebionis; species Glebionis coronaria. The sequence goes on from CM046874.1 coordinate 495,143,586, forward strand.
TGGGTTAATTTTTGCTAAAACACAAATACCCAATTTGTGTTCTTGGGATGAATAGTGGTGTTTGATCCTAGTTTAGGTTTTAAAAAAGTGTTAACCGCCAGTTTTTGAACTTAATTAAATAATTTAAACCGGTTTTGTTAAGTTAGTTGTGAGTGGATGGTGAGGTGGCTGAATGGGGGATGGTGATTGGTGGAAAAGTGGTAGTGGGGCACATGTCACCCCACTATTGGTTAAGGTAAGTTTTGCTGTCTGCCATAAATAACCCCTCATTTCTATTTCTCTTGTCACTTGCAAATAAAACAGCCCAAAATTCGTTTTCCTTTGTTAATAAAGTTTCCAACTTCACGCTTTTGCCCCAAATACTTTTCCAAAGTATTTTCAGGGGTATTTCTTGCCAACTGTTGATTCTTGAAGGGCTAAGTTGGCATTTTCTTCAATGATAATGGTCTTGACTTGTATGGTTGACATTTTGGAGGACTAAAATTGACAAGTCATGATTTATGAGGGACCATTTTTGCCAAGTCTTCAAAGTTAAGGGTCCTTTTTGCAATTTGACATATTTTGAGGACCAAACTTGTAATTTCTTGTAAATTGAAGGTCTTCATGGTATGTTTGACTTTGAGGAGGACTAACATTGACAATTTAGTTATGTTGAGGGACTAAATTTGCAAATGGTTCAAAGTAGAGGGCCCTTTTTGTAATATTGACAACTTTAAGGACCAATCTTGTAATTATGAAAATACAAGGGTTTAAAGTGTCAATTCTTCAATATTGGAGGACCCTTCTTGCATAATCTTCAAATCTTCAAGGGTTTTTCTTGGAAAATCTTCATTAGGGCTTGGTTCATTGTGGGGCTTCGTTTCCCGTGTTCGTTTTTGCATGATTCTTGTGATCTTTTGTTATTTTCTCAATATCCATACCTAAAATACACAAGTAACAAACACAAGCATATATTTGGCCATTTTCATGATATTTTATGCATTTAAAGCCCTTTTTAGACGATGAGACTATGTATAAAAGCAGTCTCATCAACCATTAAAACCCTTAGACATTACGATGGAATACAAAAGGGAAATAAGCAATAACCAAATAAGCACTTACCAAAAAAATCTTACTTAAAACAAATAATAAGAAGAACTAGATAAGCACGAATCTAAAAACTTTCTAAATACCAAATAAGCAAAATTTATAAAATCAACTTTGGAAAGATTAAACTTTTGAAAACACTTAATTGAAAATAAGCTAACACGAAATAAGCAAAAAACACAATAAGGTAAGAGCATACACTACATAAAAATCATACGAACAAGAAGAATAAGCACCTTGATCAAATAAGCATGAAGATTAAAACAAACTTTATACTTTTACCAAATCAAATCACAAGATTAAAACAAGAAAGTAAGAATAAGATGGATTATGAAAAGGTTAATATTAAGATAAAGATTAAAGATTCAAGATTACAAAATTTAAAGATGAAAGATTTAAGTAAACTTGAAAGAAATTTTAGAGAGAAATTAAAACTAGAGAGAGAAAGTAAATACTCCTACTCCTACTTACCTTAAGGAAAACTAACTAAATTATCTAACTCCCTTCCTAATGACATAAGGAAGGTATTTATAGGAGGTAATGGAAGGAGTGTTGATACAAAGATGTTACTAGTTGAAAGTTAGTTCTCGGTATCTCCTCGAATTGATCACAGCTCTAAGTGGAATGATTGTTCTTGGTGACAAAAAGGGGTTTTGGTTTTCTACTCTAATAAAAATGTAAATAAATGCAATAAGTAAGGATTAGAACAGAAACAGTTAATGAATTAACACAAAATTAGGATTAAAGTTAAACAGTTAAATAATGAAACTAATAAAAGATCCTTACTGAAAATTAGTTCTATTTGGAATAATAGACCATGCGGAATAATGGTGATGCGGAATGGTGGACCATGCGGAATAACAGAGCTACTCGGAATATCAGGCTTACTCGGAATACATGAACTCTATCCGGAATATGAGGCTATTCGGAATAATTGTCTACGCGGAATAATCAACCATGCGAAATAAATGGCAAGTAGACCATGCGGAATAAAGGTTACTGGGAATAACTAAGTCTATTCGGAATATGGGCCTATTCGGAATATAAATTATTCCGAATAAAGGAAAAGGGGAAACAGTCTATGCGAAAGAAGTGAACATTCCGAATAGGGAATAAAACAAGAAGGCTATCCGGAATATCCAAATATTCCGAATAAGGGACAAGATGAAAGGCTATTCGGAATAATCTGGAGATAAGAACAGTAACAGCAGAAACATGAACAGTGGTCACAAATTTAAATCAAATCAAGCCAAACAACCGAAAAGGTTTTACCAAATTCACCAATAATCATTTAAATACCATAAGCAACAAATCCCAACAATAAAAACACAAAATCAATCACTTTTAAAAGATCAAAATCAATCAAACAAGCACTTAAGAACTTTGAATAAAAAGATGATGTAGAACAAGATGAATGAAAAGATTAAAGGAAAACTTGTATTGATGATTAAGATTCAGTAAACAAAAGGAAAGGATCAAACTTACAAGATTAAAGAATAAATCAAAGAGATGAAAACCACTCCTTAAGGGAGATGGTTTCCTACGAACTAGGAAAAGTGTAACTGAATACTAAAAAACTAAAACTAGGTGTCAAATTTTTGTGAAGGATTTCCTTTTATAGGCTAAGTGGTTGGTTGGTGAGTGGGCTTTCTCCCTTTCTTCTTGTCTTCTCGTCTTTTCAGAAAAGTTGACGTTTTCGATTCTGATTCGGGATTTGTCGACGATTAAATTCAACTCGTCTTTTAATTTCTTCGTTTAATAGACTCGAGTTTCTTCGACATATGTAAATCTTCCATCTTTGGTCCTTTTCTTCGATAAATCTTCAAATAGACCCATTGACTTCAAATCTTTTGCATCTCTTGGAAAATAGACTTCGTCTTTAGTCTTTTTCCTTGATAAAACCCGTGCAATCCCATGTTTTCTTCAATAATCATCCGGTTGACTCTGAAAACATAATAAACACAAAAACCACGCATAATTCCAAACAAATGATATTAAACACGCATTTTGGTCTTGTTTTAGTAAGAAATAAGTGGTAAAAGGATGGGTGTTTTCACACCTATCAAATCCCCTACACTTAACCATTGCCATGCCCTCATGTAATGCTTAGTGATAAAGCAAATTTACATTTTTCTCATAATCAATCAACCTTGGCCTTATTAAAATACCACTAACCAAAAATTAAAGTACTAAGAAAAATTAAATCTTTTAAAGTAAACAAAAGGATAGATAACCATTTTCACTTGAAAATAGCTATATGGGAATAACTTGCAAAGAGATCAAGGACTTACATTAGGGCTTTGGTGCTGCGAAGATTTATCATCCTCAAGTTTCACGTTCCCCAAACTAAGCTTAAAAACGCGATCATTGTTATTATAAGTTAGCATATCAAACACTTACACACATGGCTTAATTAAATGCTTAAACTCCCTTATTCCTAGGTGTATCTCTTATATTTTATTTTTGTCTTAGAATGATCATGAAGATGCATTTTTGGACTTATTTCGATAGTTTATTTAGGCTGAAAGCAAAGTAGGACGATTTGATCAATAGTTAGCTAAAGGACAAAATCTCTTAAAACTGCTTCTCGGGATATCAAAAAGTTCATATCTTGGCATAACTTGGTTCACGATTTGAGACCTTTCTCGGGCCTATATTTGGCATGTACTTCATACTTCATATCTTGAGAGACGTTCTTGAGATAATGGTCTTCTCATCGTTAATAGAGTTTCTTCACTTGGAGACTTTTGAGGGGTACTCCAACTTTGTTGACCACGACTTCATGATTATTCTTCAATCTCTACTTGGGATTTTGAGATACAACGATCCGCCTCCTTTTCGGACTTGGATCTATTTATCCTCATACCTTGTTAGGGTCTTTTCGGATAGACTTCTCCATGATCTTTATGGGAGTTGATTGCTTTTCGTCGTGAGTCTTGATCCTTCATATTGATTTTGGGAATAATGCTTTTCACATCACTTTGGATCTTCAGCAATAAGATTGAATCCTCATGCCTTGTTAGGGCCTCTTCGGACTCGCCAATCTTCGCGCCCCGCTTCATAAGTTATGCCTTGGCTATGAACTCTTATCATTACCGAGCAACTTTTAAACGATCTTGGGCTAGAAGCTAAGTAACCTTTCAAATCGTACGACCTTACTTAATGCAGATAAATTATTAGCAAGTGATGGGAGAATAGGCAAATAATTACACCAAGTGAGCTTGTGCAAGAATACCGACTTATAATTGACTCTATCATTTCTCGTTCTCCACAATTTAAAATCTCAAGTAATGAGACTCGTGGATACTTAGCCTAATAAACCAATTAAGGTCTACATGGTTAAGGATACTAGCTTGAATAAACTTGGATAAGTCTATTCGGGTTGAGTCAAATTAAATGCAACGGGCCTAATATGTCAAAGATTTCAAAACTAGCTACACCACTTAATTAATATTTTTGACTTTATTGCGAAATATATACATATGAAAGAAACGATAAAAATTTAAAAATTACGACTAAATGGCCAAAGTTAATTAAAAATTTGAAAAATGTTGAAAAAGATGATTTTCCGGTTAAATGAAGGCATTTTCATGGAAAAGTCCACTTAAAACTTCGATAGAAGTCCCCCTACACTTAAGATAAACATTGTCCTCAATGTTTAAGCATGTGGGAAAAATATCCCCTACACTTAGGACATTGTGCACGTTGGTTAAATCAAGTTAAGGAAGAGACGACTAAAGTGATCAATTTCAAATGTGAGTATGAAGAAAATTGAATCACGATAGTTGAGAGATAGAATCGGATTTCGGATAACACGGGGGCACGGTTCTTCAAAGGTTCCAAAAGTGCATTCATCCCTGTAATCACATCACCACACAAATACAAACACCTATATAGGCCCCCCTACACTTAGGAGGTTAAAACGAAAAGGGATAGAAACTCGGGCTGCCTCCCGAGGAGCGCTTGTTTTTGATAACCGAGTCACGAGCCTGACTCGACCCAAAGTTAGTTCATGGGGAACGTGGTGAGGGATGGAATCATCTCCTGAGAGATGTCCTCACCAAAGTACAACTTCACTCGTTGCCCATTCACCTTAAAATTGGGTCCATTAGGTTGAGCGAGCTCGAGAGTACCATAAGGAAAAATTTGGGCAATGGTGAATGGGCCGGACCAACGAGAGTTTAGCTTTCCCGAGAAGATTTTCAACCGAGAGTTAAAGAGTAAAACTTTGTCTCCAACTTGGAACTCTCGGTTCTTAATCTTAGAGTCGTGAATGAGCTTAGTTGTCTCCTTATAGATCAAAGAATTTTCATAAGCATCATTACGGAGTTCATTAAGCTCATTGAGTTGGATCTTGCGTAGGTCACCGGCTTTGTTGATATCAAAATTAGCCCACTTCAAGGCCCAGTAAGCCTTGTGCTCCAACTCAATGGGGAGGTGGCACGCTTTCCCGTACACGAGACGATATGGTGTACAACCAATCGGAGTCTTGTAAGCGGTACGAAAAGCCCACAAAGCATCATCAAGTTTATCAGCCCATGAGGCATGATGCTCTCCCACGGTTCTTTCGAGAATTCGCTTTAATCCTCGGTTGGATATTTCAGCCTGGCCATTAGTTTGTGGGCGGTAGGCGGTGGAAAGACGATGATTTACACCATACTTAGCCATGACTCTAGCAAATTGGTCGTTGCAAAAATGAGTCCCGCGATCACTAATAATGGCACGAGGCACACCGAATCTAGCGAATAGCGATTTCAAAAAGTTACAAACCACCCTTGCGTCATTAGTGGGTAAAGGTTTGGCTTCAACCCACTTTGAAACGTAGTCAACGGCTACAAGGATGTATTTGTTTCCTTTAGAGGAAGGGAATGGCCTTATAAAGTCGATACCCCAAACATCAAAGATTTCACATTCTTGTATGAAATTTTGAGGCATCTCATCTTTATGTGTGATCTTGCCTTGTTTTTGGCAAGCATCACATCGTTTAACCATCTCGTGAGCATCACGATAGATGGTGGGCCAATAAAATCCCGAGTCAAACACTTTTTTGGCGGTGTAGTTGGGACCAAAGTGACCACCGGTGGGTCCTTTGTGGCAAGCGTCAAGGATTTCTAAAGCTGCCGGTCCATCAACACATCGACGAATAATCAAGTCGGCACATTGTTTGAAAAGATACGGGTCATCCCAAAAGTAATTCTCAATGTCTTTGAAGAACTTTTTCTTTTGCTGGGATGTGAACCCGTCAACGAGAAATCCACCCGCCAAGTAGTTTGCAATGTCCGCAAACCACGGGGTTTCATCAGCAGTCGAGTTGATAGACATTAAGGTCTCCAGGGGAAAAGAATCATTGATTTCTTTGGTCGGATGATTCCCTTGGTAAGGATCCTCAAGTCTACTGAGATGATCCGCGGCTAGATTTTCAGCTCCTTTTTTATCGCGAATTTCGATTTTAAATTCTTGGAGTAGCAAAACCCAGCGAAGAAGTCTTGGTTTAGAATCTTGCTTAGTTAACAAGTACTTCAACGCGGAATGATCGGTGTAAACGATTGTGGTGGAAAGGACAAGATAGGGGTGGAACTTTTCAAAAGCATAGACAACAGCTAAAAGCTCTTTTTCGGTTGTTGATACTAGCGTTTTTGATTGGGTTCTCTATATTCTCTCGATATCCTCTCGAATTGATCTTGGTTCTAAGTGGAATGATTGTTCTTGGTTACTAAAAAGGGGAATGATTTTCTAATCTACTAAAAGTTTTAAATGCATAAAATGTAAACTTAAATTTAAAGGCAATTATATTAATAACAGTAAATAAAAACTAGAATTAAAATATGAAATAAAAATGAAGAAACAGTAACACTTAAGAAACAGTAACACTTAAAAATAATCAAAGAAAATTGATTCGGAAGTACCTTGATTCGGAACTATTCATCCGGAACTTTTCACTCGGAACCCTTGATCCGGAACTTTGTTCGGAAGTTCACTCGGAACCCTTGATCCGGAACTTTGTTCGGAAGTTCACCCGGAACTTCGTTCGGAAGTTGTTGATCCGGAACTTTCACTCGGAACTTTGTTCGGAAGGTTGATTCAGAACTTTCACCCGGAACTTCGTTCAGAACTTGATTCGGAAGTTTGGTTCGTAAGTTCACTCGGAACTTTCGTCCGGAAGTTGTTGATCCGGAAGTTCGTCCGAAACTTTTGGTCCGGAAGTTTATTCGGAAGATTTTAAAGGAAATTTATTCGGAACTTTTCAAAAACACATTCATTCGGAACTTCTAGCACTCATTCGGAACTTTTGAGAATAACATTCATCCGGAACTTATTTGTTCATCCGGAAGTTTGTGTTCATCCGGAACTTCTGGGAATACACAAGAACAGTAACTTCTACCGAAGAACAGGGAAAACGATTTTAATCCAAAATCAAGCTAAATAAGCAAAAAGGTTTTACCAAATTAACCAATAATCATTTAACTACCATGAATAACAAATCCCAACAGTAAAAACACAAATTCAACAACTTTTTAAAGATCAAATCAATCAAATAAGAACTTAAGAACTTGAATAAAAAGAGGAAAGATGAACAAGATGAAATGAAATAGATTGATGTATTGAATGATTAAGGTTTTAACAATCACAAAACAAAGATTAAAATTACAAGATTAAAGAAAAACAAAGATCAAAATCACCAAACACCCTAGTGGTGTTGGTGATGCTACGAACAGAAAGGGAGAAAAAGGTGGGGAGAAGAAAAACAAAAAAAACTTCATGAAAAGTGTGATGGGTGGACTTTATATAGGTGTTCCCTTTGGTTGGTGAGTGGGCTTTCTCCCGTTCTTCTTGTCTTCTCGTCTTTTCAGAAAAGTTGACGTTTTCGATTCTGTTTCGGGATTTGTCATCGATTAAATTCAACTCGTCTTTTAATTTCTTCGTTTAATAGACTTGAGTTTCTTCGATTTGTGTAAATCTTCCATCTTTTGTCCTTTTCTTCGATAAATCTTTAATTGGGCCAAATGACTTCAAATCTTTTGCATCTCTTGGACAATAGACTTCGTCTTGAGTCTTTTTCTTCGATAAAATCCGTGCAATCCTATGTTTTCTTCAATATTCATCCGGTTGGCTCTGAAAACACAATAAACACAAAAACCACGCATAATTCCAAACAAATGATATTAAATACGCGTTTTGGTCTCGTTTTAGCCAGAATTAAGTGGTAAAAGGATGGGTGTTTTCACACCTATCAAATCCCCTACACTTAACCATTGACATGCCCTCATGCAATGCTTAGTGATAAAGCTATTTTACACTTTTCTCATAATTAATCAACCTTGGCCTTATTCAAATGCTACTAAACAAAAATTAAAGTACTAGGAGAAATTAAAACCTTAAAGTAACAAAAAGATAGAAAACCATTTTCACTTGAAAATAGCTACATGGAAATAACTTGCAAAGAGATCAGTGACTTACATTAGGGCTTTGGTGCTGCGAAGATTTATCACCCTCAAGTTTCACGTTCCCCAAACTAAGCTTAAAAACGAGATCATTATTTTATTTTTGTCTTAGAATGATCATGAAGATGCATTTTTGGACTTATTTCGATAGTTTATTTAGGCTGAAAGCAAAGTAGGACGATTTGATCAATAGTTAGCCAAAGGACAAAATATCTTAAAACTGCTTCTCGGGATATCAAAAAGTTCATATCTTGGCATAACTTGGTTCATGATTTGAGACCTTTCTCGGGCCGATATTTGGCATGTACTTCATACTTCATATCTTGAGAGACGTGCTTGAGATAATGGTCTTCTCATCGTTAATAGAGTTTCTTCACTTGGAGACTTTTGATGGGTACTCCAACTTTGTTGACCACGACTTCATGATTATTTCTTCATTCTCTATTTGGGATTTTGAGATACAACGGTCCGCCTCCTTTTCGGACTTGGATTTATTTATCCTCATACCTTGTTAGGGTCTTTTCGGATAGATTTCTCCATCATCTTTATGGGAATTGATTGCTTTTCGTCGTGAGTCTTGATCCTTCATATTGACTTTGGGAATAATGCTTTTCACATCACCTTGGATCTTTAGCAATAAAATGGAATCCTCATGCCTTGTTAGGGCCTTTTCGGACTCGCCAATCTTCGCGCCCCGCTTCATAAGTTATGCCTTGGCTATGAACTCTTATCATTACCGAGCAACTTTTAAACGATCTTGGGCTAGAAGCTAAGTAACTTTTCAAATCGTACGACCTTACTTATTGCAGATAATTTATTAGCAAGTGATGGGAGAATAGGCAAATAATTACACCAAGTGAGCTTGTGCAAGAATATCGACTTATAATTGACTCTATCATTTCTCGTCCTCCACAATTTAAAATCTCAAGTAATGAGACTCGTGGATACTTAGCCTAATAAACCAATTAAGGTCTACATGTTTAAGGATACTAGCTAGAATAAACTTAGATAAGTCTATTCGGGTTGAGTCAAAATAAACGCAACGGGCCTAATATGTCTAAGACTTCTAAACTAGCTACACCACTTTATTAAAATTTTGACTTTATTGCGGGATATATACATATGAAAGCAGGGATAAAAATTTAAAAATTACGACTAAATGGCCAAAGTTAATAAAAAATTTGAAAAATGTTGAAAAATAGGATTTTCCGGTTAAATGAAGGCATTTTCATGGAAAAGTCCACTTAAAACTTCGATAGAAGTCCCCCCTACACTTAAGATAAACATTGTCCTCAATGTTTAAGCATGTGGGAAAAGTCTCCCCTACACTTATGACATTGTGCACGTTGGTTAAATCAAGTTAAGGAAGAGACGACTAAAGTGATCAATTTCAAATGTGAGTATGAAGAAAATTGAATCACGATAGTTGAGAGATAGAACCGGATTTCGGATAACACGGGAGCACGGTTCTTCAAAGTTTCCAAGAGTGCACTTATCCCTGTAATCACATCACCACACAAATACAAACACCTATAGAGGTCCCCCTACACTTAGGAGGTTAAAACATAAAAGGATAGATACTCGGGCTGCCTCCCGAGGAGCGCTTGTTTTTGATAACCGAGTCACGAGCCTGACTCGACCCAAAATTAGTTCATGGGGAATGTGGTGAGGGATGGAATCATCTCCTGAGAGGTGTCCTCACCAAAGTACAACTTCACTCGTTGGCCATTCACCTTAAAATTAGGTCCATTAGGTTGAGCGAGCTCGAGAGTACCATATGGAAAAATTTGGGCAATGGTGAATGGGCCGGACCAACGAGATTTCAGCTTGCCCGAAAAGATTTTCATCCGAGAGTTAAAGAGAAAAACTTTGTCTCCAACTTGGAACTCTCGGTTTTTGATCTTGGAGTCGTGAATGAGCTTAGTTCTTTCCTTATAGATCAAAGAGTTTTCATAAGCCTCATTACGGAGTTCATTCAGCTCATTGAGTTGGATCTTGCGTAGGTTACCGGCTTTGTTAATATCAAAATTAGCCCACTTCAAGGCCCAGTAAGCCTTGTGCTCCAACTCAATGGGGAGGTGGCATGCTTTCCCGTACACGAGACGATATGGTGTACAACCAATCGGAGTCTTGTATGCGGTACGGAAAGCCCACAAAGCATCATCAAGTTTATCAGCCCATGAGGCACGATGCTCTCCCACGGTCCTTTCCAGAATTCGCTTTAATCCTCGGTTAGATATTTCAGCCTGGCCATTAGTTTGTGGGTGGTAGGCTGTGGAAAGATGATGATTTACACCGTACTTAGCCATGACTCTAGCGAATTGGTCATTGCAAAAATGAGTCCCACGATCACTAATAATGGTACGAGGCACACCGAATCTAGCGAAAAGAGATTTCAAAAAGTTACAAACCACCCTTGCGTCATTAGTGGGTAAAGCTTTGGCTTCAACCCATTTGGAGACGTAGTCAACGGCTACAAGGATGTATTTGTTTCCTTTAGAAGAAGGGAATGGCCCCATAAAGTCGATACCCCAAACATCAAAGATTTCACATTCTTGAATGAAATTCTAAGGCATCTCGTCTTTATGTGTGATCGTGCCTTGTTTTTGGTAAGCATCACAACGTTTAACCATATTGTGAGCGTCACGATATATGGTGGGCCAATAAAATCCCGAATCAAACACTTTTTTGGCGGTGTAGTTGGGACCAAAGTGACCACCGGTGGGTCCTTTGTGGCAAGCATCAAGGATTTCAAAAGTTGTCGGTCCATCAACACATCGGCGAATAATCAAGTCGGCACATTGTTTGAATAGATACGGGTCATCCCAAAAGTAAGTCTAATGTCTTTGAAAAACTTTTTCTTTTGCTGGGATGTTAACCCGTTAACGAGAATTCCACCCGCTAAGTAGTTTGCAATGTCCGCAAACCACGGGGTTTCATCAGAATTCGAGTTGATAGACATTAAGGTCTCCAAGGGAAAAGAATCATTGATTTCTTTGTTCGGATGATCCCCTTGGTAAGGATCCTCAAGTCTGCTGAGATGATCCGTGGCTAGGTTTTCAACTCCTTTTTTATCGCGAATTTCGATTTTAAATTCTTGGAGTAGCAAAACCCAGCGAAGAAGTCTTGGTTTGGAATCTTGCTTTGTCAACAAGTAATTCAGCGCGGAATGATCGGTATACACAATTGTTGTAGAAAGGACAAGATAGGGGCGGAATTTTTCAAAAGCATAGACAACAGCTAAAAGCTCTTTTTCGGTTGTCGTGTAATGCAATTGAGCCCCTGTCATTGTCTTGCTAGCGTAATGGATTGGTTGGAATTGTTTGTTCAGTCTTTGTCCCAGAACCGCTCCAATAGCAAAATCACTAGCATCGCACATCAACTCAAAGGGAAGCTCCCAATTAGGGGTAACCAAGACGGGTGCCTTAGTTAGCTTATCCTTAAGCGAGTTGAAGGCTTCAAGACACTCTTTGGAAAAGATAAAAGGAGTATCTTTTTCCAAGAGGTGGGTCATCAGGCGAGCGATTTGAGAAAAATCTTTGATGAATCGACGGTAGAAGCCCGCATGACCCAGAAAACTTCTCACACCCTTCACGGTTGAAGGTGGAGGCAACTTAGCGATTACATCGACTTTAGCACGGTCTACTTCAAGACCGGCTTTGGAAATCTTGTGTCCTAGCACGATGCCTTCTTTTACCATGAAATGGCATTTTTCCCAATTCAGAACAAGGCGAGTGTCTTCGCACCGCTTAAGCATACGTTCCAAATTGGCAAGTCAAGAAGAGAAGGAATCCCCGAAGACCGAGAAATCATCCATGAAGACTTCCATGTTTGTTCAACCATGTCATGGAAGATAGCTAACATGCACCTTTGGAAAGTCCCGGGGGCATTGCATAAGCCAAAAGGCATTCTTTTGTAAGCAAATGTGCCATAGGGACAAGTGAATGTTGTCTTCTCTTGATCTTGGGGATTGATGGGTATTTGGAAATAACCCGAGAAACCATCAAGAAAGCAGTAATATTCATTACCCGCTAAACGTTCAAGCATTTGGTCCATAAAAGGTAGAGGGAAATGATCCTTTCTCGTGGCATCATTGAGTTTACGGTAGTCTATACAAACTCTCCACCCAGTAACGAGACGAGTTGAAATCAACTCGTTGTGTTCATTGGGAACAACGGTTATTCCGCCCTTCTTGGGCACACAATGGACTGGACTAACCCATGGTGAATCCGAAATAGGGTAAATCATACCCGCATCAAGAAGTTTGATAACCTCTGTTTTGATGACTTCATGGATTTTTGGATTCACCCTTCGTTGGCTTTGAATTGTTGGCTTAAAGTCGTCCTCCATGAGAATTTTGTGTGTGCAGAAGTGAGGATCAATTCCGCGAATATCAGAAATTTTCCAAGCAATCGCCTTTTTGTGATCTTTAAGCACGGCGATGAGGCGAGATTTTTCTTCTTCCTTCAAGTCCTTCGCGATAATGACGGGCTACTTCTTCTCTTCTTCAAGAAACACGTACTCAAGATGAGGCGGCAACTCCTTAAGTTCTAAATCCGGAGGATTTTCGACGGGAGGCGTTTTCAAGGTCGGAGTATCGATAGCAATAACCGTGGGAGATGGAGGAGAGGGATTGTCTTCGTTGAGAAGGTTTTCAAAGAAATGCATGTCTTCATCCCCATCGGTGGGAGAATCATCAGTAGCTAAGTTCACATCTCCCATGGTGGCTTCAAGATTGTTCCAAAACAAATCACTTTCTCCAAATAGAGACAGTGATGAATCAATAGAGGAAACGGTTTCAACATTGGGAAGAGAGGTAGGAATACTTTTGCAAGCATTTTGGAAGTGTTCTTCACAAGCCTCATCAAGAACGTCAATACAATTAACACTCTCGTTGGAATAAGGTTGTTTGGACAACTTTCCCATGTTGAAGATGATTTTATCGTCACCCACTCTCATGATAAGCTCACCGGCTTCAACATCGATGAGAGTACGACCGGTCCTCAGGAATGGACGACCCACGATCAAGGGAACACGAGGGCGTAGTCGACGACGACGAAATCAGCAGGAAAAGTGAATTTGTCGACTCCTACAAAGACGTCTTCGGCTATCCCCACTGGATAAGCAACCGTACGGTTAGCTAATTCCAAAGTCATTTTGGTGGGGACTAGCTCAGGGAGAGATAATTGCTTCCAAACACTTAAAGGCATTAAGTTGATACTGGCACCTAGATCGGCTAGGGCCATGCAATTCTCTACTCCCAAGAAATTGCAAGGGATTAAGAAACGACCCGGATCACCAAGCTTGGTTGGAAATTTCCTTAAGAGCACTGCAGAGCAATTCTCATTAAGTTGGGTGTTGGCAATATCGAGAAGCTTTTCCTTGTCACTCAGAAGATCATTAAACATTTTCGCGTACTTAGGCATGTGAGCGAGAGCCTCAACGAAGGAGATATTGAAATTCAATTGTTTGAACATTTTAAGAAAGTTCGAAACCTGAATATCGTCCTTGCTTTTGAGCTTCTCTTTCCTCAACCTAGATGGATAAGGTATATTGGAAGAAGAGGAAGGCTTTGGGAGAATAGGATCACTCACATCCTTGGGTGGAGGAGGGGTAGGAGTAAGAGGTGGAGAAATTGGGGAAGGAGAAGGATGAGGAATAGGAGCAGGTGACTCGTTCTCCTTAGTCACAATCACCGGTGGAGGTATAGGAAGCTCGGGTTCCTTGGTACCTTTGCCACTGCGAGTAGTGATTGCTTTCATCTCCCCTCTTGGATTCGCAACGGTGTTACTCGGAAGAGTACCCGAAGAAGAATGTTGATTACCTTGGAAGAAACTAGCCATCATGTTCTTCAAGTCATTCGTTTGACTATCCAACGTGTTTCTCATGTCAGCTCTCAGATCATTCCCTTGTTTCACCAGGTCAGCTTTCAAGTTGAGCACTTCCCGCTGAAGATTTCCCACGATCACATCGTTAGTCCTCATATAAGTTTCCACTTCTTGGTGAAGAGCGGTGGGTTGGTTGGGAGGAGCATTGTATGCGGGTGGTTGATAAGCAGGTTGCTGGTATACTTGGTTGTTTCGTTGAGGTGGTTGTTGTTGCTTGTGAGGTGGGATGTATGGTGTACGAGGTTGTTGTTGTTGTTGAGGAGGGCGATTGAGGTTTTGTTGTTGGTTTGGGTTGGTAGGAGGAAAACCGGGTGGTGAGAGATAGTTGTTGGAGCGGTAGCTAAGCAAATTACGGTCACCTTGAGGTCTAGCTTGATAAGCAGGTTGAGGATAGGTGCCATAAGCTGCATTCACATTCTCAGAAGGGTAGTCTTGGGTGGCAGTACAAGTGGTGTAAGAGTAAGGAACCCCGCATATCTCGCATGGTTGGCTAACAGCATTGACTTGAGCGTCTTTAGCATTTCTAGCGTTGATGTTGTTGGTGTTGCTGGCGGTTTGGGTAGCAAGCGATTCAAGAAGCATAGTGATTTTGTCCAGTCGCTTGTCGCTGTCACTAGTGCTAGCACTAGCGACATTGGTCCGAACACTCTTGGTTTGCACACGAGACTTATTCTCAATGATATCCCAAGCAGCATTGGAAGTCTTAGACAAAAGATTACCACCCGAGGCACTGTTTAGTGAATCTTGGTCACTCATGCTTAAACCATTGTAAAAAGTATTAATTTGATGTACTTTGGTAAAACCATGTTGTGGGCATTTTCTTAAAAGATCTTTAAAACGATCCCAAGATTCACTAAACGACTCATCGTACTTTTGTTCAAAATTTATGATTTCATTCCGCAAAGCGGTAGTACGAGAGGGTGGGAAAAAGTAATTGATAAACTTGGTCTCCAAATCCGTCCACGAAAGAATACTCTGCGGCGGTTCCTTAGCAAGCCAATGCCGGGCTTGTCCCTCTAAAGAAAAGGGAAAAAGTTGTAGACGGATTACCTCTTGTGGAACACCATTGAATTTGACCGTGTTGGTGAGTTGCAAGAATCTCTTGATGTGGTCATGTGGATCATCAATGGTACGCCCCAAGAACGGTTGAGCAGAGACCATCTGGATAAAGCCTGATTTGAGCTCAAAATTGTTGGCTGCAATCGCTGGTATAACAATTGGATCAGTGTTGCCATCTACATGAGCTTGCAGGAGTTCAATCATCAGGCGATTATCCGATAGAGGCTCATTGTTGTTGTTATTATTCATGTTGTTGAAAGGTGGGTTGTTGTTGTTATTATTGTTGTTTTGAGGTGGTATGTTGTTGTTGTTTTGTACACCGGCCATGTCTAAATTATCGAGAGGCTCGGGCTCTTGATAAGACGTTGATCGAGTGCGCATACACCTGCAAAAGAACTAACAAGGCAAAAACAAAGCAAAAATATTTTTGGTTTTTATGATTTTTTTAATTTTTAGGAATTTTGAAAATTTTATATTTTTTGTGTTTTTGAAAGTTTTTATGAAAAAGTAACGTTCACGGGGAACGGATCCCAAAATCCAAGTTCTCACAAAAAACTGTTGATCTTAACGAGAAGAGCCAGCAGCGGCGCCATTTGATACTAGCGTTTTTGATTGGGTTCTCTATATTCTCTCGATATCCTCTCGAATTGATCTTGGTTCTAAGTGGAATGATTGTTCTTGGTTACTAAAAAGGGGAATGATTTTCTAATCTACTAAAAGTATTAAATGCATAAAATGTAAACTTAAATTTAATGGCAATTATATTAATAACAGTAAATAAAAACTAGAATTAAAATATGAAATAAAAATGAAGAAACAGTAACACTTAAGAAACAGTAACACTTAAAAATAATCAAAGAAAATTGATTCGGGAGTACCTTGATTCGGAACTATTCGTCCGGAACTTTTCACTCGGAACCCTTGATCCGGAACTTTGTTCGGAAGTTCACTCGGAACCCTTGATCCGGAACTTTGTTCGGAAGTTCACCCGGAACTTCGTTCGGAAGTTGTTGATCCGGAACTTTCACTCGGAACTTTGTTCGGAAGGTTGATTCGGAACTTTCACCCGGAACTTCGTTCGGAACTTGATTCGTAAGTTTGGTTCGGAAGTTCACTCGGAACTTTCGTCCGGAAGTTGTTGATCCGGAAGTTCGTCCGGAACTTTTGGTCCGGAAGTTTATTCGGAAGATTTTAAAGGAAATTTATTCGGAACTTTTCAAAAACACATTCATTCGGAACTTCTAGCACTCATTCGGAACTTTTGAGAATAACATTCATCCGGAACTTATTTGTTCATCCGGAAGTTTGTGTTCATCCGGAACTTCTGGGAATACACAAGAACAGTAACTTCTACCGAAGAACAGGTAAAACGATTTTAATACAAAATCAAGCTAAATAAGCAAAAAGGTTTTACCAAATTAACCAATAATCATTTAACTACCATGAATAACAAATCCCAACAGTAAAAACACAAATTCAACAACTTTTTAAAGATCAAATCAATCAAATAAGAACTTAAGAACTTGAATAAAAAGAGGAAAGATGAACAAGATGAAATGAAATAGATTGATGTATTGAATGATTAAGGTTTTAACAATCACAAAACAAAGATTAAAATTACAAGATTGAAGAAAAACAAAGATCAAAATCACCAAACACCCTAGTGGTGTTGGTGATGCTACGAACAGAAAGGGAGAAAAGGTGGGGAGAAGAAAAACAAAAAAAACTTCATGAAAAGTGTGATGATTGGACTTTATATAGGTGTTCCCTTTGGTTGGTGAGTGGGCTTTCTCCCGTTCTTCTTGTCTTCTCGTCTTTTCAGAAAAGTTGACGTTTTCGATTCTGATTCGGGATTTCTCGTTGATTAAATTCAACTCGTCTTTTAATTTCTTCGTTTAATAGACTTGAGTTTCTTCGATTTGTGTAAATCTTCCATCTTTGGTCCTTTTCTTCGATAAATCTTTAATTGGGCCAAATGACTTCAAATCTTTTGCATCTCTTGGACAATAGACTTCGTCTTGAGTCTTTTTCTTCGATAAAATCCGTGCAATCCCATGTTTTCTTCAATATTCATCCGGTTGGCTCTAAAAACACAATAAACACAAAAACCACGCATAATTCCAAACAAATGATATTAAATACGCGTTTTGGTCTCGTTTTAGCCAGAATTAAGTGGTAAAAGGATGGGTGTTTTCACACCTATCAGTTGTCGTGTAATGCAATTGAGCCCCCGTCATTGTCTTGCTAGCATAGTGGATTGGTTGGAAGTGTTTATTCACTATTTGGCCCAAAACCGCACCAATAGCAAAGTCACTAGCATCGCACATCAACTCAAAGGGAAGCTCCCAATTAGGAGTAACCAAGACGGGTGCCTTAGTAAGCTTATCCTTAAGCGAGTTGAAGGCTTCGATACACTCTTTGGAAAAGATAAAAGGAGTATCTTTTTCCAAGAGGTGGGTTATCGGGCGAGCGATTTGAGAAAAATCGTTGATGAATCGACGGTAAAAGCCCGCATGACCAAGGAAACATCTCACACCCTTCACGGTTGAAGGTAGAGGCAACTTAGCGATAACATCGACTTTAGCACGGTCTACTTCAAGACCGGCTTTGGAGATCTTGTGGCCTAGCACGATGCCCTCTTTTATCATAAAATGGCATTTTTCCCAATTAAGAACAAGGCGAGTGTCTTCACGCTGCTTCAGCATACGTTCTAAATTGGCAAGGCAAGCAGAGAATGAATCGCCATAAACCTAGAAATCATCCATGAATACTTCCATAGTGTCTTCCACCATGTCATGGAAGATAGCCATCATACACCTTTCGAACGTCCCAGGAGCATTACATAAACCAAAAGGCATGCGTTTGTAAGCAAATGTTCCATAGGGACTAGTGAATGTGGTCTTTTCTTGATCTTTGGGATCAATGGGAATTTGAAAATACCCGGAGAAACCGTCTAAAAAGCAGTAGTAGTCATTACCCGCTAGACGCTCGAGCATTTGATCCATGAAGGGAAGAGGAAAGTGATCTTTTCTCGTGGCATCATTGAGCTTGCGATAATCAATACAAACTCTCCACCCAGTAACGAGACGAGTGGGAATCAACTCGTTGTGTTCATTGGAAAAAACGGTTATTCCGCCCTTCTTGGGCACACAATGGACGGGACTTACCCACGGCGAATCCGAAATAGGGTAGATCAAGCCGGCATCTAGAAGTTTGATAACCTCTTGTTTGATGACGTCATGAATTCGAGGATTAACCCTTCTTTGGCTCTGGATTGCGGGTTTAAAGTCATCTTCCATGAGAATCTTGTGAGTACAAAAGTTTGGATCAATTCCGCGGATGTCGAAAATTTTCCAAGCTATTACTTTAACAGTCCCAAACGCACCCTTAATTTTTCTAAACCGGTTTGCCAAACAGCCCTAATTCCTGTTTTAAAACCCACTGCCAAACAAAACAAACCCCCTGCCTATCTTCTTGTTTCCCCCGACGGCATAAACCAAACCAACACCCTAAACTGGGTTGCGGCTGGTGGAAATCATCACCACCGAGAGTCTCTTGACTCTCGGTTTGGGTGCCAACGAACCCGCCACGTCCAGAACACAAACCCAATTCATTCGATTTGCTAAACATGTTTTTAAACCCCAATTAATTCGGATTAAAAGGAAAAGAAATAAAACTAATTAGGGTTTTCATACTTACATAACATTTAGGGTTTCAAAACCAATGAACCACGATCTCTCTTCCTGTTTTTTTTTTTTTTTTCTTGGTGTAGGTCGCGACACAGAAGAAGGAGGAGTGGCGGCTGGATTTAATCTTTAAGGTTTTCTGTTTTTTTTTTTTTTTTTTTTAGTGTCGGCCTAGAAAGGGAAAAGAATACTCCCCCGTCTGTTTTATTTCCTTCACACGGGCTTGGCCCATGGTGCTGCGGGTCACGAGTTGCGGCGCAAGACACATGAGTTGCGGCGCAATTGAAGGGGCTACAGATCATGGTGCTGCGGATCACGAGTTGCGGCGCAAGACACATGAGTTGCGGCGCAACAGATGCTGCTGGCAGTTACGAAATTGTGTCTTTATTCCTAATTAAGGGGGAGCCCAAAGAGTTAGTGGGGACATTATTGCTGAACGTTTTTTTTTTTTTTTTTTTTTTTTTATAATAATAACACTTGTAATAAATAGTACTTTGTAATAAATTTCTCGCGTTTGTTTAAAATTTTCCACGTGTACGTTTTAAGGAAAAATATCCCGCGTAAAATAATAATAAACCGCGTATTTATAAATTCTCGATTTAAAATACGGGTTTTACAGCCTCAGCGAAGGAGATGTTAAAATTCAATTGTTTAAACATTTTTAGAAAGTTCGAAACTTGAATATCATCCTTGCTTTTGAGCTTCTCTTTCCTCAACCTGGATGGATAAGGTATATCAGAAGAAGAGGAAGGCTTTGGGAGAATAGGATCACTCACATCCTTGGGTGGAGGAGGGGTAGAAGTAAGAGGTGGAGAAATTGGGGAAGGAGAAGGATGAGGAATAGGGGCAGGTGACTCGTTTTCCTTAGTCACAACCACCGGTGGAGGTATAGGAAGCTCGGGTTCCTTGGTACCTTTGCCACTGCGAATGGTGATTGCTTTCATCTCCCCTCTTGGATTCGCAACGGTGTTACTCGGAAGAGTACCCGAAGAAGAGGGTTGATTACCTTGGAAAAAACTAGCCATCATGTTCTTTAAGTCATTCGTTTGACTATCCAAAGTGTTTCTCATATCAGCTCTCAGATCGTTCCCTTGTTTCACCAGGTCTGCTTTCAAGTTGAGCACTTCCCGCTGAAGATTTCCCACGATCACATCGTTAGTCCTCATGTAGGTTTCCACTTCTTGGTGTAAAACGGTGGGTTGGTTGGGAGGAGCATTGTATGCGGGTGGTTGATAAGCAGGTTGCTGGTAAACTTGGTTGTTTCTTTGCGGTGGTTGTTGTTGTTTGTGAGGTGGTATGTATGGTCCACGAGGTTGTTGTTGTTGTTGTTGAGGAGGGCGATTGAGGCTTTGTTGTTGGTTTGGGTTATTAGGAGGAAAACCAGGTGGTGAGAGATAGTTGTTAGAGCGGTGGCTAAGCAAGTTGCGGTCACCTTGAGGTCGAGCTTGATAAGCAGGTTGAGGATAGGTACCGTATGCTGCATTCACATTCTCGGAAGGGTAGTCTTGAGTGGCGGTACAAGTGGTGTAAGAGTGAGGACCCCCGCATATCTCACATAGTTGGCTAACAACATTGACTTGAGCGTCTTTAGCGTTTCTAGCGTTGATGTTGTTGCTGTTGCTGGCGGTTTGGGTAGCAAGCGATTCAAGAAGCGCAGTGATTTTGTCAAGTCGCTTGTCGCTGTCACTAGTACTAGCACTAGCGACATTGGTCTGAACACTCTTGGTTTGCACACGAGACTTATTCTCAATGATATCCCAAGCAGCATTGGAAGTCTTAGCCAAAATATTACCCCTCGAGGCACTATTTAGTGAATCTTGGTCATTCATGTGTAAACCATTATAAAAAGTATTAATTTGGTGCACTTTGGTAAAACCATGTTATGGGCATTTTCTCAAAAGGTCTTTGAAGCGTTCCCAAGATTCACTAAACGACTCATCGTACTTTTGTTCAAAATTGATAAATTCATTCCGCAAAGCGGTAGTACGAGAGGGTGGGAAAAAGTAGTTGATAAACTTGGTCTCCAAATCCGTCCACGTAAGAATACTTTGTGGCGGTTCCTTAGCAAGCCATTGTCGGGCTTGTCCCTCTAAAGAAAAGGGAAAAAGTTGTAAACGGATTACCTCTTGTGGAACACCATTGAATTTGACCGTATTGGTGAGTTGCAAGAATCTCTTGATGTGGTCATGTGGATCATCAATGGTACGTCCCAAGAATGGTTGAGCAGAGACCATCTGGATAAAGCCGGATTTTAGCTCAAAATTGTTGGCTGCAATCGCGGGTATGACAATTGGATCATTGTTACCATCTACATGTGCTTGCAGAAGTTCAATCATCAGGCGATTATCCGGTAGAGGCTCATTGTTGTTGTTATTATTGTTGTTGAAAGGTGGGTTGTTATTGTTATTATTATTGTTTTCAGGTGGGTTATTGTTGTTGTTTTGTACACCGGCCATGTCTAAGTCTTCGAGAGGCTCGGACTCTTGATAAGACGTTGATCGTGTACGCATGCACCTGCAAAAGAACTAACAAGGCAAAAGCAAAGCAAAAATATTTTTGGTTTTTATGTTTTTTAATTTTTAGGATTTTTGAAAATTTTATATATATATATATATATATATTTTTGGGTTTTTGAAATTTTTTGAAAAGGTAACGTTCACGGCGAACGGATCCCAAAATCCAAGTTCTCACAAAAAAATGATGATCTTAACGAGAAGAGCCGGCAGCGGCGCCATTTGATACAAAGATTTTACTAGTTGAAAGTTCTTTCTCGGTATCTCCTCGAATTGATCACAGCTCTAAGTGGAATGATTGTTCTTGGTGACAAAAAGGGGTTTTGGTTTTCTACTCTAATAAAAATGTAAATAAATGCAATAAGTAAGGATTAGAACAGAAACAGTTAATGAATTAACACAAAATTAGGATTAAAGTTAAACAGTTAAATAATGAAACTAATAAAAGATCCTTACTGAAAATTAGTTCTATTTGGAATAATAGACCATGCGGAATAATGGTGATGCGGAATGGTGGACCATGCGGAATAACAGAGCTACTCGGAATATCAGGCTTACTCGGAATACATGAACTCTATCCGGAATATGAGGCTATTCGGAATAATTGTCTACGCGGAATAATCAACCATGCGAAATAAATGGCAAGTAGACCATGCGGAATAAAGGTTACTGGGAATAACTAAGTCTATTCGGAATATGGGCCTATTCGGAATATAAATTATTCCGAATAAAGGAAAAGGGGAAACAGTCTATGCGAAAGAAGTGAACATTCCGAATAGGGAATAAAACAAGAAGGCTATCCGGAATATCCAAATATTCCGAATAAGGGACAAGATGAAAGGCTATTCGGAATAATCTGGAGATAAGAACAGTAACAGCAGAAACATGAACAGTGGTCACGAATTTAAATCAAATCAAGCCAAACAACCGAAAAGGTTTTACCAAATTCACCAATAATCATTTAAATACCATAAGCAACAAATCCCAACAATAAAAACACAAAATCAATCACTTTTAAAAGATCAAAATCAATCAAACAAGCACTTAAGAACTTTGAATAAAAAGATGATGAAGAACAAGATGAATGAAAAGATTAAAGGAAAACTTGTATTGATGATTAAGATTCAGTAAACAAAAGGAAAGGATCAAACTTACAAGATTAAAGAAGAAATCAAAGAGATGAAAACCACTCCTTAAGGGAGATGGTTTCCTACGAACTAGGAAAAGTGTAACTGAATACTAAAAAACTAAAACTAGGTGTCAAATTTTTGTGAAGGATTTCCTTTTATAGGCTAAGTGGTTGGTTGGTGAGTGGGCTTTCTCCCTTTCTTCTTGTCTTCTCGTCTTTTCAGAAAAGTTGACGTTTTCGATTCTGATTCGGGATTTGTCGACGATTAAATTCAACTCGTCTTTTAATTTCTTCGTTTAATAGACTCGAGTTTCTTTGACATATGTAAATCTTCCATCTTTGGTCCTTTTCTTCGATAAATCTTCAAATAGACCCATTGACTTCAAATATTTTGCATCTCTTGAACAATAGACTTCGTCTTTAGTCTTTTTCCTTGATAAAACCCGTGCAATCCCATGTTTTCTTCAATAATCATCCGGTTGACTCTGAAAACATAATAAACACAAAAACCACGCATAATTCCAAACAAATGATATTAAACACGCATTTTGGTCTTGTTTTAGTAAGAAATAAGTGGTAAAAGGATGGGTGTTTTCACACCTATCAAGTGTTGTTTTTGTTCTTTCTTTATTCTCGTCTTTTCGTCTTTTAATTTCTTCGTCTTTCTCGACGTTGTCTCGGGATTTGTCGATATGAAATGAACACGTCTTCTAATTTCTTCTTTTATAAGACTTGTTTCTTCGACTTTTATTAAACTTCCGTCTTAAGACTTTTTCTTCGATAAATCTTCATAATATGCCTTTGACTTCCGTTCTTTTCGCACTCTTGATCTTTTGACTTCATCTTTTGTCTTTTTCTTCGATAAAAGCCCGCGTGATGACGTATAGTCCCTAGTCTGGCTGGATAGTCCGACTCACGGGTACTACCCGCATCCATCAGGAATGGATTGGATACTTGTGCGATGTGTGCACATAGCCCATAAAGCCCGGTAATCCGCTGTCGCGCAAGAGGTTGATTACTTAGCCAAGTCCTCGTCGTAGTGCGATAGGATCAAACCGAATATAACTTATATTATAGTTATATTCGCCTAAGGAAAAGGGATATACACTTACCTTAGTTGGATAATGAAGATCAAGCTATTTTGAGTCATTATCTCTTCCTTAGGCCGCAAGAACAGGGAGCCCAGCCTGGACTCTCTCGAGTATAAAAGGAACCCCTCCGGTTCCACAAAGGTACGATACACACAATACCCTAAACACTAATATACTCAAACCGATTACTTACTCTCACGCCGGAGTCTAATCGTGGGTAACAAACCCACGGTAAGCCTAACGGTGTCTGTTTAGTGCACAGGGTCCTAAAGTAAGTTTCACTTGGTGCGAGAGACGGAGTCCACAAGACCTCAAATTAAGCCTAATTTGGGTTAAGCTCGGTCTACCCCAACTTTTGCATCAACAAGTTGGCGCCATCTGTGGGACCCAAACTAAATTCTAGCCAATGATGAAAAATGGCACAAACCCGCCCCCACCCAAAGGTGGAGCCAAGAAGGCAACATGTACTTACTCGGGCCTTGAGCCTAATAACCCAGGTCGTGAAGGGAAAGGATTACAAGTGTCTTTCTCTCCGCTGGTCACTCCGACCCTACAGATGGTCGGAACCACATCGTCCTCTCAGGAAATCCTTAATCAAGGTCGCAAGGAGACTCTAGACGCAAGGGCTGTGACAAATCCACAGGTGGAAATAGAAACATCCCCCGCGGCGAAGCAAAGTATGAGCGACTATGTCGCAGAAAACTATGAGGCGCTAATCCTACTTATGAGGGCGCAAATGAGGGCGAATCCAGCAAGAGACCTTCGGATCAGTTTAGATTTCGATAAAGAATTCAAGTCTAAGGGAGGCTCAAGATCCATTAAGGAAGCTAGAAAGGAAAAAAGAAGGAAGCAGAGAGTGGCTGAGATCCCAACATCCACTTCGGATGCGCCTCTCATTGAGGACGCATCGTCCTCAGATAGCTCCTGGGACTCAGAAGAAGAGGATGGTTTCATGACACCAGTCATTGACCACCGGCGCACAAGTGTGAAGGACAGACTAGGGCCTAACCCTACTGGTAGACAAAGTGCCCTAAAAAGGCTAAGGCCCTTAGAAGGAGATGAATCTCAGGATCTGCGAGTTCAGGAAAGGAGTAAGAGCACTGAAAGGAGGCGCAAGAGGAATTCGTCGAGCGAAGGTTCCTCGGACTCTAGTCATAGCGACCGCCACCCCCGCCGAAAAAGGGCCTCTCCTTCATCCACTGAGGACTCTTACTCCTCTGACTACGAAAGAAAACACCGCAGGGCGCCAAAAAAGCCAAGGATACAAGGTGAAGATCAATGGACCATGCCATGGCGTCGAGAAAAAGGAAGCGCGTTTTCAGAACGCATAACTACTTTCAGGGATAACAGGAAAAGACGCATGCCGTCTAATGTTAAGACCTACGACGGCACGACGGATCCGAATGATCACCTGAAAGTATTCGAATCACAGGCAGGGATAGAGCAATGGACGGAAGCCGTATGGTGCCATATGTTCAACTCGACGCTCATCGGGAACGCTCGGACATGGTTTGACCGTCTCCCGTGAAGGAGCATCCATGGGTTTGAAGAACTTCGAACAGCGTTCCACAGGAACTATGTGCAGCAGAAGAAGTATGACAAAAATCCGGTTTCACTTGCAAGAGTGAAGCAGAGGCACAACGAGAGCCTAGAGGACTTCATGGAACGCTTTAAATCTGAGTACAACCAGATTAAGGATTGCCCGGAAGTTCTAAAGATTTCTGGATTCCTCACAGGCATCACAAATCTAGACCTAATAAAAAAGTTGAACGACAGAACCCCAACAACGTTTGACGGGGTAATGAAAAAGGTCCGAGCGTTTATTCAGGAGAAACCGCAGCAGCAGATAGTTGACAAGTGGCGTCGGGCTAAAGGTACCAAGATAGGCCCAAGAAACAAACATATGGGCAAAATATCAGTCGCATGTTGGACTTCCAAGGAGCGGCAAAGCAAGGGCGCAACAACAACAACAACAACAACAACAACAGCAAGTTCACCCCGCTGCAAAAAACCTCTAGAGATATATTTTATCAGAAGGAGCAAACTTTACAAATCCGAGCCCAATGTTGGGACTAGTGAATAAGCGGGATAACACAAAGCACTACGAGTACCATGATGATAAAGGGCATGTTAGGGATGAGTGTATTCAGTTGAAAAGACACATTGAAATCCTGGTAAAGGCAGGAAAGCTAAACCACCTGATAAGGGATTGGAGAAAGAACACGGATGCGAAGAAGGTCGAAGTGAAAAAACAGAAGGATAAGCCTATTGATAGGTGTGAAAACACCCATCCTTTTACCACTTATTTCTTGCTAAAAAAAGACCAAAACGCGTATTTAATGTCATTTGTTTGGAATTATGCGTGGTTTGTGTGTTTGTTGTGTTTTCAGAGCCAACCGGATAAATATTGAAGAAAACATGGGATTGCACGGGTTTTATCGAAGAAAAAGACTCAAGACGAAGTCTATTGTCCAAGAGATGCAAAAGATTTGAAGCCGATGGACCTATTTGAAGATTTATCGAAGAAAAGGACCAAATATGGAAGATTTACATATGTCGAAGAACTCAAGTCTATTAAACGAAGAAATTAAAAGACGAGTTGAATTTATTCGTCGACAAATCCCGAATCAGAATCGAAAACGTCAACTTTACTGAAAAACGAGAAGACAAAAAGAAAGGAAGAAAGCTGATCGACGTCGAAGTGCCGGTCAAAAATAACCTAATTACCTTATACTAGATAGGATAAGCAGGTATCGATCCACGAGGACTATGTGGTTTTAGTTTAAGTTTTGGGGTGATCACTAATCAATAAAGGTTTTGGTTTTGAAATCTAACAACTAAAATACTTTTAATAATAAAAATGATGATTAAAAATTAAAATAATTATTAAACTAATAATAAAGCTAAAAAAAAAAAATAAAGATGTAAACAATTAAAAGAAGAATGTAATCCCTTCCAGCTCCTAATATTTATGGTTGGTCACACTTATGGATTATCGAAACTTTTTAGAACCGATTACAAAGATTATATTGACTTAATATGAATGAATTAATGTGGCATTTATTATGTTCATCAACGACTCGCAATAATAAATCTTATATTAATCCAACCAATAATTATGTTTTAACAATTTATTTAGGTACAACTTATGTTGATTATACGACCATTTTTTTAACTAAATAAAATAAGTATGAATCATTAACTAACAATATATTGTCTAACACAAATAATTAAACATAATATTAAATCGATAAAAATAATTTATAAATAAATCATAAATCAATGTAATAAAAATATGATAATCCAAAAGTAATGATCAAACCATAAATAAAGTTACCGGAAGGAATTACAACAAAATTAGCCGGACATCGCGATGTACCCGACCCACTTACTATTGACCACCATCACCACTTTTTTAATAATAACAAAAAACCTTGCGGTTGAATAGTATAACAAAAAAAACACTTCCAAATCTTATTTCTTCTTGTTGTTGTTTGTTCAGTCAAACAAATCTACCAAGCAACTGCAATATGCGGCCAAAAAGCCTCTATCACAAGTTATTTTTTTTTTGTTCCAACTCAACAAATCTTCCCCTATATCAATCGTCCTTGTTTTTTCTTTAATGTGTCCTCCACCCAAATTGATTCCCTAATCTTTTGCAGCCGTCTTTTTTTTCTTCTTTTATTATTTGACTCCCCCAATATATATAGTACTCTTCCGTCGGTCATGGGCTGGGCCAAACTATTTTTTTTTTCTTCTTTTGCCATATAGTAACTTTGGCCCAATAAAAAATAACCCAACGCCAACAATTGCTCAAACGAAGCCTGGACAAATAAAAGATGACCGAAAATATCGCGACGCGCTTAAATCTTTGTTTCTTCAATATTTTTCTTCATTTATCGGCGCTCACAATGTCTTTTCTCCAAAAATTAATAAAGCGTCCATCTTTATTCCATTTCGCTCGTAACCTATATAATCACAAACACACTCAAAGTACATATATAACGACTAATAAATATACAATTATGCTAAATTAACATGCTATGAGGTGAATGCAAAATACACCGATTAACTCCTCTCAACTTAACTTTTACCGTCTCGTGTAAAAATAAAATAAAAATATACAAGCATGTTAATTTCATAATTTTTAATCATACTATTGAAATTTCATCAAAAAAATCACATTCGACCTAATACACTAATAACCATCCTACATGACAAATAATCCAAAATGATTACCAATATTTTTGTCCTTCTTAAACACTTAGCATAACCATTCCCATTGATTCCATTTACTTTATATTTCATATAATTAAACATGTGTCCAACGTACCTAATGCACACCTATAATCAATATAAACATTAAACTAAAACAAGAGTTGAGAATATCGTACACCTTTTATAACATTGGAGTTTATATACCATAAGAGCACATCATAAGCCATCATACTTTAGCTTACATACTTCCACCTTTTTTTCTTTTTTTTTCTTTCACAAAATTTTTTTTCATTTTTTTTTCACTTTTTTTTTCTTTCTTTTTTTTTTCTTTTTTTTTTCACATCACACATAAGCTCTATCTTTTTAGCCATTCGGGACCGTTTCTTATACAAGTCATCCCGAACGCTTTATACAATCCTTTCAAGGTTGATATAAAGACCAATTATTCAGAAAAATGAATATCTATCCTATAGGTGCATACTAAGACACATTGTCACATGAGAACCGGTTAATTAAGTTTGTTTATTTAAATGGGAACAGTTATACTTCGTGCCTACTGGTACATCACATGATGGAGTTACCTACCATATAGTATAATTATACAATGCACTAAATTATACTAATCTTCCTAATTTCATTACAACAATACAAGGATTGGGTAATTTCACATAAAATTGTCTCAGCTAAGTGCAATGCTATCCATCATAAAAATTGGCGTCTGACCCATGCTAACAACTAAAGTATCACCTTGTGCGGGTGACGAATCAGATAGGCTAGCCCAGCATATGACTACCACCAATAATTATGACAGTTCTCCAACTCTTTTCTAAGGCCACCGTGCGCGGGGTGGCGAGTCGAATAAGATCAATTTCAAATGTCCTAACCCAACTATTACATTATTATATTTCATATTATTTATTCAAACTTTCTACTCGATCCAAGAAAATGTAAGTAGAGGGAATTCAACCGGCGTGTTTTGATCATCTAAATTATACATATGCCTAACTACATGCAAACAATCAAATCAATTTAATAACCAAATTAAACAATAGAATCGGGTGTACCTGATAATTATGGCCAAATCCTCTAGCTTGCTCCAATAAATCATCCACAAACTAATCTTCAGAATCTGAAAATACTCAACAAACATATATATGTAGAAGAAACTTCCACATCTAATTAGCACAAGACTCTTATAATGTGATTTAAAATTTTTAAAATTTTCAATTTTTCCTAAAAATCACATTTTAACCCATTTTGACCAAAATTTCACACAAAAACATGTAACACACGTGCCACCCCCCTCAACTTAAAGCATTGCATTGCCCCTAATGCAAAAACTTTAAATTGGAATTTTGGTTAAAAATCAATTTGACAAACTCACACAAAAAACAAAAACCTAACTCACTTTCGTAGGAATCACGGTTGCATTTAGCGTATGCAACAAGCCTTTAAACCACTCGGTAGCCCGACTGGACGAGTTTTGTCTCGTGAGGGTTTGTAGTGAAGACACCCACAAAGTTCCACAAACCACGGGTTGCCTCCCGTGAAGCGCTAAGTTTACCGTCTTCAGCCAGACATAACTCAAATGAGCTATTGAGATGGTTGGATTGGTTCCAAGTAAACCACATCCACCGTTTCCATCTGATCACTCTCCAACTCAACATACGGCTTTAAACGGTGTCCATTTACTTTAAAAGGCTCTCCACCCACCATATTTTTTATTTCAATGGCTCCGTATGGAAAGACTTGAGTCACTATATATGGACCCGTCCATTTACTTCTTAACTTTCCAAGAAAAAGCTTAAGTCTAGCATTGAATAACCAAACTTTTTGACCAACCAAGAACGACTTCTTGGTTATGTGTCGATCATGAAAAGCTTTGGTTTTCTCCTTATAAATCCTAGAACTTTCATAGGCATCACGTCTAATCTCATCTAGTTTAGATAATTGAAGTTTCCTAGACCTACCCGCTTTCTCTAAATCCAGATTAACGGTCTTAATCGCCCATTCAGCCCTATGCTCTATCTCAACCGGTAAATGACACGCCTTGCCATATACCAACTTATACGGTGCATCTTTGGTATCGATCCACGAGGACTATGTGGTTTTAGTTTAAGTTTTGGGGTGATCACTAATCAATAAAGGTTTTGATATTGCACTAAAATCTTTAATAAATCGCCTATAGAACCCGGCATGACCAAGAAAAGAACGCACGCCCTTGACGGTAGTGGGAGGAGGAAGGGTTGAAATTACTTGAACTTTGGCACGGTCAACTTCAAATCCTTTTTTAGACACAACATGCCCTAATACAGTTCCCTCTCGAACCATGAAATGGCTCTTCTCCCAACTAAGCACTAAATTAGTTTCGGTGCATCTTTTTAACACACTTTCAAGCTGATTAAGGCAGCTTTCAAAGGATTGACCAAAAATGGAGAAATCATCCATAAATATCTCAACAGATTCTCCAACCATGTCAGAAAAGATACTCATCATACACCGCTGAAAGGTAGCCGGTACATTACACAGGCCAAAAGGCATTCTTCGAAATGCAAACGTCCCGTATGGACACGTAAACGTAGTTTTGGCCTGGTCATCAGGATGGATGGGTATTTGATTATAACCGGAGTACCCATCCAGGAAGCAATAGAATTTCTTACCAGAAAGCTTCTCAACTATTTGATCAATGAAAGGCAGTGGGAAGTGATCTTTAGACGTGGCATTATTCATCTTACGGTAATCTATACAAACTCTCCACCCAGTGACTGGTCGGGTTGTGAGCTTTTCCCCATTCTCGGTTTCAACAACGGTGATTCCGGCCTTTTTAGGCACCGTTTGAGTAGGACTTACCCATTTACTATCCGAGATGGGATAGATGATACCAGCATCTAACCATTTAAGAACTTCCGTCTTCACCACCTCTTTCATATTAGGATTCAGACGCCTTTGCGCATTTCTTGCTGGCTTAATATCTGGGTCCGTAACAATCCGATGCATACATAATGAAGGGCTGATCCCTTTTAAATCTGCAATCGTCCATCCTACTGCTGCTTTGTACTTGGAAAGCACTTTTAGAAGTGCTTCCTCTTGTGATTCAGAAAGATCAAAAGCAACAATAACGGGTAATGTATTGTTAGGACCTAGAAAATCATATTTGAGATTGGATGGCAAAGGTTTTAGTTCAAGAGTTGGAGGCACCTCCAAAGACGGCTTCGTAGCCGTGTCAAAAGTAGAAGGCAATGGCTCCACTTTATAAGAGCAAGGTGGTTTTTGATGGTCCAAAGAACTGACCAAACACTCTTGAATCTCTTGAACTTCAGCAACATCAAGAATCTCCTCATTCTCACCAGTTAAATATAATTCCAGAGGATCATCCTTAAGCATACGGGATGCATGCTTTTGGACTTCCTCGTCAATCACATCTACTTGGTAACATTCATTCATCGTAGGAGAATTCATAGAATTAAACACATTCAGTCTTATCTTCTTATTACCGAAGGCAATATCCATGGCGCCAGTCCGACAATTAATCCTAGCATCTATCGTGGCTAAGAATGGGCGGCCAAGGATAATAGTTGTTTGAACATCCTTGTATTGTGACTCGGTGTCCATAACAAAGAAGTCAACTGGGTAATAGAAATCATCAACTTTCACAATAACATCCTCTAAGATACCACTAGGAATTTTGGTAGATCGATCGGCTAAGGAAATAATGGTGTCTGTCTTACGAAGAGTTCCTAAGTCATACTTATCAACCAAACTAGCAGGAAGGATGTTGATACTGGCACCAAGATCAAGGAGCGCCTTCTTAATGGCAATATTTCCGACCACCACTGAAATTAACGGTGCCCCAGGATCTTTGAATTTAGGAGGAAGGGAGCTAGATAATACTACACTAACATGCTCAGTTAGGTCAATCTTTTTAGGCAAAGACGCCTTCAGCTTCCTCTTCTGAGTACACAAGTCCTTTAAAAACTTGGCATAAGCAGGAATTTGCTTGATAGCATCAATAAGGGGGAGATTGATCTTAACTTGCTTGAAAGTCTCCCACATATCCTCAGCATGAGGACCCTTTTTAGCTAACTTTGCAGACGTCGATTTCTCCAAAGCCGTAGGGTAAGGTGTGCTGGGCACACCACCCTCCTTAACTTCGGGAGTTACAGTAGCTTTAGGATTCGGTGTTGTTGGTATAGGAAAATCATTTAACAAATCATTCACCAACTCAGAACCGGACTTAACATTATCAGAATTTTTACCTTCAATAATAATTTCGTCATCAGTAACGAAATCCTCGACATCAGGAGAATTTGGAATTCCCTTGTCATTGTTGTAGATTTTACCGTTTCGAAGAGATGTCACCATATTCACATGCTCATTTCCATTTTTCTTGTGTGCGGGATTCATGGTGGGGTAGCTCAGTAGCCTTCCCTCATCTCTTTTGCTTAATTGATCCGCCAATTGACCAACTTGTCTCTCAAGAGCTGAATAGATTTAGTAGTGGTCTCGTGTCTTTGATTAGTGACCTCAAATTTTCTATTAATCTCTTGATTGTTGGTAGACAATGAATCCATAAGCCTATCAAATTTTCGGTCAAGGTTCAAGAGACGGTTGTCATCTTGCCCTTGGCCCTGATTTGGATATTGTTGTTGTGGCCTATGATTGTAAGAATTTTGTTGGAAGTTAGATGAATCTCCACCCTCATACCTTGGTTTGTAACCATAATGTTGTTGTTGGGCATTATTAGGGCGACTGTCTTCATCTTTCCAACGGAAATTGGGGTGATTGCGCCATCCAGGATTGTAACTTTCGGAGAATGGGTCATTTCGTGGACGACCACCATAGACTCCATTCACCTCCTCATTCGGTGGCGCCCACCAACTTTGACAATTATCGACAGAGTGACTCGGATCACCACACATTGAACACCCACTATGCGACACATTAGACACATTCGGAACACCTTTTCCTATATTTTTCAACAAAAAATCAACTTTCTTACTTAACTCGCTAATTTTAGAATTTGTGCCACGTTGGTTAGACACATAATTAGCGGAAGATGGGTGGTTGTTTCGATCCACTGAAGCTTGGGTCTTAGAACCTTTGCTTAGTTTTTCAAAAAACTCCCATTCTTCCTCCATAGGTCGCGAGAAAAACATACCCCCACTAGTGGCCATCACAAATTGTTGGTTGTTATAATCCAACCCATCATAGAAGACTTTGACAAGCTCCCATTTTGGAACATCGTGATGAGGGAATGTTCTTAATAACTCCTTAATTCTATTAAATGCTTCATGAAACTGCTCGCCTAGGATTTGACGAAAGGATTTAATCTTATTCCTAATGGCAGCAGTTTTACTTATAGAATAAAATTCCTCAAGAAAAGCAGACTGCATTTCAGACCATGAGTTAATACTACCTGACTCAAGAGATGAGAACCAGTCCTTAGCTTGATCTTTAAGAGAAAAAGGAAAAAGGCGAAGTCTTACCTCATCCTTGGTAATGTTATTAACCTGATGTGTGTCAGCAATTGAGAAGAATTCTCGCAGATGTGCGTATGGCTCCTCACGACCTCTAAACACTGGCAAGATTG
Source organism: Glebionis coronaria (assembly GCA_025667525.1). Taxonomy (NCBI): domain Eukaryota; kingdom Viridiplantae; phylum Streptophyta; class Magnoliopsida; order Asterales; family Asteraceae; genus Glebionis; species Glebionis coronaria. The sequence continues at coordinate 495,177,288 of CM046874.1, forward strand.
CTATGAGGTTCGGCTGGATCTTGAAGTTACTTGTAACCCCTTTAACCGGATCCGGATAAACGATAGGCGAGGGATCCTCGAAGATCCCCGGCCTATAATAAGAATCAACACCCCGTGGTGGAGATTCTTCTCCGCTACTACTGCCGCTAGCACTTCCGCCAACGTCTTCGTCACCTGGCATTTCAGCGAAAAGCTCTGCTAAACCTGAAAAATCAAGATTAGTAGAAAACTGTCGAAACATCTTCCTTCTCAACCTTGCACTTTTCTCAACCTCGGGATCGTAAGCTAACGGTGATGTACGTCCCGATCTACGTGTGCGCATACACTAACCTGCCCACTCACAAGAAACAAAACAAACAAACAAAACAAAACAAAACAAGAAAAATAAAATCTTTTTGTATTTTTGTATTTTATTAAAGAAAAATATTAACAAAAACTTAAACGAAAACCTCACTGAGTCCCCGGCAGCGGCGCCAAATTTTTTGATCGACGTCGAAGTGCCGGTCAGAAATAACCTAATTACCTTATACTAGATAGGATAAGCAGGTATCGATCCACGAGGACTATGTGGTTTTAGTTTAAGTTTTGGGTGATCACTGATCAATAAAGGTTTTGGTTTTGAAATCTAAAAACTAAAATACTTTTAATAATAAAAATGCTGATTAAAAATTAAAATAATTATTAAACTAATAATAAAGCTAAAAAAATAAAATAAAGATGTAAACAATTAAAAGAAGAATGTAATCCCTTCCAGCTCCTAATATTTATGGTTGGTCACACTTATGGATTATCGAAACTTTTTAGAACCGATTACAAAGATTATATTGACTTAATATGAATGAATTAATGTCGGCATTTATTATGTTCATCAACGACTCGCAATAATAAATCTTATATTAATCCAACCAATAATTATGTTTTAACGATTTATTTAGGTACAACTTATGTTGATTATACGACCATCTTTTTTTTAACTAAATAAATAAGTATGAATCGTTAACTAACAATATAATGTCTAACACAAATAATTAAACATAATATTAAATCGATAAAAATAATTTATAAATAAATCATAAATCAATGTAATAAAAATATGATAATCCAAAAGTAATGATCAAACCATAAATAAAGTTACCGGAAGGAATTACAACAAAATTAGCCGGACATCGCGATGTACCCGACCCACTTACTAATGACCACCATCACCACTTTTTTAATAATAACAAAAAACCTTGCGGTTGAATAGTATAACCAAAAAAAAACACTTCCAAATCTTATTTCTTCTTGTTGTTGTTTGTTCAGTCAAACAAATCTACCAACCAATTGCAATATGCGGCCAAAAAGCCCCTATCACAAGTTTTTTTTTTTTGTTCCAACTCAACAAATCTTCCCCTATATCAATCGTCCTTGTTTTTTCTTTAATGTGTCCTCCACCCAAATTGATTCCCTAATCTTTTGCAGCCTTCTTTTTTTTCTTCTTTTATTATTTGACTTCCCCAATATATATAGTACTCTTCCGTCGGTCATGGGCTGGGCCAAACTATTTTTTTTTTCCTTCTTTTGCCATATAGTAACTTTGGCCCAATAAAAAATAACCCAATGCCAACAATTGCTCAAACGAAGCCTGGACAAATAAAAGATGACCGAAAATATGGCGACGCGCTTAAATCTTTGTTTCTTCAATATTTTTCTTCATTTATCGGCGCTCACAATGTCTTTTCTCCAAAAATTAATAAAGCGTCCATCTTTATTTCATTTCGCTCGTAACCTATATAATCACAAAACACACTCAAAGTACATATATAACGACTAATAAATATACAATTATGCTAAATTAACATGCTATGAGGTGAATGCAAAATACACCGATTAAAAGCCCACTCACCAACCAACCACTAAGCCTATAAATAGGACCTCCCTCTCACACATTAGACTAGCTTTTATTTTTTTCCAGTTTCTTTCTTTTTCATTCGTAGGAACCAACACCCTTAAGGTGTTTGGTGATTTTTATTTTTCAATCTAAGATCTTGTAAGCTTAAATCTTCCCTTTTATTTGTTTAACATTAATCATTCAATACCATCGTTAATTTAATCTTGTTCATCTTTTTCTTATTGATTCAAAGTTTTAAAGTTTTATTTTGTTGAGTTTGATCTTCAAAAGTATGTGGGTTTTGTGTTTTTATTGTTTTGGTTTGATGTTTATGATTAGTAGATGATTAGTGGTTAAATTGGTATAAGTTTTGGTTAAAAACTTGGTGGATTTTGGTTAAATTCGTATGTTATTGTTTTCCCTGTTCTTCGCTATTCAGTTACCCAGATTCCGAATCAACACAAAATATTCCGGATGAAGTTGTTGACTTAAATATTCCGAATCAGTGCAAGTTATTCCGAACGAAGGTCTCATTCAAATTATTCCGAATTAATCTGTTCATCCGGAATAATCAATATTCCGGATGAGTATTTATATTCCGAATCAAAGTTTTTAAAAAATATTCCGAATCAGTTTTTTTTTGTTCTAGTTATTCCGGATCAAGGGTTATTCCGAACCAACACTTATTCCGGATCAATTATTCCGAGTCAAGTTTATTCCGAGTAAACCAAATTGTTCTGAATCAAGCTTTTAGTATTTTATTCCGGATCAGTGAAAATATTCCGAATTAGCAAATTTCATTCAATTGTTCGGAATCAGTGTCCTTATCCGAAATAATCAATATTCCGGATGAAGGGATATTCCAAATCAGCATTTTTGTTTAATTATTTCGGATGAAGGAAATGTCCCGAATGAACATATATTCCGGATGAGTGAGTTTGGCAATTTATTCCGAACGAAGTAAAGATTCCGGATCAAGCTTTTTCCTTTTTATTATTCCGCATGAAGCCTATTTATAGTCAACATAATTATTCCGAATGAAGGTGGCTGTTTAGTTTATTCCGGATCAGGCATAATATTCCGAATCAGTTGTTTTCTAGTAAGGGGTATTTACTGTTTCTGTTTTACTGTTTAGATTTTAATTCAAGTCAAGCTTTATTTTATTAACTGTTTTTGGTTTAAACTTTTATCATTTCACGCATTTAATACTTTTTTGTAGAGTAGAAAACCAAACCCGATTTTAGTGACCAAGAACAACTATTCCACGTTGAACCGTGATCGATTCGGGAAGATACCGAGAAACGAACTTTCAACCTAGCGAAATCTCTTGTATCAAATGACGCCGCTGCCGGCTCTTTTCGTAAGGATTAACAGTTTTTTGTGAGAAATTGGATTTTGGGATCCGTTCACCGTGAACGTTACTTTTTCATAAAAAATTTCCAAAAACCCTAAAAAACATAAAATTTTCAAAAATACAAAAAAAATTAAAAAACATAAAACACCAAAAATATTTTTGCTTTGTTAGTTCTTTTGCAGGTGTATGCGCACTCGATCAACGTCTTATCAAGAGCCTGAGACTCTCTATAACTTAGACATGGCCGGTGTACACAACAACAACAATAATAATCCACCTCAAAACAACATGAATAATAACAACAATGAACCTCTACCGGACAATCGTCCTATGATCGAACTTTTGCAAGCACATGTGGAGGGCAACAACGATCCTATTGTCATACCCGCGATTGCAGCCAACAACTTTGAGCTCAAATCCGGTTTCATTCAAATGGTCTCTGCTCAACCATTCTTGGGGCGTACCATTGATGATCCTCATGACCACATCAAAAGGTTCCTTCAACTCACGAATACGGTAAAATTCAATGGGGTTCCACAAGAGGTAATCCGCTTACAACTTTTTCCTTTCTCCTTAGAGGGACAAGCCCGGCATTGGCTTGCAAAGGAACCGCCACAAAGTATTCTTACGTGGACGGACTTAGAGACCAAATTCATAAACTACTTTTTCCCACCCTCTCGTACTACCGCTTTGCGGAATGAAATTATTAATTTTGAACAAAAGTACGATGAGAGTTTTATTGAATCATGGGACCGTTTTAGAGACCTTTTAAGAAAGTGCCCACAACATGGTTTTACCAAAGTGCACCAAATTAATACTTTTTACAATGGTTTAAGCATGAATGACCAAGATTCACTAAATAGTGCCTCGGGGGGTAATATTTTGGTTAAGTCTTCTAATGTCGCTTGGGATATTATTGAGAATAAGTCTCGAGTGCAAACCAAGAGTGTTCGGACCAATGCCGCTAGTGCGAGCACTAATGACAACGACAAGAGAATTGATAAACTTACTTCGCTTATTGAATCGCTTGTTGTCCAAACCGCTAACAATACCAAAAGCATCAACGCTCAGGTCAATGCTGTAAGCCAACCATGTGAAATATGCGGGGGTCCTCACTCTTACACTACTTGTACCTCCACCCAAGACTATCCTTGTGAGAATGTTAACGCAGCTTACCGTAATTATTCCACGGGAGGCTATCAAGCACGTCCTCAAGGTGACCGCAACTTGCTCAGCTATCGCTCAAACAACTTTATTTCCCCGCCCGGTTTTCCTCCAACAAATCAAAACCAACAACAAAACCTTAACCGAACCAATCAAAACCAACCTCGAGCACCATACCAACCACCTCAAAGACAACCATATCCACCTCAAAATCCTACTCAAGTTTACCAACCCGCTCCTTACAACCACCTGCTTATCAAGCACCTCCTCCTACCCAACCCACCGTTTTCAACCACGAGGTTGAAACGTACATGCGGACGAATGATGTGTTGGTGAAGAATCTACAGACCCAGATTATTAATTTGAAGGGCGACATGGTGAAACAAGGGAATGATCTTAGAGCCGATATGCGAAACTCTTTGAGTAGTCAAACGAATGACCTAAGGGACATGATGGCTGGTTTCTTCCAAGGTAATCAACCCTCTTCTTCGGGTACTCTTCCGCGTAACACCGTTGCTAATCCAAGAGGGGAGATGAAAGCAATCACCACTCGCAGTGGAAAAGGTACCAAGGAACCCGAGCTTCCTACACCTACACCGGTGATTGTGACAAAGGAAAACGAGTCCACTATTCCTATTCCTCCACCTCTTACTTCTACCCCTCCACCACCCAAGGATGTGAGTGATCCTACAATCCCAAAGCTTTCCTCTTCTTCCGATATACCTTATCCCTCAAGGTTGAGGAAAGAGAAGCTCAAAAGCAAGGACGATATTCAAGTTTCAAACTTTCTCAAAATGTTTAAACAATTGAATTTCAACATCTCCTTCGCTGAGGCTCTCGCTCACATGCCTAAATATGTGAAGATGTTTAAAGATCTTCTTAGTGACAAGGAAAAGCTTCTTGACATTGCTAATACCCAACTTAATGAGAATTGCTCCGCGGTTCTCTTAAGGAAATTGCCAACCAAACTTGGTGATCCGGGTCGCTTCTTAATCCCTTGCAACTTCCTGGGAGTAGAGAATTGCATGGACCTAGCCGATCTAGATGCTAGCATAAACTTAATGCCTCTAAGCGTTTGGAAGCAATTATCTCTCCCCGAGCTAGTCCCTACCAAAATGACCTTGGAATTAGCTAACTGTACGGTTTCTTATCCAGTGGGGATAGCCGAAGACGTTTTCGTTGGCGTCGACAAATTTACCTTCCAGGCGGATTTTGTTGTCGTTGACTACGAGATGGATCCTCGTGTTCCATTAATCGTTGGACGTCCATTCTTGAGGACCGGTCGTACTCTCATCGATGTAAAAGCGGGTGAGCTTATCATGAGAGTTGGTGACGATCAAATTGTCTTCAACATGGGTAAGATTTCTAAACAACCTTATGCATACGAGAGTGTTAATTGTATTGATGTTCTTGATGAGGCTTGTGAAGAACACTTTAAAGATGCTTGTAAAAGTAGTCTTACCTCTCTTCCCAATGTTGAGACCGTTGCCTCTATTGCTCCATCACTAACTCCATTTTGAGAAAGTGATTTCCTTCTGACTGAATTTGAAGCAACTTTGGGAGATTTGAACTTACAATATGACGATTCTCCCACCGATTGGGATGAAGAAATTCGTACCATTGAGAAACTTCTCAACGAGGACCATATTTCTCCACCATCTCCCAAGGATATTGCTATCGATGAAACGAATTTGAATACACCTTCCATCAAAAATCCTCCGGATTTAGAGCTTAAGGAGTTACCGTCCCATCTCGAGTACGTGTTCCTTGAAGAAGAGAAGAAGTCACCCGTCATCATCGCTAAGGACTTGAAATAAGAAGAAAAATCTCGCCTTATCACCGTGCTTAAAGATCATAAGAAGGCAATTGCTTGGAAAATCTCTGATATCCGCGGAATTGATCCAAACTTTTGTACTCACAAAATTCTCATGGAAGATGACTTTAAACCCGCAATCCAAAGCCAAAGAAGGGTTAATCCTCGAATTCATGACGTCATCAAACAAGAGGTTATCAAACTTCTTGATGTCGACATGATTTACCCTATTTCCGATTCGCCATGGGTAAGTCCCGTCCATTGTGTGCCCAAGAAGGGCGGAATAACCGTTGTTCCCAATGAACACAACGAGTTGATTCCTACTCGTCTTGTTACTGGGTGGAGAGTTTGTATCGACTATCGCAAACTCAATGATGCCACGAGAAAAGATCACTTTCCTCTTCCTTTCATGGATCAAATGCTCGAGTGTCTAGCGGGTAATGACTATTACTGCTTCTTAGACGGTTTCTCCGGGTATTTTCAAATTCCCATCGATCCCAAATACCAACAGAAAACCACATTCACTTGTCATTATGGAACATTTTCCTACAAAAGAATGCCTTTCAGCTTATGCAATGCTCCTGGGACGTTCTAAAGGTGTATGATGGCTATCTTCCATGACATGGTTGAAGAAACTATGGAAGTCTTCATGGATGATTTCTCGGTTTATGGCGACTCTTTCTCTGCTTGCCTTGCCAATTTAGAACGTATGCTTAAGCGGTGTGAAGACACTCGCCTTGTTTTAAATTGGGAAAAAGGCCATTTCATGGTAAAAGAAGGCATCGTGCTAGGACATAAAATCACAAAAGCCGGTCTCGAAGTGGACCGTGCTAAAGTTGATGTCATAGCCAAATTACCTCTTCCTTCAACCGTGAAGGGTGTGAGAAGTTTCCTCGGTCATGCGGGCTTCTACCGTCGCTTTATCAAAGATTTTTCTAAAATTGCTCGCCCGATGACCCACCTCTTGGAAAAAGATACTCCTTTTATCTTTTCCAAAGAATGTATTGAAGCCTTCAATCTTCTTAAGGATAAGCTAACTAAGGCACCGGTCTTGGTTACTCCTAATTGGGAGCTACCTTTTGAGTTGATGTGCGATGCTAGCGACTTTGCTATTGGAGCGGTTTTGGGCCAAAGAGTGAATAAACACTTCCAACCGATCCATTATGCTAGCAAGACAATGACAGGGGCTCAATTGCATTACACGACAACCGGAAAAGAGCTTTTAGCTGTTGTCTATGCTTTTGAAAAATTTCGCCCTTATCTTGTCCTTTCCACTACCATCGTGTACACGTACCATTCCGCGTTGAAGTACTTGTTAACTAAACAAGATTCCAAACCAAGACTTCTTCGCTGGGTTTTGCTACTTCAAGAATTTAAAATCGAAATTCGTGATAAGAAGGGAGCTGAAAACCTAGCCGCGGATCATCTCAGTAGACTTGAGGATCCTTATCAAGGGGATCATCCGAACAAAGAGATCAATGACTCTTTTCCCCTTGAGACCTTAATGTCTATCAACTCGAATTTTAATGAAACCCCGTGGTTTGCGGACATTGCAAACTACTTGGCGGGTGGAATTCTCATTGACGGGTTAACATCCCAACAAAAGAAAAAGTTCTTTAAAGATATTAAGACTTACTTTTGGGATGACCCGTATCTCTTCAAACAATGCGCTGATTTGATTATTCGCCGATGTGTTGATGGACCGGCAGCTTTAGACATTCTTGAAGCTTGCCACAAAGGACCCACCGGTGGTCACTTTGGTCCCAACTTCACTGCTAAGAAAGTGTTTGACTCGGGATTCTATTGGCCCTCCATTTATCGTGACGGTCACGAAATGGTGAAAATTGTGATGCTTGCCAACGACAAGGCAAGATCACACATAAAGATGAGATGCCTCAAAATTTCATACAAGAATGTGAAATCTTTGATGTATGGGGTATCGACTTTATGGGGCCATTCCCTTCATCTAAAGGAAACAAATACATCCTTTTAGCCGTTGACTACGTTTCTAAATGGGTTGAAGCCAAAGCTTTACCCACTAACGACGCAAGGGTGGTTTGTAACTTTTTGAAGTCGCTATTCGCTAGATTCGGTGTGCCTCGTGCCATTATTAGTGATCGCGGGACTCATTTTTTCAATGATCAATTCGCAAGAGTCATGGCTAAGTATGGTGTAAATCATCGTCTTTCCACCGCATACCACCCACAAACTAATGGACAGGCTGAAATATCTAACCGAGGGTTAAAGCGAATTCTTGAACGAACCGTGGGAGAGCATCGTGCCTCATGGGCCGATAAACTTGTTGATGCTCTGTGGGCTTTTCGTACCGCATACAAGACTCCGGTTGGTTGTACACCATATCGTCTCGTGTACGGGAAAGCATGCCACCTCCCATTGAGTTTGAGCACAAGGCTTACTGGGCCTTGAAGTGGGCTAACTTCGACATCAACAAAGCCGGTGACCTACGCAAAATCCAACTCAATGAGCTCAATGAACTCCGGAATGAAGCTTATGAAAATTCTTTGATCTATATGGAAAAGACTAAGCTCATCCATGACTCTAAGATTAAAAACCGAGAGTTCCAAGTTGGAGACAAAGTTTTACTCTTTAAATCTCGGTTGAAAATCTTTTCGGGCAAGCTGAATCTCGTTGGTCCGGCCCATTCACCATTGCCCAAATTTTTCCATATGGTACTCTCGAGCTCGCTCAACCTAATGAACCTAATTTTAAGGTGAATGGCCAACGAGTGAAGTTGTACTTTGGTGAGGACATCTCTCATGAGAGGATTCCATCCCTCTCCACCTTTCCTTTGAATTAGTTCGGGACCGAGTCAGGCTCGTGACTCGGTTAACAAAAACAAGCGCTCCTCGGGAGGCAACTCGAGTATCTATCCCTTTCTGTTTTACCTCCTAAGTGTAGGGGGACCTATATAGGTTGTTTGTGTTTGTGTTTGTGTGGTGATGTGATTGCAGGGATGAATGCACTTTTGGAACCTTTGAAGAACCGTGCCCCCGTGTTATCCGCAATCCGGTTCTATCTCTCAACTATCGTGATTCAATTTTCTTCATACTCACATTTGAAATTGATCACTTTAGTCGTCTCTTCCTTAGCTTGATTTAACCAACGTGCACAATGTCATAAGTGTAGGGGAGACTTTCCCCACATGCTTAAACATTGAGGACAATGTTTATATTAATTGTAGGGGAGACTTCTATCGAAGTTTTAAGTGGAATTTTCCATTAAAATGCCTTCATTTAACCGGAAAATCATCTTTTTCATCATTTTTCAAATTTTTAATTAACTTTGGCCATATAGTCATAAATTTTTAAATTTTTATCGTTGCTTTCATATGTATATATCCCACAATAAAGTCAAAAATATTAATAAAGTGGTGTAGCTAGTTTAGAAGTCTTTGACATATTAGGCCCGTTGCGATTATTTTGACTCAACCCGAATAGACTTATCCAAGTTTATTCTAGCAAGTATCCTTAACCATGTAGACCTTAATTGGTTTATTAGGCTAAGCATCCACGAGTCTCATTACTTGAGATTTTAAATTGTGGAGAACGAGAAATGATAGAGTCAATTATAAGTCGGTATTCTTGCACAAGCACACTTGGTGTGATTATAAGCTTTTCCTCCCATCGCCTTAAATAATTTATCTACAATAAGTAAGGTCGTATGACTTTATTGAATAACTTAGCTTCTAGCCCAAGATCTTTTAGAAGTTGCTCGGTAATGATAAGAGTTCATAGCCAATGCATAACTAATGAAGCGGGGCGCGAAGATTGGCGAGTCCGAAAAGGCCCTAACAAGGCATGAGGATTCCATTTTATTGCTAAAGATCCAAGAAGATGTGAAAAGCATTATTCCCAAAGTCAAAATGAAGGATCAAGACGCACGACGAAAAGCAATCAACTCCCATAAAGATCATGGAGAAGTCTATCCGAAAAGACCCTAACAAGGTATGAGGATAAATAGATCCAAGTTCGAAAAGGAGGCGGATCGTTGTATCTCAAAATCCCAAGTTATGATTGAAGAAATAATGATGAAGTCGTGGTCAACAAAGTTGGAGTACCCCTCAAAAGTCTCCAAGTGAAGAAACTCTATTAACTATGAGAAGACCATTATCTCAAGAACGTCTCTCAAGATATGAAGTATGAAGTACATGCCAAATATCGGCCCGAGAAAGGTCTCAAATCGTGAAGCGAGTTATGCCAAGATATGAACTTTTTTAGCTCTCGAGAAGCAGTTTTAAGAGAATTTGTCCTTTAGCTAAATATTAATCAAATCGTCCTACTTTGCTTTCAGCCTAAATAAACTATCGCAATAAGTCCAAAAAAATGCATCTTCGTGATCATTCTAAGACAAAAATTAAATATAAGAGATTCACCTAGGAATAAGGGAGTTTAAGCATATAATAAAGCCATGTGTGTAAGTGTTTGTTTTGCAAACTTATAATAACAATGATCTCGTTTTTAAGCTTAGTTTGGGGAACGTGAAACTTGAGGGTGATAAATCTTCGCAGCAACCAAAGCCCTAATGTAAGTCTTAGATCTCTTTGCAAGTCATTTCCATGTAGCTATTTTCAAGTGAAAATGATTTTCTATCTCTTTTGTTTCCTTTAAAGCTTTATTTCTTCATAGTAGTTTAAATTTTTGTTTTAGTAGTATATTAATAAGGCCAAGGTTGATTAATTATAAGAAAAGTGTAAATTTGCTTTGTCACTAAGCATTACGTGAGGGCATGTCAATGGTTAAGTGTAGGGGATTTGATAGGTGTGAAAACACCCATCCTTTTACCACTTATTTCTTGCTAAAACAAGACCAAAACGCGTATTTAATGTCATTTGTTTGGAATTATGCGTGGATTGTGTGTTTGTTGTGTTTTCAGAGCCAACCGGATAAATATTGAAGAAAACATGGGATTGCACGGGTTTTATCGAAGAAAAAGACTCAAGACGAAGTCTATTGTCCAGGAGATGCAAAAGATTTGAAGTCGATGGACCTATTTGAAGATTTATTGAAGAAAATGACCAAAGATGGAAGATTTACATATGTCTAAGAACTCAAGTCTATTAAACGAAGAAATTAAAAGACGAGTTGAATTTATTCGTCGACAAATCCTGAATCAGAATCGAAAACGTCAACTTTACTGAAAAGACGAGAAGACAAAAAGAAAGGAAGAAAGCCCACTCACCAACCAACCACTAAGCCTATAAATAGGACCTCCCTCTCACACATTAGACTAGCTTTTATTTTTTTCCAGTTTCTTTCTTTTTCATTCGTAGGAACCAACGCCCTTAAGGTGTTTGGTGATTTTCATTTTTCAATCCAAGATTTTGTAAGCTTAAATCTTCCCTTTTATTTGTTTAACATTAATCATTCAATACCATCGTTCATTTAATCTTGTTCATCTTTTTCTTATTGATTCAAAGTTTTAAAGTTTTATTTTGTTGAGTTTGATCTTCAAAAGTATGTGGGTTTTGTGTTTTTATTGTTTTGGTTTGATGTTTATGATTAGTAGATGATTAGTGGTTAAATTGCTATAAGTTTTGGTTAAAAACTTGGTGGATTTTGGTTAAATTCGTATGTTATTGTTTTCCTGTTCTTCGCTATTCAGTTACCAGATTCCGAATCAACACAAAATATTCCGGATGAAGTTGTTGACTTAAATATTCCGAATCAGTGCAAGTTATTCCAAACGAAGGTCTCATTCAAATCATTCGGAATCAATCTGTTCATCCGGAATAATCAATATTCCGGATGAGTATTTATATTCCGAATCAAAGTTTTTAAAAAATATTCCGAATCAGTTTTTTTTGTTGTTCTAGTTATTCCGGATCAAGGGTTATTCCGAACCAACACTTATTCCGGATCAGTTATTCTGAGTCAAGTTTATTCCGAGTAAACCAAATTGTTCCGAATCAAGCTTTTAGTATTTTATTCCGGATCAGTGAAAATATTCCGAATCAGCAAATTTCATTCAGTTGTTCCGAATCAGTGTCCTTATCCAGAATAATCAATATTCCGGATGAAGGGATATTCCGAATCAGCATTTTTGTTTAATTATTCCGGATGAAGGAAATGTTCCGAATGAACATATATTCCGGATGAGTGAGTTTGGCAATTTATTCCGAACGAAGTAAAGATTTCGGATCAAGCTTTTTCCTTTTTATTATTCCGCATGAAGCCTATTTCTAGTCAACATAATTATTCCGAATGAAGGTGGTTGTTTAGTTTATTCCGGATCAAGCATAATATTCCGAATCTGTTGTTTTCTAGTAAGGGGTATTTACTGTTTCTATTTTACTGTTTAAATTTAATTCAAGTCAAGCTTTATTTTATTAACTGTTTTTGGTTTAAACTTTTATCATTTCACGCATTTAATACTTTTTAGTAGAGTAGAAAACCAAACCCGATTTTAGTGACCAAGAACAACTATTCCACTTTGAACCGTGATCGATTCGAGAAGATACCGAGAAACGAACTTTCAACCTAGCAAAATCTCTTGTATCACCTATAACCATATACATGGTAGGGAGGGAAAAATCTTTCATGCAAAGAAGAGTGGTCGCAGAGTTTTCGCACGATAAGGAAATAGCATTCCCCATCCTTTCGGATACGGACTACAGAGTCGGCTCGTTAACGGTTGACATAACCTTCGGCGACCACACTAGAGAAGGCATGTGCATCGATGGGGGGGTCTGCAGCGAGCATATTATACGAACATTGCTTTGCACGGTTGCCATGGGAAATAAGAAAGGAATTAGAAGAGACAGCACAGATTCGCACAGGGTTTAGCGGTGATAAGACTCGACCACTGGGGCATCTCTGCACACAGGTGACCATTGGGAACACGGAACACTCGGCGACGGTATGGATGGACTTCATGGTTGTGCGCTCTTAATCCTCGTTCAACGGGATAATCAGACAGCCGGCGCTAAAGACACTGCGCGCAGTACCTTCCACGGCACACGGTATGTTCAAATTCCCGGTGCAAAATGGAGTAGTTACCATCCGTAATATAGACACAATCGAAGGAGGTAACAGTACTTCTAGCACCAACACTAAAAGGAAGCAGGTGGATAGGTGTCAACATAATATAGAGCCCAGTCCACAGATGAGCAGAAGGAGGCGTGTCTCGGAGGAATCCCAGGCGCCAAGCATATCTGTGCGCGCTGAATCGCTGTCAGGACTCTCATGGGTCCTTTTCTCGACTGGCTTCGCAGGAGAAGGGGGGCCAGATGCAGGGTTCATCCTCACGAACCAGGGCGACATAAAAATAACATACGAATTGCTATTTGACTTCCCCACTACCAGCATGAAAGCAGACTTCGAAGCCCTCATAGCAGGTCTTAGGTTAGCGCTAAGAATGGACATAAAGCGCCTAGTGGCCTACACCTACAACCCTCTGGTGCAAGTAGAGTCAATGGGTCATGCGAGCCACGAGGGCGGGTGCTAATCGAGTATACGAAAAAGATACGAGACATGACGGCATGGTTCGCGGAGTTTGCTATACGAAGGGTTGAAGAAGAGAAAGATGAAATATCAGTAGACATTGACCAACTTTCCATTATAAATATGAATAAGCCTCCTGGCCATGTTCTCGTCGATTTTATCTTGCACAAAAGTGTGAGTGCGGACATGGAGTCACCAACATGGATGACACCCATTCGAAAGTTTTTGTCACATAACAAATTGCCAAGCAGCAGAAGGAAGGCTAAGCAGATACAGGTGCGAGCTAGGCATTTTCAAATTGTCAAAGGGACATTGTATAGGCAAACAGACAAAGGTCGGATGTTGCAATGTTTAGCACCAGATCAGGCGCGGGCAGTAGTAGAGGCCGCACATAGAAGAGTGTGTCCTCGCGGCTCGGTTGCTATGGTGGAGGAAGTCACTCGCTCAGGATACTTTTGGCAATTTGCACATAAAGATGCGCGCAAAAGGGTGGCGTGTTGTCAAAAATGCCAAGCGGATTCAAGACGCCGGAAAAATTCTAACATGGTTACTGGCCCACTCTCAACCAACGATGCAATAGAAGGGGGACTATTCTCAAAGCTGGGACGCGACCTAGGTTCCCTAGCAACGTCAATTGGGAATATGGCGCGACAAGCGGTAACGCTGCTCTTGACTAAAGGTAACCATCAGCGGCAGCGCAGGGGAGCAGTTGTCCCCGCAGCAAGGATAACTTCACTCGCTAAGAAACAGCGGCTTCGTATGGGCGTACTACTAGCAGAACGAGACATAAAACAACGCGATCAGGCGAGCAAAGGTTCCTCACAAATTAGGATAAGTGCGCATGGCTATACAGAATCGCTATTTGGCCCTACAAGGAATGATTTAAGAGACAACAGGAGTTCTGGACGATGCTCTCCTTGAGATATCGCATAGTTGGCATGGACCAATCCCTTGGCTGCTAGCAGCCCCAATAAGGATCCATGTATTTTTTATTTTTTGATCCTTTTTTTAGGTTTTTGTTATTTGTTTCAAAACATTTGCAAAAGGGTATGAATAAAACACTACGGTTCCTAGCTAGTTCCACTGTCCAAATGATGTTTTTTCTTTCTCATTTTTAATGCATGCATGCAAGTATTATTTCTTTAATATATTTTGGGCCTTTAGATGTACATGTACAATAACGTTTCCAAGTGGAATAAGAGGAATAAGTTTACCCTACTAATTAGACTTGTCGCGTAAGAGGGATGCACCCCCAGCGGCGCCGGATCAGGTATCCTTTGCTAGGCAGCTTTTCACAAGACGTTGTGGTAAGAATAGCAATCCTCATACTCTATGGCGGATGCGTACAGTGTGCACGCCTAACAAACATGTCATTTTCAATGACATTACTTATGGTAGTAGTGGCAGGACCACATGTAATGACTTTTAGGCTCACCCATAAGTATAGAGTCGCACCCCAACGGGCGTACTCATAAACAGGTGTTCTCCCTCACCATCTCTGGTGTGGGTGTAGGAACCTGTACACATATATATGTGACAACACATGAATATGATGCAGGACGCTATTATCATTGAACAAATTATTAAGTTAGCATCAGATACAACAATAAATGTGGTAGGGCAAGACAGCCTCTATAGAAGGTCTCTCGTCGATAGTGATCTCTTTAACCTGCGATATTGTGGTTTTACGATGTGCAATGATATGCCCATGCCTCTTTCATATATTGAAGCACGCGAGTATAGTATACGTTAATGGATGGAAGACTCATGGGTCACCGTCAGACCGGCTAGGGTGTGCTAAGCCTAGGCCAATAACAACGCCTTTGGTGGAGGTATGATTCTTATTGGCGACACGACGCACGTGTTGCTTTAATTTATCTTCCAACGGAACCAATATCAGAGTGCCAGAAATGTACAAAGGGGCTTGTAGTTGGGATAGTTTCGGCTCGCCAGTGGTTTCAGGGTCTCCTTCTGTTGGGTCTGCACTATCACTGGGAAGCATAAGGCCTGTCATGGTCACGCTAATGGGGAGGCCCTGACCTTTCTCAATTAGATCTATGGTTGGCATTGGGAGGCTCTCTAATCTGTGGAAAGAAGCGTCAAACATCTCCTGTGCATATTTGGAATAGATCTCATTTCCCTTCAAATGACCCCTTAGTAAATTTTCTTTGGAAGCACGTTCCATGGTGAGACTGGATCCAAGTAGTAGCGCGGCATCATATACATCCTTGATCGCTTTGTCAAAAGGGGGTAAGTTCATAACACCTTTGGCAGCAAGTGGAAGACCATGTTTTATTAGCCATCGATTCTCAGCACACACTGCGGACAGGTGCAGATATAGCTCTTCATCAAAATCTGTACTCATATACTTCAAAACTTCCGACTTCTTGGCCATGTCCTTCTGGCAGTTAGTGAAAAAATTGTCGCAATTCAGAGCAAGGACATTCATGCCTTCTTCTAGTTTTGCCATGGCCTAGCATTTTTCGTCCTCTTGCTTTGCTCGCAGGCGGCGCTCGCGATCTAGGAACTCAGAGAGCGAGGATTTTTTGTCCTCCAAATATTGGATGGATTCGGCATTTATATTGGACACGGCACGCAAGGGGTCAAATTCGATCTTCGCATTTACAAGCTTGAGGTCTTTCTGTTCTGTAACCTGGCGGACCTCTTCGTTTACTTGTGCTAAACGCTCGGACAGCTGGGATATCTTCTTTTTCAAGTGGGCAGCTAAAGTTACTTCTTGGGCGGCAACTGTGTCTAGCTCCTTCATTAGTAGTTCGTCGGACGTCTGGTGTAAATGTTGAGCGCAGCCAAGGGGAGTTATGTGTTCCAGGAAGTCCCTACAAGCGTCTTCGCCATCAAGAGCGCATGAGCGAGTGCATTGCCATGGAGGACTAAATCTGGTAGACTTTGAGGTACCTGCGTCAGCACCGATCATAGAAGCAAGAGAGCTTCAAATTTGATGTCTTACGATTATTGGAGGCGTGCGAATTGTTTATTTTTACGAAATACTAAAGAATTGCGTAGGAAGATACCTTGATAGTTGTATGTTTTCCCGTGACTTTGATGGGGCTCCCCACGATGTTGCGGTAACACGTGGCCTTGTTTGCAATGTTCTCCCCCTTCTTGGAATTTGTTGCGTCGGGGAGCACGGTAATTTTTTGTAACTTGGCACAGGTATGTCCTCTACAAATGGGCCAGTGTGTGAATCCTCTGTGGCACCATGTTCTTCTTCGTCTCCTTGACTCATTTCCTCTGACGGAGACTCTACGATGCATGGTACACTTCAAATGGGGGTAGCGTTTATGGCGGTTGTCATGTCGACATTCCCACTAGGTGTGGGAGAAGGGAACTCCAGAGCTACCGTTCGTTGACCAATGCGCCAAAAGTTTGATATCTGAATTAATGTGAAGGGTCGGGCGCGCATGGTCACGGCGCATGGATTCCCGCGCTTCACGAGCTGTATGTAAGTTAACTCTGCATTCATATGAAGGACGAGTAAGATACGTGCATGAATGGTTTTTTCGGGAGCCAAATAAAAAGACACAACCACAAGAAGAAGGGGAAGTGAACGAAATGAAGGTTTCTTACCATGGTCAAATTCATCAAAGTACTGCGGTAGGTGGTTGGTAGGAAGAATTGGTGTATGGATCAACCCTAGGGCGTATAGCAGTGTCTCTGGATATTCTTGCATTGGTATCCGATCAGCATTGATTGATTGTGCGTCTGCCTCGTTATACGAACCGGCAATAGGGCGGTCATCCTTTATCATTGTCTCGGGGGTGATGAAATCATGGTAAAATGGGAATACAACCTTGTCTACCCAGAAGAACTTGTCGGTCCACTTCTTCAGGGAATCTATTTTTTATGAGTAACATTGAAGTTGACTAGGATGTTTTGTGAAGGTTATCCATCCGTTCATCCATGTGGGTCTATAGAAGGTGCGGAACAGTTTTATGGTGGGGTCAACATTTTTGAGTAAGTATCTCAAAATTTGAGATTTTGGCGGCTCCTATACAATGAAGCTGGGAGAGGTGTATACTATAATAATTTAGTATATCTATTAAGAAACGGCTTAAAGGTATGAGATTGTTGGAAAACTCAATGAACCAGGTGTATATACCATTTTTTCCGTCGGGAAAACTCCCAATATGTGCTTGTGGATCTGGCACAGTCGGATGCAGATCTGCAGGAATGTGGTACTTTGTGGTAAAACAGGAGAGCTCTTGTTCGGATATACGGGACGTCACATCAAATAGTTGGGCTACCATCTTTTGTTCTTATGGGCGTCTTAAGCACGGGCGAAGGTAGTGTCTTTTGTTACGAATAATGGTTCTTACAGTTTTCAACAATGGAGGGAAAGATTTTTTTTTGGAAAAGTGAAGTAAATGACAATCAGACTGCATTTATATACCCTGTGGATGTAGTGATTCTTATGGCACGTGTCTATGACGTTTGGTTCATCCTATGGTGTCCGTTGATTACTTCTTCTGACATGCTTAAATACTTTTCACGGTTTCCAATAAAGGATTGTGATAGTGGAATATGACATGGATACTTGTTTTATGTCATGACTGTGTGGTTTTTTACCTTTTCTGATGAGCATCTGTGCAAGCGGGCCTTGATGGTTAATAGTCTAGTAGCCAGAGTTGGAACCTGCGACCACTAGACTGTGGGGACATGATGACGTATAGTCCCTAGTCGGGCTGGATAGTTGTGACAACCGTGGTTTTGGGTTTGTCACTTGGTCTTACTTTTAGGTTATTTTATGTGTGCTTACTTGAATTGTGTGTTTACGTGTTTATTTTGTGTGAACGAGGTTGGTGTGGTTATCGTTTATGAGTATAGAGTACTCATAAGTAAATCAAGGAACGGTTATTTCATGTTCATGAGCTCACAAGTGGTGACTATGAAATGAAAATGGTGATATTGTGGTGTTTACGTATACGTATAAGTATTATAGTAGTAGTATTTTTTTAGGATTTACGGTTTAGCATTTAGAGGTCTCGGGTGAGGTAATTATCCATATGAATATTTTTCGGGATGGTTTTAAGTCATTTAGGACTTAGTTATAAAGTTTATTTCAAAATTTGAGATTTTTTATAAAAGTGTATATTTTACGTCTTTTACGGTAAAACGCGTAAATTTGACTAGTTTTACGGTTTTGAGGTTTTGGAAGCTTTAGTAGCTGAAATAAATTAAGGAAAATTAAGGTAATATTATTAACATAATATTAAATAATAAAAATAAAAAAACGAATTTATTGGGTGTTTGGGTCGGTTTAGACGCACCAAAGAAAGAGAAAAAGGGAAAAAGGGAAAAAAAAAAAAAGGAAAGTTGGGTGTTATACTTGGACTAGGATTTTATGTACACACTATCTAAGGTTATCTAGTAAATAAAAAAAACATAAATCCCTGGAGACAAAGAAAAATTTATGGGTTCCATAGAGGAGAATTAGGGTTCTTCAAAAACATTAGGTTTTCTTCATCTTCCATTGATTTAAGGTAAAAACCTTCATTAACCTTTTTAATTAAATTGTTTTTATGTTTAACTAATCATTCTTATGATGGATTAAGGGTTAAGGTTTATATAAAAACAGTAGATTAATGATGTATTAATCATAATATGATGATCATATAATCTAGGGCTTGTATTAGAAGGGTTATAGGTTATTAATTAGATCAATTTGTTTAAAACCCGTATTTAAAAACTGCGCAGAATTTTGAGTCTATTGTTTTGATCATATCTCGAGTTCTAAGAACATTCAAGATGCGATCAAACTAGCCCTGGATAGGTAATTGAGTTGGCTTTCTAAATCAAGAAACTAGAACTAAATTGGAGGTCGGGAAGTGGGTCAAAAACAAGTTACAACAGTCGGAGGTCAAATCAGTTTTGAATTTAGCCTGTTTTCTTTTTAAGTTTTGGGTTGTTTGGGGTACTTAGGTTTGCATTGGGATCTTCTCACGAACATGAGAGATGGTTTATATATTTTAGTAAGGATCTGTACTTGGGCTAAGATTTTGGTTTAGGGTCAGACCCTCTAATGGTAATGAACTTTTCATACGTTTAAAATCAGTGAATTCTGGATAGGTAACAATATATACACATATATCTGGGCCTTAACAGTAGCTTTAAGGTTAGGGCAGGTGGGAGGTTTTAGCTAACATGTATAAAAGTGTGAATATTCCTTTTACAGAAACCATGGATATGTTTAAGTGGACGTTTGACTTAAAGTTTTGAGACCTAAAACTGGGACTGTTTTGTGTAAAATTATGAACGGGATAGCTATTAAACTTAACCAAGTTAGGAACTTGTTAAGGAAGGGTAATGGGGTGATTAGAGCTTAACAATGAGGTAATTATACGGGAATAGACTAGATGTACATCATAGGTTGATGAGCCATCTTAGTGATTGGTTCGTGTATTGATTTCGTGTTTTTGGTTTATTAGCTTGTTGCTAGTGCGAGGACTTGTGAAGAAGCTATCAGGTGAGTTTCATAGTCCCATGTTTAATATTGATTTTGACTTCCAGATGGGATGGAAGAGACACTGTGTTGAGTTATTTTCTAAATTGATGTTGTGAATGTGTTTGTGATTTGAGATGGACTTGTGTGTATATTATGTGATTAACTGCTATGTGTTTTTTGAATGTGTATGATTTGGATCGGGGGACACGTGTCGTCTCAGTTATTGTGGTTTGACAAGGTAGTGGCCTTGTGGTTTGACAAGGTAGTGGCCTTGTGGTTTGACAAGGTAGTGGCCTTGGGATAGGTACATAGTGTGATCATCTATGGTACCATGTTGTTTGGCAAGGTAGGAGCCTTGGATTTTGGTTTGGAATGATTGATCTTGAATGCTAGTTGTTAATACATAATTGTAGCACATTGTCCATATGTTATTGTGTTGATGGTTGTTATTCACAGCTTGTAATTGATTTAGTGTTGTAGTCTAAACCTATGACTCTCACCAACTTTATGTTGACGTGTTTTAGTGTCTCTTTCAGGTGATACTATGGTTAAGCATGAGAACATAAGTGGCTAGGATTGGAGAAGCTTAGGAATGCATATAGAAGGAGAATCCCCGTTTCCTTCTTAGTTTTTATTTGTTCTTTTAATAAGTGATAATGTGGCACACATATATTTGTTTGGTTATGTTATTTGTTTGTCTTGGGTAAGCGGTGGGACTGTTACCTACTTACCTAGACTCCTGAGTCTGATGAGATATTGTCATGACTTTGTGTCTCCATTTTATGACATTTCTTATTTCATATAGTTATCTCTATAGACACGCCATGTTGTGATGATATCCATACGTCGCGCCCCATATTCCGCCATGGTGGGGTGTGACAATAGTCCGACTTACGGGTACTACCCGCATCCATCAGGAATGGATTGGATACTTTTGCGATGTGTGCACATAGCCCATAAAGCCCGGCAAGCTGTTGTCGCGCAAGAGGTTGATTACTTAGCCAAGTCCTCGTCGTAGTGCGACAAGATCAAACCGAATATAACTTAAATTATAGTTATATTCGCCTAAGGAAAAGGGATATACACTTGCCTTAGTTGGATAATGAAGATCAAGCTATTTTGAGTCATTGTCTCTTCCTTAGGCCGCAAGAACAGGGAGCCCAATCTGGACTCTCTCGAGTATAAAATGAACCCCTCCGGTTCCACAAAGGTACGATACACACAATACCCTAAACACTAATATACTCAAACCGATTACTTACTCTCACGCTGAAGTCTAATCGTGGGTAACAAACCCACGGTAAGCCTAACGGTGTCTGTTTAGTGCGCAGGGTCCTAAAGCAAGTTTCACTTGGTGCGAGAGCCGGAGTCCACAAGACCCCAAATTAAGACTAATTTGGGTTAAGCTCGGTCTACCCCAACTTTTTCATCAACACCGTGAAAACCCGTGTTTTCTTCCCTTTTCACACTTTGGTCCTAAATCACAACAAAAACACAAACCACTCATAATTCCGACTTTTACGACATTAAATATACGTTTTGGCTTGGTTATTATTATAATTAAGTGGTAAAAGGATGGGTGTTTTCACACCTATCAAATCCCCTATACTTGACCATTGCAATGCCCTTATGCAATGCATTAATTACAAAGCAAGATTTACATTTTCCATCATAATTAACCCACCTTGGCCTTTATTAAACACAAGACATTAAGTAAACTTAAAAAGATAGAATATAATAAAATGCTGGAAGGAAGAAAAAGTAAAGAGATCGAAGACTTACATTAGGGCTTTGGTTGTCATGAATGTTTATCACCCTCAAGTTTCATGTTCCCCATACCAAGCTTAAAAACGAGATCATTGTTATTATAAGTTAGTAAGCTAACACAAACTCATGTGGGTCAATTATTCACTTAGACTCCCTTATTCCTAGGTGTATCTCTTATATTTTAGTGTTGTCTTGAATGATCACGAGGATGCATTGTTGACTTACTTCGATAGTTTATTTAGGCTGTAAATAAAGTAGGACGATTTAATCAATAGTTAGCTAAAGGACAAAATCTTTTAAAACTGCTTCTCGACACCTCATAAAGTTCATATCTTGGCATAACTCGCTTCACGATTTGACACCTTTCTCGGATCGATATTTGGCATTGACTTCATACTTCAAATCTTGAGAGACGTTCTTGAAATAATGGTTTTCTCTTCATAATAGGAATTTCTTCACTTGATGTTTTTGAGAGATTCTTCAAATTTGGACCACGACTTCTTCATTTTTCTCCAATCTTTATTTGTGATTTTGATATACAACGATCCGCCTCCATTTAGGACTTGGATCTATTTATCTTCATACCTTGCTAGGGTCTTTTCAGATAGACTTCTCCATGATCTTTAAGGGAGTATTTGCTTTTCGTCGTGTGTCTCGATCCTTCATATTGATTTTTGATAAATGATTCTTCACATCACTTTGGATCTTAAGCAACAAAATGTAGCCCTCATGCCTTGTTAGGGCCTTTTCGGACTCGCCAATCTTCGCATCTCGCTCCAATAAGTTATGCCTTGGCTATGAACTCTAATTAATACCGAGAAACTTTTAAACGATCTTGGGCTAGAAGCTAAGTAACTTCTCAAATCGTACGACCTTACTTATTGCAATTATATTTATTAATAAGCGATGGTAGAAAAAGCTCATAATTAACTCACATAAATTCATGAAAGAATACCAACTTATAATTGACTCTATCATCTCTCGTTCTTCATAATTTAAAATCTCAAGGAATGAGACTCGTGGATGCTTAGCCTATTAAATCAAAGTCTTGGGTTTTCAAGTCATCTATAGGATCTTGCAACTTCTTAGACTTTTTCAAGTTTAGAATTCGCATTTTAAAGTTCCCTTGATAAACGACTTTCTAGGATCATTTATAGGAACTTGCGAAAAGTTCTTGTTCTTAACCCGTAAGAGTTAAGACTTTCGCGTTTTATAGTTCCCTATATAAAAGTCTAGCAAAACTTGATTTAAACACGTTAAGGATACTAGCTAGAGTAAACTTGGATAAGTAAACTCGGGTTGAGTCAAAAGATTCATGACGGGCCTAATATATCAAAGACGTCTAAACTTGTTAAAACCATTTTATTAAAATTTATTCTAGCAATGAAAGAAAATAACGATAACAAAGAAAAATACTAAACAAGGCCAAAATTGATCAAAAATTTTGAAAAATGTCGAAAAATCAATTTTCCGGTTAAAATGAGGACGTATACAAGGAAAAGCCCACTTAATTTCGATAGAAGTCCCCCCTACACTTAAGATAAACATTGTCCTCAATGTTTAAGCATGTGGGAGTAAACTCCCCTACACTTAGGACATTGTGCATGTTGTTTAAATCTTGCTAAGGAAGAGACAACTACAGTGATTCCTATTTTAATATTGAAGAATATAAAATAGTAAATCAAAGAGTTTAGGATAGAACCGGGAAGACGGGTACACGGAATCACGGGTCGTCAAAAGTCATCAAGAATGTATCTTTGAAAGCTCGAATCCCTGCACATGATAAGAAAGAAAACAACAAACACATACGAGGGTCTCCCCCTACACTTATTATAAAAACGGATAAAAAGGATAGATACTCGGGTTGCCTCTCGAGAAGCGCTTGTTTTTGTTCACCAAGTCGTGAGCCTGACTCGACCTTGATTAGAATGGTAAGAACCTTGAAGAACATACACCAGGGTCAAATACATGGTTTTCGTCCATCAAATAGCACAAGCTTAAGGTGAACAAGACAAGCCAAAGAAGAGTAGGCGAGGTTCCCTTAAGCAGTTTTTGAGTATGGTGGTAGAAAGTATGCTGAAGTGAAAGCATAGCTCCATTCTTTCCTCTTTCCTTTTATTGCATCAGATGGATACTGAGATGGCTTAAAAATTACGGTACCCGGATCGAACACCTTTTCCTTTAGGGGAAAATAAGACATAGACTCAGTAGACCTTGAAGATTCGCCCATAAACCGCACAATCTCATCCGAAGAAGGTGGAAAGAGAGGTGTCAAGACATAGGTACTACGGATATTGGTGTCGTCCAGTTTCTTCTCCTTTGAAACGGGTTTCTTAATATCCGAAGGAGGATAAAGACCATAATCAAAGTCCAAAGGAGGAGAATCATGCTCATTAGGAAAATAGGTGTTGAGAAAAGTGGCGAACTCTTCCTCAAATGAGTAATCATCCAAAGTAGGATCAAGCATTCTTGGCAGAGGATCTTCATCAAAAATAGGAGCATAATCATCAGTAGAAGACATATCACTTGAAGAATCACTCGAGAGAGTATCAACATCATCAAAGTCATCATAAGTTGGCATGTCTTTATACTCTGAAGAAAAATCATCATAATCATCCACATCGAAACTAGAATCATCATCATAATCACATAGATTGGTGGAGAATCATAAATTGGTGGGGGATCCAAATTGGAGAGAGAATCATCAGAATCATCCACATGGTCTTTAAAAAGTGTATTATCATAGCAAGTCTCGAAAAGAGGATTGTTATGTAGCACAAAATCATCGAACTTTATACTTTCCAAAGAAGGTGTATCAAGCTCGTCTTGAAGCACATCAATCATATTCGCCGATTCTTTTCCATTGGATTTGCTTGTAAT
Source organism: Glebionis coronaria (assembly GCA_025667525.1). Classification (NCBI taxonomy): domain Eukaryota; kingdom Viridiplantae; phylum Streptophyta; class Magnoliopsida; order Asterales; family Asteraceae; genus Glebionis; species Glebionis coronaria. The sequence continues at coordinate 495,202,059 of CM046874.1, forward strand.
CTTACCCATCTTAAAAACTTGTTGATCATTCCCGACCCTTAAGATGAGTTCACCTTCGGCAACATCGACTAAAGCTTTTCCGGTTCTCAAGAATGATCGTCCAAGTATTAACGGAATACGAGGGTCCATTTCATAATCAACAACAACAAAATCGAACGGAAAAGTGAAGGTACCAACTTTAACAAAAACATCTTCGGCAATACCAACGGGGTAAGCGAGAGTTTGATTTTCTAGCTCAAGAGTCATCTTTGTTAGTGTAAGGTCGGACAATGATAACTTTTTCTAAACACTTAATGGCATCAAATTTATACTTGCCCCGAGATCGGCTAAGGCAGTAAATTCTTCAACTTTGTTAAAAATTCAAGGTAGCACAAAACGACCGGGATCTCCAAGTTTTTCCGTAAGTTCTTTAAGAATGACAGCAGAACAATTTTCATTTAAGCGTGTGTTGACAAACTCAGCCATATTCTCCTTCTTACTAAGCAATTCCTTGAATGCTTTAACAGATTTTGGCATTTGGAAAAGTGCTTCAACAAGGCTAATGTTGAAATTCATTTGGGAGATCATCTTCAAAAAAGAAGTAACTTGAGCATCCTCTTTAGTGAGAAATTTGCACTTGTCTAACCGAGAAGGATAAGGGATGTTGGGTTTAGGAGGTGTAGGTGTAGAAGGTGAAGGATGAGATGGTGAAGGGTTTTTCTTGGGTACTTATTTAGTAAGAGGTGGAGACGGTAATGTAGAACTAGTACTAGGCGTAGAAGTAGAAGGGATAAATGGGGGCGGAGGAGGTGTAGATAGAGTAACTGGGGAAGGGATAGATGGTCCTACTAGAGTTGCTCCACTTCGTGTAGTAATAGCACTCACATTAGCTCTAGGGTTTGTTTCGGTTGTAGAAGGAAGAGCACCTTGGGGTGAAGGGTTTGAAACATTTGAACAAATTTCCTATCCGTGGACTCTTGCATTTCCTTCATGGTTTTCTCATGATCGGTTATTTTTTGTAGAATCAAGTCCATGTGCGGATGACGTAAATTGAACCCTTGTTGTTGAAAACCTTGGTTTGGGTATTGGTTATATGGTTGAAAACCTTGAGCATTGAAACCTTGGTTTTGAAAGCCTTGGTTTTGCATTGGATAATCTCCTTGATTTGCATTGTAGCCCCTCACATTTGCGTTTTGTTGAACATTTGCTCTTGGTGGCCCTTGGTTGTTATGTATGGGTGGGTGAGGTCTTTGTTGAAAACCGGGTGGAGCCAAGTAATTTGTCGAGTTGTAAGACAAGTAATTAACATCAACATTAGGTTTGAAATGAACTCTCTCGGTGTTGTTGTAAGCATACGCTTCCGCGTGAGATTGATCATAAGCTTTATCACAATTAGCATAAGAGTGTGGTACACCACAAGTTTCACAAGATATATTAAGACCATGGGCATGTTGATTAGGAGAGTTATCTCTTAAAACAAGTTGTTTTACAGCTGAAGTAAGTTCCTTTAGATGATTGGTCAACTCACTCTCACTAGCACTAGCCATAGTAGCTCTAACACTCTTAGTTTGGACTTTGGCCTTGTTCTCAATTATAGCCCAAGCCTCATTCATAGATTTGACAAGAATATTACCCCCCGAAGCATTGTTTAGTGAATCTTGGTCATTCAAACTTAATCCATTGTAAAAAGTATTAATTTGATGTACCTTTGTAAAACCGTGTCGTGGACACTTTCTTAAAAGTTCCTTAAAACGATCCTAAGATTCACTAAACGTTTCACCGTACTTTTGTTCGAAATTAATGATGTCATTTCGCAAAGCATTAGTACGTGAGGGTGGGAAAAAGTAATTGATAAACTTGGTCTCTAGGTCCGCCCATGTTGTAATACTTTGGGGTGGTTCCTCATCAAGCCAAGTTCGGGCTTGTCCCTCGAGGGAGAAAGGAAAGAGGAGCAAACGGATTGCCTCTTGTGAAACCCCATTGTATTTCACGGTATTGGTTAAGTGAATAAACCTTTTAATGTGATCGTGCGGATCATCATGAGTGCGGCCTAGGAAAGGTGTAGCGGAAACCATTTGAATGAAACCGGTCTTGAGCTCGAAGTTATTTGCATCAATAGCCGGAACCACACTCGCATCTTCATTGCCTTCAACCTGTTACTGTAAGAGCTCGATCATAGGACGGTTATCCATTGTGTTAACAACAGGAGGAGGCTCGATGACAGCAGCTTGAATGGACTTCCTTTTGCGTGAACGGGTACACATACACCTACACAAGAAAAGAATAGCAAAGAAATAGAAAAATAATGGTTAACGTGAAAGAAAATATTTTTGGTGCAAAACCTTTGAAAAAGAATTGCTTTATGGATTTTTGTTTTAATGTTTTTGTATTTTTGAAATTTTTAATTTTTATGGATTTTTGAAAAATTTTGAAAATTTGCAAGAAAAATAACGTTTAAAGGTGAACGGATCCCAAAATCCAACACGTCTCTCACAATAAACCGTTAATCTCCGGCATCTTAGGGTGAGCATAAAATCGAAAAACCGAACCAAAAATCGAAAAACCGAACCAAAAACCGAAAAACCGAAAAAACCGCACCAAAAAAACCACCCATTTCAATAATCGAAGAGATGGTTTTCATATTTCTGAAAACCGAATGTTTAGGGCAGTTTTTGGTTGCATGTATAAAAACGAACCGAAAAAATCACCCCGCCCCACTTAGGTCTTCAAAATTAATATACTTTTATATCTTTAGATAGTTCTACTTGTGATATTTCTAATATGTTTAGTTGTTTTCTTTTTGTTTAAATATACACATTTTTAAAACATATTAAAGTGATAGATGATGATTTTTTTTCACCCAAACTTTGTTAGATTTGTGATTTCTATATACGAATTTTCATTATGATTTTTACTTTTTTATAATTTGATGGTAGCTAAAGTTGCTATTATTTTAGTGTATATAATTGATTGAAACTATTATTGTTGGTTGCAACTTGCAATTATTATGAGTTTAATTTGTGTCGAAAGTGATTGACTATTAATGTGGTTTTTGTAAATAGAAAATGACCCAATGCGTAAAACGAAAGGAGAAGAAAAACCGAAATAAAAACCGAAAACGAACCGCTACAATGAAAAAAACAGAAAAACCGAAACCAAAAAAACCGAATTCAAATGGTTTGTAATATGCAAAAACCGAAGTTTGCGGTTTGGTTTTTGGTTTTAGCATAAAACCGCCCCAAACCGCCCCGGCGGCAGCGGCGCCATTTAATACATTGGGTTTTATGTATAAAATTTATTCGTTGAATCGGTCTAATCGAATTGATTACAGTTAATTGTGTGACTCAGTTGTTCTTGGTGGAAAGGAAATAAAATGATTATCTATTTTAAACTAAAAGTGAAAATGTCGTTGAGTAAAGATAAAAATAAAGTAAAAGCGAAAGCTTTAAAATTTAAACTAAAAATTAAGACTTAAAGATAAACGACGAAAAGTTAAAGCTTGACAAAAAGTAAATTTGAAAACTTAAAAAAAATAAATTAAGACAAAATAAGCTTAAAAATAACACTAAGTAAAATGGAGGGAAAAATTAAATTTGAAATTAAAATAAAAATAGAAAATAAAAACTAAAACTGAGAAATGCGTTCCTATCGTAACTTGGATCGCAGTCTTGATCGCAGCTTGGAGCGTGACAGGCGATCGCAACCAACTGATCGCGACTTGGATCGTAGCCAAGCGATCGCAGCCAACAGATCGCAGCTAAGCTATCGCAGCCAACAGATCGTAGCCTCAGATCGTAGCCAAGATCGCAGCCACGGATCGAAGTCTGGATCGTGAGTAGTGATCGCAGTATTGGATCGCAAGTAGAAACCCTAAGGCTTATGCGATCACAATACCCGATCGGAACCATTAAAACCCTTAGACATTACGATGGAATACAAAAGGGAAATAAGCAATAACCAAATAAGCAGTTACCAAAAAAATCTTACTTAAAACAAATAATAAGAAGAACTAAATAAGCATATTTCTAAAAACTTTCTAAATACCAAATAAGCAAAATTTATAAAATCAACTTTGGAAAGATTAAACTTTTGAAAACACTTAATTGAAAATAAGCTAACGCGAAATAAGCAAAAAGAACAATAAGGTAAGACCATACACTACATAAAAATCATACGAACAAGAAGAATAAATACCTTAATCAAATAAGCATGAAGATTAAAATAAACTACATACTTTTACCAAATCAAATCACAAGATTAAAACAAGAAAGGAAGAATAAGATGGATTATGAAAAGCTTAATATTAAGATAAAGATTCAAGATTACAAAATTTAAAGATGAAAGATTTAAGTAAACTTGAAAGAAAAATTAGAGAGAGAAATTAAAACTAGAGAGAGAAAGTAAATACTCCTACTCCTACTTACCTTAAGGAAAACTAACTAAATTATCTAACTCCCTTCCTAATGACATAAGGAAGGTATTTATAGGAGGAAATGGAAGGAGTGTTGTTTTTCTTCTTTCTTTCTTCTCGTCTTTTCGTCTTTCTCGACGTTGTCTCGGGATTTGTCGATGAAATGAACACGTCTTCTAATTTCTTCTTTTATAAGACTTGTTTCTTCGACTTTTATTAAACTTCCATCTTAAGACTTTTTCTTCGATAAATCTTCAGAATATGCCTTTGACTTCTGTTCTTTTCGCACTCTTGATCTTTTGACTTCGTCTTTTGTCGTTTTCTTCGATAAAAGCCCGTGAAAGCCCGTGTTTTCTTCCCTTTTCACATTTTGGTCCTAAATCACAACAAAAACACAAACCACGCATAATTCCTACTTTTACGACATTAAATATACATTTTGGCTTGGTTATTATTATAATTAAGTGGTAAAAGGATGGGTGTTTTCACACCTATCATACACAAATTCATATCAATATACGCATTTTAACATATAAAAACAATTTCATTAAAATACAAAATTACACATTTAAACAAATAAAAACAACTCATCATCATTTAAGCATATAACAATTGTTTCATTCAAACTACAACTTAAGCATATAAGAATCGTTTACAAATAAAAAATTACACATTAAAGCAAATAACAATTGTTTCATTCAAAATACAACTTAAGATCAATTGTCATCTTCAGAATCATCGCTAGATAAAACTTCTTAAACATCATTACTAGGGTTCACTTCATCATCATCCGACACTAAAACATCATCATCATCAAGGACGTGTGCAATGACCTCATCTTCATTATTAATAATATCATCATCAACCGGTGGGGCGTCCACTTCTGTCGATGAAGTTTTTACACTCAAATCCGTAAGATCCAAACTAAGCAAACCAACGGACAGTGTAACATCTAATGAACTGCTACCATGTATAACATCTTGATTAGACTACCACATCTCGATGATAAACTTGTTTGAAGACCTTCCAATGAAGTGGTCGTCTAGCAAGGTCTTCAAGGTAGAATACTTGTGTTGTTTGTGTCAAGAAAATGTGTAAAACCCGTAAAAATAAGGTCATGATTTAATTCTATTTTCAATTATTTTGTAGTATTTTATAACGTTAAATACTATTAAGCTTAACAGTTTAAGTTGAAACCGATACTGAATATAATATTTTAATATTTTGACGAGTAACGAGGACTACTAGTGATCACGATACCGACGGATGCCAAAAAAAATTTATATTTTATTATCGATCATTTCGATATTTAATACTTTCGACGATATCGTTTTAATTACGTATCGAGTCGTTATATTATTATTTTTCGTGTGCGTTTAAACTTTTGAAAAGTATTTTTACGAACCCGAGTCCCGTAAATATTTGTAAAATTGACTTTTAGTCATTTCCCGCTTTTTAACTAATATTTACATTTTGGACCAAAACTATCACAAATTGGCAAAAACTACCCTAACCTTACACTATATATATGTTTTCCACTAGCACCATTTCATTTAAAAAATCATTAAAACAAAATCACCATCTTTCTTCCTCCTTTCTCTTTTTAGCCGTACACCCCAACACCCAAATTCTTCACATTTTCTTGATTTCAAGTTTGATTCAATCCAAACTAAAAGAAGACCCATTCCTAATTTTTCAAGGTGATTCTAATGATACTAATTTTTCTTACATGCATTAAGGTTTTATTTTTGATAAAAACTAGGATTGTTAGGGGAGATTTTGATCATGCATGTGTTGGAAATGATGATCAAATGATGTTTATGCTATGTTTTTGTTAAAAAGTTGATTTTTAATTTTTGGGTTTTTGATTTTGATGAATATACAAGTGTTGGGATTGGTTTATGATGATATTCGGATGTTAGAATGATGATAAAATGATTGATTTTGATCAAAAACATAATTTTGTATGGTTTTTAAATGGTCAATTTTAGGCAGTAGGTTTGAGGCCATTTTCGGAGGTCTTAAGTCTGAATATAGGATGATATTATGGAATTATGTTGTAGAGAATTTCGTTAGCTTCGATTTGATATAAAGTAGGCCTTCCAACTCCAAACGAGGTGGAAGATACACTAGTTTGATTTTCGTGTACCGGGAGACGAGTGTTGACACAATCCGAAAATTGTTGTCGATATTTGGATCGAATCTCGGAGGCTATAAAATGAGTTTCAAAGGATTCAAGGCTCAGGCTCAAAGTTTATTATTTTGAGTCTATTTTTAGAAACAAGTGTCGGTTTTCTAAATGGAGTTGTTTAGAATGGTCAAAATGGTTTCGTAAGTCAAGGTCGCTAAACTGTCCGGATTTTGTAAATCAAAGAGGTGTCGGGCAGGGAACTTTAGAAGTAAAATCTTTTGATGGGCTCTTGGGAGGACTTTGTACATATAGTATGTGAGTTCCTCAGGTATTATCAGGAAATGTTGATGTGTCTAAGTATGCGAAAACGGCTTGGACATTCGGTATGTTCCGGCAGATTTTTATTAAAGGCATAGAATAATAAAATGAATATATAGGAGAGTGTAATAGAATCACTTGTATCATTTTCTCTTGAGTTGTCGTGATTTTATACTTGAGTTTGATTTTATTATGTATCATTTATTTCTCGAGTCTATTATTAATGTACGCACCTTATTTGCTAGGTTGCGGTTGTCGTGTTTATCGGGCATCTACTATCGTCGGCGATCGTCTTCAACTACTACTACTACTTAAGGTGAGTCTATAGCCTCGCTTTGTACTAGTTATTAAATGATTTTAAACCCGCGAGGGGGAATACATGTTTTTATAAACTTAGAACACAAGTCTTTTATGGTATGCTTGTCCCTCTATGAATGGACCCGTGGTTGCCTTTAAATTGCATTAAGTGATTGCCTTTGTTAAAGCCTCAATTATGGACCGTTAATTAACCTATGATGGGTTAACCGCTAGTACAATTAATAGATCTATGGGGGAAGCCGCCCCGGTTCAATTTGTGTGGACTTGTCACATAAGCTTAGGCCCGACCTCCGCACTGTTTGAACATATTGTATTGAGAAGTCAGGTATACGGCAATGTACCAATAATCTGGAGGTAACGAAAATTAATAAATCTCTTGTCTTATTAGACCTAACGTAGTGTCTAAGGGCTCGGTTCCATGAGCTTGATGCAATTTATGCTATATACAATTATTATTGCCGATGCAAATTATTATTCGATGCCTATTAAGCATGCCACAAACTTATAATATTTGCTTGTGTTCAAATTGATTACATAAACCTATAGATTTCACTCGGCATTTTTGCTGATTGTGTGACTCACATGTATTTCAGGTAATCAAGAAGTAGAAGCTTGGAGGTCACGGGAATGAAGTTGTGCACTGCTTTTGTTGTTCAAACTCTTCGATTTATTTATCGTTCCATTTTTGAAACAAACTAATATGTTGTTTTAACTTATCTTTTAGTGACGATTACTTGGGACTACGCTACTCTGATGAATGTTTTAGGAACGACAAATTTGAAACGTCTCTTTTCGAGTCGTTCTTTATAAATTGTGTGTTTTTATACGATTGTTTAGCACCCAAAGATATATTCCGCTGCGTGTAAATTTGGGGGTGTTAAAGATTGGTATCAGAGCCATAAGTTATAGAGAACTAGGTCTTTATTTTAAAAACCTAAACTATAACTGTCAATTTTTATTTTTCAAAGAGTCGATGCACATGACGTCGCGTGACTTCAGGTTCAAGCTACTTCTGAGATTACAATTTTAGTATACGTTATTACGTATACCTTATTGGCAAGTATTTATAAATAAATACTATGATCCAGTTATGGATATATATTTATATCTAGGATCCCTTTATCGATATATATTTATGTCGTTAAACTTTTTGATAAAAGTTTATCATTTATTAATGATTAACTTAAATAAATACAATGAATTTTCAAGATCTTTCTGTATTTATTATTAAAGTGTAAATTGCTTTTATTGCAAAAATTTTATATTCTGACCTTACATACCTTCATTTGCGTGTGTTATGTTTATTATTTAACCCTTTGAGATATCTATATAGATATCCAAATCGTCTTTCGGTTGTTTGTGCTTGGACGTCTTGAAACGTAATCTCTAGACCGTTGTGTAGCTCAATGTGTCCTTGGAATAGACTAACCGCTATCGTGTGAGTCACACATTTTGAAACACTTCCTATAATCGTGTTGAATAATATCATGGTTTTTCATAATATTTTTTTGATTTTTATCACCGTTTTACACGGCATGCGAAGATTTAATTCATTGACATTTATATGTATCGACTCCGAAGTGTATTGTTCGCTTATATCTCGGTAACGTCATCGTCATTTTATAAATCATCGTCTAGATTATGGCGCTAGATTGGAATACGATTTTACTTCTATAAAATTGTATCATTTGTTTTTCATTAACCTTCTTGCTCCCGGAACGCAACCCGTTAATGTTCCATTCTTTTCTTGTTATGTTTTGTGTTTTTGGTCAATCGTGGCACCAAGGAGATTTGCCTACTTTGCACCTTGAAACTTAAATTATGAACGTCATTCACCGTTTCGCTTCCTAAATTTCGTGTTGGATACCTTGAAGCATCTTCTGTCATTCATTATGCTATATTTTTACTTGATGCTCATTATGAGAATTATTTTTTGTTGTTGTAAAATCCACAAGACATGTGTGTATATATATTTTGAGTGGTTAGGAAGTGTCGAAAAATACATTTTATGCAGAAACTGCTGGGACAGTATAAACTGGTCAAAACTTAAGAGTAAAACATGCGTTATTAAAATAAAATAGTCAAACCTGCACAAAACTTGCAGGGGTATTTTAGTCATTTTATATTGGGTTTCAGGTCTCGGGTAAAACTAGAAAGTCGTCTGAAACGTCGTTTTGCATCAAAATGCTTTAGACTCCGAGTCTTGGAGATGTCGTTTATCGGGTCAATTAATCGGCTCATATTAAAAGTTAAATGTGATAGTAAATTCAGAACATGAGTTTTAAACGTTTTAAGCAGTTTTGATTTCATTTGAGATCGTAAAATTTTAACAAATATTATTTTACAACTAACGAATACTAGTTGCATGTGAAGATGTTTAAAAATAGAAACAATACAGGATTAGCAATTACCGGATTAATGGTGTAATTTGAAAATGAATAATATACTTTCTTAAAAGCATGTTGTGTCGAGTATCTTACATAGAATACACATATGGATTGATTTATTCTTTTTATATATATGACTCATTTGTCATTCGATGTTATTTTATTTTTATTTTCTTCTAACCTTCCACTGATTTGGGTTGAGTTTTGAAGTTTTGCCTTCACATTCTTCTTCGACATTCTCATCACGTGTCTCATGGAGTTTTCGTCTAAACCTTATAACCTTTTGAAACCTTAACAAATTGTAACCATTTTATTGGTTGTTTTATGAGCTACTATTTGCCACTTTTTGCAAACCTTTGGCTACTTTATACGTTGTCATAATGTCACCTTATAAATAAATCTGATATTGTTTTACGATTATTTTCACCAATTTTATTTACTTTGGTCTTATAAAATACTTTTCGTAACATTAAAAGTTGCTTATTGAGTATCTCACAAATTACTTGTATCCTATAAATTTATAAACTATTTTTAAATTCCATTTTACAAATGACATGGTTTATATATAAACATAAGAAACGTAATACTCTTCGACGAAATGGAGCACTGCATTGCTAGCCCTAAATTATACATGGCCTGATCACCTATGTCTAATTTAGAAGGAGCCATGCTAGGCTGAATAGTAGTCACCTTAAAAATCTTGATAATAACCAACTTTTTACTTGTATTTATGATAAAGATAAATAAAATGAAATAAAGTGAAGAGAAGTTTTGAAAACCTTTATATTTTATGCAAGTAGCGCAATTTCTATGCATCCGCATACGTTTTCTTACCTTCTCTTGAACGAATTACGCGCTTACGAATACATTTTTACTCGACGATCGTTTTTCCACTTGTTACTTCATTTTGTCTTATAACTTATTTCTTTTGACCGTTCGTCTAATTACTGACTGTTGATAAATGACTTGAAAGTCTCGATGTTTTATCCTTCCTTCTCGTCCAGTCTTCTTTATGCGACTGGGTAGATCTTTGGAATGTCTCCCGACGTAAATAATGAATTATCACTAGAGTGATTTCCGTATATCCGGGATGACGTCCGTCATTCTCGTTTGTCTCGAAATCCACTCTTGTGAACCGTGCTTTGACTTCTCTCTTTAAACACTAACATCGTTCATTTGATTTGTTTTAATTACAAGTGATTATTAGGAATTTTCTTTGATTAAAATTTTTGTATGGATCTTATTTCCGATCGTGTATCGACCACCGCTAAGTTAACGAGCCGATGTTGGTGAACCATCGACCGCACTAACAAAATTGACAACTTGTTTAATCTATTATTTCTTATCGTCTTACTATCAACGCCTTCATCTTATTATTCTCTTTAAGAATTCATACGACATTGTCTTCGTCCCCTTTTGTACCGCTAATTTCGTACTAATTGTTGACCATTATTCCCATTCGTATTCGTTTATTATCTTGTCACGTTTCGAAACCCGAATATATCCCATGTTTATTTTGAAATAATAAACACCTTTATGTATTTCTACAACGTATTATAAAAATTTTATGGAACTTTTATATATTTTCCAATGATTTTCAATTATCGAAATAACTATCATAAGAAAAAGGTCAAATTTATACATCATATTTTGTATAACTAAAACAAATGTTTAAAATGAAATTATGCTTTATCTTTTGAACTAGTTGACTTATCATACTTTACTTCTAATGTAATGAAATTACCGGTTTAATTTATATTCCTAATAATGATTTAATTTGGAAATTATATTTCTAATTGTAACCATCAATACGAGTTTAATTAATAAATCCATGTCATTCTTTCAAAGTTTCTTAAGACAACCAAAATAAATTATGAAGCTATTTAACTCCTATTTTTGATATATCATCCTTATCAAGAAAGACCTCAATTGAGTTTTAAGGTAATACCAAATCCGGGACGGATAATTGTGACAAACGTTATTTTAATGTTTATATTTAATTCATTCTTCGCTCTCATTTTTCTAGTATTGTGAATTATTATGTTTTACGGTTACGTGAGTCGAGTTCCCTTGTCGATCGTCAACCTTAAATCATTTTACCACATCTTGTCCATTTATGCGTTTATTGAATTCATTTTTATCTCGTTCTGTTCCTCGTAACGATGATCACTATTTTGTTCTGAGTTTAAAATGAATCTCGGGAAGCAGTGTATAAGAAGAAACGATAAGTGTCACCAGGATTTATGCGTGTACTTGTGGAATGATTGAGGACCGAGTTATTAATGAAAACTTATCATAGATATGGAGTTTTTGTAATTTCACTTGCTACTATCGAAGGATCATAGAAGACTCTTTCATGATGACGAAACTCTTGGGGTCTAGTATGAAGAATAAACGAGGAATATGATGCATCACCTTGAGCACTGGAGCAGAAGCTGTCGATACAACCGTTATATTGAGAATCTTCACCAATGGACCGAATCTCTTAATAAATGGAGTTAATAAATTCGTTACAACCTCGAGGAGTATGTTGAAGCCGACACCGCAAGTGGAAAGACTCTGGAGATCAAGTGGTTATTATCAAGGGTTTGTTCAAGGTTTTCTCGATGATTAACGGTGGAGATCTATACTCGATGTTTATGTTCGACCTTTCATTTTTATGTACTTATGTGGTATGTGATCTAGTCAAATGATCGTAAGTTGTGGGAACTTGAGACGGAATTATCCAATGACGTCCGATCATGGCGAACACGTACCATGTAATATCTTTTTGACCTACAACGACGATACTTATCGAGTCTTTGACTGCGCATGAAGCGGAAGTGAGATTGTGTCCTAGTATTATTTTCTGAGAATGGATCTGTGTGTGAGCACACTTCGATAACAAAAATATTGTCTTGTTATTTTTGGGATATGCGTCCATGGCTATCCGGCCAGTGGCTATCCTTTAAATTGCAACATTCCTTTAACTGGACTTACCCGAAAATCCTGTCATCTATTCTTGTCGTCGAATGAGCTTCGTGTGTTTCATAAAATTTTCATGTGTCGAGCTTGACGGGTGACTGGTGGATAAGGATTTGATTATTCCTTTTTGGTGAGATACAACTTGACGACAAGTTGCGTTTTGTAAAAGAACCAGTGGAGATCGTGGATCGAGATTCACGTGGGAACGTTAGGACTTCTTTATAAGGAATGCCCTCATCCTTCCGGGTAGTGAACAACTCGAGTATGAGGTGAGTCGAGCGCCGGGACGTCGCTCCCTTAAGGTGGTGAGGATGTAAAACCCGTAAAAACAAGGTCACAATTTAATTCTATTTTCGATTATTTTGTAGTATTTTATAACGTTAAATACTATTAAGCTTAACAGTTTAAGTTGAAACCGATATTGAATATGATATTTTAATATTTTGACGAGTAACGAGTACTACTAGTGATCGCGATACCGACGGATGCCAAAAAAAATTATCTTTTATTATCGATCGTTTCGATATTTAATACTTTCGACGATATCGTTTTAATTACGTATCGAGTCGTTATATTATTATTTTTCGTGTGCGTTTAAACTTTTGAAAAGTATTTTTACGAAACCCAAGTCCCGTAAATATTTGTAAAATTGACTTTTAGTCACTTCCCGCTTTTTAACTAATATTTACATTTTGGACCAAAACTATCACAAATTGGCAAAAACTACCCTAACCTTACACTATATATATGTTTTCCACTAGCACCATTTCATTTAAAAAATCATTAAAACAAAATCACCATCTTTCTTCCTCCTTTCTCTTTTTAGCCGTACACCCCAACACCCAAATTCTTCACATTTTCTTGATTTCAAGTTTGATTCAATCCAAACTCAAACAAGACCCATTCCTAATTTTTCAAGGTGATTCTAATGAAACTAACTTTTCTAACATGCATTAAGTTTTTATTTTTGATAAAAACTAGGATTGTTAGATGGAGATTTTGATCATGCATGTGTTAGAAATGATGATCAAATGATGTTTATGCTATGTTTTTGTTAAAAAGTTGATTTTTAATTTTTGGGTTTTTGATTTTGATGATGATACAAGTGTTAGGATTGGTTTATGATGATACTAGGATGTTAGAATGATGATAAAAATGATTGGTTTTGATCAAAAACATGATTTTGTATGGTTTTTAAATGGTCAATTTTGGGCAGTAGGTTTGAGGCCATTTTCGGAGGTCTTAAGTCTGAATATAGGATGATATGATGGAATTATGTTGTAGAGAATTTCGTTAGCTTCGATTTGATATAAAGTAGGCCTTCCAACTCCAAACGAGGTGGAAGATACACTAGTTTGATTTTCGTGTACCGGGAGACGAGTGTTGACACAATCCGAAAACTGTTGTCGATATTTGGATCGAATCTCGGTGACTATAAAATGCGTTTCAAAAGGATTCAAGTGCTGTTCTCAGGCTCAAAGTTTAGTATTTTGAGTCTATTTTTAGAAACAAGTGTCGGTTTTCTAAATGGAGTTGTTTAGAATGGTCAAAATGGTTTCGTAACTCAAGGTCGCTAAACTGTCCGAATTTCGTAAATCAAAGATGTGTCGGGTAGGGAACTTTAGAAGTAAAATCTTTTGATGGGCTCTTGGGAGGACTTTCTACATATAGTATGTGAGTTCCTCAGGTAGTATCATGAAATGTTGATGTGTCTAAGTATGGGAAAACGGCTTGGACATTCGGTATGTTCCGGCAGATTTTTATTAAAGGCATAGAATAATAAAATGAATATATAGGAGAGTGTAATAGAATCACTTGTATCATTTTCTCTCGAGTTGTCGTGATTTTATACTTGATTTTGATTTTATTATGTATCATTTATTTCTCGAGTCTATTATTAATGTACGCACCTTATTTGCTAGGTTGCGGTTGTCGTGTTTATCGGGCATCTACTATCGTCGGCGATCGTCTTCAACTACTTCTACTACTTAAGGTGAGTCTATAGCCTCGCTTTATACTAGTTATTAAATGACTTTAAACCCGCGAGGGGGAATACATGTTTTTATAAACTTAGAACACAAGTCTTTTATGGTATGCTTGTCCCTTTATGAATGGACCCGTGGTTGCCTTTAAATTGCATTAAGTGATTGCCTTTGTTAAAGCCTCAATTATGGACCGTTAATTAACCTATGATGGGTTAACCGCTAGTACAATTAATAGATATACGGGGGAAGCCGCCCCGGTTCATTTTGTGTGGACTTGTCACAGAAGCTTAGGCCCGACCTCCACACTGTTTGAACATATTGTATTGAGAAGTCAGGTATACGGCAATGTACCAATAATCTGGAGGTAACGACAATTAATAAATCTCTTGTCTTATTAGACCAAACGGAGTGTCTAATGGCTCGATTCCATGAGCTTGATGCAATTTATGCTATATACAATTATTATTGTTGATGCAAATTATTATTCGATGCTTATTAAGCATGCCACAAACTTATAATATTTGCTTGTGTTCAAATTGATTACATAAACCTATAGATTTCACTCGGTATTTTTGCTTATTGTTTTACTCACATGTATTTCAGGTAATCAAGAAGTGGAAGCTTGGAGGTCACGGGAATGAAGTTGTGCACTGCTTTTGTTGTTCAAACTCTTTGAATTATTTATCGTTCCATTTTTGAAACAAACTAATATGTTGTTTTAACTTATCTTTTGGTAACGATTACTTGGGACTACGCTACTCTGATGAATGTTTTAGGAACGATAAATTTGAAACGTCTCTTTTCGAGTCGTTCTTTATAAATTGTGTGTTTTTATACCATTGTTTAGCACCCAAAGATATATTCCGCTGCGTGTAAATTTGGGGGTGTTAAAAAATGTATGGGTTATTTTCGTGAAATAGCCTATCAGTCATGATGTATGCACTGCTCAATGTAAGAACGCCTGTTGCGTTTGGTACAATTGTTAGGGTTAATTATGTCAAACCATTTACATCGAAACAACAAAACGTTGCGGTTGCCGATATAAGCGAGCTCCAGAATTTCTTCAAGTTGACCATAATACATCTCTCCATCAACCCCGGATGTTGAAACTCCGCTGCATTGAGTGGTATGAAGTCTATCGCGTTCATGTACCAAAAACTTCACACCGTTAACTATGCAAGCGGGGTATGTACATGAACTAGTAGGTCGACATGCCAAATAGAATAACTCGGTACTACAACCGTCTCTCACTTTTTTTCATGAGTCTCCGAAAAAGAGATACAAAAAGGTTTAGATGAGGAATAACTCCAAGGTAATATATCTAATGTATTTACCTTGTTATTAAACCACACAGGAAACCCCGTTTCCATGTTATCAGGCGATTCTCTACAAAGGTTCATGATATTAAAATAAGTCATCGAGAAAGAATATTTTTCAAAATCATAAAATAAAAAAAGGAAGAAACATACTCTCTATAAGCCGAGATGTCTGCTTCGACTTCAGGACTGTTGTTAAGTACAAACCACGTAACTTCCTGCATGTCATCATTAGTCATACGAGTTGGTTTGATTCTACCCGTCGGTATGCATACAGTCCGGAACACCTAGAATTTATCTGGTTGTCCAGGCAAATCGTCTTCATTTCTGCCAAGACGATTAAATCTCGTCTCGACATCCTTAAGGTAACACGAACAAAAAGTTAATGCCTCTTCTGCAACATAACCCTCAACAATAGAACCTTCAGGCTTTGCTTTATTTCGTACATAATTCTTTAGTTTTTTCATGTATCTTTCAAA
This sequence comes from Glebionis coronaria, assembly GCA_025667525.1. NCBI lineage: Eukaryota > Viridiplantae > Streptophyta > Magnoliopsida > Asterales > Asteraceae > Glebionis > Glebionis coronaria. The sequence goes on from CM046874.1 coordinate 495,218,347, forward strand.
TCGATACATCCAGCTACCGCGAGTAACGGAACCTAGAATATCCTCATCGGGTAAATGTATAACCAAATGAGTCATTATGTCAAAAAAAGCAGGAGGAAAGATTCGCTCTAAATTAACCATCATAATGATCAATTTGTTTTTAGCTTCTCTCACATCCTGCACAGTCAAACTTTAAGCACAAAGCTGCTTAAAGAATAAGCAAATCTCGATTATAGGTTTTGCAATGTCTTTGGGAAAATATTGTTGCACTCTATAAGGAAGTAACCGATGCATCATTATATGACAGTCATGAGATTTCAGGCCCGTTATATTGTCATCACCAGCGGTCACTTTTTTCTTGAAGTTGGATCCAAAGCCATAAGGTAGTCTAACTCCTTTGATGAATTTACAAAAAAGTTTATTGTTTTCTGGAGTGAAATAGAACTTTGGATGAGGCTTATCGAACTTCCCGTTATCTTTTTTAACTAACCACAACTTCTTTCTAACTCCAAATTTTTGCAAGTCTAGCCTTGCCTTTGGCGTGTCTTTGGATTTGTCGTTCTATAACAAGGTATTCAGTAAAGCCTTAAGGAAATTCTTTTCGCTATGCATGACATCGTAACAGTGTTTTAGTAGAAGAAATGGCCAATACTAAAGATCCCAAAAGATAGAACGCTTACTCCAGTCCAATTCAACAACTCGATTATAGGGGCGGTTCTTTTTAGCAATTTTTGGATGTTTCCCCGATTTACGTTTAAAGAGTTTACTAATCTGCAACTAGATATCAAATTCTGAAAACTTTCTAGGTTTAGAATTATGTTTGGGACAACCATATAATTCTTTAGATTTTCTCTTTAGTGTATGATTGGTTTTTAACCATCTTCTATAACCAATATAAACGATTTTGTTCTTGATAGACATCGATGGAGTGTCCACATTACAAGTAAGGCATGCGTGGTAGCCTTTCCCACTCCACCCAGACAAACTACTTCGAGCTGTAAAATCATTGATGGTCAATAAAACTGCCGCTTTCATTTTAAAATGAGTACCCGTAGCAGCGTCTTTCGTTCGGACTCCTTTCCATAAATCTTGGAGGTCTTTAATCAAAGGCTGCAAGTAAACATCAATGTCCTTTGCAGGTGATTTAGGGCCGAGAATTAACATCGTCAACATTAAAGAAGTTTCTTTCATACACATCTACTATGGTGTGTTGTATGTTGTCAATATAACCGGCCACATGCTGTAATTTTTCTCATCATGCCAAAAGGATTAAAACCATCAGCAGCCAACCCTAATCGAACATTTCTAGGGTCACCAGATAACTCATGTTTCATCATGTCAAAATATTTCCATGCTTTACCGTCACACGGGTTATTCATTTTACCTCTTTCTTAGATTGTCTGGTCACATGCCAAGTTATCCACTTTGCTATGTCTTTTGTGTTGAACATACTAGGTGTTATCGGAAAGTAACGGACCATCTTGTTGGCAACTAATTTCGTCCCCTTTTCTTCTTTGGGTTTTTCCATCTACTCACATTATAGACTGGACAATTATGCATCGCCTTGTTTTCCACTGATTCCCAATATAAAAAACAATTATTTATACAAGCATGGATCGATTTGGATCCTAACCCGATCTTTTTGTAGGTCTTTTTTATTTCATAGTATGAAGACATGAAATTGTATCCTTTACTAGGGGAACATGCCTTTTGGAGAAGAGCTAGAATCTTGTTAAACCCGACATCACTTATTTTGTGTAAAACCTTGATGTGCGAAATCTCTGATGTAAATTCCAATGTGCTCATATCGCAACCCGCGTACAACTTTTGGGTAGACCTATCAAGTAACTCTTCAAACTCGTTACTAGGAGCCGATGTTTGGGCTGGTTGAGCACCAGTTGTTTGAGTTGGTGGAGTTTGAGATGGTGGATTTGGAACATTATTTGCAGAAATATCTTTGAAGAACGTATCCATGTGAATGCGATCAGGTAAATGTGGTAATGGTGGAGGTAACGGAAGAATTGGTTCACCGTGATATATCCAAGTGGTGTAATTTTTGTCAAATCCGTGTTCGGATATGTGTGACTCAAGTTGTTTGAGGGTAACCAAAGTTTCACGGTTACAACAACGACTACATGGGCAACGGAGCTTTCTGTGATGGGGTGCAAAAATTTCTCCAATACGCGATGAATGCAAAAAGACCATCTAAAAATGCATTGGAATTACGATTGGATACAGTGGTCCAACTCTTATCAATTGTCAAAACTGCGTTGCAAATAAACATATTCAGATAAATGATTTTTTTATACGTAAAATGTCATACTAACCAAATGAATATGAACTATTTTGTTTCTTCCTAGTGAAACTATGGAAGGCAATCCTAACCCACCCTTTGAATGTTTCGTCTCATATATGAATGCATATAACCGATTTACTATTTGAGAAAATTTCGGCAACATTTCCCCTCAACTCCCCAAATATGTTTTTAAAGACATATTCGTAGGAGTAAAGGAGAAACACTGTAGAAATCATCTCAAATAGTAAACCAGTTATACGCATTCATATCGTAAATGAGACAAAACATTCAAAAAGCAGTCCCAAACAGGGAACTTTCCGAAATTAATTCCTAATAAATTAATTTCAGACGGGTTTTCTATAGGTTGATTAACTTCGGACGGGAATTTTCTGAAATTAACCGATAAAATCCTAAAACATTCCTAAAATTATTACTACAAAAGACTAACAATCATATATCATATATAAAATATTAGGAAAAGAGGTCTGAATGAGGATGTTGTCCCGACTGTCCCGGTGCTAACCAAACACAAACATAAAAGAAAAACAACATAAATTAGTTGGTTTCCGAAATTTTATATAATTTGAAACAAACACCAAAACGATTTCAAAAAAAACCCATTACCTTTTTTACGACTGTGACTCGGATCTCGGTTCTCGGTTGTGACTCGATTCCCTGTGACTGTGACTCAAGTCTCGGCTACGACAAACATATAAAAAAAAACTTGCGCCTATATCATATTAAGCGAAAATTGTATATAAGTTGAAACAAACACCAAAACGATTTCAAAAAAACATTAACTTTTTTTCGACTGTAGCTCAGGTCTCAGTTCTCGGTTGTGACTCTGTTCAGCCCTAACTCGGCTATGACTCCGGTCTCGGCTATGACAAACATATCAAAAAAACATTTTGCCTATATATATATATAAGCTGAAATCCCTATATAAATATTAAGCCTTATGTAAGCCGAAATCCATTAAGCCTAAATCAATTAAGCCGAAATCAACTATATGTATATTAAGCCCTATTTTGAGTCAAAATCAACTAAGCCTAAATCAATTAAGTCAAAATCAACTATATATATATATATATATATATATATATATATATATATATATATATATATATATATATATATATATATATATATATATATATATATATATATATATATATATATATATATATATATATATATATATATATATATATATATATATATATATATATATATATATATATATATATATATATATATATATATATATATATATATATATATATATATATATATATATATATATATATATATATATATATATATATATATATATATATATATATATATATATATATATATATATATATATATATATATATATATATATATATATATATATATATATATATATATATATGTTGGAAATACGTTTTTACGTATTTATGAAGGATCGGTCGCTCCAACGATATATTAATGTATTAGGCTCGTGATCCAGTTGTAAACAGTATAGCCCATATAGCCCACATGTAGGGTGGGCTATATATCCCCTCCTAGCATGTTAGGAGGGGTGGTTCTTTCATTTACTCACTTTTCATTTTATTAAATTTACTTTCTCTCTCTATCTTTCTTTCCTCTCATCTTTCTCTCTCTAGTTCATCTTCTTCCTCATCTTCTCCATTCCATTTCAATAGATTAATCTTAGATTGCCAAATCCTAAGATATAATAGACCTTCAATTGGTATCAAGAGCCATGGTTAAATCTTAGGATTTGCGTTTTTTATCTATTATTTTTCTTGTCAAATCTTTTTATTTTTTTATAAAATCTTTTCGTCTCATTTTTCTATAAATCTGTCCAATCAATTTTTTTATTTAACTTGTCCAATCAGTTTTTATCATTTTTTTTAAAAATTAGAAATCAAATTTCAAAATCACTTTTTCTATAAAAAATTTTTCTCATCTTTTTGTAGTCATTCTTATCAAATTGATGTCGTCCTGGATATGCAGTTTTATCAGATTTTTATCAATTTTAAATTAATCAGTTTTTTATCAGTTTTTTAATACATTTAATTTGTCATCTTTAATTTTGTCCTTTTTGTCCAACCAATCTGTCCAAATCTGTCAAAAGCCTCATGTTTTGATCCATCCGTTTCAACTTTCTGTTTCCTTTTCTTGTTTTTCCGGATAAACCACTTATTCCGTATAGACACGTTTATTCCGTATAGGCGTTTATTCCGTATAGACGTTTATTCCGTATAGACGTTTATTCCGGATAGACACATTTATTCCGGATAGACGTTTATTCCGGATAGACGTTTATTCCGTATAGACGCGTTTATTACGGATAGACGTTTATTCCGGATAGACGTTTATTCCGTATAGACGTTTATTCCGTATAGACACTGTTTATTCCGTATAGACACTGTTTATTCCGGATAGACGGTTTATTCCGGATAAAGAAACTCAAAGACGTTTCAAATATAACGGGAATTTAAAGACTCAAAACCCTCTCGTCTCACACAACACACCCTCGACCCTCCCTCAAAACCCTCGACGCACACTCAACACTCAAACAATCCCTCACACTCTGGACTCTCGACGGTTGGAAACAGGACTCCTCAAACCAACACCCTCTCTCATCGATCCAAACAAACAAAGACTCGATCTCTCAACTCCCCCACAACCTGACGACCTCATTCAACAAAACCACACTCGACTCACAATCTCTTTCCACAACAACCCCTTTTCGACTCTAAACTTCGAATCCTAACTAGACTCCCTCACCCATATCAGACTCAACTACCCGCGCCCTCGAACATCACACACCCTCGAACATCACACACCCTCGACTCACAACCTCGCACACTTACCTCTCGTCCAACAAAAACCTTGACACAACAACTCGTCTCATCTCTCACCCACAAAAACCACCCTCACATCACCACTCAGACTAACACAACATTCGCACCAAAACACAGACTCGGACACCACTCGAACACACTCTCACCCACACAAAACCCTCGACTCACCCTCACCCTCACCCTCGCACACTCACCCATTTCCCGACTCACACCCTCACACTCTCGACTCCAAACATCATCCTTATCAATCCGAAACAAACACTCTCAAAACAAACACTCTCAAACTCTCGACTAAAAACTCTCGTCAAAATCAAACAAGACACGTCTCTAAACTTAAAGATCTCAGATTCTCTCGAGTTGAAGACATGCATGTCGAGATCTATTAAGATCTAGTACTCGAAATTAATTGTCATCATTGATATGTTGTTGGATCAAATCCTAGATTAGTTTTCGAAGAAGAAGAAAAGATCAAAAACAATTTCTGTTATTATCTTATCTCGTTTCGATTAAATCAAAGAAAAACATCACAAGAAAGACTCGACAGATGATAGACGACAGACTCAACAACATGCAATCACGAATTAACACCTACCCGAGACCCAACAATGGATCTTGAAGATCAGATTCTTGAGTTTGGCATTTTCATTTGGATGATTTTGAGGTGCAAAGAATAATTAGACGGTGGATTAAACAGAAAAGAGAGAGTAAACAGATTTTGGAGATGAAAGCAGATTTGTGAGAGAAAGTAAACAGAAAAGAAAGGCACAGTTTTCTTTATGGTTTGGAGTGGCTGCTATTAGGATTAGTTTTTGAGGAGAGAGAGAGAGATAAAAGAGACGGAGTTTTATTTGGTGTGAGAGAGAGACGAAGGACTTACATTTGAATGAGGAGATAGAGAGTATGTATCGGTTATTGGGTTTTTATCTTGTGCGGACGGAGAAAACAAGAAACAATTTGGAAGCCACGTGTAGGAGGGTAACGTGGTGTGTTATTTTGACTGGGCCAACTTATATTCAATGTTAACTTTCGTGAAGTAAATCTTTTTTACAAATAAAAAACGTTTTATCATTCTCTCTTTTAAAGTTATTTTTATTTTTCTAATTTTATTTTCCATATTAAATATCACATTTTATTTTTTATTTTTAGTTAAATTAACTTTGTATATTTTGTCACTTGATATCTTTGGATTTGGTAACCCATGTTGAGGCGGGTATTTTGAAAGTTAACGTGGAAAAATATTTGCCGGGTTAAATGTTATTGTGGCCGGATTTAAAGACAAAAGTGACGGACTTCATTTTTAGTGACTACGAATTTTTGATCGGGTTTATTTTATCATCGCTTGAGCCGACAACAATTTTTGAGCCGAGAAAAGATTTATATCATCCATCGAGGAATTTTAAGTGTTTTTTACGGGTCTTTCGTTTTTTCCCGAATTGTTAAATTCTAAATACTACTTCATCCACAATCATTTTTTTTATCGACATTCAATGGATTCGTTGAGTTCGACATTTTAAGAGGGAGAATCGCATTCAATGCAAAACAAAGTTAGAAAAAGTGGCATCACTCCATTTCAAATGCTTCAGTCTCATCTTGTCACTCTTTCGAGGATTCAAGGAGGGAGCGAATTTGTGACCATCTTTGGACAAGATCACCATATATTCATCGACTCAATATTCACCACTTTGACCCAACTCGCCGAGCAACTCAACAATGAAAACTTTAATCACTCTGCATCGGCACTTGCATATAAGACTCTTGTGACCCAACTCACGCCTTTCCTCCAATTCAATATCATCAAGTCTGAAAGTTCAGTGATTTGCTAGTCATTTCTTCGAGATACACATACAGAGCTTCGAGTTTTCCGTGGTACAATATTGAAACTCATGACATCGGTCTCGTCTTCGATTTATGAAAGATCTCGACTTCAGCAAGCGTATGATAATGGAGTGCAAGAATCAATGCTGCAGATGCAAGAGGAGAATGGTCATACGGTTGACAACTTGGAGCCTAACGATGGCAAGAGCACGGAATCAGGAGGACAACATGATACCAGTGGCACATCGGGGAATTTTCACGAGATTTCTCTTGATGACACGTTACCCATTTATGACGCAGAGCCTGCAAACATGGTACAATGTAATGTTGTTTATGATGTATATGCTGATGACATGCCGCATATTGAGCATTCTGAACCTAATTATGACAAACATAGGATGGAAAAGAGTGATAGAAATACCACTTCTGATTCATCCGATGTAAGTCATAATGGGGGAGAGATTGTTCAGAATGCTATAGTACATCATGATAATTGTATTATAACTGCTTCATTGACTGCTTTTGATTCCAAGATTAGAGAGCTCGAAACGATTGTAGCTCAACAATTAAAAGATCTTGAGGATGCCAAACTTGAATTTTCTAAGAAAACGGACAAATTTGAAACATACTTTAGAAAACTTGAAAAGTCAAACGTTGTTCTTGAAAGAAAATTGGATCAAAAAGTTTTAGATTCTAAAGCTGAAAAGGAAAATCTTTTGAAACAAATTCAGTTACTAGAGTCTAAATTGGCATCCCAAGATAGATTGCTCAAATAGAATGAGACTTTAAAAGCTCAAGTCCAAGAAAAGGTGTTTGCTATAGCTGCGTTGAAAAACGAGTTAAGGAAAAATAGAGGACCTAGTGTGGACACTAAGCTTGAAAAACCATCAATCTTGGGGAAACCGCCTACAAATCAGTTCGTCAGACAACCAACTATCAGACAACCTATTGCATTTAGATCCGAGCGACCACAATCCTCGAGACCGCGGTTTGCCTCCCAAGTTGATTTGGTTCACTTTCCTAGACAAGTCACTCCAGCAACTAGGCCCAATGTGATCAAAACAGCGTTAGCAAGATCTAATCAGATGATTGCCCCTAGTTTCCCTAAAAATGCCAAGACCACGTCTAGAACTAGTTCAAATGACGTTTGCCATAAATCTGGTCTAAGGGAAGCTATTCAAGTAAGAGATAGCAATGTCCAACCTAGTCAGATGCCTTCTAGATTATCCAACACTGCTAACCGTAGCATGTCATCTCCTAGGAGCATCGATCAATCATCTAGGAAATACTCGGACATTAAATATGCTACTTGTAAAACATGTAGAAAATGTGTCTTTACGGCAAATCATGATTCTTGTGTCAAGAAATTACTTAATGAGGTGAACTCCCGTGCTAGAATTAAGTCCCAGTGGATAGCTAAAATCAAACCCTTTGGTAAAGTTTGGTGCCCCACTGGTAGAACTTTCACTCTTGTAGGCAACGAGTGCCCTTTAACTAGGATAGTCTCCGATTCTACTAAGTCTACTAGGGAGGATATTGATAAAGATGATACTTCACTTAAGCCTAAACTTAAGGTTTTCTACAAAAGGAAACGTTTGCCAGCTAAGATAAGTGAATCATCTATTCAGGTCGCCTCTGACACAAGTAAAGCCAACTGTGAACCCCCATGTGCTTCTATAATTGATATCGCTAACCCACGTCAAAGCATGCAAATTCCTAATGAGATTGCAGGGACCAAAGTTGATGTTCCAAAAGAACGAAGCGGTCCAATCGTTGTATACCGTTCAACTAAGGACACTCTTGGAGTTTGGTTGCTGAAGAAGCAGATATCGGAGAAAAAGGTGTCTCAGGGGATTCATGGTTAAGCTTAACAGAAGGCTCATAGGCAAATCACAGTCTGTGACCCGTTCATCAAAGAAAGGAAAGTTTATCGCCGATGATAAACTTATCCTTACAACGAGAAATTAAATTTTCTCGGGCATGAGCTAATATTAAAAACATTCGAAGTTTTTAAGCTCATGCACAAGGACTTATAGTCATATCACAGACTGTAACTCGTTCATCAAAGAAAGGAAAGTTTATCGCAGATGATAAACTTATCCTAACAACGAGAAATTCATTTTTCTCGGGCATGAGCTTATATCAAAAACATTCCAAGTTTTTAAGCTCATGCATAAAGGCTCATCATTAAATATCAGATGATGATCCGATCTTCAATTAAAAGGAAAGTTTATCGCCGATGATAAACTTATCCTTACAACGAGAAATTAATTTTTCTCGGGCATGAGCTAATATTAAAAACATTCGAAGTTTTTAAGCTCATGCACAATGGTTCACTGTTAAATGTCAGAAAATGACCCGGACTTCAAATAAAGGAAAGTTTATCATTAATGATAACTTATCCTCCTAACGAGAAATTCAATTTTCTCGGTCATGAGGTTGTCTTAAAACATTCGAAGTTTTAAGCTCAGAAAGGAAAGTGTATCTTTTAAATAAGAGAACTTTTCCTCGTAACGAGAAACTAACCTTTCTCGGTCATGAGCTTTCCGTTAAAACAGTCAAAGTTTTCAAGCTCATGAAAACGACTTCTAAGTAAATGTCAGCTTAGGACTCGTCCTTCAGATAAAAGGAAGGTTTATCGCCGATGGTAACTTATCCTTAACAGCGGGAAGTTTACAACTTCTCGGACTTGAGCTCGTTTTATAAGATATTCAACATCTTAAGCTCAAGTAATTGTTTTCAAAACTTTGAACACAATTTTTCAAGAATTTTTCAAAAGGTTTTTCTAAATCTTTCAAAATTGTGTGTTCAAATATGTTTTGATAAAAAGAGCATGTCTTCTGGAATCGATAATATTTACGATCCTAGAAATGTCGTTCAATAATGACACAGGGTTGTAAATAAAGTTCGAGCAGAAGTTTAAAAGATTTAAAACATGCTCCATATGGTTTGCTATTATTTCTGATAGTAACCCGCTTTTCACATTGAAGTCAAGCATTTCACCGGAAAGCCTTGACTCCAGAATCCGAAGTTATCAAATCCACAATCCGAAGCAATTTACAATTGATATCTACATACTCGACGATGCGACTACTCAAACGGCGACTACAGCTCTTTCAATAGAACACGGGTCAACAATTGAGGGGGAGCAATTGTCCAGCATTCAGAATCTTTGACGCCGAAAGTGCCAAGTTCACATGTTGGTGTCAAGACAACAATATCAGTCGTACACATGGAGTCAAGAGATAACTTCAGACATGATGAGGCGACCAACATTCGTGAACAAGAACCATGTGCTTCTTTCATATGATGTTCTCCATCATTCAGGTCCAACCTCATAATTTGCTAATTTTGTGAATACATTATCATAAATGATCTTTGCACGTGATAAATACCTTACACTTATGTTTAAAAGGTATTTAATTTACGTTTCAAGTACACCCTCATTAATTTGAGGGGGAGCTTGTGTAATTCATGAAGATACTTGGCTTTGCATTTTTCTTCCCAAATTTTCTTAAAATGCTATTAAATCAATTGATATTAAAAACATCGATTGGGTTAATATTTTTAATATGGGGGAGAAAATGTGATTTAATATGGGAAATGATTAATCATAAATGGTTTGACTTAACGTGTTAGCTCATCCCGACATGTGCGAAATGTTTTCGGATGTCGTGGCATATGTTAAGGGGGAGCAAAATGGATTTGCACTTCAAAATGGATTTCATGGTGACATACACTTACCCAAAACATCTCTATTCACGACGGTGAAGATTGTGGTGACATAAGGATGGTAGGATAGGTTAAAGTCCAATGATTTCTCTAGAACCGGAGGAATCTTCCCAAGGACATTCCATAGCTAGAAATAGTAGTCCTTAGGAAAGATGGAGAAAGATTGTGAATGTAGCTGAATGCCGACCAAGTACTTAAGTTAGCACTGGAACAATCACAACAAGGTGCTAGTTATGACGTATTGGTAAGCATTGAAGGGGTTGAAGAATGAAAGAGAAATGTAAAGATAAAGGGTGTAAAGAAAGAAGCCCTCCTTACAACTTTAGGCAGAAACCGGGTCAATACATATGCTATTGAGATCATTTGTTAATGATTCTCGATATTGAAGAAAGACATCATGGACCCAGTGATGCAATGCACAACCCTTCCCAGCTAACTCAAATATCTCTCAAAAGGTATTTGTTTTAATCACACGGAGACAACACATTATCTATTGATTTATTCACTCCGAATAAATTGGTATTGAAAAGGTGGCACTCCTCTCCAGCCTCCGATCACTAAAATCCAAAATGCACGATCGAGTCTAGAGCCATTTGAGATCATCAAATATCTCATTAGGACACACTTTCATATTTCCTTGCTTCTTCACACACTGTGAAAAGTAAGAAAGATCTTAAGAGTCCTACGCAAAATCTTCATGATCTTGCTTGAACATCCGAGTAATACGAAAGTATTTACAATGAAGATGGAAATCCTTCTTGAGCGAATATCAAAAAGCTCATGGTAGGTGACTTGTGCGATTCTTTATGAATCAAACTTGTGATAACTGGAAAGCAACAGTGGTTTAATTCTTAAATGAATTTAAACACGTTCCAGACCTCTACGCAATATCTTAGTGATCTTGCCAGAACATTCAGAGTAATACTATTAAGTATTTACAGTGACGAATGGAAATCCTTCTAGTGTTAACATCAAACAGCACTTGGTAGGTAACTTGCAAGATTCTATATGAATCAAGCTAGTGACAACTGGAAAGCAACGATGGTGCGGTTCTTAATTGAACTTCACTTGTTCCAGGAACATGAATTGACGGCTTCAAATCATGCGGATAATATTATCCAAATGATTCACTCTTTACGTTCGCAGTCAGCTTTGAACGATCGAGTAAAGAGAACGGGTTTACCCGCGAAATCTTGTCAAGGAGGTTCTTTATTGAAACTACCTGCCACAAGTACGATATTTAATATCGTCCAACGGTCTTCACCGACCGGAGGTAAAATGCTACCGAATTAGAATGAAATGTTCAAGGCCATTTCATCCGTGTATATTGTTTGTTGCTAACTGTCTTATGCAGCGTAACAAGAAGGTGGCATTGCGGTGTACAATCCAAAAGAAGTCGTCACCACATGCTTATACTACACACAATTAGTACTTCAACAAATTCAAGAAAGTCTGAAGGTCAAGTCTTCCGCTGTATCAAACTCTGAAGCTTTCAAGAATTTAAAGGTATAAGTATGTGGAACATGAAGTCACGAAGAGGCGAATGTCACAAGTGACGAATGCACAAGGTCAAGGCAAGAAAACATGCTCAAGACTTAAGTCAAAGATCATATCAAGCATATTCACAAGAACAAGGTCGAAGACTCAAGCATAGATGCTAGGTTTAAGATTTTGTAAAAAGATGTGACCTCCCTTAGGGGGAGATTGTTGGAAATACGTTTTTTCCCAATAAAGTCTCGGTCACATCTTAGTTAGCATAGATCACGAGATATAGAATATTTAGAACTTTGTAACTTGGAGCGACCTCCCTTAGGGGGAGATTGTTGGAAATACGTTTTTACGTATTTATGAAGAATCGGTCGCTCCAACGATATATTAATGTATTAGGCTCGTGATCCAGTTGTAAACAGTATAGCCCATATAGCCCACATGTAGGGTGGGCTATATATATCCCCTCCTAGCATGTTAGGAGGGGTGGTTCTTTCATTTACTCACTTTTCATTTTATTAAATTTACTTTCTCTCTCTATCTTTCTTTCCTCTCATCTTTCTCTCTCTAGTTCATCTTCTTCCTCATCTTCTCCATTCCATTTCAATAGATTAATCTTAGATTGCCAAATCCTAAGATATAATAGACCTTAAATATATATATATATATATATATATATATATATATATATATATATATATATATATATATATATATATATATATATATATATATATATATATATATATATATATATATATATATATATATATATATATATATATATATATATATATATATATATATATATATATATATATATATATATATATATATATATATATATATATATATATATATATATATATATATATATATATATTAAGCCCTATATTAAGCCTAAATTAACTAAGCCGAAATAAACTATATATATATATTAAGCCGACATCAACTAAGCCTAAATCATTTAAGCCTAGATATAATCTGAAATCAACTAAGCCTAAATAAGCCGAAATCAAGTAAGCCTAAATATAATCTGAAATCAACTAAGCCTAAATAAGCTGAAATTAAGTAAGCCTAAATATAATCCGAAATCAACTAAGCCTAAATATAATCTGAAATCAACTAAGCCTAAATAAGCTTGTTATGCAATGATGCCTAAAAACGTTACTTGCATTTTTCGGTCTCACTTTGTTTTGATTACGAAAATATGTAAAAACAAGCATTTACGAAAACAATGAAAAACGAATTCTTGAGTTCAAGTATTTTTCATTTCAACCATTATCACTTAAGGTATGAACAAACTAGTAATTATCCTAATTAAGTGATCAAGGATTTAATCTTTTCTTAAAACTCACTTTTTATTAAGTGTGACAAAGTTTTATTATTAAACTTTCTTTTTAAGAAAATGTTTTATTAAATTAATTATTTGAAAATTTGAAATTTGAAAATGGCATATTCTATCTTGGTTTGGAATATCCTTTCAGGATATTTTAATCCCCAAATTCGAACCAATCCACTAAAAGACAAAAGGGAGCGGACTCTACGCCGGCGGTTCCTTAGCGCCTATGGCGGTTCCTTATCAATAAGGAACCGCGGGTTCCAATAAGGAACCACGGGCATATATAGCCGTTGGATGTTTGTCTTATAAATAGTGGACCATTCTCAGACTTTCAAACCACCTCTTTTGCATATACATTTCCAGATTCTTTCATACTTCTTAAATCACTCAAATCCTTGATCATTTGTTTGATTACTACTTGTTTAGAAGTGAATCTTTCTCCTCTCATCTTTTCCTCTCAAAGTGCAAAGAGAAGAACACTATCATTCTTGAAGTGTTGTGTCTACCTCAAAGATCCATTGAAGATCCATACTAATTTATTCATTGTTGTGTCATTATTGTGAAGATCCAAGTAGTTGTGTCTACTTGGAAGTTGTGTATGTATTAAGGTTAATACTTAGTCCTCAAAGTATATTGGTGTAGATTGGTCCTAGCTAAGATTAGGGCTCGACTTTTAGCTTAGAGTCGGAAATTGGTTAAGCGATGTTGTGTACGGTTTCTCCACCTTAAGGAGCTTGTTGATTAGTGAACTCTCGAGTAAGGAGTACTCGAGGAGTGGAGTAGGAACGAGGAGTGAGCTTCGTTGCCAAACCACTATAAATCCTTGGTGTTTGGTTTGATCTTTCCTTCCCTTATCTCTTTACATTAATTATTCTTTATACTTGTGATTATTAGTTTAGTTGCACTTTACATTCGTTATTCTTTATACTTGTGATTATTAGTTTAGTTGCACTATACCTTGTTCATATTGTATATAAGAAGGTTTCACATAAATACTCAAGCTTAAGTTTTTGAAAAAGGATTTTTTAAAACCAACCTTTAACAAGTAAATTTAAAGAAACTATTCAACCCCCCTTCTAGTTTCTACAAAGCCGAAATCAACTAAGCCGAATTATAATACGAAATCAAACAAGCCTAAATATAATCCGAAAGACAGAATCATAAGCCCCTATATTAAGCCGAAATCATAAGCCCATATATAATCCGAAATTAAGCCGAAATCAGTTACCTTTATTGTGATATATCAATTCGTGATACACAAATTCGTGGGTCGGATTGAAAATAGCAAAATTAAAGATGATATATCAATTTGTGTCGTGTGCAAGTGTAAACAAGGTGCGTCGGATTGGTGGTGGGTCGGAGTGGTGGTGGTGGTGGGTCGGATTGGTGGTGGGGGGGTCGGATTGGTGGTGGTGATGGGTTTGGTGAGATGAATACGATGCGTTTCTTTTTCTTTTAACAGTGAATGTGAGACATGAACAAGATAAGATAGAGTTATATCTATAATTTTCGGACCAGCCCTTTGATATTTAGGGTCGACAGAGTCGACACTAAATGTATATATATTTTATTTTTTATCAGATTTTCATCTTAGGGGCGACTATTTGTACAAACTTAGGGTCGACTTAGTCAACCCTAGATTTTGTGTTGTTTTAGGGTCGACATCGTCAACCCTAAATGTAAACTAGGTAAAATAAATGCACTAGCGGATTATTTACTTTTTGGCCAAAGTTTTTCAATTTTTCGCTAGGTGTTGAGAATTTCTGGGGAAAATTTAGGGTTGACTTTTCTTTATAATTGAGGGTCGAAAAAGTCGACCCTAAATGTTTTCCATATATTCAGCCATTATATCTTTTATGTAATAAAATTAATAATAAAAATCAAAATAAATTATTGTAATTAATATATTAAATAGTTAAAAATTATTTAAAATATATTTTGAATTAGTTAAATATTATTTTAAATAGTCAATATGCTAGGGTTATACATTAAAAGTTCAACTGATGAGTCGATATGCTAGGGTTATACGTTAAATTTTCAACTGATGAGTCGATATGCTAGGGTTTTAAAGATTCGACTGATGAGTCGATATGCTACGGTTATACGTTAAAAGTTCCACATATGAGTCGATATGTTACGGTTATACGTTCAATGTTCAACTGATGAGTCGATATGTTACGGTTATACGTTAAAGGTTCAACTGATGAGTCGATATGCTACGCTTATACGTTAAAGGTTCAACTAATGAGTCGATATGCTACGCTTATACGTTAGAGGTTCAACTGATGAGTCGATATGCTAGGGTTATACGTTAGAGGTTCAATTGATGAGGGGATATGCTAGGGTTATACGTTAAAGGTTCAACTGATGAGTCGATATGTTACGTCTATACGTTAAAGGTTCAACTAATGAGTTGATATGTTACGGTTATACGTTAAAGGTTCAACTGATGAGTCGATATGTTACGGTTATACGTTAAAGGTTCAACTGACGAGTCAATATGTTAGGGTTATACGTTAAAGGTTCAACAGATGAGTCGATATGTTAGGGTTATGCGTTAAAGGTTTAACTGACGAGTCGATATGTTACGGTTATACATTAAAGGTTCAACTGATTAGTCGATATGTTAGGGTTATACGTTAAAGATTCAACTGATGAGTGGATGTGTTATGGTTATATGTTAAAGGTTCAACTGATGAGTCGATATGCTAGGGTTATACGTTAAAGGTTCAACAGATGAGTCGATATGTTAGGGTTATATGTTAAAGATTCAACTGACGAATCGATATGGTACAGTTATACGTTAAAGGTTCAACTGATGAGTCGATATGTTGGGTTATACGTTAAAGGTTCAACTGATGAGTCGATGTGTTACGGTTATACGTTAAAGGTTCAACTGGTGAGTCGATATGCTAGGGTTATACGTTAAAGGTTCAACTGATGAGTCGATATGCTAGGGTTATACGTTAAAGGTTCAACTCACGAGTTGATATGTTACGGTTATACGTTCAATGTTCAACTGATGAGTCGATATGTTACAGTTATACGTTAAAGGTTCAACTGACAAGTCGATGTGCTACGGTTATACGTTAAAGGTTCAACTGATGAGTCGATATGCTAGGGTTATACGTTAAAGGTTCAACTGATGAGTCGATATGCTAGGGTTATACGTTAAAGGTTCAACTAACGAGTCGATATGCTAGGGTTATACGTTAAAGGTTTAACTGACGAGTCGATATGCTACGTTTATACGTTAAAGGTTCAACTGATGAGTCGATATGTTACGGTTATACGTTAAAGGTACAACTGATGAGTCGATATGCTAGGGTTATACGTTGAAGGTTCAACTGATGAGTCGATATGATAGGGTTATCCGTTAAAGGTTCAACTAATGTGTTGATATGTTACGGTTATACGTTAAAGGTTCAACTGATGAGTTGATATGTCACGGTTATACGTTAAAGGGTCAACTGATGAGTCGATATGGTAGGGTTATACGTTAAAGGTTCAACTGATGATTCGATATGCTAGGGTTATACGTTAGAGGTTCAACTGATGAGTCGTATGCTAGGGTAATACGTTAAAGGTTCAACTGATGAGTCGATATATTAGGGTTATACGTTAAAGGTTCAAATGATGAGTCGATATGCTAGGGTTATACGTGATGAATTTTAACTAATCGTGATTAATGTAAACTAATCGTGATGAATGTTAACTATTCGTGATGAATGTTAACTATTTGTGATGAATGTTAACTAATCGTGATGAATGTTAACTAATCTTGATGAATTGTTAACTAATCGTGAGTAACATTGGCGGGGAAATGTTGGCGAGAAACGTTGTGGGAAAGCGTTGGCGGGAAAAAGTCGTTGGCGGGAAAATGTTAACCATTTCCCTAACTTTTTTTACCATAAAAGGACAATATGTTATCTTTATAACCACACACACTCCTTATCATCACAACCACTAGCAGATCACACACACACTTATCATCACAAACACATTGTTATTATGAAGATGTTGGAGCATGAATCTTTTCCGTGTAAGTGTGGACGTGGAGACGTAGTTCTTCGAGAATAGTGGCAAAAAGAATCACTTGGTATAACATACTATGCTTGTCCACGTTCACAAGTGAAACCTAAAGTTTCATATGGATGCAATTTTTTATGGAAAGACGAACGAGTCAGACTGCTAGTCAGTTCTCTTGGAGCTTCAACGAGCTTTTCTCCTCCAAGCTCTTTTTCGAGACCTTCAAAAACTCCAATTTCTTCTCCAATCTCTTCAACGTGTGCAAACTGTGTGCACTTGAATTGAAAGATAAAGGTACTTGAGAAAACAATAGATATGTACCGCCATGACGATAGGCACACAGTGGATTCAGATGCACTACTTCACGACCTTTACGATGACATGAGGAACATTAGTTTGACTAGTTTGTGATTTTTTTTCTTCGTGTTTATGAGTCTATTATCGTTGTAATATCCATGTTTAATTAAGCGCGTGTTTAAGTGTTCATATCGAATAAAACTATGTTTAAGCGCGTCGATGTGTCTGTAAGTCTCACTTGTGTTTCCACAAGGGTTAAGTTGTGTGTAATATTGAAAATGCTTTTGAAAAATTGTATTGTTCAATTGTAATCCCTACATGCTAATTATACTTTACAAGTAGGACAATTGTTTTTCTATAAATAATAATTATATTATAAATAAGAAAAAATAAACAGCTGCTCGATATTTTATAAATATAAAGGCTTTTTTTAAATTTATATAAAGTTTTGTTAAATATACATAAAGTTTTTTTTAATATATATATATGAAGTTTTTTCAAATATATGTAAGGGTTTTTTTAATTTTATATTAAAAAATAAGATCTTAAATGTACAATTTTATATTATTTTTTTAAGAAAAACATTATTGTAGAGTCGATTTGGTCGACCCTAGATATTTTATATACTAAATTACGCGGCGCGTTGTTTAAACTTTTGGCGAAAAAAATTTAGAAAATTGAGAGGAAAATAATGAACGACCTTCTTTTTCAATCTATGTTTTTTTTATATTTCATTTCCCTCCAGTCTAAAACTTATTATAGAAAATTAATTTTAATAATTTTAAATAATAAAATGTAATAATAAAAATTAAAAAACAGTGGTCAAATAACTTTATTCACTTAGGGTCGACTTTTTCGACCCTAAGAAGTCGTCCTTAAGATTTTCATTGACTTTCTGCTTCGTTGAAACATGGTGGGCCCCTCCTTAGTTTAGGGTCGACTTTGCCGAACCTAAAAAAACCCGACCCTAAACCATGTTTTGTTGTAGTGTTTCGACTGAAACTGAGTCAATCGGTTGATCCGACCGAGTCGATTCGGGTTTGAAAACATTGCTAAAGAGTATTACATGAACGCCTTTCTACCATTTTGTTTTTACAAAAGTAGAAAATTCAAAACACTAGTTTCTGCTCGCATTTCTCACCTATCCTCAAGGACACACATTTTTCATGTGCATAATGTAGTAGTAGCAAAATTTAATCCCCAAATTTCAACCTCAATACCCAAACCCTAAGATTCATCAGGTATGACTGACTATTTCATTTTCTGAATTCTTATCGTTTCATACAATTATGTAAATTGCTATGTTATCAGGTTACCTTTTTTTTTCCTGCAAATTCGTGTTTTTTAAGCTTTAAGGTAACTGTTAGTCATAATGTGGACGTATATTTGTATCATCACATCTCCTAAATGATCCACGCTTCTAAATGCTATTTTATCTAGTGTTGGAAAAAGAGCATTTCCAAAAGAAAATAAAAAGATCAAGTTATAGTTGCTTACCGAACGAGCATTATAATCACAACGACAGACGTCCTTATTTGTGGGATATCGAGTTTATTTGACTCGTTTTATCTCATCAGCGATTCTTTTCAGGCTTTTTTTTTGTATCATACAGTAGTATTAGCCTAATCTCAATGTTTAAGTTATAATAAGCTCATAATTATTAAAAAAACCACTTTTGGAAGATATGCCGCGTCAAATAAGCTTAAACAAACACCATGAGCGTATGTGATTTCGGCTTTTGTCTTATACGCCCATATTTTGTGGCTTATGTGCTTATTATGATCAGAGATGGAAAATTAGTTCATGTAAGCTTAGTGGCTGTTTGTTTTAGCATATATAGCGTAAGCCCGTTTCTGATTATATAACATAAGGCTTAATTTTGTGGCTTATGTGGAGACTTATGAGCATACAAGTTTATTATGATACAATAAACTTATATAAGCCCAAAAGTCTCCAAATAAGCTTGAAAAATTGGGGTTTATGAAATATAAGCCAAAACATGCGTTATTTTCGGCTTATATAACATAAGCCTCAATTTTATAGCTTATTTTGAGACTTAGGGGCTTATAAAAGTTTATCATAATATAATAAACTTATATAAGCCCATAAGTCTCTAAATAAGCTACAAAATTGGGGCTTACGTTATATAAGCCGAAATGGGCTTACGTTATATAAGCCAAAACAAACACCCCCTTAAGAGTAAACTGCAAAACCATTCCTGTGGTTTGTTTGTTTTGACACTCTAATCATCTTTTGTTAGAAAGTATTTGCAAATATCATCCTTATTAGGCAAAATTTATAACAAAATTCGTCCTTTCAAGGATTTTAGGGATGATTTTTGTGGAAACTTTGGCGATAAGTTTGGGAAAAACCATCCCTTCAGGAATATAAATCTTTGATATTTACGGGACATACTTGCCAATAGTTTCCGACAAGGATTATTACTGTCAAAATGAACAAACACTTTAATGGTTTTTGCTATTTACTCTATGCTAAAAATAAGCAAAAGTTTATGAAATATAAATTGAAATCATATATATAAGCTTCAACAAACAACTCCATCAGGGTGCGTTTAGTTGAGGAAACATAGATAAAACACATTTTGATGTTTTCCTAACTTACTTTGTACCTTTAGTTCCTTCTTCAAAATGGAAAATAACATCATTTAAACGCGTATTTTAAATATTGAACTCTTTTGTGGAGATAAAACCCCACTCCAAATTCGTACTAAATCAGAGATAGAGATAGGAAATATTATCTTTAACTAAGTTAACCCTTTGTTTTTTTACACACGAGTATATTAAAAAGGATGTATCATGAGCCACGGACAAGACAAGCATAAACTAAACTAGTTATCTAAAAGGCACTCTCCTCCGTTTATGTCGGATACTTTACAGGTTTCGTTTTACGATTGAGAATAAAAAGATTGGAAGCGTTCTTATTTCATGGAGAAAGGAAACGGATGGGTTAATGAAAACCCAATCACAAAGTTACTGGGTAAACGCATTGGTTCTGAAACTCCGTACAACAAATGGCTTGCCGAACAGTCTTTACCTGTGGAGGTTTCTGTCGTAACCGCCACCACTACTGTCAGTCATGCCGCCTTGTTTGGAGTTTTTGAGCTTTTGCTTGATAAGAGCGAGAAAGAGTGGGTTAGTACTAGCTGGCTGATTAGAGTTTTCTTTTATTAATACGTAATCGTTTCCCTTTAAGTTTCTGTAATTTGCTTTTGACTGTTGTTACATAATGGGTTGTTTAACAATTTCCGCTAAAAATCAGAAAAAGTTAAATATTAAATTCGCAGACTCTTAGATATCTTATACAATTAGAATATTTATTATTACATTAATGTTTTTTGTAGAATCACTGGAAAACTTTAGTTTCTTATTTTGGATTTTAAGAGGTGCAATTCTGGCACAATTTCGATAAACTTCTTTCTAACAAAACCTTAACCTTTGAACCCCTTTATATTCATCTTTTAGCAGTTTTCTTGTTGGTAAAACAGTAATCGGTAAAATAACAAAAGTTGTTCAGTTCAATTTGACATCATATGAGTTAAAAGGAATTTATTATTATGAAAAATAGTTTGAAGGTTAAAACGGCCAAATATTGCAAGTTGATGCCATGTAATCACCCCTAAATGTTTGAAGTCTTGAACGCAGGAGTAAAGTTTTATTCAAAAAAATCCTTATTTGTTTTCAATTTTAGCTTCTAAATAATATTCTTTTTATTTTGATATATTTTTCTAGAGACAACAACTAATGCTGATATAATTCACCTCCAAAGTATGCAATTCGGCATGATATATTTTGAATTATTATATCAGTACTTCTTTGTTTCTATTGTTGTTATTTAATACCCTGTTCTGAAATTTATATGTTGGTTTTAATCTTTTAAAGCCACAATAATGAGAAAATTCAATAAGATTTTTCCTTGCGCTATCTATTTAAGTTTTGTATATATGATTTATAATAATCTTTTGTTTTATGTATAGGACATAATTTGTAAGCGTGCTCCAACAGGGTTCCGGCCCTTCCTACACTCCCTTTACAGTGGAAGCCCGTTGATAGCAGGTCGCAATTTTGGTCTTTTTTTTGGTCTTCGTGAAGGCATATCTTGTGTCATGAAAAGATTAGGTGGCAAAGAGGATTCGACAAGGTTAGCTTTCTAAAACAATTACCTTCAGGGTTATCTTATGAAATGTAGTTTTTAGAAGAAAGACATAAAGAAACCAGTTAAGGACTTCTAATGTGATTCAAAGGAGCACGAATACTAATTTAGGAATAATAATATCTAATATTTATATTAGAGTTGTAATAATGATTGAATGAATTGTTTGAATGATGTGATATGTCAAAATTTTAGAGTGATATGTGTAATTAATAAGCAAAGCATATATATAATTTCACCCCACTCAAATCCTATAAATTCAACAACTCTGGATGTTTTAAATAGTCTATTTTTCGGGCTTATTGATTTGATTGATTTTTAGAAAAGTCGGGAAGCTCAGTTTTCAGCTTATGATCAAGTTTTATTTATTTTATGGACATTAGCTAACAATATGAGCATCAATTCTTGGTTTTTCTAATTACAATAAGCCTATTAGCCAAAAAAAAAAGCTAATTCAGACACCCAAACTTTGTAAAGAAAACCGTGATCAACAAGATATCTGTCTAGTGATGTAGTCGGCGTAGCTTGATAAGAATGATTAAAAATGTGTGGTTGTTTATGTTATTCCGTACTCATACGTATATCAATGCAGTATGGTGGCAGGTTTTGGTTCTGGAGTTGTGTTATCATTGGTTACAGGTACAAGGGGTCCTCCAATAATCCCAATTAGTGTTTGTTGCGGGCTCTTTAGCGTTGTAGTGTATCAGGTGACCATGTTGCTTCTTCCTTCACCTTTTGTAAGAACTATTTAGATATAACTATCTTTATGATCGAATCGGGTTATATATTAGCATTACGTCAACTGGGCAAAATAAAACGTTGGTGATAAAGAAATAGTTCACGAACAATTATTAAATCATAAATCATTCTAACTTGTTCTATTAGAATATCATAATATGGTTTTTAGTATATTGTAATAACTATTTGTATAACAATTACTATTTAAAAGGTGGAGAAAAGTATTTTGAGGCCGCTCGAACAAGCGTATACCGAAAACCATATGAAGGAAGAGGAGAAATCAACAAAACTACTAGTCGAAGATGTATCTAATAACGAAACAAGAGACATCTTATTTGGTCTTTGTCTTGATGAGAATGAGAAGAATGTTACAGGGGACAAGACTCTCTCATTGCTTACAAAGAGGCAAGTAGTTACAAACTATATTTCTTTTCTTTTTCTCTTAGGTTCTTCATCAATCATATTATTAATCGGATTCAGTCCACTCGTTCTCGCCAATTATAAGAAAGATAGATAAAAATGGGGGTCCACCTCTAATGAAAATACCCAGCCAACTCATTTGTTAACCTATCTTGTTGAGCTTTAACAATGAGGATCTTAATCCTTATTTATTTACCATAATTCTGATATAATACATGAACAATCAGTCATCTCCAAGAGGTAAAACCATTCTTAATCCTTTGAATCGGCATTTCAATATGGAAGACTGTACCGTTGCTTATCAAAACGCATGTATTAACAAATACTCTTACTTTCTCTTGTACTGTGTTATCAAGGAATTAATTAATGGTTCTTATATGATATAATGTCTGGATTAATAGTGATCCCCTCTTGGAGCAAGACTACTTATTGTTAAAATACATCCAAAGGTTTGAATCTTGTTTCTCCGTTGAAACTAATATTACTTTTTGTTTTTGTGCTTGTAGGGAGAATGAGGAGAAAAAAGATTAAGACACTGAAGAATTTGCATACAGGATTCTGTTTTCAGCTTTGACGCTGGCTAGTATATGGATAATTGCTGAAAAGTTTGCATTCGGAACATCAAATCTGAAAACAGCTTTATGGCTGCTAGTATCGATCTAATAGTTGAAAAGTCTGCATTAAGAACTTGCTGGAAATGATATGAAATGATGAAAGATCTGTAACTTTAAAGCTTATGTCATATCTACGGTTTCTGAAAAGAATACCTTAAGTTGAATCTAATATGCTTTTGCCAGTTGATCATGGGTACATTTGGGAATATGATAAAGAATAGCTAACTGTTGAAGCTCGTTATATAAATCATAAGCCATCGTAGCCAAAAAGGATGACACGTGCTCCCTAAGTATACAGGTTTAAGAGAGCGATAGATTCATACTTAGTTTTTTGCATACTTTATGCATTGACATTAAACACATACTTGTAATAAGATAGCAATAAACCAATCCAAAAGAACCAACCATCACAAAATCAAAATATCATACATAAAGATCCTATGCACAATTATCTCAGAGAACAAACTCATCCATCTGCGCTTTTGACATCAAAACAGCCAGTTTTAGCTCACCATTCCGACAAAGCTTCGCTGGATTCTTAAAAACAGAAATTTGAGCAGTTTTATCACCAAGCAAAACCACACGAGCTATGCTATAAGATTCACCTTTCTTAATTGCAAACTGCCACTCGTTAACTGATATCTCAAACCAGTCCTTTGATGAAGAATCTGTAGTTTTTACTTCAATGTATTCCTTTCGGTTGTTATGGTCATATGTTTCAATGTCATATGGTAGCCCCGTCTCACTAGCTTCATTCACCCATTTCACAGCCTTTATCCCATCTTTTTTAGAGTAGTAAGTGGCAGCCACTTCCTCGCCCCGTCTTCCTGTAAGTAGCACCTGTTGTACGTTGACTTGTCCACGAGAAAGTTGATCATTCTGGCAAAATCTAGTAGGACCATCTTGGTCAACCAAAGAAGGTTCAACCGTGGCACGGTTAGCCACATTGGTTGCACTATCATCTTCCCCATTTGAACTTGTAGAAATTTCAAGAATTTCGACCTGATTAGTCGAGGGTACTTTTAGATCCACACGTTTAGTGACATCTTGCATCTTAGGGGCAGATTGCCAGCTGGAGGGAGGCCAGTTCTTGTTACTTTGAGTTGAGGAACTATGTTTGACGTTTCTTTTAGTGGCCCTTGTTGTGGTTGATGTCGCCATATTCAATGTCATAGGTTGATTGACCAAATCGGCTCTTCTTCCGCTAGTTTTGGCACTTTTTGGCTATTTAAGACGAAGGTTTCTAGTTGTTCTTCTGTTGAACCTGATTCAGTCATTGTTGTAATCAAGTGAAGAAAATTAGCCAAGTGCAGTTCAGGATCCCCGCTGATCAGAAAACGAGTAAGCTCCATGAATACTGAATGAGAATCTGATTCACGTGTTGCATACAAGGTATCATCCTGTACGAATCAACAAAGAAACCTTTTTTATATATACTCAAACTTTTATGAATAGTTTTGACAAGGTACGTTTTCTGTAAATAAAAGAGGCATAATTAAATTCGGCTACATCAGCTGCATTTGGCGTAAACAAACCTAATGGTAGTATAATTACTATAATTAAAATTTTGCAGGTCGTTATCGGTCCCAATTAGTTGATACACAAGTAAAAATGAGTATGATACCTGAAGGAGACAACTACACTCATGCCTCTTCTTTGATGCCAAATTTGATTGCCTTATAACATTTTTATAGAATAACTTTTCGACAACAACAATCTGCAGTCGATTCAGTTTTCCAAAATCTGACTGCTTGAGCTGGATATATCTTTCATGATACGCATTAGAGATGTAGCGCTGGGCATAAGGAAGAGCCCAGCTCAACAATGAAGTTTGATAGCTATTGTCAACGGGCCCATAATATATTGCTTCACGAGTAACAACCTGCAGTAGATTTTATAAACAGGTTAAATTTATCATCTAGAATTCTAAGATGCGCTTGGAATCTGTTGCTTGTTGATGAAGAGGCTTTAAAAGTCTGTAAAAATTAGTTATATTATGCTAAATATTCAGAATCAAATAAGTTATGATAGTAGACGGTAAAAGATAAGATAATGTTTCTTATGTGCTTCAACTATCAGAAGTTGTTATAATATAAGAAAAACAGACGTTTGACAAAGAAACTTTCTGAAGAAAAAAAATGAGAAATATTTCTGACATGAATGTAAAAGTCGAGGTAAAAAAAGTGAATAGGCCATTTTAGTTTTTTCGCAGATATTTTAGTTTTCTTGCAACAGATTATTTTACCAGCTAATCTGGTTTGTTGCAGTATTCATATATCCCAACTTATTTCGTCTTCACGCAACAATAATCATATAATCAGCACTAAAACACAAATCCAAACACCCCATGTGACTTGTTTAGAACAAAAAGAAGGAAAAAAAAACGAGAACAAGAGATAACCTCTGAGAGAGAAGGAATTCCCAGTGCTTTCATGAAAGCAGAAACCTTCACTTGAAGTGTTGCTTTTTCTTCATCAGTGAGTTCACACAAGCAAAAAAGATCTATAATATACGACTTCTTAAACTCATCAGCAAGTTTTTCATCATCACACCAACACACGAGTCCAAATGATGGATGTAAAGAAACCCATTTATCGTGTGATGTTGGAAGCACCTTCATTTCCTTTTCTTCAAAATTTCTTTTGAGAATTTCAACGTCCTCAATACTCAGGATGCCAGATTTGAGCCCGTCACTCCACATTATAAATACATCGGATACCTGTCGATAGAACTCAAATATTGAGACAAATCCATTATGTCACAAACATGAATAATTCTTATAAAGTTCAATGCAAGTTATGTTCTTTGTATCTCTAACTAGTAGGGTGTAAAATTGAAACTTTTGTTGTTGCTAATCATGTTGGTAAAACTGATCTACCTTTTTGGCGGCCTCTGATGGAGTTTCTTCAGTTGATAGATGACGTAAAAACGCAAGGTAATCAAGAAGTGGAGGGCTCTCATTTACGCCACATTCATAAAGAAAAAATCCATGAAGGCTTGGGTATAAGTTGCTTAGCATTTTGCTTTCACGTTTTGGATGGATCATACTATCATGCCAAAAGACTTCCTGTGGGGATAAAAGCACACCAGAAACAACTTCACTCGACGAAGCCGATGTAAGGGGAACAAATATAAACGACCCACTGCGTAATATCGCCATGTTAGTCTCATTTGAAGAGCCCAGTTCCTTCCATATGAATGAGTAGAATCTTGACATCTGTGATATGCTGAAGTAAACAAACATACATGCGTGAACATATTGCTACGCTTATGAGCATTAACCTTGATTCAAAAAGAGTGCAAACAGATTATGAACACTTACCTTGCTTTGAAGGATGAGGCAGATCTTTTCCAAACTTCGAGAATAGATAAAGCATCATGAAGGGTAACAGCAATCTTAAAACCAATGCTAGTCACCAACTTTTCATTTTGGATCTGTTATATCCAAACAAAACACCACAAACCATAAACTTTTGCAAGATAATAAGAAAACAATGTGTCAAGCTAACAGTATAAAGATTTATTTGGAAGAGCAAATGGACCTTCGGGACAGCATAAGAAGCATTATCACCAAGAATTGCGCACACCGCATTACACTCATAGAACAAATCCTTAGGATAATAAAGCCCGTTGTCTACACTGGACACCACCCACTGAACATCACTGAGAGCACTTACCAGTGAAGACTTAAACGCTTTACTTTCATTGTCCATATTGCAATAAGCGACAACTTTATCACTGTAATATCCATCCCAACTTTCATCAAGAACCTCCAGAAGATGCTTGCATTTTTCACAATCACCGCTCGCCGACACTTTTTCCAGTAAATCAACCAATTCTCGAGACTCCCAATCAGTGACAGTTGATCCAGGCGGAATACTCTTTTTCTCCCACATCATATTTGTAAGAACAACTTGAGATGAAATTGAAGCAGTTTTTTCAACTCGAACAGTTTGCAAAAAATCAGTTATTCCAACTTCCTGTAAAAAACTTCTCCAGTTTACCATCGATATACCAGGTGGATACATCATATAAGTATTGTCGATCTCATACCATTTTAAATCAATTCCACTGATCAACCTACTTATATCAATATGATTCCCAAAGTCATTACCGAAATGGATTTCAACCTCAGATGGTAGAACAAAACCATGATTAGTTAAAATATAAGCTTTATTATGAACCTCATAGATTATCTCCTCCCATTTAGTACCACACTCTGAGCAACTAGATTGTAAGTGAACCATTATAAACGATAAGTACTCTGTCATGAGATCAGTATTCACTAAATTCTTCTTGTCACAAATAGCTGGTAAAACGTGTGCTTTTACTACCTGGTGGTCAGATAACGACCGCACACCAACTTTAGAAAGCATTTGAGCTAAGCTATTGGTGATAGGGCCATCAAAAATTGCGGGATTAACAATGCGAAGATTGGAAAACAATCTTGTAAACGATTCGAGATTGTCCCATGAATCATTTAAACTCATCCAAATCGTACCCAACTCAATTGAACTGTAACAACCGCCTAAAAGTGGAATGAAAGGCGTTTTCTTCAGGGTATTCATAACATCAGAACCGACTTTGAAAGCATCGGTGTTCTGAATGGACAAGGAATGTAATTCATTAATCCAAGATGATAACCACTTATGGCCCATTGTTGTTAAACCATCTTTTGTATGACATAAAGAAGATAACATCCTAACCAAGATTTTAGGCCCATAACTCTCGATACCCAATGCTCTTGCAAGTGAATCTGATAGCACTATATCCTTATTCAAGTATCCAACACCAAGATGATTCTGAATCAAGCTATCGGGCAAAAGAGTGCGAGCCTGTTCATTCCAACTTCTTAGTACCCGACACGGTGGGACCCACTTCTCATTTTCGCCTTCTAGAAGTAAACAGTTAGCCGTGCATAGCTTTGATATAATCATTCTAGGAAGAGAAGCAAACAATCCATGCACTTCGCCAAGAAGAGGAACATAGCTCATAAAGACGGAAATGCCCTTTCCTGGACAATCCTCGAAACCAGAAAGGCTGCAGAAAGATCGCTGTGAACTCACAAACAAGTTTGGGAACTCTGATAGAAGAAACTGGTTCCATGGACTATCACCGTCAACTTCTTCTCTTGATGAAGGAAGAACAAAATCACCTTGGATTATAAATTTCAAACCATATGTTCGGAGAGGAAGAAATGCAAAAACATACTGCTGATCTAGCTTTGGAATGTAATTACCATTTCCTGATATTTCAAGAGCAAATGCAACCGAAATTTCAGTAGTTTTGACATCGTTTCGGATACCGTTAGCCTTAAGTTCCCGAGAGTCAACAAACCAAGTCAATGTCTCATTCCCGATGGAAACATTGGTTAATCCATTTCCAGTTATTTGTTACTTCATGATGACAAATGAATCATTAACCATATCTCTAAACTTGATACATTGAAGACGATGAAGAAAAAGTAACAAAGATGGATGAAGATCTGAAAACATAGATTTGATGTTCTCCTCAGCAGAAGTTTCTGTTGACTTTGACTTCAACGGAAGGACAATGCATGTGTTGTAGACGTGTGTGCTCACTTGATCAGTAGTGTCAAACGAGACCAGGTTTGTGAAATAGTTGATATCACAAGGAGGTACTATTGTTGGCAAAACAAAACCGATTTGACCTTCTGTTAAATCAAACTTGATATGGAATCCATTAGAGTGGATTTCTGGAGCATCAATAACCTGCAT
Source organism: Glebionis coronaria (assembly GCA_025667525.1). Lineage (NCBI taxonomy): Eukaryota > Viridiplantae > Streptophyta > Magnoliopsida > Asterales > Asteraceae > Glebionis > Glebionis coronaria. The sequence continues at coordinate 495,247,863 of CM046874.1, forward strand.
AATCATCAAAGGAATGTTTTGAATACATCGTAGAAAGTAAAAGAATTTATTTGGCTAATATAAGATAAAGTTCCTATACCCGAAATACTGATTTGAATCCAATGCCTTTCTTGCCAATGTACCCGGAACTAGCTGTCTTTTTGGTGGAATTTCCAACATCACAAAGCGCCCTGATGTTCTCAGCAGAAAAACCCTGCTCGTTATTCAAAACAATAATACTCTTCTCCTGAAGAATGAAAGTTAGAGTCGGCTTCACGTGTTTTGGATAGGCATTATCATCAGCATTCTGAACCTATTAGAAATATATAAAATAAAACAAACATGTCATTATTGTAACAAAATAACTTAAAATTACCATGTCAAAGAATAAAGACAGAAACTTACAAGCTCCAGGAGAAAATGCGAGTCTTGGGAATATAACTCTGTAGAAAGACAATGAAGAGCTCTTCCTAAACGAGCATGTTGTTTTTTCAAAATGCTACTTTCTGAGATTGAAATATTTGGGTCCAAACCAAATTCTTCAATTCTAATAGACTCGATAATACTAGCTGCATTCTTCTCTCTTTCAGAATCTAACATGGGCTGAACGCAACCATCATCAGCACTGTGCACTGAAAGAGTCGTTACACTTTTTCTGTTTTCATCTTCACTAGGTTGGTTGGTTTCAAGAGATGGCATAATTTCGTTTTCTAAACAAAATCTTTTGATTTCAAGTGAGTGTTTAGGTTCTGATAAACATGAACAATAATCGTTAAGCCACTCCACTATGCCTAACGATAACCCGAGCTCATGAACCAACATATGATCCTCTTTACTTTTACATTCACTCAAAATCGCCAATTGAGCATCTTTGATGATCGAACCAAGTGCAGAAACCAATAACTCTGCTGCAAAGTGTTGAAACTCCTTTGGTATATAACCCAAACAATCAAGAACAAATCTTGATGCAATCGGCGCACCTTGAAAAGCATTATTTGCATGGAATTTTAAGAGGGACAAAGGTACATTCCGTTCACCACCATATAAAGCAATCAAAGATACAAGCTTTACAGCTGTTTCAAAAGAAGACCTATCCAGAAAATATTCTAGAAACGAATCCACTGTGGCTGAATGATCTAAACGTAAAACTTTCCCATCTTTTGTTACTAAACAAAGCAGTTCCTTGGTGGTTACATTGCTCAACAGCCACCCCACAAGAGGACCCAACGAAGGTGCAAACTTATAGTCCCAACATGACCATAAACTTAAATCAACCATCATTGGAGCCTTAAGTAACAGTTCTATTGCATCATTCGTGCCAACCTGAGTATCTGAAAAACCTTTCTCTGCTCTATTATCAGCTAGAGTAAAAGAAAATAACAAAATACTTGAGCTAACATGATCACCATTCTTGCTGAGATTAGTCAAAAGATCAGCTGTAAAATCATCTTCCAGTAACGTAAGACCCGCAGAAGGGAATTGAGTTTTCAACAACTGAGAAACCATTGAGTTGCTTAATGTTTCATGTTCCCCTAAGCTATTAGCAGCTTCTGATAAGAATTCAACCAAGTAACTTTGGCTCATGCAAACTTTAACCGAAGGCTTCTCAACTTTGTCTGTAACTGTGAAGCAATCCTGCCATGCGGCAGGTAGTAGAGAAATATGTTCGCCTAAAAAGGTGAAAATGTCTCCAAATCCGAGGGTAGTGAAGTCGTCAGTAGAAAAATGTTGAGTTAGAGAAGATTCTAGCTTGCAGATCTCCCTAAGTAAGACCGATTGTTTTCTCGGATGAGAACTTATGTCATCTGAAACTTGACTGGAGACCAAAAAAATATTGCTTTGCAAATGTCAGAAGATCTTCAAGAGTAACACCTGGAAAGTGGCATTGGTTGAAGGTAATCCAGTTTTTGCACCAATACTTCAAAATTAAAACAATTAACTAGTTTCCTCTTTTCTTTGGGTGTTTGGATGTGTGTTTTGCGGCTTATTATTGGAGAATCAGGTGCTATAAGAAAGAGGTAGTTAAGTGTAAATGTACAATGAGGAATGCTAGAAACACATAATCTATATCTATATCTATACTACATATAAAAGAGATTAGTATCTCTCTCCTCATTTAATATTAAGTAGTACAATTTTTAAAACTTATTATACAATCCTCAAATGCACAAAACATAACTTAAAGTAATACAACTTTTAAAACTTATGTTACAAATCATTCATACATCAAATGTCTCTTAAATTTTTTAATTTAAGTTATACACATGATAAATCATAAGCTACAAATACAAACTAAATAAATACATTCATTAATGTTATATTTAAAACACTTTAAAATAAAAAATACATGTTATTATACATATTGTACAAACTAATAAAACAAATTAACATTTTATATAATTTATATGCCAAGTTGATGGTTCAAATGGTTTTGGACCGAACCAACAAGTTCATCTAGAAACTGGAGTCGCCTCAGGTTCGATTAGCTGATAAAAGTCGCCCGAAAAAGAAACATAGGATACATAACTATTTTCATTTTGTTTTTTCAGGCTAATCGATTCGTCATGTTATTTTGTTTGCGCTTGAACATTATATACAGGGTACCCGCAGCTGCAACGCGCGGGTACCCTGCTAGTGTTTACAAAAAAACATCCACATCATAATAAATCATTTAGACCAATTATTGCCTACTTTCCCCACTAACTACTTGTTTCATAACAAATCATATTGGTACACCTCATTATGTGGAAGTTTTTTTGTAAACTTTATGTGGTTTTAGCAATTCTCATGTACAATATGGTAAAGTTAAATTTAAAATTGTAATTAATACTCTTAATAAAAAACCCCATTACATAAATATACAATACCATATGCACATTGTACAAAACTAAAAAACATCTATCTTATATTAATACAAACTATAATGTCAATTTTTTGAGTGCCGAGAATATACTAAAATCAATATGCCGGGAATATAAAATGTAAGGACTTGGTTAACTCAACTAACTCAACGGAGTTTAACCTCAACCGAGTTAAATAAAGAAAAGGTCAGACGAAATGGCTCGACTTTATAACCTATCATCAGACGAGACTCAAAAAAGTAAAAGATCTCAGATTCAATTCGTGTTTAGACATGCAAGCCGAGATCGTTATAGAACATGTTTTTAGATAAAAACATTTGATTCAAAAATTATAATTAAAAATCACTAACTATAACACCGAAGAAAATTTAGTCACAGGTACCCGCCGCCGCATCGTGCGGGTACCCTGCTAGTATAATAAAGAAATAAATGATAGTGTGGGTTCAAGTCATAATTGTGGTGTGAGTTTGCCTTTCTAAAAAAAAATTGCCTTTCTAAAAAAGAAAAAAAAAAGAAAAAAAAAAAAAGGTATAACATAAAAAGTAAGTAAATATATATAAAGTTGAATGATCGACCTTAGCTTCAGTGATGATAATCTGATACAAGGGGAACATTCTGCATCGGACACCCTAACGACTCGAACGAATCACTTTTTAACATCACTAACGCTGCCTGCGAAACTCTCCAAGCCGTTACGTTTTCGCCAGAACCCAAAACATCACTGTGGGCTTTCTTAACTGCTGCATCGATCACCGGGATTTGCGGAACAATGTTTCGGCTAGTTCCTCCGCCTTTGTTTCGTTGCCAATGACGATTATGTCCTCCGTACATTTAAAAAAAAAATAAAAAAAATTGGTTTGATTGTTTGTGTGTTTCAAGTGGAAATGAAAGGGAGTTAAATAACTAGTCATTTTATGGTCGTCTATTTGGTCTTTCTACCCGGGAAAGTATATATGATGGGCCACAGGCTTTTGGTTAACCCAATGATAGTGTGACACGTGGATGTCAAATATTTTTTCTTTTTCTTTTTTTTGTCTTTATAAAGTGTGAAAAAGGAAAAGGTTAGAGGTGGCAAAACGGGTGGGCGGCGGGTTAAACAGGCGACGGGCTAAACGGGCGGCGGGCTAAACGAGCGTGGACTAAACGGGCACGGGCGAAACGGGCGGGCGAAACGAGCGCAAGCTAAAATGAGAAAAAAACATATAAAAACGTAGAATTAATAAATAAAAGGACTTGTTTAAATGTCGGGGATAAAAACTAAATATAAAATATTCGCCGAGTAGCTTAATTAGTGTTTTACATGTGCGCCCATTAAGCACATAAGTTTCTTACATATGCGCCCGTTTAGCCCATTAATAATAAAAAATAGGCAAAAAGTGCCCCATCCTTTTTTGAAAATGGACAAAAAGTGCCCGTATTTATCAAAATGGGCAAGATTTGTCACCTCTAGAAAAGGCTATGACGACTGTTTTTGAAAGTACGGTTTGGTATCCATACATGAATCACTATTATGTTTAAATAGAATGAAAGCATACATTATTTTTTTTATAAATTGTTGCTTGGTATGTTTAATTAATCATTATTGGTTTAAAAAATATAAATATAAAATTTAGAATAAAAAAATAAATATAGTAGTAAATGTATGATTTGATAAATAATTTGTAGTTAAAAAGAAAAAAAAAATTGGCCCCACAAAAATAACCTTTCATTCCCTCCATAGACACCTTTTTACCCTACTATGATTCTATGACCTTACTTTCATAGATTTATTCCCGAATCTTTAACCAAACATTTGCAATGACTTAGATAATGATTGATTGATTCCGATAATTACATACCAAACGCACCTGTATAAAATAGCTAAAACCTCTATTATGGTGAAGAGACGATTTTGTCTCGTTGTTGTCATATGAGCATCGTATTATCACAAAACAATTAATTAAAACATACTTTTATCATAACATATTTTGCTCTTCAATTTGGCCTCATCACTTTTTTTATTTTTTTACACAAACTGAAATTACATATACTTGAATAAAATTACAATACGAAATTAAATTACAATCATAAACTAAAAACATTTTTAAAAATTACAAAAATTTGTAAATTAAAAAAAATGATAAACAACAAACCATGAGAACAAAAATTACAAAGCTTTTGCTAACCAACACCTATAGGTGGTTTTTAAACATTCTATAATTAAAAAAATTAACATTTAATAATCTTAATTACACCATGTTTAACTAGAGGTGTCAAATCTTGACCATTTTGATAAATATGGGCATTTTTTTCCATTTTCAAAAAAACATGGGGCAATTTGTGCCCATTTTTTTATTATTAATGGGCTAAACGGGCGCATACGTAAGAAACTTATGAGCTTAATGGGCGCACATGTAAAACACTAATTAGGCTACTCGGCAGATACTTTATATTTAGTTTTATCCCCGGCTTTTAAATAAGTATTTATTTACTTTTTAATTCTACGTTTTTATATGTTTTTTTTCTCATTTTAGTTTGCGCCTGTTTAGCCTGCCCGTTTCGCCCGTCCGTTTTGCCCGTGCCCGTTTAGCCCGCGCCCGTTTGGACCGTCGCCCGTTTAGCCCGCCACCCGTGTCCGCCCGCCCGTTTTGCCACCTCAGTTTAACATACTTAGTAATTAATATATACCATATTAAAACTTATTTACTTTAATTATATGTGTTATAATCATGTATTTATAGAAATAAATAATTCACATTTGAAAATGTTTTTAACTATGGAAACTTAAAAAAAACACCATATGCATGTTCGTTAGCAAAACCCAAATTACAAATATAAAAAATTTAAAAAAATTAAAATAAATAATTAATATGCATATATGTCTTCTTCTTTCTTTCAGACACACAATATTAACACACGTTCAAACAAACACATATAAATACACCCACTTTTGCCCACTTCTTTCTCTCTCTGCTCGTCGTTGCTTCGCCGTTTGAGCGACGAAGTCACGACAAGCAAAAGGTAGGTGTGACGACGAAAGTCGGTGAGCCCTTTTTTACCATTATACCTCTCGCTCAGAGTGTTTACTTTTATTTTTTATTATAAATATATTTATTTGTGTTATTGTAAAACCCGCATGCTTTTACCATGAATAGTACCCTTAAGATCGTACGTACTAGATTAAAACTTTCCTTTTATAGTATGATTACGTTCACGTGTTAGGATTTTACATATTACGTACGTGTTAGAACACGATAAGTATTTATTACGTACGAACACACAATAATTATTTAACAATAATTAATCACGAACATGCGATCATGAAATCATGAACGTAATTTAATCACGAGCCATTATTAATTACGTATATATATTTATTACGAGCACGAATAAATATATTAAGTCACGGTTAATATTTAACGAGAACACATAAAACACGAACACAAATAAACACGAACGAACACTTAAATAACGAGACACGGAAAACGGTACGGGTACCTCATGTGGGGCCCCCTACCCGCGGCTACATCAAGAAGGATGGGCCAAGCCCATCAAATTTTACTAACATGGGGTAAAGGTAAAATCTTGTTTTCATTTTCACATTTACAGTAAAACATCAAAAACCTAAAAAGATTTTCTCCTCTTCTCCTTGCTCTTCCTTTTGGCCGCCGCATGCAACAACACCAAAGAGGGGTGTGTTGTTTGATTTTGATCTTGATTTTGGTGCAAGTGTTCGTGTGTGTTCATCCTCGTTAGATCCACGCATTCGGTATACCTTTTCAATCCTTTTTCTTTTTGTTTTGATTTAATAAATTAAATAAGAACATGATGTTTTTAAAAACCTAATTAAATCCATAAATTAAACATGTAAATGGTTATGGGGTAAATCAAAAAGGAGGATTTAGGGGTGTCTTGTTTGGCCGGCGCCTAAACCGAACCCCAAGGGGGTCTCGGTTTGGCTTATAGACCACCACCGAGACCACAAGGCCTCGGTTTGGTGGTGTGGGTCCCACGGCAGCAGCAAACAAGGGGAACCCCGAAGTGGTTCGGGGTATGGTGTTGATTTCGAGTCCGGTTCATGGTTTCTAGTCACGATCCGGTTCATGGTTTATGTTAAGGTTATGTTTTTAATAATCATAGGTTAAAATTAAATTAATAATAATATGACATGATTAATTTAATAAAACATGACTTAGGTTATATTTTAATTATTAGATTCATGAATTTTTAACCTAAGTATTTATATTTTCTAGACTTTATAATTAATTAATTGTTAAAAACCATGGCTATAATTAATTAATTTACATGACTTAGGTTATATTAATAATAATTAATAATACATGTTTTAACCTAAGTATTTAACTTTATATACTTAAAAACATGATATATTTAATTAAATACTTTTAACCTATAGTTTATTTAAATTACATGTAATAATTAATAAACTATACCTTATATCATTATGACTTAGAAAAATAATCAGAAAACACTTAAGCTTATATACTTAGCTTATTTAACCAGCTTATATCTAATTATGGAAACTTTCTATTTTTAGAAACTTATTTAATTAAGGCAGCTAATCTATTTATGGAAACTTTCTATTTTTAGAAACTTATCTATTTTAAGCAGTAATTCTATTTTTGGAAACTTTCTATTTTTGTAAACTTTCTATTTTTGGAAACTTTCTATTTTTGGAAACTTTCTATTTTTAGAAACTTTCTATTCTTGGAAACTTTCTATTTTTGGAAACTTTCTATTTTTGGTAACTTTCTATTTTTGGAAACTTTCTATTTTAGGAAACCTGCTATTTTTAGAAAGTTACTTATTATTACACAGTAAGTATGATAATACATGAAATATAAGAAAAACTTAATCAGAATAGACAGAATATAGGATAAACACAGTTTAAGGCTTAAAACAGTAAAACATGGCATAAACGTATAAAATAAGCTAAGACATGACATAAAACCAGTTAAGTATTTATTAATCAGATACTTATACACGTATGTATTTATGTAGCATTAGTGATACCGAAGTAGGACTCTCCTCAGTTCGTCTTCTTCGTTCACTGGACATAAGGTACAGATTCTCGTCCTTTCATTATGGACATTCTTTCCTTATTAGGATTCCCCGTATGCAGCCAAATGTTTTCCCGTAGTATAAGTTTATATGTTTGATTTGCTTATGTTTAATTTAGAATGCCTATAGCCATATACATGCATGACCAGTTTCACCTAGTTATGGAGGTACCATAACCATAACATTAGAGGCACTGATGTTATAACTTCACCACGGCAGACTGATTGCTCGTGGCGTCCCTTCAGCTTTTGCCATATTATTATATTTATCATGTGGGGCGTATGGGTGCATCCTAGTTACATGTTTTCAGCAGATTACTCAGTGTGAATGTGGTGTGTGCCTTGCATCCTTCACAAGGAGCTGATCCCTCCTACCCAAAACCAGTGTATTAAATTAGAGGCAGCCCCTCTAATTTGCATGATGAGGTCACCCCTCCAAGTATTCATGCACGGTGGATTTTCATGACCTATATTAGCTAATGGTAGAATATGTTAAACAGTTTTTATAAGATAAACATAAGGCTTTTCAAACTATAAAACCAGTTTTACCAAGACTTAACCAGGTTATTCGGGACTTAGTTTCTTCTGCTGTTATATGTTATATGCTTATCCTATTCATGCTTTATTGTACATCCGTGCACTGAGCGTATTGCTCAGCCGTTTTCCTTTTCTATGTTCCCAAAACGGCAGGTACTCAGGGACACTCGTAGACTTTAAGCGTACGTGGATATGGACTAGAAGCTTTCTAGCCTTTCTTTAGTTTATGCATTATCTTTACTTTGATACTCTTGCTATGGAAATTGTTTAGTCCTTTCATTTACAGTACTTATGTTTGTGTGTGATGAGCTTTACTTTTGGACTACCGATGTTTGATTTCGGTATTTTCCTTTTATGGTCAAGTAATGTTTAGACATTTATCCTTGTATGCTTTGATGACACGCCATAATAACGCGTGACATTCCATTATCAAAATGGGGTGTTACAATTATGGTATCAGAGCCAGGTTTCGACCTGTAGGCTCTCAAAATATGACCTGTGATTAGTGGGTAGTCACTATGTTCTTCCTAGAACTGACAGTCGTTTTTCATGCATTCATCATTTTTATGCATACATATATATGTCATTGTCGCAGGTTTATGACTAAGTAATGGTTGGTACATGACTGGCCTTATTTAGTCGCATGTGTTTTATCGAAACTTTTAAATTTGGGACCGACCCATAGGCGTCCCCTCGCCATGTCTTTTGTTTTGGGTGAACTGACCATAGGTGTTCACTCTCGAGCATACAAAAGTTTTCATAAAACTACATCATGCATTCATACACAAATTTTTCTTGCATAAATTTTTTCTCTGGATTTATTGGTATAAATTTTTTTTTTCATGAATATATATATTTTATGTTTTGAGCTGTTAATCATATGTTTTATGTTATATTGTCAGATGGTTCTCACATGCGAACAAGAACAACTCAATGCTGCAATCCAAGCTGCAATGCAAGCTTTGCTTCCTCAACTGAGGAATGACACCAGGGCTGAGGTTCAAGCTGCCAACAATCAACAGCATAACCAAGCACCTCCTCCTCCTCCTCCAGTGACATTGGCAGTATGGCTGGAGAGATTCAACAAGCTCCGTCCTCGAGCTTTTGAGAAAACAGATAGCCCTAGTGATGCTGAAAGCTAGTTGGCTCACATCGAGAAGATTTTCAATGCTATGGGTTGTGACCCCGCGTACAAGGCGAGGTTGGCATGCTATCGGTTCGAAGGCGATGTGTTAAATTGGTGGTTAGCGTTGATGTAGTCTGAGGGAGGTGACGAGTGGGTTGCTGGTTTGACTTGGGCTCAGTTCAAGGATAGGGTGATGGAGCAGTTCTTTCCCAAGGCTGAGCAAGACAAGCTCAAGAGGGAGTACCATGGGATCCGACAGAGAGCTGGGGAGAATAGCAACGAGTTTATGCAGCGCTTTCTTCGCTTAGCTGGTTTCCTTGATGCAGCAGCAGGTACTCCTGAAGAGCAGGCACACCACTTTAGGTGGGCTCTTCGCACATCGGTCGCAAACAACCTGGTGTGTGCTACGTTCACCACTGTAGCACAAGTGGCCGATGCGGCACGTAAGCTGGAGATGCTGCAGGAGAGAGATGAGTTCGGGGAAGCTGAGAGACCCGACAAGAGGTAAACATTCGTATTCAAGCGGTGACCAATCCGTATTCTTTCCATATATGTCAATTATTCATCTCTTTAATGTATCTTCTAGGCTGAAAATTGGGGACCGGTCTCAGCCGGCTACTCAGCAGCAACCTCATCAGCCCAAGGGAAACGATCAGACTAACGACCGTTCTGCTACGGATAGGCGTGGCGGTAATGATAATTATCGTAACAACGCTAGACACTCCAACAACAGCAGGTCCTAATACTTACGCATTTTCTTATGATTTCATGTATAACTCATATTCTGACACTTTAGCAAAACTTCTACCAGGAACCATAGAAACTGTAGGGATCAGAACCAAAGAGGTTCACAGCCTAGCCGTCCAGCTATCACTGGTATTCAATCTTATGATTATCCGCATTGTCCTTTATACCCTATTATCATGTCTTATGTAAAATGTTTTATCAGGTTCTCAGCCAGCCAGAGCACCTGCTGGAGGATATACTCATCCTCTTTGCTCTACTTGCCACCGTAGGCACCCAGGTCCATGTCGTCGTAACACTGACGCATGCTTCAAGTGTGGTATTCCTGGCCATATCATGAAGGATTGCCGTAAGGGCGAGATGGAGGACACATCAGGACATGCTGATTCCAAGCCGCCTCCTACCACCGGGCGTGTCTACACGACATCTCGAGAACAGGCCAACAAGTCTACAGGTACCATCACTGGAACCTTGTATATGTATGGTCAAGCTGCGTGTGTTCTTTTCGATACGGGTGCTACTCACTCGGTCATTTCTACTGCTTGTGCTAAGAACATTAGGATGCTCCCCATGCCACTAGAGAATAGGCTTACTATTTCCACGCCTTTGAGGGACTCTGTATTAATCACCCATGTATACAAGAGTCTTCCCCTAGAAATTGATGATAAGGTTCGACCTGTTGACGCACTTCCGCTGGACATGAATGACTTCGACATGATTTTGGGCATGGATTGGCTATCCAAGCATCATGCCACCATAGACTGCCATTCATATCGAGTTATCTTCGGTGATGTTAATGCACCAGATTACATTCATAACGGGTTCGTACCCGGACGGTCTGTACAAATCATATCTACCCTGCAAGCGCGTGCACTACTGTCACATGGCTGCGAGGGTTATCTAGCTACGGTTCACGACATGGATGTTGAATCTCCATCAATTCAGGATCAACCTATAGTGTCGAAATTCCAAGATGTATTTCCAGCAGAACTTCCGGGCATACCACCTGCACGAGAAGTGGAATTCAATATCGAGCTTATTCCAGGAGCTGAACCAATCTCCAAGGCTCCTTATCGCATGGCTCCCATAGAGCTGAAGGATCAACTGCAAGAACTCCTAGAACGAGGTTTCATTCGACCGAGCGCATCTCCATGGGGCGCACCGGTCTTATTTGTTAAGAAGAAGGACGGTAGTATGCGTCTTTGCATAGACTATCATGAGCTCAACAAGATTACTATCCGGAATAGGTATCCACTGCCGCGTATAGACGATCTGTTTAACCAACTCCAAAGGGCCAAACACTTCTCCAAGATTGACCTTAGGTCAGGCTATCATCAGTTACGGGTCAAGGAGCAGGATATCGCCAAGAGTGCTTTTCGTACCCGCTATGGCCACTACGAGTTTGTAGTTATGCCATTCGGCCTCACAAATGCTCCAGCAGTGTTCATGGACTTGATGAACATAATCTTCCATGAATTTCTGGACAAGTTCGTCATTGTCTTCATCGATGACATCCTGATTTTCTCAAAGTCCAAGGAGGAACACGAAGACCATCTTCGTACAATACTACAGATTCTTCGCCAAAAGCAGCTGTATGCTAAATTCTCCAAATGTGATTTCTGGTTAGACAAGGTGGCATTCTTAGGTCACATTGTATCAGCAGAAGGAATCATTATGGATCCAGCAAAGGTTGAGGCTATTACTAAGTGGCCGAGGCCGATATCAGCGACGGAAGTCCGCAGTTTCTTAGGCTTAGCTGGCTATTACCGTAGGATCGTGGAGAACTTTTCCCGCTTAGCACTACCATTGACCAAACTGATGCGGAAAGGGGAGAAATTCGTCTGGACTGAAGAACGAGAGAAGAGATTTGAAGACCTAAAGCAGAAGCTAGTATCTGCACCTATTCTTACTCTCCCATCTGGTACGGGTGGATTTTAAATCTACAGTGATGCATCGGGGAAGGGGCTTGGTTGTGTTCTCATGCAACATGGGAAAGTGATCGCGTACGCTTCATGACAGCTTAAGCCTTATGAAGAAAATTACCCTACGCATGGCTTGGAACTTGCTGCAGTCGTGTTTGCATTGAAGATATGGAGGCACTACCTATATGGGGAATCATGTGACATTTTCACGGACCACAAGAGCTTGAGGTATATCTTCACTCAACGTGAATTGAACATGAGGCAGAGGAGATGGTTAGAGCTGTTGAAGGATTATGACATTAATCTACAGTATCATCCCAGAAAGGAAAATGTAGTAGCAGATGCTCTTAGCAGGAAGTCCGGAATGATCAACGGTATTAAAATTGAGGAGGAAATCATAAGAGACTTGGAGCGACTAGACATCGAGATCATGGTACGTGGACAACACGGTTACTGGGCTAATCTTAGAGTAGAACCCGAGTTACTCTCTAAGATCAAGGAAGCTCAGAAGGATGATGGAGAAATCTGGGCGATAGTACAGAATTTGGAGAAACAGACGGAATTCAGAGTAGATGCTGATGGTATCGTATGGCAGGGCACGAGACTTTGTGTTCCTGATGACCAAGAACTCCGGGAATCCTTGTTAGCTGAAGCTCATAGCTCCCCATTCTCTATACATCCTGGTTCGACTAAGATGTACCATGACATCAAGCAGTACTTTTGGTGGAGTGATATGAAACAGGATGTGGCCACTTACGTCTCCAAATGTCTTACCTGCCAACAGGTTAAGATCGAGCATCAACGATCTGGCGGTCTCCTTCAACCGTTAGATATTCCAGAGTGGAAGTGGGACAAAATCACCATGGATTTTGTTACTGGTCTTCCGCCTACCAAGAGGAAGCACGATGCAATTTGGGTTATCGTAGATCGACTTACCAAATCAGCTCATTTCTTACCGATCCGCAAGGAAGATCCGGTAAGTAAACTCGCCGATAGGTATAGAAGAGAGATCATGAGACTCCACGGTGCTCCATCCAGCATCGTCTCAGATAGAGATCCTCGTTTCACTTCGCGATTTTGGAAGAGTATGCAGAAAGCTTGGGGTACACAACTTAAGCTTAGCACGGCTTTTCATCCTCAAACGGACGGACAGTCGGAGCGAACGGTTCAGACATTGGAAGACATGTTGAGGTCATGTGCGTTGGAATGGACGGGTGATTGGGACGATTACATCTGTTTGGTGGAGTTTGCATACAACAACAGTTGGCACGCAAGTATCAAGTGTGCTCCTTTCGAGATGTTGTATGGCAGAAAGTGTCGCGCCCCAATCTGCTGGGATCAGGTTGGCGAGCGAACACTTGAAGGACCAGAAATCATAGAGATGACCAATGAAAAGATCGCAGTAGCTAAGCAGAAACTTCAGGAAGCACGGTCACGTCAGAAGAGTTACGCCAATAAGCATCGTAGGGACATACATTTTAACGTAGGAGATCACGTCTTCCTTAAGGTTTCGCCGGCACGTGGTGTTAGACGCTTCGGGATTAAAGGGAAGCTCAGTCCTCGTTTCATCGGACCGTTTGATATCATTGAACGAGTCGGTGAAGTATCTTACCGGTTAGCGTTACCTCCGCAGCTTTTACATGTACACAATGTGTTTCATGTGTCCTTACTCAGAGGGTACCAGTATCATCCCCTTCACATGGTTCAGTATCCACTGGAATAGATACGTGAAGATCTCACTTTCATAGAAGAACCCGAACGAGTTCTTGACAGACAAGAACGAGTCATGAGAAGGAAGATGATTCCATTCGTCAAAATCCTTTGGAGGGATCATACCGAGCGGGAAGCCACTTGAGAAACAGAGGAGTCTATCCGAGCTTCCTACCCTCATTTCATATTTTGAATTCGGGTATGTTCTTCTTTCCAGTTACTTTATCTATAATTCGGGGACGATTATTCTTTTTAGGGGGGAAGAGTTGTAAAACCCGCATGCTTTTACCATGAATAATACCCTTAAGATCGTACGTACTAGATTAAAACTTTTCTTTTATAGTATGATTAGGTTCACGTGTTAGGATTTTACGTATTACGTACGTGTTAGAACACGATAAGTATTTATCACGTACGAACACACAATAATTATTTAACAATAATTAATCACGAACATGCGATCATGAAATCATGAACGTAATTTAATCACGAGCCATTATTAATTACGTATATATATTTATTACGAGCACGAATAAATATATTAAGTCATGGTTAATATTTAACGAGAACACATAAAACACGAACACAAATAAACACGAACGAACACTTAAATAACGAGACACAGAAAATGGTACGGGTACCCCATGTGGGGCCCCCTACCCACGACTACATCAAGAAGGATGGGCCAAGCCCATCAAATTTTACTAACATGGGGTAAAGGTAAAATCTTGTTTTCATTTTCACATTTACAGTAAAACATCAAAAACCTAAAAAGATTTTCTCCTCTTCTCCTTGCTCTTCCTTTTGGCCGCCGCATGCAACAACACCAAAGGAGGGTGTTTATTTGACTTTGATCTTGATTTTGGTGCAAGTGTTCGTGTGTGTTCATCCTCGTTAGATCCACGCATTCGGTATACCTTTTCAATCCTTTTTCTTTTTGTTTTGATTTAATAAATTAAATAAGAACATGATGTTTTTAAAAACCTAATTAAAAACATAAACTAAACATGTAAATGGTTATGGGGTAAATAAAAAAGGAGGATTTAGGGGTGATTTGTTTGGCCGGCGCCTAAACCGAACCCCAAGGGGGTCTTGGTTTGGCTTATAGACCACCACTAAGACCACAAGGCCTCGGTTTGGTGGTGTGGGTCCCACGGAAGCAGCAAACAAGGGGGAACCCCGAAGTGGTTCGGGGTATGGTGTTGATTTCGAGTCCGGTTCATGGTTTCTAGTCACGATCCGGTTCATGGTTTATGTTAAGGTTATGTTTTTAATAATCATAGGTTAAAATTAAATTAATAATAATATGACATGATTAATTTAATAAAACATGACTTAGGTTATATTTTAATTATTAGATTCATGAATTTTTAACCTAAGTATTTATATTTTCTAGACTTTATAATTAATTAATTATTAAAAATCATGGCTATAATTAATTAATTTACATGACTTAGGTTATATTAATAATAATTAATAATACATATTTTAACCTAAGTATTTAACTTTATTTAATTAAAAACATGACATATTTAATTAAATACTTTTAACCTATAGTTTATTTAAATTACATGTAATAATTAATAAACTATACCTTATATTATTATGACTTAGAAAAATAACCAGAAAACACTTAAGCTTATATACTTAGCTTATTTAACCAGCTTATATCTAATTATGGAAACTTTCTATTTTTAGAAACTTATTTATTTAAGGCACCTAATCTATTTATGGAAACTTTCTATTTTTAGAAACTTATCTATTTTAAGCAGTAATTCTATTTTTGGAAACTTTCTATTTTTGGAAACTTTCTATTTTTGGAAACATTCTATTTTTAGAAACTTTCTATTCTTGGAAATTTTCTATTTTTGGAAAATTTCTATTTTTGGTAACTTTCTATTTTTGGAAACTTTCTATTTTAGGAAAACTGCTATTTTTAGAAAGTTACTTATTATTACACAGTAAGTATAATAATACATGAAATACAAGAAATACTTAATCAGAATAGACATAATATAAGATAAACACAGTTTAAGGCTTAAAACAGTAAAACATGCATAAACGTATAAAATAAGCTAAGACATGACATAAAACCAGTTACGTATTTAGTAATCAGATACTTATACACGTATGTATTTATGTAGCGTTAGTGATACCGAAGTAGGACTCTCCTCAGTTCGTCTTCTTCGTTCACTGGACATAAGGTACGGATTCCCGTCTTTTCAGTATGGACATTCTTTCCTTATTAGGATTCCCCGTATGCAGCCAAATGTTTTCCCGTAGTATAAGTTTATATGTTTGATTTGCTTATGTTTAATTTAGAATGCCTATAGCCATATACATGCATGACCAGTTTCACCTAGTTATGGAGGTACCATAACCATAACATTAGAGGCACTGATGTTATGACTTCACCACGGCGGAGTGATTGCTCATGGCGTCCCTTCAGCTTTTGGCCATATTATTATATTTATCATGTGGGGCGTATGGGTGCATCATAGTTACATGTTTTCAGCAGATTACTCAGTGTGAATGTGGTGTGTGCCTTGCATCCTTCACAAGGAGCTAATACCTTCTACCCAAAACCAGTATATTAAATTAGAGGCAGCCCCTCTAATTTGCATGATGAGGTCACCCCTCCAAGTATTCATGCACGGTGGATTTTCATGACCTATATTGGCTAATGGTAGAATATGTTAAACAGTTTTTATAAGATAAAATAAGGCTTTTCAAACTATAAAACCAGTTTTACCAAGACTTAACCAGGTTATTCGGGACTTAGTTTCTTCCGCTGTTATATGTTATATGCTTATCCTATTCATGCTTTATTTTACATCCGTGCACTGAGCGTATTGCTCAGCCGTTTTCCTTTTCTATGTTCCCAAAACGGCAGGTACTCAGGGACGCTCGTAGACTTTAAGCGTACGTGCATATGGACTGGAAGCTTTCTAGCATTTCTTTACTTTATGCATTATCTTTACTTTGATACTCTTGCTATGGACATTGTTTAGTCCTTTCATTTACAATACTTATGTTTGTGTGTGATGAGCTTTACTTTTGGACTACCGATGTTTGATTCCGGTATTTTCCTATTATGGTCAAGTAATGTTTAGACATTTATCCTTGTATGCTTTGATGACACGCCATAATAACACGTGGCATTCCATTATCAAAATGGGGTGTTACAGTTATATTACATGTGATAAAAATATATTAACATAAAATACATTTAAAAATTAATTTATATATATATATATATATATATATATATATATATATATATATATATATATATATATATATATATATATATATATATATATATATATATATATATATATATATATATATATATATATATATATATATATATATATATATATATATATATATATATATATATATATATATATATATATATATATATATATATTTCATTAAGTATGTATGTAATAAATATAAAAATATTTATGATCAAAATTGGATTAAAAAATTATATAAATACTTATTATGAAACGGGGTAATATAATTTAAAGCATAACCAAAATACATTTTTTTTCTCCACTTTATTCTTCAAAACAAGTTATTTTTTAGTCCCTCGGCCTCCGTCATATAATTATATTTTACCGATAAAATATATTCAATTTAATCTTGTTTTCTTTTTACTTTTTACACAATAACAATTTCAATCTTAACGAGTTAATTTATAATTTTTTTATTGTTTGTAACAATACTTTCAAGTAGGGCTGAGCATCGAGCTTGGACCGAAATAGTATGGTCCGGTTCATGCCGGTCCTCGGTTCGATCCGATCCTATTAAGCATAATCGACGAGATTTGGTAAGATCGAACCGGACTGGACCAACGGAACCGAGGACCAAAATGGTCTAGAACTCGGATCGAAATTGTCCGATTCGGGTTGATCCGGTCAGGTTTTCCGGCCCAATTAGTTTTGGGTCTGTCATACTCAGCCTTATTTTCAAGTGATGATAATATGGTAAATGTAATCTAATTTTTCAATAAACTATTAATTTGAGACGTCGAAAAATAAAAGCTATCTATTATATTTTCGACACAAAATGAGTATTCGTTTTAAATGAAAATTCAAATTGGTTATATTTTCGGGACACGCAATGAGAATATTATTCACTAGGTAGCCAGGATATTCTCTTGAATATGTTTCTGAAATAACATTTTTGATTTCATGAGCGGTATGTAAAAAAGAACTAAGTCAAAGATTTTTTGTTAAAGATGATAGTACGTTTTTGTAAAAAGTATACGTTTATTTTTCTTTGTTAATTGGAGGTAATATATACAGTAATGTGTAAAAAATAAATAATAAAATTATTTTTTCTCTTTTGAAAATGAGAAATACTACAACCACACTATATTTATATAAAAACTTTCACATAATGACGTGTAACAAAATATTGGTTATAAAACAAAGTGTTAATGGAGAAAGAAAACATTCATTGGTCCAAGTCACATGACACATCATTATGTGGAAAATCTTATGTAAAAATTATGTGATTGTAGCAATTCTCTTTGAAAATAGCCATTGTGTGAGAACTTTAGTCACTTGGGAACTAGCGCAGTTGCGGTGGCGCTGGTTTCGGTGTCACATTGGACTCACAAAATGTCATGGTACCAATTTGGTCATTTTGATCACTTCATAACCTTATCATGGTCAAGTTTCCCACTAAAAACCAATATGGTCATGTTGAGCACTTCACAAACTGCACAACTGCACAACTCCACTACTTTATTGACATGTGTCTGATTGACACAATATTTATTATATTATTAAAATATTGAAATTACAAATATACCCTTACATTTTTTCTATCTCTTTCTTTCTTCTTCTTTCTTCTGTTTTGTATCCAAGTCCATATCCAGTCCAATCTTAAACAACAAATCACATTCTGTTCTTCTGTATCTCTATTTGCTAAATATGATAATCTGGTTTTCGAGTTATTGGTGCTAATGTATACTACAATTATGCATCAGTGAGAAAGATCTAGTTGAAGTGTTGCAATGACAAATCGTTTACTCAAATGTCGCCAAATGAATTCTTGCAAACTCAATCGATCTAAAACGAACTTTTGGATCGGATGATCAGACCAAATTCTGTTTGGAGGTTATTCCCGATTACCAAATTTAGTTTCATCTAGTTTTTTTGTTTTTACTTTTGGTTTTAGAAACAAACAGTGTTTTGTCTGGTTACATATATGAAGACGTATTATGTTGGCAGATTTTGGAGAACCACAAACAGTCTGTGCCCTTTTTATAGCACATAACGTGTTTGATATTATGCCTCACTGAAATTTGAGAGAAAAAAATTAGTCTAGAAATGTGTATTTTTGCTCACCATTATGATTCCAAGGAAGAGAATATATAAAGCTCTAGTTTACATAAGAAATTGAGCTGCAAATATGCATTTATTTAGACAATTAAGGAGAAATGTAATGTACGGGTTAATGTTTAACTAATTTACATTTTTATCGCACAATAAAAATCTGCACCACTCTCTTTTCTTGGGTGGTAAAGAATAAGAATAACGGGGATGTTTAATACTCGTATAATGTTTGCAGGTTGGAAAAGGAACGCATGAGTAACTTAAGATGGCCATGAGTTCTGCTTCTAATCTGGCGGCTGAGAATGGGATGTTTTTGCGGTCCACTAAAGGCACATGGATGACGACTATGCCCGAGCATTCGAATATGGAATGGGTCGATAGTGTAAAGGTGCGTACTTTTTTTAAAGTTTATGTCGTTAGGCTAGTCGCAGTGGGAGGATTTTGCACTCGGTCGACCGATTGTCTCACTCGATCAACCCACTGCGGTTCGTTTGCAATTTGGGCTCTCTTTTTTCACTACGTAAATTGGGAGTGTAGCTCATATGGTAGAGCGCTCGCTTTGCATGCGAGAGGCACGGGGTTCGATTCCCCGCACTTCCATATTTTGAACCACGAATTTTAATATTATTTGTAGTAATCAAGGGCTGGAAGGGTTTTGATAGCTATAATTTAGGGTCTCGGATATAGGCTGGAGCAGTTGAGCATGGCGGTGGAGCAGTTGAGCAGTGGAGGTGGAGCAGTTGAGCAGTGGCGGTGGAGTAGTGGAGCAGTTGAGCAGTAGCGATGGAGCAGTTGAGCAGTGGCTTATTGCAGGTTAAAAAGTTTTGGAGTATGTCCCGAATCTGAATCTTGAATATATTACAGTACGGGTAGACCACTTTTGGATTCTTTTGGTATTTTCCAAGCCAATGATCAATTCAAGATCACAGGTTTTTCTGTGGTCGAATCCATATAATTGTGGAAGATGTGCTCACATTCGACTTTGTCTTCAGAAGACATATGTAGTTTGTAGTCACCAATTTGTGATATTGACACCGAATTTCTGGTGATATTTCAGGATGCTAGCCTGGCTGTCCCATTATTCTCGCCTGTTCTTTTACCAATGGCTCAAAGCATTGTACCAATCCTGTCACAACTTGCATCATCACCAACAATACGTATTGGTTGGAACTTGTCACAACTTGCACTCATCATCTCCATAACGAAGAAATGTTTTTGTAGTGATTCATAGGCTTGTCCGTCTTTTGAAGATGTGCTTTGGCACCTGCAGTATGCTGCTCAAGTTCAAGCTAATGCACAACGGCCTGCTAAAACAATCTTATTCATGGGTTGTTGATGGTGCAGTAATTGGAATCTAAGTTGTAACATCTCCATCTGTGCAAACACTTACTAGTAGAAGATTACTGTAGATCAATGTTTTCCAAAATGAATCATTTTTTTGGATTTGTTATTGTTTCGAACAATATCAGATGAAAATTTTATTGCTTCACACCAGATGAATGAATGATGATGCATAGTGGTGAACTTTATGCAGCAGATAATGCATGTTTATATACTCGACTGGAAGATAAGTCGATTTGAAACTTGCATAACTCACGCATGAACAATCTTTGACAAGAGTAGCAAAATACAAACTTTTTGAAATGCATAACTAAAAAACTGTCATATTCGCTGTAACAGAACGCATAAACATAACAAGAAACACGTTATTAATAGGTACACACAATGTATAGCAAATCACAAATCGTGTTTATAAGTATACACAAAATTTGAAAGCTTAACAGAAAAAAACCTTCACAATTTGAATAGGGGCTCAAAAATCAGTATCACTGCAAGTTACAAGATTCTCGCTTCCGTTCTATTCCTCTAATCGGTATTAGACAATAAATGACCCAACGCCTACAACCGTGCTTGGTTCATTGTAAAATACTTTAGACATCTTGTTGACTTTAACATTTAGAACGGAAGAACTTCTTATTTTTCTTGTTCTTTTCAAGGTACGCCATGAATTCTTGTTGTTGAGAAAGCGATTCTTGAAGAGTGTCGAGTGTCGCATCCGTAAGCCTTTTAGGCATGTTGTTTGTCATACGGACCATGGTCATGACTCCCATCACCAATGTCATCATACCATAAATTTAGTGGTTGCCTAGCCCGTCATGAGTGGAAGCTGGTCTGTATGGTTTCGGGATGGGACAATAATCCATATTTTTAGAAAAAGAGAACTTCTTCTTTGATTTGAAGCGTTCCACAGCTTTGTTAACCACAATGCCTCCTTTCTTTATGCTACGCAATATGGACTTTGATTCATCCTCTGATAAATGACTTGAGTGCATTTTAACAACCCAAATGGCATCATCTCAAGACTCGCGTATAACAGCCATTGTTGCATTTCATGGCTGCAGTTCATAACTATAAATGGGAAAACCTGCCAAAAATCAAGCAAAGTAACTAAGTAGGCAATAAAAGTTGCAACACAAATTGAAACATATAGTTGATAAGAGTGCACCCGATTATGTACAACATTTGCAAAAATTCATTGGTATTCTATGCAAAAAAAAACAGAAACTGTATATGATAAGAGTGCAATTTTTGAGGCCAAATAGAAGGAAAGCAGAGATACCTTTTCGAGATATATGAAAGACTCCGGGAGCAGTTGCTGGAGGAGCACGGGGTCTAATACTTGATGCACCCGGTCTGGAACAACGAATAGAACCAGCAACAGGACCAGCAGGTGGCTGCGTATGTGACCCAACTGGTAAAGGACGAACATGAGCAGTTGTTACAGGAATAACTGGTCTTGGCATAGGATGATGAATGGTAGGACTAATAATCTTCTGGCGCTCAACCCATGGGGAAGGTGGATGGGATGCAACTGCAGTTCTCAAAGGTGGGTGGGATGCAATAATTCTCAAAGGTGGGTGGGGTACTGCTGCAGTCCTCGTCTGATATGGGTTATTCCGGGAGTGACCATGAGCAGTTATAACTGAAACAAATAATAAGTGAATGAGAGATTCTACAAAATATATAAGCATAGGAACTTTGACAAGTGGCATCTGTTCAGGTTCTTGTTGTATAGAAATTATAAGTGGCTATTTCAACTAAATTATGTAGAACCGATCAAACAGGTACAATATAAAAAATAGCTAAAAACGGAGTGGATAAAATGAATTGAACAGGTCGGAACATAGAATTTACAATGACTAAATGCCGTCGACACAGACAGCTTGGAGAGATTTTAACTTTCCCATAGGCATCAAGTGATGTTAAACCTTAATCAGTTTCTCATTAATATAGAATTTGTCGATTCCTTCAGTGCTAGACACCAATATATTAAGTCAAGATCTACCTTAAACTTTTATGATATCGAACAACATTCCAAGAATTAGACGCTATTTACTTTTTTAGTATATTACAGTTCATACGTAAGTTACACACCAATCATATGTCTACAACTGTATAGAAATATCAATGTCAGGGTACCTGTGCTAGTTGTCTACAAATTTGTTCCCGTGGGAGACATAAGTCGTCGAGTGGCTTGAGGGCCATCTCTCCCACTAAGCTCAACTCCCAGTCTTTTCGGTGGTGGATCATCTGGGCCAGCTTGACCACTGCTCACCCACCGTACTTGTGGCGTTATTGTCCTCTAAGAAAGCAGATCTTGAGTAGGCATGGGCATGGCCCTTTGTGATGAAAGTTGTCATGCAGGGAAACATACAAAGAACATATTGCTTCAGTAAAATAACACAGTTCAAGTTTCTTCATACATATTTACTAACATGAAGGAGTTTCAAACCACAACAACGATAGAACTAGGGGGTGCTTGGATTGCTCATTCAAAAGTATTTCTCTGCTTAAAATAAGCAGCTACAACCTGCTAATTATTATGTACTTAATTCAGTGTAAAACGAAGCAAATCAATAGTCTCATCCAAACAGTCAAAACTCCAAATTGTTGTACGTCTACAAGCTCCTTTGTAGCAGACCCAAACACCCTCTTAACGGTAGTTTCCATCTATATAATGGGATTTGAATACCAAGATAATTATATAAGTGCAAACAATATGACCTACTTACCAGCATAATTCGTGGGTATAGAGCCATTTCTAAGTCCAAGAGCAAAAGAACTGACGTCATTCCCTAAGCGACTGTCCTGCACTTGACCAGAATGTCTATACGAGTTGACCCATGACGGCATAGCCGATTCAGGTGCCACATTATTCATATTAAGTTGCTGGGAATTTAAGAATGGCGCAGAATTCCCACCCAGTGTTCCTGAATGCCCAACTTGATTACCTACAATCGATCTATACTGATCCAAGTTACCAGATGATATATTCCTAGGGATGACATTCTGCACATCGTTTTGTTGCATTTCTAATATATGATAAGGGTTAGAACGACTACTATTGGTTGGGGTCATTCGATCCATAAGACTAAACTGATTAGATTGATTAAAGATAACACTATTGTTTCTCTAAATGCCCATTAAATCGGCCTCTGAACTTTGATCCATAAGTCTCCGAACGCGAGCTAATTTCAACTCAGCTAGAGCTGCTTCTTTTAGCTTGTCAGAAGTATCTCTACTTTTTGGTTGATACGCAGACGTAGCTTCCCCGTTCCCTTCAACTCCAAGACTCAAGAAACTACCCTCATCTCTTCCTTGAACCACATATTGACCGCTATTTAAATCGACACAGTTTCGGGTATGTACTGGTGTACTGTCCATATGGTGAAACTGAGATGATGAACCACCAATATCTAAATTTAGTCGTGGTCTATTAGAACTTCCAATATTAAATTCTCCACCAAAGTTTCTTCCAATCGTTGGAATTACTAGACCCTAGATTAAGGTTGCCAACACCAGGCCCATCGTTCATCAGACCAGCAGAAATTGTTGGTACAGTGCAACTAATTTGCAGACTAAATTTGGTCATATCATAAGCATCCCAATATATAAACCTGCCGATCATTACATTATCAACCTCTATCAATTTAATCGTATTTTAAGGGAAATTAATTGATATAGGACTTCTCCAAACCCCTGATCTTAACGTAAAAACCTCAACTTCCCAGGGGAAAACGTCATCCGGCAAACCATCACTAACTAACTTAATCTTTACCAGCTTAGGATCATTTGTAGGAGGAGAAACACCAAAACCAAGAACCGTTTTATACGGGACAGCATTCGACACATTAGGCACCAAAACCAAAACCCATATCAAAAACCAGAAAAAAATCAAGAAATACCTAAATCATATTAAAAACCCTAAAATTATTACCCAATATCATTTAAATTCATTAAAATGTAATAGAAAATAAATTTCACAAATCGAATGTAATGATTACCTAAGACCCGATTGATTTCTTGACCCCGTCGGAATCGTAGCTACACCGCCTACCAACTCCACCGCAGCGACTTTGCATTAAACCCGATTGATTATCAATTGGTGTTTGTTGGTGTGGGATTTTGATGTTATGATCTGGAGTGGTATTCGAAACCAGAAGAAAGAACAAAGAAGAAATAAGAAAGAGAAAGAGAAAGAGAAAGAGAAAGGACATTTTAGTAATTTACTATTTTGATAATATTGTGTCAGTGGACACGTGGCGGTAATTGGATGGAGTTGTGCAGTTGTGCACTTGTGTATGACTAAATTTGTCCCCATCAAAAAACTTGACCATGGTTTTACTTTGGAGAGGTGATTTTGACCAAATTGGTCTTTTTCCCTATTTTTAATTTAAAGTTCTTAAAAAGGTAAATTGATATATCTTAAATATTCTTTAATTAAAAATAAGGGTAAATTGCAAATTACGTCCTTATATTTTAAATATAGAATTTTGCGAATCTGTCACTGAGAGAAAATTACAAGTATTTTTTGTCATTATATTTCAAAATCTCGTGTAATTTTGTCATCGAGTTGATGATTTCTTATTGTTGTTATCTTTTTTCGTTATCTTCCCCTCATGTGTCATGCACATGAGGGTATTTTCGTCATTTCAAGTCACCCTCTTACACTATCCTTTCTTTTAAGCAAATTTTGTCCCTAAAATGCTTTCTTTCGCGCTTCTTCTTCTTCCCCACTTTAATGTTCTCAGAACACCACCACTGCCGCCGTGTCATCCACCAACACCACACGCCGCCATTGTTACTGTAGCAATCAAGAAAAAAAAATATTTGTAACAAAATTGTACTATAGAAACACAAGTCTTAAAATTACTGAACTAATACTGGTACAGACAAACACTTATTGAACTAATATTGCCACCATTATTATTGTAGCAATCAAGAAAAGTTTTTGGATCTAAATGGTAGACCCTCTACTTTCTTATTAATAAGAATCGTAAGCCTGTTGTTGATTGTTGTTTACTTTGTAAAACCTACTCTACACAACATTCCGAGGATTGTATCTGATGCATCGAGTTCCTTTTATGATTATTTCCACCTAAACTTTTCTTCATCGATATCGCGCCCCCTTCTCGAAGATCTTGTTTCAGGGGCCTTAAATTTTGAATATGTAGAACGGATTTCTAAGGTCAGTGTCTGGAGTTTGTTATTCTGGACGACAATCTTTTCTCTTTAACAGATAAATCTTGCTATGTGCAATTAAATGATCCTAAAGCGGTAGAGAGTGAGATTGACGAAATAATCGACAAGAACCCAAATGGGTTATGTAGAAACAAGAAGGGGGGGTTGAATAGTTTCTCTTCAATTAGTCACCTAATTTAAATTACTTT
Organism: Glebionis coronaria; assembly: GCA_025667525.1. Classification (NCBI taxonomy): domain Eukaryota; kingdom Viridiplantae; phylum Streptophyta; class Magnoliopsida; order Asterales; family Asteraceae; genus Glebionis; species Glebionis coronaria. The sequence continues at coordinate 495,273,884 of CM046874.1, forward strand.
GAATTAAGTGTGTATCAGAACTATCTTTTACTTAAAGCTAAGTTGCATAATGATTAGGTTCAATTCAAATGTATTAGCAATGGTAATAGGTAAGTATAATGATAATGACATAAGTAAAGAGTAAGGAAAGAGACAACCTAGTGACAAGACACCAAGATTTATAGTGGTTCGACAACGAGGCTCTATCCTCGTTTCTACTCCACTCCTCGAGTACACCTACTCGAGATTTCCACTATATCCACAAGCTCCCTTCTTGGCGGAGAAAGCCTTACATAGTCGCTTACATTATTTTCCGACACTAAGCTAAATGTCGAGACCTAATCATTAGCTAGGACCAATCTACACAACGTTGCCTACTAATGTAAGGAATTTATGTTAATTAAGTTCGTTTTCCTCAGATCGACTCGAATTGATTTCCAATTAAACGTAAGATTTATTTTTCTGGTAACTAAAACTTAATTGGTATTTAAAAACTAAAAACTATTTCATATTAATAAAACTAATTAATCTAATTGATAAGAAAATATTTAATTAAAACTAATTTTAAAAACAATTAATATTTATAATTAAACAAAATTTGACAAAACTATTAAAGACTAATTTAAAGCTATTTAAACATCGGGGCATTTACATATATATCCTTCCGAAAATTCAATATTACATAAATATCCTTCTCACTTTTGTAATTACGTCAATATCCTTTCTAAACATTTATAATTACATCAATATCCTTCGCAAACATTTATACTTATATCAATACTTTTCCAAATATTTATAGTTCTTATACATACATTCTAAAATCAATATGGTCTTTAATTACCCGACGCAAAAAATAAATAGAAAAAAATGAATACATATTTGTAATACGTTATTTTCGTATCTATATATAATCTTCTGTAATTTATATTTATTCATTAGTTAAGGTTAAAAATTATGTATGAAGATTATAATTACGATAAACATAAAAGATAAATAGAAGTCAAATAATAGTTTTAAAGTTTAATATTAATATAGCTATGTTACAATTAAATTTTGAAGATACATGAGTATTTAAAATTTTAAAAAGGATATTTATGTAATTATAGAAGTTTGGAAAGGAGATTAATGTAATTAAAAAAATAAAAAGGATATATATGTAAATGCAAAGGATATTTATGTAATATTGAACTTAAGTAAGGATATACATGTAAATCTCCCTTAAACATAAAACAAAAATTAATTTAATCTAATTTAAAAGTAAATACTAAATTTTACTCTAATTAATTTTAAACTTTTAATTTAAATGAAATCTACTTAAATCTATTTTTAAATAAAACTAAATTAATTGAAAACTAAATTTTAAAAAACTAAATTTAAAAACAATTAAAATTTATAAAAGTGATTAAAATATTTCTATTTTTTTAAACTTTTTAAATGAAAACTATAAAGAATTTTTTTTAATTAAAATTAATAAAACTAAAATTTGTATTAAAACTATTTAATGAAATGTGACAGTTATAATAAACCTATATTAATTAAACAGACTAAAGGTATACCAAAAAGAAGCACTAGACTAGATGGTTAAAGCGTTGGTCTGTTAAACGCGAGGTCAGGGGTTCGAGTCTAGCTATGGACGAATTTTTGCTAAATATTTTTGGAATTTTATTTTTTGGAAGTGAACAAAACAAAACAGACCAAAAGGGTCTGTTGCCTACGAAATATCAGCAAACCAAATTCAAATAAGCAGCAAACTTAAAACTGAAAAGCAAATAAGCATAAAAGCTAAAATTAAAATAAGCAAATAGCTAAACAAAATAAGCAAATCTAAATTAAGACTATCAATATAAGCAAATAAAAACTAGATAAGCAGATAGACTAAATAAAAAAAACAAATAAATTCTAAACTATCAGCAAAACATTAAACCTGAAAAAGCATAAAAGCTAAACAAATGCCCAGAATCAAATAAGCCAAACACATATAAGCTAATCAGATTAAGAGCATACAGTATGCAAATCAAACTCAAATCTAATCAGCAACTACAATAAGCAAACTAGCACAGACCTAAATAGCAGCAAACGAAAACTATATTATAGCAAAAATCAGTAACTCATATATTATCAACAGAATATAAATCTAAAAAACTAAACTACTTAAAACTGAATAAGAGACTTAAACTAATCAAGAAACATACCAAATTAACAAACAGGCAAATAAACCAACTAAAACAAAGATTAAAATAAGCAGACGAGCAAATAGACAGAACTACAATAACTCAAACATATAACTTAAAATTAAATAACATGAAAATAATAAAAAGAGATATAAAACCTATTGGAGGATTCCGTTAAGGAGAAGAGCGGCACTGAGACGTCTTTGAACCCAAACCGAGATCACCACCTTATCAACCGATTATCCTCAAACCTTCGAAATCATCAACACTCGACCCAACGAAATATTCATGACCCAAAAATCTTCGAACCAGTTTTATATTTAACTTCCTAGTGGGGGAAATTAATAATCCACGTTTACTTTAATTTAACAATTATAATAAGAACAAATAATAATAATATTGAGAAAAACAGATTAAAGATTAATCATAATAAAACTTGACAGAAATTAAAAGATGAGATAAGATTAAACCAAAAATAAATTTCATTAATAATAAAAATCATTACAATACTGGAAAAAAATTGAAAATACAATTACCCTAACATCTAATTTTGCATAAAATAAAATTAATCCTACTCCTAAATTAATAAAAAAAACAGTAAATAAAGAAAATGGAATACACGATTACAAGTTGTGGGGGGGGGGGGGGGGGGGGGTTATAGGGAAACCTAACTTCTTCATGAAGATTGGTAATCACGTTCTTCAATCTTGGCCGCTCTTTTCTTCTCTTCTCTCTCTTTTTCTTCATCAACGGTTGAGAATCATCTTGTATCACATGGATTGCCAAGGTGGATCAAAGGTGTGTTTGTTGTGTTTGTTGAAAGGTATGTGGACTCAATTGATTGGAGGATGGGTTGTGGTGATATGTATCAACCAATCAGGAGAGGGGGATTGATCCACGTAGATGTACTCCTCCATTATCACAATCATAAAAAAGGGGGAATTAATTTCCCATGCATGATTTACACGCGCTTCATAATCAAAAATCCCCAATTTCTAGGGTTTATTTTAGGATGGTGAAGAAGGCTGCGTATTCTTTTAACTTTCTCTGACTTAGGTTATAACGAAAGGGTAAATGTGAGTGTTTTGACCAAAGATAAAAAGAGATTGCTTTTTAAAACCAACTTCCACCGTCTATGTCATGTGATATGGGCTTGAGCCCAAGTAAATTATTCCTCCATCATCAAAATAATTGTTATGATATGGGCTTAAGCCCAATTTATACTCAAACCGTTTTATGTAAATATGATTGGGCCTTATTTGGGTTTTGTGACATAACTTTAACAAATGTAGCCATATTAATGGGCTTTTAGGCCCATTAACCAAATGTGGGTCCCACTTGGCCCATTAAACTTGATAACTTGAATCTTTGACTTGACTTTTGGCTTCTCGATCTTTTCTTCAAACCCGTGTCAATTTGCCGGTTTTCGTGATCTTTGGTTCACTTTTGGTTTCTTGACTTTGTCTTTGTCTCTTTCTTGGACTCTTCTTCAACATTTGACCATGAAATCTCGTGTTTTCTTTCCTTTTGATCTTTTGTACCTATTTCACACAAAAACACAAAACCACGCATAATTCTGACTTTTACGATGTTAAACACATGATTAGGTCTTGTTTTTCCTTGATTTTAGTGGCAAAGGGATAAGTGTTTACACACTTATTAAATCCCCTACACTTGACCATTGCAATGACCCCATGCAATGCATAGTTTTAAAGCATAAAGTTACATTTTTCTCATAATTAACCCATTATGGCCTTTATTGAGATATGCTATTTCTACTATGATGAAAAGATAAAAACTTTAAAGGAACAAAAGTTATAAGAATTTATTAACTTGGAAATTATTTGATGGAAAAAAACTCGTAAAGAAATCTAAGACTTATATTAGGGCTTTGGTGTCATGAATATTAATCACCCTCAAGTTTCACGTTCCCCATACCAAGCTTAAAAACGAGATCATTGTTTACCATAAGTTCTTAAGTTAAAACCACTTATATAAGATAATTGTGTAATACTCTTTCTCCAATTCCTACGTTGCATCTCTAGATTTTATGGATTGTCATTCACCCGTAGGCTCATTTGACTTATTTGATAATTATTAGTCCAAAAAATGAAGGCAAAACGGTGCAAACCCGACACTCAAAACCTAACCTTGTCCTAAAAAACGTTGTCACTAAAATAAGCCCACATCAAGGATGATTTAACACGATTTAGGGAATAAATTCCCGAACCCAAAATTTGGCCAATAGTACTACTTATTAATTATTCCTCCAAAGTCATGTAGACTTTATGTGGAGTTTAGCAAGTTCACATCATACACCCTTAGGCTCTTTAAGATGTAAAAATGCTCCTCAACTATTGTCCACACCCTAAGGCTCCTTGAACGATAAATGAGGGAATTGATTTTTGATCAATTTTTATTCAACACTTACCATACCATACACCCTAAGGCTCTAATGACAAGGTTCGTGCTACATGCCCCACACCCTAAGGTTCTTTGAGGTCATGTTTTAATCTTATTATTTCTTTATTTATGATATATATAGTAGGCCAAATTCCGCGGTCCCATGGTCTGAATACCTCATACTTAGTGGTTATGAGCCACCTTAGTCGGAAGTCCACAACGCTGGCACCCTCAATGTGTTCATGCTTTAATTACAAGGGGATAAAAGATTTGGCTAAGAGTTAAGATATCGAATCTACACCGCAAAAATCCTCATTTATTAAGCAATTAAATATACAAGCGGGAAGAAAGAGCCACAAAAACTTATATAAGCAAGAATTAACCCTTAAACTTATTATCAACTCTATCATCTCTCGTTCTCCACAATTTAAAATCTCAAGGAATGAGACTCGTGGATGCTTAGCCTAATAAACCAATTAAGATCCATATGGTTAAGGATACTTGTTAGAGTAAAATCGGATAAGTAAACTCGGGTTGAGTCAAAATATTCACGACGGGCCTAATATATCAAAGACATCTAAACTTGTTAAAACCATTTTATTCATTTATTTATTTTTGACTTTATTCTTGAAATAGATAATATAAATACGATGCGATGACAAAAGAAAGAAAATAAACGAAAATACTACTAGGCCAAAATAGATCAAAATTTTGAAAAACGTTGAATTTTTTTAATTATCCGGTTAAATGGGGTCAAATTCATTGAAAAGTCCACTAAAATTCGATAGAAGTCCCCCTACACTTGATATAAACATTGTCCTCAATGTTTAAGCATGTGGGAGAATAAACTCCCCTACACTTAGAACATTGAGTACGTTGTTTAAAATCGAGCTAAGGAAGAGATAACTAAAGTGATTACATTTATTCAACTTATTTATACACAAGTATGAACCACAATAGCAAAAAATTATCAAAGAAAACGGGTACACGGGAACACGGGATCACGGGTCGCGTCAAAAGCACCAAAAGTGGATCATGAAAGCACACATCCCTGCACAACATCACAAAACACAACCTACTCGGCTCCCCCTACACTTATGTTAGAAAATAAATAAAAAGGATAGATCATCGGGTTGCCTCCCGAGAAGCGCTTGTTTTTGTTAACTGAGTCACGAGCCTGACTCGACCCCGAATTAAATGGTCCATGGGGAAGCCTCTAATGTAATACCGGGATCAAAAATCTTATCCTCGGTCCCGGAGGAACATAATAAATGAGAGGCAGGAGGATAAGTCTTGAAGGGTAGAAAAGTCCTCTCAACATAAGAAAAGTAAGTGAAGTCTTGATCCACGGGCGGTGTGGTGGGTAAAGGAGACAAATTGTCATCCCCCAAAGACAATGGATGGTCACAATTCGGCAAAGCCGTAAAGGTATCAATCATAGAATGGTCAATGTCACCTCCCGGGTCAAACACTCATCCTCATTTCCCGGTATGAAATGAGGAGAGTAAAAGCGATACATCACCCGCTTGGGTGTGCACGCGGTAGGACGGGGTGGCAACATAATATGAGAAATATTAGAAGAAATATCGACCACCCGCGTCACCTCTCCAGACCGAATCAAACTGAAGGTAGGGTCAAATCTCTCCACCTCCTCTACGATGGGAGGTGTCATGGCTAAAAAAGAATGCTCATCAATAGCAACAGAGTCGGGGCTATCAATGTCCTCAATCCCCTCTTCAAAGAGAGGATTCACCTCACTAGAGATGTAGGCGTCATCAAAATCAAATAAAGGGTTCGAATAAATCTTGAAAGTTTCCTTCTAAACGTCTTCATCGGATAGTGACTCGTCATCACTAGAAGTAAAATCATCATCGAGGTCAAAAAGAGGATTAGAGAAAGCCAAAGAATTAACTACCAAGATGTCGGTGGGAGGTAATGAATCATCACTAGAGAGAGATTCACACTCACTGTCACTATCGGAAGAAACCGTAGGCTCACTTTGGATTGGAATAAGAGTCTCGTCACAAGGAATAGTGATAAGACCCTCATCCCCCATGATGAGAGAGGCATCGGTCTCTGTAGTGGAAGAATCGAGAATAGGAGTGGTAGTCTCACATGATGGATTGAGATCATAAAAATTATCCTCGTCATCATCATAATAAAAAGAACGCACAAGAGGCGGAGTATAATCACTAAGATTAGATACTTGCTCTTGTCGGCTTTCGTCATGCGAACTAACTTTGAGTTGTTTTAAGCTTTCTAGAATTTCATCCAAAATAGTGAGTTGTTCCTCAAAAGAAGGTTGATGAACGACGGAGTATTGTGGGGGTTCAAAATTTTGAAAATCGGAATTATAGAACGGATTTGGTTCATAATAATTCATCAGTTGAAAAGAATTAGAACACGGATTTGGCGCATAATAATTCATCGGCTGGCAATAAGAAGTATCGTGAGGGACCCCACAATGATTGCAACACGGGTATTGAGAAAAACCGATGCATGTTGCGGATACGGATCGACATATATGGAAGAGGGTGAGATAGTGTCATTAGAGGTGAAGTATGAATTGGTCGAATTGCAAAATGAACAATGTCCAAATTCGTGATTAGGGATAGCCATACCGCACCGCTTGCATGAACACCAATAACATGATTGACTATCAGACGGCCCACACCCTATACAATATGAATTCATGAAGAATTAAAAATAAGAGGGGTTGAGAAAAAGAATTAAACACAATAGAGGATAAAGAGGAATATTTTTTTGGTGTAATACTTTAGGAAAAGTATTACTTTTGGATTTTTTAATTTTTTTGGTGCAAATCTTAGGAAAGAGTTTGCTTTTGATGATTTTTTAATTTATGTATTTTTATCTTTTTTATTTTTTATGTTTTAGATTTTTTAACAAGAAAAATAACGTTCAAAGTCGAACGGATCCCAAAATCCAAATCGTCTCACGACAAATCGTCAATCGTAACGAGCGAAGCAGCAGCGGCGCCATTTTAATGTAAGGAATTTATGTCAATTAAGTTCGTTTTCCTCGAATCGACTCGAATTGATTTCCAATTAAACGTAAGATTTATTGTTCTTGGTAACTAAAACTTAATTGGTATTTAAAAACTAAAAACTATTTAATATTAATAAAACTAATTAAGCTAATTGAAAAGAAAATATTTAATTAAAACTACTTTTAAAAACAATTAAAATTTATAATTAAACAAAATTTGACAAAACTATTAAAGACTAATTTAAAGCTATTTAAACATAAAACTAAAATTAATTTAATCTAATTTAAAAGTAAATACTAAATTTTACTCTAATTAATTTTAAACTTTTAATTTAAATGAAATCTACTTAAATCTATTTTTAAATAAAACTAAATTAATTGAAAACTAAATTTTAAAAAACTAAATTTAAAAACAATTAAAATTTATAAAAGTGATTAAAATATTTCTATTTTTTTTATTTTTTTTTAAACTTTTTAAAACTTTTTAATTAAAATTAATAAAACTAAAATTTGTATTAAAACTATTTAATTAAATTTGCAGTTATAATAAACCTATATTAATTAAACAGACTAAAGGTATACCAAAAAGAAGCACTAGACTAGATGCTTAAAGCGTTGGGCTGTTAAACGCGAGGTCAGGGGTTCGAGTCTAGCTATGGACGAATTTTTGCTTAATATTTTTGGAATTTTATTTTTTGGAAGTGAACAAAACAAACAGACCAAAAGGGTCTGTTGCCTACGAAATATCAGCAAACCAAATTCAAATAAGCAGCAAACTTAAAACTGAAAAGCAAATAAGCATAAAAGCTAAGATTAAAATAAGCAAATAGCTAAACAAAATAAGCAAATCTAAATTAAGACTATCAAAATAAGCAAATAAAAATTAGATAAGTAGATAGACTAAATAAAAAAAACAAATAAATTCTAAACTATCAGCAAAACATTAAACCTGAAAAAGCATAAAAGCTAAACAAATGCCCAGAATCAAATAAGCCAAACACAGATAAGCTAATCAGATTAAGAGCATACAGTATGCAAATCAAACTCAAATCTAATCAGCAACTACAATAAGCAAATTAGCACAGACCTAAATAGCAGCAAACGAAAACTATATTATAGCAAAAATCAGTAACTCATATATTATCAGCAGAATATAAATCTAAAAAACTAAACTACTTAAAACTGAATAAGAGACTTAAACTAATCAGGAAACATACCAAATTAACAAACAGGCAAATAAACCAGCTAAAACAAAGATTAAAAATAAGCAGACGAGCAAATAGACAGAACTACAATAACTCAAACATATAACTTAAAATTAAATAACATGAAAATGATAAAAGAGATATAAAACCTATTGGAGGATTCCGTTGAGGAGAAGAGCGGCGCTGAGCCGTCTTTGAACCCAAGCCGAGATCACCACCTTATCAACCGATTATCCTCAAACCTTCGAAATCATCAACACTCGACCCAACAAAATATTCATGACCCAAAAATCTTCGAACCAGTTTTATATTTAACTTCCTAGTGGGGGAAATTAATAATCCACGTTTACTTTAATTTAAGAATTATAATAAGAACAAATAATAATAATATTGAGAAAAACAGATTAAAGATTAATTATAATAAAACTTGACAGAAATTAAAAGATGAGATAAGATTAAACCAAAAATAAATTTCATTAATAATAAAAATCATTACAATACTAGAAAAAAATTGAAAATACAATTACCCTAACATCTAATTTTGCATAAAATAAAATTAATACTACTCCTAAATTAATAAAAAAAACAGTAAATAAAGAAAACGGAATACACGATTACAAGTTGGGGGGGGGGGGGGGGGGGGTTATAGGGAAACCCTAACTTCTTCATGAAGATTGGTAATCACGTTCTTCAATCTTGGCCGCTCTTTTCTTCTCGTCTCTCTCTTTTTCTTCATCAACGGTTGAGAATCATCTTGTATCACATGGATTGCCAAGGTGGATTGAAGGTGTGTTTGTTGTGTTTGTTGAAAGATGATGTGGACTCAATTGATTGGAGGATGGGTTGTGGTGATATGTATCAACCAATCAGGAGAGGGGGATTGATCCACGTAGATGTACTCCTCCATTATCACAATCAGAAAAAAGGGGGAATTAATTTCCCATGCGTGATTTACACGCTCTTCACAATCAAAAAGCCCCAATTTCTAGGGTTTATTTTGGGATGGTGAAGAAGGCTGCGTATTCTTTTTTCTTTCTCTGACTTAGGTTATAACGAAAGGGTAAATGTGAGTGTTTTGACCAAAGATAAAAAGAGATTGCTTTTTAAAACCAACTTCCACCGTCTATGTCATGTGATATGGGCTTGAGCCCAAGTAAATTATTCCTCCATCATCAAAACAATTGTTAAGATATGGGCTTAAGCCCAATTTATACTCAAACCGTTTATGTAAATGGGATTGGGCCTTATTTGGGTTTTGTGACATAACTTTAACAAATGTAGCCATATAAATGGGCTTTTAGGCCCATTAACCAAATGTGGGTCCCACTTGGCCCATTAAACTTGATAACTTGAATCTTTGACTTGACTTTTGGCTTCTCGATCTTTTCTTCAAACCCGTGTCGATTTGCCGGTTTTCGTGATCTTTGGTTCACTTTTGGTTTCTTGACTTTGTCTTTGTCTCTTTCTTGGACTTTTCTTCAACATTTGACCGTGAAATCCCGTGTTTTCTTTCCTTTTGATCTTTTGTACCTATTTCACACAAAACCACAAAACCACGCGTAATTCTGACTTTTACGATGTTAATCACATGATTAGGTCTTGTTTTTCCTTGATTTTAGTGGCAAAAGGATAAGTGTTTACACACTTATTACCTACTTCACAATTTAACGACACAAGGCTAGATGTCGAGTTCTAATCTCAAGGTAGAACCAATCTTCACGACGTTGCCTACTTCACCATTTAACGACACAAGGCTAGATGTCGAGTTCTAATCCAAAGCTAGAACCAATCTTCACGACTCTTCACTTTGAAGCTAAGTTAGAACTTCACACAACACAACTACTAATCACTTTCAAGTTTAGTGAGAACTCACAAGACACAACCACATCACTTTATAGTTTAGTGAGAACTACTATACAAATCTATTACAACTCAACTAGACATATCCAAGTACACACATGTAGCTTGGATCTACACAACACAAATCCAAGCAAACACATATGCAATGGATGTACACAACAAATCCAAGTATTTACAAATAGCTTGGATGAACACAACTAGTCCAAGTATTTCATAAATACAAATGGATTAACAAAAATAAAAAGGCTAACATGATGAACATGACTAATTCATGGATTCATCTTTATCACAATACTAGTGAGTGAGTGATCTTCTCATTGGACTAGGTAAAGGAGGGGATCAAGAGGATAATCATATGTAAACATCCTTAACACTTTAAGTGATCATTTACTAATTATTATGCTATAGAAAAGAGAAAGGGGCTGAGAAAAACGTCCAAGAGGCTTATTGGAAAATGAGATTTGAGCCACTATTTATAGAAGACAAAGTCCAACGGCTAGCTGGGCGCGAATCCTTATCTAGCCGGTGGTACCTTATCGACAAGGAACCGCCTAGGCTATTTAAGGTACCGCCCAGTAGAGTCCGCTCCCTTTTTTGTCTTTTAGTGGGGTAGGAATATCTGAGGTTTTTTTAAACCTTCAAAGGATATTCTTATGGCATATGGAATATGTCATTTTCAAATTTACATTTTCCATTTTAATAAAACATTTTCTTAAAAAGAAAGTTTATTAAAAAATCTTTTGTCATATTAACAAAAGTGAGTTTTAAGGATAATCATTTTGATGATCACTAAGTATGATTAAGAAAGGTTAGTGATATGATTATTACCTTGATGATAGTGTTAGTTAAATAATTCGTTTTATGTTTTACGCTAAATGTGTTGTATAGTTTGTTGTGATCAAAACTAAGAAAGATTAGTTAACACTAATAATGTTTTTAGGCATCACTTGCATTAACAATCTCCCCCTTTTTGATTACGACAAACTATAAACTCATTTACTTAGAAACACAAAATATCGAATTATTAACGAGTTTATCACTATCATTTCTCCCCCTTTGTCGTAGCAAAAAGGTAAGCACAAGTCTTTGAAGATATCCGGACTTTGCTAGTAGCTCCCCCTTGGTGGTTGCTCCCCCTTGCTTGGGGCACCAAGTGTATGAGCTAAGGTGACATGCTACACAAAGGTTAGTAGAAAGAAAAGAAACACCAATGTATATATGATCACTACCTACTAAGTAACTTGAGAGGGAGAAGGAGAAGAAATCTCAAATTAGAAGCAAGTATTTGCTAAGTATATCCAAAAAGGTAAATGACAAAATCAAGGTTCAATTAGTGGAATGAAGGAAGAAATGAAACATCCAACCAATGAAGATGATAAATTTGTTAAGGGGTTATAATTTAGAATTGATGGAATCACCCATAAACAATTGTAAATATTAACCACGATCAACTCAAAAAGAACGAGAGAATGATCAAATAAAGAAAACAAACACACCATAAAGATTTCATATTACATAAATATGAAAAAGACAACCAAAGTATATAGTCATACACACAATATGAGTATCTAAAGCAAAAGATATGGAAAATAAACCACAAAGCATAAGCTAGTCTAATAGTGACAATTTTCCAAGATTGCAAAAAAAATGACTCTAAAACAACTAAAGTTTTATTGACTCCAATGGAGTGTATCCCTTTAGTTGGAAAAATAAGACGACGATGCATCATTCGAAGTTTTATCCACGGGAACAAAAACTTTGAGAGGAGGTCGAATGAGGAGGAATTCAAGAAAATTTAACTTCTCATACACATGAGCAAGTTCAATTTGTTGAAATCGACAACAAGCACACGAGGATCCATGATGCAACACAAATTTGGTTGATGGGAGAAGGCCATCACACCTAGGGTTTGGTGGTGGTGAGGAGAGTGGGTTGGTAATGTTTTCACAATGCCTTGTGAGGTTTGGGAAGGTTGAAAGATCATTGAGTTGAGGGGTATCAAAGGGTTTTGGTGGTGGGGGGAGATTCTCCTTTTCTCCGGTGATTGGGTTAATGGAGTAGGTCTCATTCCAATACTTGATTGGAGAGAAGGTGGGGTTCTTGGGTGGTTTGGATAAAGAGGGTTCATTTTTCTTGATCCAAATAGGTTTAACCGAGATTTTCGGTTTCTTTGAAAGCTTTAATGAGGAAGCTTTGGGTGAGGAGGTTTGTGACAAAGAAATGTCAAGGTTATGAAAGGGAGAGTTAGGCATTGTTGAGGTGTGAGAATGAAATCTCAAGGTTGGGGTATAAGAAGAAAGTATACAAGGCAATGTTTTGAAAAACAAATGTAAAGTGTCAAGGAATGTTTAGCCAAATTGAGTAAACATGGAATCTTGACTGGGAATAGGGTGACGAAGGAAGACCAAAGACGAGCCATAAAATGGCTTTCTGTGCGCGGTACCTTATAGGGACCGGCGGTTCCTTATCACTTAAGGAACCGCGCGTTCTTTAAGGAACCGCGTGCAGTGGACTTGAAATCTAGATTTTCCAGGGTTTTGAGAAAAACTAAGACTTTTTCAAAAAATTGCAAATCTTGTAATTTTACCTCTATTAGCACTAAATCTTGCTAGGGTTGCATAAAAGCAACACATTCACCAAGAATGTATTGACAAAGGGTGACAAAATTTTGGATAACATTTTGAACCAATTTTAGTCAAGTTTTAGAGGTTGTGATAGATTTAGGTTCAATTTTAATTTGGAATTAAAGTTTATTAGTGTCCATAAAAAGATAGAAGCACACAATGCAAATTCCATAATTCATTCTCATACAACATTCATGAAAGAGATACATAAAGAAAGACAATAACTATAAAAAAACAAAACTAGATTAAAAGCTAGGTCTTGATTAGAAGTCTTCCTTGGCTTGGTTTAATGAAAAACTTATTGAGGAAAATCATCCTTTATCTCCTAGGAGGATGATTGGCAAAGAGATTCAACAAAAAGCTTTACAACTCTATGTGAGCCCCAATCATCTCCATTCTTAGGATATCAAGGAGATAGAAGTTGTTGAGGCAACAAGGACAATTAGTGCCATTGTGCATGAAATACCCATAAAAGCTAGGATCACCCAAGTTTGGAGTGTTTGAGTGAGGTGGAGGTGGAGGAGGAGTGTTCTCCAAGGGTGATGTGGGTGAGTGTAGAGGCAAGCTCTCTAAGGGTGAGTTAGGAGGGGTAAATGGTGAAGTCACCATGGTATCATCAAAGTCATTCACAATGAGAATGCTTTGGATGGGTTGTGGTTGGGTGGTCACATCCAAGAGATTACTTGGAGTGAAGGGTGAGGGAAGCTCATTCATCCTAGATTGAATGAAGAGGAGGTAGAACCATGAGAATGGTTGGTTCCATGGGTTGATGAAGTCTTGCATGGAGCAAGAGGTGGTGAGTTTGATGAAGAAATGAGAATTGGGACAATCTCATTCTTGGGAGTGTGAAAGGGTGAGGAGTTGGGTTTAGCCATTTTAATCTTAATCTTAAGATTTTTCTTTGTGGTGGAGGTTTTGGATGAGTTTGAGCTTCTTGTAGAAACCATGGTTGAGATGAAGGGTTTAAGGTTTAAGGAAGAAGGTTTGATGTGTGAAGAACATGGCTTGCAAGGTGGGTTTAAAAGGGTGAAGGGATGATCCAAACTAGTAATGGGTTAAAAACATTTTATGTGAACAATGAATTTAGCTAACCTAGTTTAGGAAATGTGCAGGTTTTTGCAAAGAATCAAGCAAGGTTTACATAGATTAAGGAAAATAGTGTAAAGCAAAGATTCTGTCGGACACAGTAGCTGGCGGTTCCTTATCTAAGGGCGGCGGTTCCTTATCAATAAGGTACCGCGGGTTGATAAGGAGCCGCGACCAGTGGTGTTCAAAAATGGTATTTCCTCAAATTTTGGTTAGCCCAGATTTTTATCAAAGGATTTTCAAGCCAAAGTTAACTACTGACCAAAATCTAGGAAGCTAACTAACACATAGGAAAACAAAGCTATGCAAATCACAATGGCAAACATTTAGGATAAATAACAAATAATCCAAACAAGTAGAATATAGTTAATACACATCCAAGATAAAAATAAGAGGAAGCAAATGTTCAACATCACAAAACATGTTTACCAACATGTATACTTTGAAACAACTCAAAGTCTTCATCTTCTCTTCTTTCCCAATCCCTTGATCATGTTTCCTAAGTACTTGATTCCCTTTCTTGACTCAATCCGGTGTTCATGCAAATCACCTTGGGTTCGAAGATTTTGACGGTAAAATTCCTCTAAATTGAGATTATTAGGAACTTCACTAGTGAAATGATGAGGAGGGGAAGCAATGTCATCTAAACCATCCACGAATGAGTTTGTGGAGTGGTGAGAAGTACTCGAAGAATCAATAGGAGCAATTGTTCCAATGCCATCACCATCACTTGTTGGCATGTCCATGTCCTCATCATTGGATTCTTGTTGGTCGGATTTATGATCACATCTTGTCTTTCTCTTATATACCTCTTGAATAGGTAGCATGACCCGTTTGACCGGTTGAAACTGAGAAAGATCAAGATTTGGAAAATCACGGCCAACCCTTTTAAAAAGGCGAGTGAGAAGCATTGTGTAAGGGAGGTTTGTTTTAGGCTTGTGAATAGCATAATTGATCCGTTGAGCGATAAAATATGCCTAATTGTAATTGTTGTTGGTAAAGATGCAATATAACATATGCACTAAACACGCCGGAACATGATCCTGGTTTCCACCAAGACAAAACACAGTTTCCCTAAGGATATTGGTCCATTGGACCATATTATCATTAAGGTCGCTTAAGAGAACCTCATGACGTTTCACCGAACGTACCTTAGTATGAAGGCTTCTCTTAACAGGTCGATTACGATTTTTGGAGACAATGTCAACAAAGAAGTCAAGATAAATTTCCTCATGATCATTTGGAGGACAATTGTAGGATTCAAGGAGAGCACTAAGCTTCCATTTATCAGTGAAGCGACAAGTGCCTACAAATAGGACATCAAGAATTTGACCAAAAACTTCGAGAGAGTATTGAATGAGTTGATCTTTCAAGATGAACCTAACAAATATTCCATCGTTGTTTTCAATGACAAAGTATGTGCTAAAGAACTCCAATAGGAATCGAGGATAGATGTCTTCCTTAATGTTCAACAAACAATCAAATCCAATGTTTTCAAACATGGACTTGATGTAGACATAATCCTTGATATCCTTTTGGACAACTCTACCCTTATGAAAGCAACGGGATTGAAGGGAGGAAAAAGTATGGGCAAGGTGAGTTGAGTGACAAAAGTCAAAAAGGTTTGGCATATACTTTTTGGTGAGTTGATGATCCTTTTGGTATTGTGAAGGCATGATTAGTACCTAAATAAGCACAAGAAAATATTTTTCCAATCACTCATATGAAAAATAAAATCAAAACTCAAAAAATATGAGAATGTGTTATATCAATTTCTTGACAAACAAAGGATTGAATCCATAACATTCGCATGTTCACAATGTGTCTATTCCATTATTAACCAAGAACATATGATCTATGTTGGATCAACAATGGACTAGAACATTGGTTTTTCAAAACAAGGTTTTTAGGTAAGCATTAACAATGCAACTACCTATTTGTTCATGGGTTCATCTCAATTCCATCTTTTAACCAAAATCATTTAGCCAAAATTCGGATTTGTTCTACAAGTGGGTTTTAGTGAAATCTTAATGAATATGAACCTAAGGAATCATAGTAAAGTAACCATGTCAACCAATATTCCTATTAAGGTTCTAATTCAATTTCAATTTTAAAAATCCCCAATTATGAAAGGATGAACCCTAGAACAAAATAGGTGAAACTGAAAGAAAGTACTTACAATTAATTGATGTTTGATGAAGGATGAGTGAAACCCACAACTTGGAATCAATTAATTTGAGTGGTTGAAGGTTTTTGAAGCTTCAACAATGGTGGAAAAGATGAAAAACGTCGGCTGTGTGTTTTTGGGAGAGAGAGGGCTTGGTTTGAAAAAGGTTATTTTAATAAAACTGGCGCTCTGACAAATTTTACTGCGATAAGGTACCGCGGGTTTGAGCCGCCAGAGATAAAGAACCGCCTACAGAGGCTGGTTTTTATCAATGAAATTCGCCAAAAATTGTAAAACCAAATTTTCTAAAATACTTAAAGATATATCTTAAACCTTTTAGAATATCATTTGGATCATCATAACACTAAGCAATATGCCTTAATGAAGGATTACGAGTTGAATCGAGATCGAAAAGAACCGAAACGGACAAATGACTACTCGTAGCGAAAAGGCAAAGTGGAGAGAAGTCAAGGGAAGTGAATCAAGACTAAGATCAATTCTCAAGGGATTAATGACAATCTTCAAATCATGGAGACGAAGAGCTTGTGTCATATATAGTGGTTTAAGACGTGCTTTTCCGGCGAAACGTTAAATGGCTTTGGTAATGAATAAACACAAAGCAATTATTCATGTATAGACTAAGATCAATTTCAATGATAGTCTTAGTCTAAACCAAAATATGAGCAAGGTATTAATTCACTTTCTCTCCCACAAAGGGCCTACTAACCGTATGGGTGCAAACCCTGAAAATCATGCTTGATACTTTAAGTTACTACTAACTCACTCTACATCACCATAGTGAGTCAAGTATCCAGGCAATGAAGGTTTGAGAGGATAAAAGAAAAGAATCACAAACCACAAACAAATGTCAAGGCAAGGATGCCAAGAGTAAGCACATAGTCAAGTAATGATCAAAAGAATGATCAAAGGGCGTGTGGAAGAACGGAAGCGTACCTTGGCCACAAAGAGTAATCCATCAAGGAATCAATGCAATGCCTAACAATGACTATGATGAGTACTAAGTCTTCAAGGACTAGTATCATTCCCAATCATCTTGGTATCATCATTCAATGATATTGAAGATCAATGAAGATGAGTCTTCTACAAGTGCAAGTAACTCAATCCACAACCAATTAAGTGATTGATCTTCATGAGTACCTACACAGAGCAAGATGCAAACTAGTAGATACATTTCAAGAGTAGATCTAAAATTCATAAAGACTACTAATCTAAGAGGGATGCAATATTACCAATTAAAAGACCTATTTTTCAAGAAAAAATAGTTTTGACCAAAGAGAAACTTTAGTACAACTTGACCTTCTAATTTGAGGAGAAAATGGATCGATCCAAGTTTTAAAGTACAATATACTTCAAAGATCTTGAGTGACCATCGCTCTGATACCAATTGTAGAAACTAGAAAGGGGGGGGGGGGGGGGGTTGAATAGTTTCTCTTCAATTAGTCACCTAATTTAAATTACTTTGAATTAAGTGTGTATCAAAACTATCTTTTACTTAAAGCTAAGTTGCATAATGATTAGGTTCAATTCAAATGCATTAGCAATGGTAATAGGTAAGTATAATGATAATGACATAAGTAAAGAGTAAGGAAAGAGACAACCTAGTGACAAGACACCAAGATTTATAGTGGTTCGACAACGAGGCTCTATCCTCGTTTCTACTCCACTCCTCGAGTAAACCTACTCGATATTTCCACTATATCCACAAGCTCCCTTCTTGGCGGAGAAAGCCTTACATCGTCGCTTACATTATTTTCCGACACTAAGCTAAATGTCGAGACATAATCATTAGCTAGGACCAATCTACACAACGTTGCCTACTTCACAATTTAACGACACAAGGCTAGATGTCAAGTTCTAATATCAAGGTAGAACCAATCTTCACGACGTTGCCTACTTCACCATTTAACGACACAAGGCTAGATGTCGAGTTCTAATCCAAAGTTAGAACCAATCTTCACGACTCTTCACTTTGAAGCTAAGTGAGAACTTCACACAACACAACTACTAATCACTTTCAAGTTTAGTGAGAACTCACAAGACACAACCACATCACTTTATAGTTTAGTGAGAACTACTACACAAATCTATTACAACTCAACTAGACATATCCAAGTACACACATGTAGCTTGGATCTACACAACACAAATCCAAGCAAACACATATGCAATGGATGTACACAACAAATCCAAGTATTTACAAATAGCTTGGATGAACACAACTAGTCCAAGTATTTCATACTACAAATGGATTAACAAAAATAAAAAGGCTAACATGATGAACATGACTAATTCATGGATTCATCTTTATCACAACACTAGTGAGTGAGTGATCTTCTCATTGGACAAGGTAAAGGAGGGGAGCAAGAGGATAATCATATTTAAACATCCTTAATACTTTAAGTGATCATTTACTAATGATTATGCTATAGAAAAGAGAAAGGGGGGCTGAGAAAAACGTCCAAGAGGCTTATTGGAAAATGAGATTTGAGCCACTATTTATAGAAGACAAAGTCCAACGGCTAGCTGGGCGCGGATCCTTATCTAGCCGGCGGTACCTTATCGATAAGGAACCACCTAGGCTATTTAAGGTACCGCCCAGTAGAGTCTGCTCCCTTTTTTGTCTTTTAGTGGGGTAATCTGAGGTTTTTTTAAACCTTCAAAGGATATTCTTATGGCATATGGAATATGCCATTTTCAAATTTACATTTTCCATTTAAAAAAAACATTTCCTTAAAAAGAAAGTTTATTAAAAAATCTTTTGTCATATTAACAACAGTGAGTTTTAAGGATAATCGTTTTGATGATCACTAAGTATGATTAAGAAAGGTTAGTGATATGATTATTACCTTGATGATAGTGTTAGTTAAATAATTCGTTTTGTGTTTTACACTAAATGTGTTGTATAGTTTGTTGTGATCAAAACTAAGAAAGATTAGTTAACACTAATAATGTTTTTAGGCATCACTTGCATTAACAGGTTATATCGTTGTCGTTCCAGTCATTAGATGCCCACGTGGTGGGCCAACTGAGATGGTTGTAGCATTGTTTGATCAACAATTGTGTGATCATTTACTTGTTAAGAATAATTTGTTTTGCGAAAGTGGCAACTTTGCTAGTTCGTTGCTAGAGATGGCAAAAAACTCCGAATCTGACGGAGAATCCGATACCCGAATCCGATTTGACCAGAAATTCCCCGAGTTGACCGGGTATGGGGATGGGGTGGGGATTCCCCGTTAGTAAAAAGCGGGTATGGAGGCGGGGATGGTAATACCCTTGGTTCCCCAAACCCGTCCCCGAACCCTCCCCTGAATATCTTTATTGCATATATATATTTATATATCTTGTATGTTTCAAATATCTGTTAGATATTTGAAACACTATCAATCGATAATTAATATCTCCTTTGACGCTAACCTTTTAGGATGAGCTCTTGTGTGTTAATTTTATTATTATTAATACTAAGCATGATCACATGAATGTTAATCTCGTTAATGTTGTTTGATATTACCGTATTGTGTTATTCGTAATTGTTGCATCATTTGAAAAATACTTTCAATGCTAATTGTGTAAGGGGGAAAAAATCCCCGATTCTCCATTAGGGATCCCCGTTCTCCGCTGGGGATGGGGATGGTATGTAGTTTTTAATCCCGATGGGGATGGGGACGGGGATGGGGATACATATTTAACTTTGGGGATGGGGATGGTAGAAACCATTCCCCGCAAACTCGGCTCCGTTGCTATCTCTATTCATTGTAGAGGTCAGTTTTATGTTTGTTTGATAGCAACCTAGACTTGTCGGTTGCTATTCAGCATTCTTAATGCAACCAATGCCTAAGAACATTATTTGTAATAACTATATCTTTCTTAGTTTTGATCACGACATAGTGTAAAAACATTTATCATCAAAGATAACCGAAAGACAAATTATTTAACAAACACTATCATCAAGGTAATAATCATTTAAGTCTTACACAAACATATCTTATACATGTTTAGTGATCATATAAAATGATTAACCTCAAAACTCACATTTATACAAATGTGATAAAATATTTTAATAAACTTTATTAAGAAAATGTTTTATTAAAATAGAAAGTGAAAATTCGAATTTGGCATATTACAAATGGCCTAAGAATACACCCTTGAGGTATAAACTTCACAAGCCGTTGCTCCTTGTCCCTTATAAATAGTGGATCATATTTTCATTTTCCAATTAACCTTTTTGGACAGTTTTCTCAGCTGCTAATCTCCTTTCTATGTTTCTAATTGAGAAGAGCATAATCTCTTATCTTATTTTCTCGTAAAACGTGCTTACAACGATTAAATAATCATAAAATGTGCCTTGTATATGTGTGTTTTGTTGTTTGTGTATGTGTAGGCATGAATATCGAGAAATCAAGAGAAAACAATCAAATGAAGACAAAAACGAACATGAGAAATGAAGAAGTGCAAAAAGCCAAAGCCGGGTTTCCACTTCAACGGGTTTTCTACAAGTTTCCTCTCAAATTACCATTTTACCCTCACATTTTCCCAAAAATACCAAAAATACCCCTCCATAATCCCATATTTCCATAAACAGCCCTTGAAGTTAATCATAATTACATTTTAAGTCCTTTTGATTTATTTTGTAAGTTTAAGGACTGATTTTGTAATTTATGAGACTTATTCAAATGTTAATCATTCTTAAAGAATAATAACTCTTTTTAATAAAACAAGGGACTAAAACTGCATACGGGTAAAAGCTATAATATAATCAGACCAATTCATAATCCCAACTACGACCCGTCACTTCTATTTTTGGACTGGTCAAACCAGTATTTACTCTTAGTCAAACAATATTATAGAAAGGGGACAAAAGCGCCAAAATTACTGTACCATCTTGTTCTTCATTTTTACATACTCCCTCCGTCCCATAATAATAGTCCAGGTTACTATTTTGGGACGTCCCATATTAATAGTCCAGTCCAAAAATAGATAAGAAATGTAGATTAAGTTTACCATATTACCCTTACTTTACGGTATTATTACAAACAATAAAGAAGTTGTAAATTAATTGGTTAAAGACAAAATTGTCATTGTGTAAAAAGTAAGAGAAAGAAAGCTGAAAAAGTGATGTTTTTATTAAACTGCGTGTTTTTGGTCGGTGGACTATTAATATGGGACGGAGGGAGTACTAGATTAGGGGTTTTACCTTAAAAGGTAATTAAACCAATTAAATACCAAATACCCATTACCCATCACCAAATAAACCCATCCTACGTGTCAGCCTTAGAAGAATGGTCCCCAAATTGCTCCAGCTTGGCGATTTGACTCAAGGAAGGGAGAATGCACAAATTCAGTGGATTTAACAAAAAAAATAGTGAAAAAGAAGCACACATGATGTCAATCATGTGTGCCACGCTAGCAATCCATCAAGAGAGAGAAAATAATCAAAGGGATGATAATGATCCTTGGGCACAAAGTAATATCAAATGGACAGAATTAGAGATCTACAGCTGTTGAAAGTGATGTGTAAACTCTTGGAGAGAGACTAGAAACTTCCTTGTAATCTTATAAATAGCCTTGTAATTTTCAATTGTAGTTGTTCCAAAGTTTGATGTAAAATCAAATATTTGAGCTCCAATTTAATTTCAATGCAATTTATGATTTCTACAATTTAAATATATTGTCCTCTTTAATTTCATGTCAAGTTTTACATACCTTGCATAATTTATTACGTGTCCTTCCTTTTTCAATTTCCACAAATTCAATAAAAGCTACGGGTTACTGTTCATCAACTTTTGATGGGAGCTTATTGAAGAAATAAGCTATCTAATAGATCTTATTGGTTGTTCCCAAGTTGTATTCAAGGTTTGGTAATTGGTTATAAAGAATTGAAGGTTTTCTAGTTTGTAGGTGTTGAAGTGCTTATTGGATAAGCTGGTTGTTAATTACGCTGGAAATAAGATGGTTAGAGGGGAATATAGATGAAATAAGGTCAAAAGAGGTGGTTATAGGTTGAAGGTCAGGTTTGAAGAAGCTGACCCCTTGTAAGCACTATTTAACTTTTTATTGCTTATTTTGACTTTTTGGCTTATGGCTTATTGTTCCTATGTGCTGATCTGCTTTACTACTTATTTGTTTTTTTCCTATTGTTAGTTTTCTTATTGATTACTTGCTCTTGTTCTTGTTACTTTAGTTTTCCTGCTTAAATTCTCATATTCTTAGTTATTTGCTTTATATAAGTTTCTAACATAGGTGTTTGGTAGTACCTAGTTATCTGCTTAGACAATAGGCTTAGGAGTAAGGTTTAATTGAGTCCTTTTATCGAGGTATTAGTTGGTGATAATCTGCGTTTACTTTTAATTAAAATACAAATTACAAAAAAAAATTGGTTAGATCTTAAGTTTCTACAATTACACATCAGTTAGTTCATAAATTTTGAGTGGTTTAATTCCTTGATTCTTATTCGATATATGTTTCTTAGGTAGTCTGCACTTTTGTTGAGGTTAGATTTAGTTATATTCAGTTTTTACTTAAAAAAAGGAAAAATAAAAAATATCTTGTTCACTAGTTTTTTTGTCAAATGCACAAGCTGTTCAATACAAGATATCTCTGTTAACTATTATTTTGTTGAGTTCTGCTTAAATTTTACTTGTAAGTTGTTAGTTCAAGGTTATTAGATAGATTGCACTTAAAAATTTCACTTATAACTGTAACTATGTCACTCTTAGTGTATAAGTTGGCGTTCATAAGTGTATTACACACCAGCAGATTTATAGAGTGCAATATTGGGATTCAAGATCTGAAACCTAGGATTTAGGTAGTTCTAGGTTGTTAGTTTTGCTGTTTTGAAGAAAATTTAGGATTAGTAGCTTATAAGTTAGCTTAATTTTGAGTTAAAACTCATTTTTTTACCTCTAACAGCCTAGTTAGTTTAGCCAGCGTTCATCTTTAGCTTAATTTATGTTGCTTTGATTTGTTGAGCTTGATTGTGTTTATGTGCTTTTGTTTGTGTTTATTTGTGATTATAATCATCCCAAAAGCAACTGATACGGGATTGTTGCTTATCCAAAAGCTATTAGCAGCAATAGCCAAAAATAAGAACGACAAAAAGTGCCATAGCAGAGTCTCGAACCCCTAACCCCTTGCATCAATCAGAAGCAACTCCCCCATCCCCAACACCATCTGATCCAAACTGTTTTCTTGTATCGTTTCGCAAACAACCTTTATTTAACCCTTTTAATTAAATGTTTATAAGCTCATGAAGGCTTATTTCCAGCTTATTTCTAGATTTTATTTTTCTTAAGCTGGTATTTAAGTTTACCATTTTCTGTAAATTTTGGATTTTTTTATAAAATCATTTAATATTTTAAATCATTTAATTAGTTTTATTCGTTTTTAATTCATATTAAATTATTTAAAAGTCAGAAAAATGAAATTTTTTTCTAAAATTTTATTTTATCTAATAGGATTTAGGAAAATTAAATTTTCTTTCGTAAAGTTTAAAATTTGATAATTTGTTTTAATGTTGCGTTTTTGCTTTCGTTATAATTTTTCGTTCAAATCCGTACATTTGGGCTTTTAAGCCCTTTTGTATTTTTAAAATAGTTAAATGACACTTAATTTGTTAAGTATGTTTACTTATGATATCCTCTTGATCTCCTTCTTTACTTGTCCAAAGAGAAGATCACTCATACATTTATGATGTGATAAAAGATGAAGCCTTGATTAAGATCATCCTTTCTTAGATCTATTCATGTTCATCATTTTGTATACTTGAGTCTTTTGTAGATCGAAGGTATTTGTGAATATTTGGATTAGTCGTGTGTAAATCTAATGTATATGTGTATACTGGGATTAGTGTTGTGTTGATCCAAGTTATACGTGGATACTTAGATGTGTCTTGTGTTGTAATAAGTCTTGTGTGTAAGTTCTCACTAAACTACAAAGTGATGTGATTGTGTGTATGTGTCTTATAAGTTCTCACTCAACTTGAAAGTGAAGAGTTGTGAAGATTGGTTCTAGCTTTGGATTAGGACTCGACATATAGTCTTGTGTCGGAAAAGAAGATGGGCGACGAAGATTGGTTCTAGCTTTGGATTAGAACTCGACATCTAGCCTTGTGTCGTAAAATGTGAAGTAGGTGACGTGTGTAGATTGATCCTAGCTAATATTAGGTCTCGACATTTAGCTTAGTGTCAGAAAACAATGTAAGCGACGTTGTAAGGTTTTCTCCGCCAAGAAGGGAGCTTGTGGATATAGTGTAAATCTCGAGTAAGGTGTACTCGAGGAGTGGAGTAGGAACGAAGAAAGAGCTTCGTTGCCGAACCACCATAAATCTTGGTGTCTTAGCTTAGGTTGTTTCTTTCCTTACTCTTTACCTACTCATATTTACATTCATCCATAATTCCATATCACGAGATATAGAAATTTGTAGAAACTAGAAGGAGGGGGGGGGGGGGGGGGGTTGAATAGTTTCTCTTGATTAATGTCCTAATTAAAAATCCTTTCAATTAGGTTTGTCCCAAAATTGAATTTTACTTGAAAACTAGTTTCATAGTTGTTAGGTTCAGTTCTAATGCATTAACAATATCTAGTGACAATGAAATGCAATGTAAGAATGAAATCATAAGTAAAGAGTAAGGACAGAAACAACCTAAGGTACGACACCAAGATTTATAGTGGTTCGAAAATGAAGCTTTCTCTTCGTTCTTACTCCACTCTTCGAGTACACCTTACTCGAGATTTCCACTATATCTACAAGCTCCCTTCTTGGCGTAGAAAACCTTACAACATTGCTTACATTATTTTCCGACACTAAGCTAAATGTCGAAGACCTAATCTTAGCTAGGACCAATATACACACGTCGCCTACTTCATCATTTTCCGACACAAGGCTAGATGTCGAGTTCTAATCGAAAGCTAGAACCAATCTTCGTCGCCCATCTTCTTTTCCGACACAAGGCTAGATGTCGAGTCCTAATCCAAAGCTAGAACCAATCTTCACAACTCTTCACTTTCAAGTTTAGTGAGAACTCACAAGACATACACACATCACTTTGTAGTTTAGTGAGAACTAACACACAACACTTATTACAACTCAATAACACATATCCAAGTATACACATGTAACTTGGATCTACACAAGACAAAAATAAATATACACATATACAATGGATTTACACAAGACTAATCCAAGTATTCACAAATACCTTGGATCAACACAACACTAATCCAAGTATACACAAATACATTTGATTTACACAAGACTCAATTTAAACAAAATGATGAACATGATTAGATATAAGGAAGGATGATCTTCATCAAAGCTTCATCTTTAATCACATCGCAAATGTGTGAGTGATCTTCTCTTTGGACAAGTAAAGAAGAGGATCAAGAGGATAATCATAAGTAAACATACTTAACAAATTAAGTGATCATTTACTAATGATTGAAGAACATAGAAAGAAGATAAGAAGCAGAAATATTTGTCCAAAAAGGCCTTGGAAAATGAAAATATGATCCACTATTTATAGGAGACAAAAAATAACGGCTCTCTGGGCGCGGCTCAATAGTTAGCCTGCGTTTCATTATCACTAAAGAACCGCATAGCTCCTTAAGGAACCACGGGCAGTAGACTCCGCTCTTTTTTGTCATTTAGTGGAGAAATGTTATATAGGGTATTTTAAACCCTCAAAGGATATTCCTATGGCATTTGGAATATGCCATATTCAAATTTTCATTTTATATTTTAATAAAACATTTTTTTAAAAATAAAGTTTATTAAAATCTTTTGTCACATTTGAATAAATGTGAGTTTTGAGTTTAATCACTTTCTATGATCACAAAACATGATTAAGATATGTTTGTGTAAGAATTATATGATTATTACCTTGATGATAGTGTTTGTTGAATAATTCGTCTTCCGGTTATCTTTGACGATAAATGTTTTTACACTTTTTCGTGATCAAAACAATGAAAAATTAGTTAACACTAATAATGTTTTTAGGCATTGGTTGCATTAACAATCTCCCCCTTTTTGATTACGACAAACTATAAACTCATTTATGTAAAAACAAAAGTTTTTGAATTATTAACGAGTTTATCACCATCATTTACCCCCTTTTGTCGAAGCAAAAAGGTTAGCACAAGTCTTTTAAGTAGAGAAGAATCGACTTTGCTAGTTGTAACACCCCACTTTGATAAGTGGATTGTTACATGATAATGATAGCGTGTCATCAAAACATGCAAGGTAAATGTCCTAAAACATAAATGTGAAGGTTTATATAGTTCATAACAATTACACACAACCCTAAATGAGATCAAAGCACACATATAGCGGAAGCGATTTAACAAGATCATAATAACACAATTATAATTAATCGAATTAGGGTTACATACCTTTTAGCTAAAGCAAATCCACAAGATAAAGAACGAATCACCAATTAGGGTTTATAACGAACACCACCAAGATATAGTCTAAAGTAAGACTATATTACGTTCTTGTACACACGTAATACAAAGAGCTAACTGTGATTCTAGCACGTGTAAAACGAGCTTCTACGCTTGCGGAAAAATCTACCCAACAACCCTAGAGAGGGGCTAGGACTAGATTTTATGCGAAACCGAAAGCCAAACAAAACCAACCGAAACCCTTTGTTGGGTTGTGTGTTACGATCGACTAAAAGAAAAAGAAGGGAAGGGATAAAAATTATGAAAGCTATGGGGTTGTTTATATAGGCTTAAGAAACTTGATTTCCAAGCAAAACAAATAAGGCAAGTTTTCTTCTCCCTTCCCCTTTAGTGTAGCCGACGGTCGACACCCCTATATAGGGTGTTCCCGAACCTTCTTTTCTTCTTGCATTTATTCCACAACGCTCGTTAATACTTAACTCTTAATTATTTAACGGTCATTAAAGTTATAGCTCGATTTAATTTAATAAATATAATAAATATATTTATTAAATAAATTAACTCTTTACGTATTGAGTGCAATCCCGTAATCTCGAGTTTCCTCCTATCACACGACTATTAAATATAAGTCCATAAACTTTCGGCTCCCACTTGGACATATTTCTAATATCGTGATTACATTGACTAGCGTCTAGTTACACTAGCAATGTCTCTAGTACAACTCGAGTAAGGTCTCCTAGATAAAACCTTTTAATGATTCATCATTATTATTTACCTTTTATTTCTAATACAACGTTAATAAGGATATGGATCTCAGTCATTCCTTTCATTAACCATTATGTTTCTCGTTCACAGATGTAGTAAGATTACCAAAACAAATTTAGGTGTGGCCACACAAACATCTTACTAATCCCACGAGGGGCCCAGCTGTATTATAACTCCAAAACAAAAATGGAGGAAATAAATCCCATATTGACTACAAGCAAAACCAATGAATTTTGCACCACTTTTGAAAATAATCCTTATAGCTACCAGTTACATTTACTTGATGACAAAGATCCGCAAAGTAAAATCATATACTTGGGATAAGTCCAATATTCGATTCATCGAATATCATCCAAAATCGATCAATATACTTACAAGTATACTCTATCGCAATTTTAATTTGTCTTAATTTAATAATATTCCCATATTATTAATCGACAATGGACGTTTAGCATAACAATTTATTCATGGATTAAAACATGTAAAATAGGATACAAAATTAAGTAATATGAATAAACGAAACCCAATCTTTGTTTTATTAAATAATAATGTCTTAACATCCTTATCCAAATACTAATCACAGATTTATTGCATGAGTTCGCTAGCTAGTTGCAACCCAATAGCCTTGGCATGCTTAAATACCTTTGGTCTAGGCAAAGACTTAGTAAAAGGATCAGCTATGTTATCATCTGTGTGAACTTTTATTAATTTGATTTCACGAGCTTCTACTTGTTCTCGGACGTAGTGATGTCTATGCTTAAAGTGTTTGGCGCCTTTCATGACTCCAAAATCATTGGCGAATATTATTGCAACAGAATTGTCGCAATATATATCAATAGGTTCTTTAATTGAAGGCATCACTCCAAGATCTCTAATAAGCTTCCTAATCCAAACAACTTCCATTGCAGCTTCTGAAGTAGCCATGTACTCAGATTGAGTAGCATGCATTGCATTCTTTGTCTGTTTCTTGCTCTTCCAGTCAACTGCTCCTCCATTGATAAAAAACACGTAACCCGTTTGAGACTTCGTATCGTCTTTATCACATTGCCAGGACGCATCATAGAAACCTATAACATTCAGTTTTGTGTCTGGTTTCCCTCCAAATACCAAAAACATATCTTTCTTACTCCTAAATACTTTAGAATATGTTTAACAGCAGTCCAGCGGAGCTTCCCTGGATTCTGTTGGTAACGACTGACCAAGTTCTGAGCAAACGCCACATCAGGCCTTGTGCATCTTATAGCATACATAATAGATCTTACAGACGAAGCATTAGGCACCCTCTGCATGTATTCCTCCTCTTCAAGAGTTGATCCATCCATCTCATGACTTAGATTATGCTTAACTTCTATAGGTTTAAAACCTTTCTTGGAATTATGCATATTATACTTCTTCAATAAATTATCTATATAAGCATCTTGACTAAGACCAGTTAACCGTCTTTTCCTATCTCGATAGATCTTAATTCCTAGAATGTATGTAGCTTCTCCTAAATCCTTCATAGAAAAACATTTACCAAGATAATCCTTAACAACTTTAAGTCTTGGAATGTTACTTCCCATGATTAATATATCATCAACATATAGGACTAGAGATACTACATCACTCCCACTAGCTTTGCGATATACACATGGCTCATCACGATTTTGAATAAATCAAAACTTTTTGATTTCTTCATCAAATCATTTATTTCATTGGCGTGATGCTTGCTTTAAACCATAAATAGATCTTTGAAGTTTACACACGTGCTTTGGATTCTTAGGATCAACATACCCTTCCGGTTGTTGCATATAGATGTCTTCATCTAAGCGACCGTTCAAGAAGGCAGTTTTAACATCCATTTGCCATATCTCATAGTCATAGTATGCTGCTATAGCTATGAGAATCCTAATAACTCTTAAGTCTTCTACAAGAGAAAATGTCTCCTCGTAGTCTACGCCAAAAGTTTGAGTAAAACCTTTAGCTACTAAACGAGCTTCATAGGATTGTATTTTTCCGTCCATTTCGGTTTTCATCTTGTATATCCACTTATGTCTCACTAATTTAGCATTTGGTGGTGGATCTACAAGAATCCAAACATCATTAACTTTCATGGATTTCATTTCCTCATCCATAACAACCATCCACTTATCCTTCTCAGGATCAAGCATGGCGAATTTATAATTAGCAGGTTCTCCAAGACCCCTTACTTCATCATCATCCTCTATATTAAGACATATATTGCTATTTGTGTTTTTAATCCTTTCGGATCTACGTAGAGGGACTAATTCCGGTGGAACCACCAGACTTTCTGGTTCTACAGGAATTATGTCGCTAGTGTTTTCAGAAGGTAATGTATCTATATGACTCTCTTCAAGATCATAATTTCTCCCACATAATTCTTGATTTACAAGATCACTTTCAAGGAAGTCTCCATACCTAGCAACAATTACTTTGTTCTCTATTGGATAATAAAAGTAGTAACCCATAGTTTCCTTAGGGTATCCTACATGAAGGTTTATATAGTTCATAACAATTACACAAAACCCTAAACGAGAACAAAGAACACATAGCGGAAGCGATTTAAGAAGATCATAATAATAACACAATTATAATTAGTCGAATTAGGGTTACATACCTTTACGCTAAAGCAAATCCACAAGACGAAGAACGAATCACCAATTCGGGTTAATACCGTATATCACCAAGATATAGTCTAAAGTAAGACTATAATAAGATCTTGTACCCACATAATACAACGAGCTAACCATGATTCTAGCAAGTGTAAACCGAGCTATATTGATGTATAAAATCTACCCAACAACCATAGAGAGGGGCTAGGACTAAATTTAAACTAAAACCGAGCACCAAGAAAAACCACACCGAAACCCTTCGTGGGTTAGGTGTTGCGATTGGCTAGAAAGAGAGGAGAAGGGAGAGATTCAAGTTATGAAGATTATGAGGGGTAAGGGGTTGTATTTATAGGCCTAGAATACATGTAGCCCAAAAAAATAAAAGGAAATTTTTTGCCTTCCCCTTTTGTGCCCTAACCGACCCACGAACACCCCCTTATGGGGTGTTCCGGAACCTTCCGTCCTTTTTCCTTTTGTATCCTCTTTATATATATATACTTAACATTTGTTAATACTTAACTCTTAATTAATTAACGATCATTAAAGTTATATAGTTATATAGCTCGATTTAATTAAATAAATATAAAATATATATTTATTAAATAAATTAATAAATACAATAAATATATTCATTAATTAAATTAACTCTTTACGTATTGTGTGCAATCCTGTAATCTCGAGTACGATCCTATCACACGACTATTAAATATAAGTCCATAAACTTTCAGCTCCCACTTGGACATATTTCGAATATCGTGATTACCTTGACTAGCGTCTAGTTACACTTAGCAATATCTCTAGTACAACTCGAGCAAGGTCTATTGGATAAAACCTTTAAATGATTCATCATTATTATTATCCTTTTATTTCTAATACAACGTTAATAAGGATATGGATCTCAGTCATTCCTTTCATTAACCATTATGTTTCTCGTTCACAGATTCAACAAGATTACCAAAACAAATTCGGGTGTGGCCACAAAACATCTTACTAATCCCACGAGGGGCCCAACTGTATTAAACTCTAAAACAAAAAATTGGAGGAAAACAAATTCTATATTGACTACGAGCAAAACTTATGAATTTTACAACACTTCCGAAAATAATCCTTATAGCTATCAGTTACGTTTAGCGTTAGATTATTCCATAGAGATGCACTAGACTCATAACAGTTTTTTGGTACCTAGAGTCTAAGGATAATTATTTATGATTTACTTGATGACATAAGATCCATAAAGTAAAATCATATAGTTGGGATAAGTCCAATATTCGATTCATCGAATATCATACAAAATTGATCAATATACTTTCAAGTATACTCTATCGCTTATTTTGATTTGTCTTAACTTAGTAATATTCCCATATTATTAATCGACAATGGACATTTAGCATAACATTTATTCATAGATTAAAACATGTAAAATAGGATACAAAATTAAGAAAAAAGAATAAACGAAACCCAATCTTTATTTTATTAAATAATAATGTCTTAACATCCTTATCCAAATACTAATCACAGATATATTGCATGAGTTCGCTAGCTAGTTGCAGCCCAATCGCCTTGGCATGCTTACCTACCTTTGGTCTAGGCAAAGCCTTAGTTAAACGTTTAACTACGTTATCATCTGTGTGAACTTTTATTAATTTGATTCCACGAGCTTCAACTTGTTCTCGGACGTAGTGACGTCTACGTTTAAAGTGTCCGCCGCCTTTCATGACTCTAGAATCATTGGCGATTATTATTGTGGCAGAATTGTCACAATACATATCAATAGGTTCTTTAATTTAAGGCATCACTCCAAGATTTTCAATAAACTTCCTAATCCAAACAACTTCCATTGTAGCTTATGAAGCAGCCATGTACTCAGATTGAGTAGCATGCATTGCAATTGTTGTATGTTTCTTGCTCTTCTAGTCAACTGCTCCTCCATTGATAATAAAAACGTAACCCGTCTGAGAGTTCGTATCATCTTTATCACATTGCCAGGACGCATCACAGAAACCTGTCACATTCAGTTCTGTGTCTGGTTTCCCTCCAAATACCAAGAACATATCTTTCGTACTCCTCAAATACTTTAGAATATGTTTAACAACAGTCTAGTGGAGCTTACCTGGATTCTGTTGGTATCTACTGACCAAGTTCTGAGCAAACGCCACATATGGCCTTGTGCATCTAACAACATACATAATAGATCCTACAGCCAAAGCGTAAGGCACCTTCTGCATGTATGCCTCCTCTTCATGAGTTGATGCATCTATCTCATTACTATGATTATGCTTAACTTCCATAGGTTGAAAACCTTTCTTGGAATTATGCATATTATATTTCTTCAATATCTTATCTATATAAGCATCTTGACTTAGACCAATTAATCGTCTTTTCCTATCCTGATAGATCTTAATTCCCAGAATTTATGCAACTTCTCCTAAATCCTTCATAGAAAAACATTTACCAAGATAATCCTTACTATCTGTAAGTCTTGGAATGTTACTTCCCATGATTAATATGTCATCAACATATAGGACTAGGAATACTACATCACTCCCACTAGCTTTGCGATATACACATGGCTCATCATGATTCTAAATAAATCCTAACTTTTTGATTTCTTCGTCAAATATTTTATTCCATTGACGTGATGATTGCTTCAAATTACAAATGGATCTTTGAAGTTTGCACACATGTCCTGGATTCTCAGGATCAACATACCCTTCTGGTTGCTGCATATAGATGTCTTCATCTAAGCGACTGTTCAAGAAGGCAGTTTTAACATCCATTTGCCATATCTCATAGTCATAGTATGCTGCTATAGCTATGAGAATCGTAATAGCTCTTAAGTCCGCTATTGGAGAAAATGTCTCCTCGTAGTCTATGCCAAAAGTTTGAGTAAAACCTTTAGCTACTAAACGAGCTTTATAGGATTGTACTTTTCCGTCCATGTCGGTTTTCTTCTTGTATATCCACTTATGTCTCACTACGTTTGCATTCGGTGGTGGTTCTACAAGAATCCAAACATCATTTACTTTCATGGATTTCATTTCCTCATCCATAGCAACCATCCACTTACCCTTCTCAGGATCAAGTATGGAGGATTTATAATCAGCAGGTTCACCAAGATCCCCTACTTCATCATCATCCTCTATGTTATGACATATATTGTTATTTTCGTTTTTAATCCTTACGGATCTACGCAGAGGAACCAATTCCGATGGAACCGCCAGACTTTCTAGTTATACAAGAATTACATCGCTAGTATTTTCAGAAGGTAATGTATCTATATGACTCTCTTCAAGATCATAATTTCTCCCACTGAACTCTTGATTTACAAGATCAGATTCAAGGAAGTCTCCATACCTAGCAACAATTACTTTGTTCTCAGGTGGATAATAAAAGTAGTAACCCATAGTTTCCTTAGGGTATCCTACAAAGATACATTTCACAAATCGTTGTTGGAGTTTGTCACCCGAGTCACGTTACACATACGCCTCGCAACCCTAGACCTTTAAATAAGAAAAATATGTCTTCTTGCCATGCCATAGTTCATATGGTGTCTTCTCGACCTTCTTTGTGAGAACCATATTTAAAATGAGAACAACTGACTCTAAAGCATAATCCCAAAAGGATAAAGGTAAAGTTGTAAGATTAAACATAGATCGCACCATATCTAATAATGTATGATTTCTCCTTTCGGATACACCTTTTTGTTGTGGAGTATAGGGAGAAATAAGATGTTGAACAATTACATTCTCACTTAGATAATCTATAAACTCTTGACTTAAATACTCACCACCTCTATCAGAACGAAGAGCTTTAATCTTCTTTCCTAGTTGTAGTTCTAATTCTGCTTTAAACACTTTGAATGTTTCAAATACCTCATGTTTATGCTTAAGTAAATAAACATAACCATAACGGCTATTATCATCCGTAAATGTTAATAAAGTAGCTAGCACCTTTCCTTGAAAAATGTCTAAGTGGCCCGCACACATCAGTATGTATTAAACCAAGTAGATCAGTAGCTCTTTCAATATTGCTATTAATAGGTTTCTTGGTCATCTTCCCAGAGATACAAGACTCACATTTATCGAATGATTCATCATTGATATTTTCCAAAATACTTCAAGTTGAAGCTTTTGTATACGAATATTCCCAATATGGGCAAGTCTAGAATGCCAAAGATAAGAAGAGTTCTTGTCAAACTTTCTCTTCTTATTCATGCTAAAGACAAATTTATCATTCTTGGATTCATTATCATGCATGTCTATTTCAAACACACCATTCACAGAAATTGAATTAAAATAGAAAATACCATTTTTCCAAACCGAAATTCCATTATTATCAATCATGTGAATGAATCCATTATTTAACAAACAAGAAAAGGAAATAACACCCCTAACAATTGTAGGTGCATAATGACAATCATTTAAAGTCAGTACTAAACCCGAAGGTAAAACTAGATTAAATGTTCCTATAGCTTCAACCGCTGCTTGTGCGCCATCGCCCACTTATAGAAATTGTTCCCCATAGGAAAGCTTCCTTTCCAAATTAAATCCCTGCAGGGTATTACACATGTTAATACCGCATCCTGTATCATATACCCAAGAATTTAATTTGTATGTTAAATTGAACAATTCAATCATAAATAAAGTACCTGAAGCTGCAGTGCTCTGCTCAGACTTCTTCTTTATTTATCGCAACTCTTCGAGGTAAAGAGGGTAATTCTTCTTCCAGTGACCACTTGCCTTGCAATGGTGACAAGTCTCATCCTTTTGAGATCTATTCTTCTTGACAAAGTTCTGCATCGGTTTTGAATAAGTCGCAACTTGTTTGCCCTTATCACCTTTGCCTTTGCCTTTCTTCTTGTTCGCTTGCAATTTTGGCTTACTCACTTTACCCTTTTGTATGGTTAGTACAGAAGGCGTAGCGGTAGATGCCTTGTCTTTTAACCCCTTTTCATAGTCAATGAGCATTGCATGCAAATCATTAATTGTCTTCCCCGTGTAATGCATATTATAGTTTCGAACAAAATCATTGAAGTCCTTGTTAAGGGATCTATTGATCAAGTTGATAGCCATATTATGATCATAGGGTTGTCCTAGTGCAATGAGCTGTTCCATATTACCCCTCATCTCCAAGTAATGGGCACATACAAACTTTCCTAAAGCTTGCTTGCAGCTATGCAAAGCATCTACCAAGTCGTAGATCTCTACAGCTTATGGATTTTCGAACATAGCCTTGAGCTCATTAAGCATTCTCTTTGGTGAAAATAGCTTATACTTCTCTTGAAGTGGAGGAGCAATTTTACCAAGCAATAAGCAAGCCTCTTCAGAGTGCTTCTTAACATTAGTAGCGTGTTCAAGCCTTTGCGCATCAGATGCTCCTTCAGCAAGATCCTCCGGATAAGGAATAGTCATGAGACTACAATTATACATAGTCTCATCGTCTAAATCGGGCTTAAAACGTTTAAAATATCATCAAAATACCCAAATATATGCTTGTGTTTGTTCATTGTGTATTTTAGGTACGGATATCGTGAATTCACCAAAAGATTACAAGAATCAAGCAAAAACGAACATGGGAAATGAAGCCGCACAAAGAACCGGGCCCAAGTATGGAATTTACAAAATTACCCTTGAAGTTTTTGAAGAATGTCAAGTTTGGTCCCTCATCTTTTGAGATTTGTCAACTTTGGTCCTCCAAGAATCAATTTATACAAGAATTATACTTGAAGAATGAAGAATTTACAAAGAAAGCCCTTGGAGATTGGATAAAGTTACAAGAGTAATCCTTAAAGTCCAAATTATTAACAAAGGACTAAACTTGCAAATGGGGAAAAGCTGTTGAATTTGAGGCGTTGATTAGCTTAAAGTGAAATTAAGCTAGTAAAAGCTGTTGAATCATACTTACTTTGGTTATCTTAGGGTATGCTTATGGTTATTTTCAGTTGGTATGCTAAAAACAAAGGTTGCATGATAAAATTTTGGTAAAAACATTGAAAAAATAGTGAGCCCATTTTTTGCTTGTTTTAGTGTTAATTGACAACCATTTTTTGTAGTTTGTTAGATTTGGAGTATGTCTAGGGCTTAGACCTGGTTTGGTATAAATTGTGAGTGAATTGGGTGAGTTTTAATCAACCAAAACTCACCAAATTGCACAAGAGATCAGCAAACACCCATCTGCCCATACTTTCTGTTTACAGTCGCTTTTTTTGGCCATTTTGTGTGTGATATTTGTGAACAACTTGTGTTTTTTACAATTTATCTGACTCCCCACAACCCAACTGGTTGTGGGGTGCCATTCATTGCCCAAAAATCCTAGTAATCAGCAAGTTACAAGCAGATTTGTGCCCAGTTCATTTTTTTATAACTGTCAGTGGGAACCAAGTTCCCACTGCTAGTGGAAAAGTTTCCACTGCTTAGCTAACTGACAAAAACAAACCCACATGTCACTGTCAGTTCCTTAAACTTTTGTCTTTAGTGGTCTTTTTTAAGAGTTTTTATTTGATTTCAATTTTATTATTTTACTTATATTAATTCTGATTTTTCCATTTAATTTATTTTTATTTTACTGTTCATTTACCATTTTTTAGATTTAATTGCATTTTAAATTAATTTTTAATCAACTGTTATTGTCTTTTAGTGCAAAAACTTAGTATTTTTCAGTTTTAAATTTTTTCTTAGATTTAGAAAAAGATTTTGAGATTTTTAGTTTAAAAAGATTTTACTGTTCACATTTTTAATTATTTTTTAGATTTAATTTTAGTTTAATTAGGGTTTTATTATTTCAGTTTTGTCTTTTAGTGAAAAATATTTACTTTTTCAAAAATTTTCATTTTTCTACTGTTCACTAGTATAATTTAGGATTTTTAAAATAGTAAGTTTAATTTTGGCATTATTTTAATATTTTTAATCATTATTTTAGTCTAAAAATAGTTTTTAGTGTTTTAAAAATAGAAAAATAGTTTTGAAAATTTAGGAAAAATACTTTTTAGTCTTTAAATAATAAAAGTGAGTTATTTGTTCAATAAAATAATAGTTTGGGCTTTTTCTTGATTATATATAATTTTAGGGCTTTAATTAGCATTTAAAATTGAATATTTTATTAATAAAAGGTTTTAAAATATATTTATTATATTTTTATTCTTATTTATATTATTTTAGACTTAGTTTTAATTTTTAATTAATTTTTAGGTTTAATTTTTAATTTTGTCACGTTTTACGTATTTACGTTCGCGTTTTACGTCATTACGTCGTAGTGTAATCGTAATCGTAGCTCGTCTTTAATTTTTCTCTTCTAAACCAAAAACGTCACTAATCCAAACCTTGATTTTGTATAACTGGCACTCATAACCACACACCTCCTTCGAGAACGAACCCGCATTTATTCGACTTGTCAGTTTTCCTAAATCGTCGAGTTTAATACTTGCCCATTATACGTTGTTTTCCTAAACACGTATTTCTACACCTATCAAGTAGTCAAGATATTAATAGTACCCGCTGCTCTCAAGACAATTCTTGGCGAGCTATACCAATTATTGAAGTTTGGGCCAGTAAGTTCAGGACGTTCAAAGAAAGATTTGAACGCGGAACTTATAGAGTTATTGGTGGGTTGAGCCATTTCTACAGAAATAAGTTCAAATATTAGTATTTTCAATAACAAATACTTTCAAGAAAATAAAATTACCTGGTATTAAACCATATTATTTTCCTTGAATTCTAGAACTATATTAACATAGATCCATTACATCGGTTGATCTGCTAGTAATGAATGTACTCAATCTAGCGACTTGTCGAACAATTCAATTGAATTTTCAATTTCTAAATTTTTAAGGGATTTACGTTGCCAAAAAAACGTTTTGCATTGTAAACATGTTTCATCCCTTCTGAATGCATTAAGTTTCCAGATCTCACTGAGTAATTTAATTAAGTCGTCTAATCTGAGTAACGTAAAACCATCATACGAATTCTCATTCTACGAAAGGTTTTCTCTCCATCACAACATCACCCAAAAATCTCATTTGATGACGAAGTAATTTCAAGTGTTCGTCAATTAGGAGCATTGGACTTAAATTTTAAGGGTATAAATTTTGATGTCAAAATCAATGTATGGAGAAGCATGCATACAACTCCATAGCATAAGTTTAATAAAACATTTAGTTAACTTTTTCACGAGATTAAATTTCTTCATAAATTATGTTGCGGTATTGGTTAAACCAATTAAAGAATTTACCCACAACTATTCACAACATACTTTTGCTAGAACTCGGCTACGCACAAAGCAATACCCTCATTCATTTGTGTTTTGGATGTGAATTTGTGGTAAATCACCCTTAAGGTATAATTCAATTAGTAATCGTCGGTAATTTAAATTTGACACACAGGCGAGCCGGGAATTTGGTCAGCGACTAATGGCATAACACCTCCTTCCTTAACCGGGTACTCGACCAGCGGTGCGTTAAACCCACTTTATAGTTTGTCAAAAGAAGTAGGCCGTTAGATTATTATTGCAATTCACCAATCAACGTAATCTTATGTAATTTAAATATCCAACAAATCATTATTTTTAATATGATTTAGTCCATATTATTTCTTTTCAAAAAAACCATTGTTTACAACAATTCAACAATTTTTAATATAAACAAGTAAAAAAAACTAAACCATAAACACATAATAACAATTTATATGTGCAATAAATGAATCAAATAGCCACATGCATACGATGTTTTCAATAATCATCAAATCTAGGTCTTTATATTCATATAAAAGTCTTCCCTAATTCTAGATTTTTTGAATCAAATAATCACGTAGCACATAAAATCATATAAACATATAATTTTACGATCCATGAAAACATGCACGTTATCATGGATTCCTCACAAATCTTAACAATTAAATCTCTTTGGATCGTAACCATACATGACATAACAATTAATCATGCAATTTAATCTAAAATTATCCACATGTTATTTAGGGTTTCAAAACAATTCTTTTTTTTATAAAAATTCGGCCAAAACCCTAATTTTTAAAAAACAAAACCCGAATTTTAAGAAAACCTAAAAAACATGTAGTTTTAACTCAAAACAATTATTAGTTAAAAAACTTTAGATTTTCGATAATTATAACATGTTAAAACAGGCTCTAACACCACTGAAGGTTTATATAGTTCATAACAATTACACAAAACCCTAAACGAGATCAAAGCACACATAGCGGAAGCGATTTAACAAGATCATAATAATAACAAAATTGTAATTAATCGAATTAGGGTTACATACCTTTATGCTAAAGCAAATCCACAAGACGAAGAACGAATCACCAATTCGGGTTAATACCGTATATCACCAAGATATAGTCTAAAGTAAGACTATAATACGATCTTTTACACACGTAGTACAACTAGCTAACCGTGATTCTAGCACGTGTAAAACGAGGTATATTGATAGTATAAAATCTACCCAACAACCCTAGAGAGGGGCTAGGACTAGATTTAAACTAAAACCGAGCACCAAGAAAAACCACACCGAAACCCTTCGTGGGTTAGGTGTTGCGATTGGCTAGAAAGAGAGGAGAAGGGAGAGATTCAAGTTATGAAGATTATGAGGGGTAAGGGGTTGTATTTACAAGCCTAGAATACATGTAGCCCAAAACAAATAAAAGGCAAGTTTTTGCCTTCCCCTTTGGTGCCCTAACCGACCCACGAACACCCCCTTATGGGGTGTTCCGGAACCTTCCACCCTTCTCCCTTTTGTATCCTCTTTCTATATATATATTTAACATTCGCTAATAATTAACTCTTAATTAATTAATGATCGTTAAAGTTATATAGTTATATAGTTATATAGCTTGATTTATTAAATAAATTAATAAATACAATAAATATATTCATTAACTAAATTAAATCTTTACGTATTGTGTGCAATCCCGTAATCTCGAGTTCGATCCTATCATACGAGTATTAAATAGAAGTCCATAAACTTTCACTACAAAGATAAATTTTACAGATAGTTGTTGGAGTTTGTCACCCGAGTCACGTTTCACATACGCCTCGTAACCCCAAACCTTTAAATAAGACAAATATGGCTTTTTGCCATGCCATTGTTCATATGGTGTCTTATTAACCTTTGATGAGACTGTATTTATACATAGTCTCATCGCCCAAATCGGGCTTAAAACGCTTAAAATATCATCAAAATACCCATATATGTGCTTGTATTTGTTCATTGTGTATTTCAGGTATGGATATCGTGAATTCACCAAAAGATCAAAGGAATCAAGCAAAAACGAACACGGGAAATGAAGCCGCACAAAGAACCGGACCCGAATCATGATTTTCCTATCAAGTCT
Organism: Glebionis coronaria; assembly: GCA_025667525.1. NCBI lineage: Eukaryota > Viridiplantae > Streptophyta > Magnoliopsida > Asterales > Asteraceae > Glebionis > Glebionis coronaria. The sequence goes on from CM046874.1 coordinate 495,314,518, forward strand.
TTAAAGTTTGAAGATTTGGAAACTTTGGTCCCTCTACTTTGGAAGACTTGTCATATTATACCCTTGTGAACACTCAAATTACACATTGGGTCCCTAATATTTCAAGTATATACATAAATGGCCCTTGAAGATATCCAAATGTGCAAAGAAAGTCCTTATGTAAAGTTTTGAAAAACAACATGCCAAAAATGACAAGTATAACAAAGTTCTTTTCAAAGGAAAGAAGGTGTATGGCTGTTTAATACAACATGAAAGAATGAAGAGAGTTCAGGGACTTGTTTTGCCCAGACATAGAAACATCACCCTCCACTCCTAAGCCTCCACGTCACCCACTCCACTCCCCTTAGCCAATCACAACACACCCTTCTCCCACATCAGCATTCCACCATCAAGTTTTTTTTAATTAACTAAATCAGTTTTTAAACTGATTATAGTATATTAATTTGGGGCGCCAAACAGATACTATTCACCACCTTCCCCCTAATCCTTCTTAATCCCAGGAGATAAACCCTAATCCCCAAATCCCCAAATCAAAGGGTTTTGCCCCAATACCTTCCAGAACGTTGATTAATGTCAACCTCAGCTAAACCCACTCACCTAAACCCCTTCCAACACACCCACATGGCCAACTCAGCTCTCCCCTGACCCATCACTTTCGTCCCAAAAATCAAAATGGGACAAGATGAACGGCTATGCTCTCATACTTGGACCCAAAGCTATATTAAACGTCCAAGATCACTTATACCTTGCTGGCATTCACAAGACTCCAACAAAATCACATGGGATGATTCTTGACTGAAAATTCAAGACTTTGACTAAGGGCAAGATTGGAAAAACAGTTAGCTAGGGTTTTAGTTCTAGATAGTTCATCTTTCTGTTATAAATAGGGGTGTGATGTGCCCCTATTTTTCTTTGTTCCAGTTTTGTATAAAAGTTTTTAAGAAATTAATGAAAATGAAATTTTAATTCTTTATGCAATCTGAGTTCCATTTCAAATATGTTTTTAGTGTAATTTAGCTTAAAGTTTCACGTTTTATGCAAGATTGGTTAAGGTCTCTTTAGTATTAATGTTCCAAGGATTTTCAAGAAAAATTCGTTTTTCATAGAATTTTGCAAGAGTTTTTTCAACAGCTTGAATTCAAACCCAAATGAAGTGAAAGTGGAATGAGGGTTTGATTTCAGCTTTCATCAAATCTTTTTGCCAAGATTTGGTGAAGTTTAAAGTTATTTGGTTTGAAAAAAAAAATATAGCATCTTATTTTGTCTTATACTTCATAAGCTCATAAGCTTTAAGCAGCTTAATCCATAAGCTAGCTTATAGCCTATACGCTTGAATCTCAGGTCACTATTTGTGTTTGCTTTTATTTTGGCAGGTTACAGTAGCATCAAGCAACCATCATTCCATTTCCATTTTTTTTCTTGTTTGAAGACATTTTGGCCTTGGGTCCTTCTTGGATTCCAACAGCAGGCCCTCTCTACCGATCTATACATCATCATTAAGCTCTCAAAAAGGGAAATAAGGATGGCATTCAGCTGGTAAGAGGCTTGAATCCCTTATTCAACTCCTTTTTCTAAGTTTATTGAATTTGTGTGGATTTGTGTTTTACTTGTTTCTAGGGTAAGTTATTTGTTGGTTCGTGTTTATTTGTGTGTTATTTGCATGTTAGAATAAATAGAAACCAGTTTGAGTTGATTTGATAGGATTTAGACTAAAAATATTTGGTATTCAGAAAGTTAAGGGGGTGTTTGGATTTGGGCTTTTAGGTTAAATTGGTGACAAGTTTAAGCTTAAAACTGATTTGAACACATCTCATATGTTAGTATTAGGAATTGTCATTAGTTGCCTTTGAGTTTGGTAGAAGAAAGAAGTGAATTGGTTCTTATTTTCTTAAAACTGCTTAGATAATCAGTTAGTGCCTCTTTAAGCATGATTTAGTGGAAATCTGCCTTAAAATCTAGTTGATCAGTAGTGTATAGATCAATATAGGGCTTGTTATTAGAGGTGTGTGATTTAGTGAGTTATTGTGCAAGTATTTGGCCTTTAAAAATCTGCTTGAGTGTCAATTGAACCAGCAATAGTCCATCAGACCCCTTTCTGACTTGCAGTAACTGTGATTGTGCATCGTGTGCTTAATATTTGTGAACAAGTTGTGTTTTTTGTAATTTTTGTGACTCCCCACAACCCAACTGGTTGTGGGGGTGCCAATCCTTGTCCAAGAAACCAACTCAAGCTCAAGTTATAGCCAAGAAAAGCACCAGACCTGTTTACTATCATTGTCAGTAGGAAAGAGGTTTCCCCTGCTAGTTGTTTAGTTCCCCCTGCTTAGCTAAAAGACAGAAAGTGACCAAGTGTCACTATCACATTTTGATTTTTTTTTTGTCTTTAATGGACTAAATTAGGTTTTAGACTTTGATTCTTTTTCCATTATTTTTCTTTTTTAATTTCTGATTTTTCAGTATAATTTATTTTACAGTTACTGTTCATTTGGTATTTTTTAGGTTTAATTGTTATTTTTTAATTACTTTTAATTATTCTGTTTTTGTCTTTTAGTGGTAAAATTCAGTATTTTTTAGTTTTCAAATTTTTCTTAGATTTAGAAAATTAATTTAAGATTTTTAGTTTAAAAATATTTTACTATTCACTTTTTAATTAATTTTTAGAATTAATTTAGCTTAATTAGGGTTTTATTATTAAACTGTTTTGTCTTTAGTGCATAATTTTACTTTTTTCAAACTTTTTCATTTTTCTACTGTTCATTAGTGTAATTTAGGATTTTTAGAGTTGTCAAATTAACTTTGGCATTATTTTATTATTTTTTTATGATTATTTTAGTTTAAAAAATAGTTTTTAGTGATTTAAAAATAGAAAATTAGTTTTTAAAATTTAGAAAAAAGTACTTTTTAGTCATTAAATAATATAAGTTAGTTATTAGTTCAATAAAATAATATTTTGGGCATTTTGTTAATTATATTTAATTTTAGGGCTTTAATTAGCATTAAAAATTGAATATTTAATTAATAAAAGGTTTTAAAATATATTTGTTGGATTTTTATTCTTATTTATATTATTTAAGACTTAGTTTAATATTTTAATTAATTTTTAGGTTTAATTTTTAATTTTGTCGCGTTTTACGTATTTACGTTCGCGTTTTACGTCAACGTCGTAGTTTAAATCGTAGTCGTAGCTCGTCTTTACTTTTTCTCTTCTAAACCAAAAACGTCACTAATCCAAACATTGTTATTTTATATATTGGCTCATTAATACACACACCTCCTTCGAGAACGAACTTGGAATTTATTCGTCTTCACGGTTTTCCTAAATCGTGTCGATTAATACTTACCGCATTTATACTCGTCTTTCCTAAGACTTGTATATAAAAACCTACATCAAATTTTTGGCGCCGCTGCCGGGGAGGTGTTTAGCATGCCATTATTGTTAGTATCGTGTTTGTGTGAGTAGTGCGTTTTTGCTTTTCATTTTTGGAAGGCGTACATAAACGTACATACTCATTTTTGTTATTTTTCATTACTATATTATATTATCCAAATAAATCGTGTTTAATTTTCCTAAATTAAACACACAATAATCTTTTACTATATTGTAGATATATTGGTTTTCGTTTTTCTTGTGAATATATTATTACTATATTGTATCTACGTAAGAACAATAAAAATACAAGTACTCCAAAAGCGTGAAAACGCAACCTTGATTCGGGATTTCATCACTCGATCATTGTATTCGAATCCAAAGCAAAAGTTTAAAGGCAAAATAGATAAATACTTTCGTGAGGCTTAATTTCAATTAACACAAACTATAAGGTGGGTATAAGGCGGTTGTATTTCACGACCTAAAGGAAAAAGGCTCTTAAGTGCTTCGCGCCGCCTCGTTTCCTCTGCTTGCTTGTGCGTGTTTTGAGAAAGAGAGCTAATCGAGGGTTTGCCACCCAAGTATTATCTACGTATATTATATTTGCTTGTGTTTTCAAGATTAAACCCTCTTGAACGTTTTGGTGTTCCACCAACGTTCTAAAGTCATCGAGAACGTTCACTCCACGTGATCGTTTTCATTCTTTGAGGCTCCTTTAATCGAGAAAGTTGATTCGAGGAGAGATTTGTAGATTTGTGTCTACGTAATACATCCAAAAAATCCAAAAAAAATAAATTAAAATTAAAAAACAATCAAAAACCAAAAAAATTGAAAAAAATCGAAAAACCGCAAAAAGAATCTTCTTTGCTACCACCCATTCTACGCTTAGTGCATGCGCACTCGATCGAAGGATTATTCCAATTCTAGTGAAGCTTCGAATCGACGCAATCGTAATCGAAGGAATCGACGACGTAGACGAGAATTAGAAACCGACGTTCCTAATATCGTTGTTGAAGAGACCGTAGAGGAGATGGCCGACAATCGTTCTATGATGGAATTGCTCCAAGCGCCCACCAAGGGTTATGGAGACGCGATCGTAATTCCCGCTATCGAAGCGGAGAATTTTGAGATTAAGAGCGGAATGCTTTCGTTGATCCAAGCTACGAAGTTTCGTGGTCGTGAAGCCGATAATCCTCATGACCATATTCGGAATTTTGATCGTCTTTTAGCCACAAGCAAGTTTAAGAACGTCGACACCGATGTCGTCAAGCTTATGCTTTTTCCTTACTCGCTCGATGGTGCCGCCAAGGATTGGTACGAGAAAGAGCCACCTAATTCCATAGTTACGTGGAAGGATCTCGTTTCCAAATTCGTTAATTATTTTTTCCCACCGTCTAAGACAACGTTTTCAAAAATGAAATTACGAATTTGAGAAAAAACCGAACGAATCTTTTAGAGACGCGTGGGATCGCTTTAAGGAATTGCTTAGGCAATGTCCTCACCATGGTTTTTCCGAGTTGCACCAAATCGATACGTTTTACAACGGTCTTAATTTTCACGAACAAGACTCGTTGAATTCCGCCGTCGGTGGCAACTTTTTGTGTAAGACTCCGAAAGATGCATTGATAATTATCGAAAACCGATCCAAGGTTTACCAACTCCGCAACGCACCGAGTGTTGCCAATGTCGCCAATGTTAGTAGTTCTAATCGCGACATTGAGAGAGTTGATGCGAAAGTCGACAAGTTGACGAATGTGTTTACGTCTTTTCTCGTTGAGATGCAAAAGAAAGACGCTCCCGCTACGGTGAAAGCGGTTGAGGTTTCGTGTACGTTTTGTGGTGGACCTCATAATTATTACGAGTGTGCGGCTACGGATGGCCAAACGTCTAATGTGAGTGCGTTAAATGGAAACAACAATTTTTCAAATCAAAATAACGCGGGTCCATCACAACAAGGAAATTATAACCAAGGCAACAATTTTCAAAATCGAAACAATTTTCAAGGAAATAATCAACAAGGAAATTTTTCGAATCAAAATCAAGGAGGTTATAATCAAGGTCGTAATATAACTTGGCAAAATCGAGACAATAATCAAAACTCGAATTTTTCAAACAACAACAATCAAGGCAACAATTTTTCAAGTGGTAATCAAGGAAATTTTCAAAGAAACAATCAAAACCAAGGGAACTTTAATTCAAATCAAAATAGTTCGTCAAACGATTTTCAAAATTACATGAAAACGAATGAGGCTAATATGAGACGATTAGAGGGAGAAATTGGTACTTTGAAAAACGACTTTTCTAATACATTGAAATTGCAAAACACGAAGATTGAGCAAGGGCAAATTGATATTAAAAAGATGTTTTCGGCCATAATGAACAAGTCCTCGGGTGCGTCATCGAGTTCGTTACCTAGTGACACCGTTGCAAATCCGAAGGAACAATGCAAAGCCGCCTCGTCTCGTGAGAAAGGTCGTGTGATTACCCCTAACCTTGAAGAATTCCGTGTTGTTTATCCCTCTCAACCCTCGACTTCTTAGACGTCTTCTTGTTCTAAAGTCGATGGGGTGAACGTGGCGACCAAGGAAAAGAGTGCACACCCTCGTGTACCTCAAATTCCATCCACGTTTCAAAAAGAGAGCTTTGTCGACCTTACCAAAGTAACCCTTGAAGAAACTTGTGCTTCGATCCTTCTTAAAAAACCCAAAAGGCGTATGCCGAGAAAGGAAAAGGATCCGGGCCAATTTCTACTACCTTGTGATTTTTCCGAGATTGAGGGATGTTTAGCCCTTGCCGATTTAGGTGCTAGCATCAATCTCATGCCTCATTCTCTTTGGAAATTGATGAGATTGCCTTCCCTTACCCCCACGAACATGACAATCGAGCTTGCAAATTGTACACCGTTAATACCAATTGGAATAGCCGAGGATGTCTATGTTAGGATTGGAAAGTTTGTTTTTCCTGCGGATTTCGTTATATCCGATTATGAGTGTGACCCTAAATGTCCCATAATTTTAGGCCGACCATTCTTATCGACGGCTCGAACCGTAATCGACGTTCACGAGGGGAGACTTACTATGAGATATGGGGATGAGAAAATAGACTTTTTCGCTAGAAAATCCCAAGGGTTTAATGAGAATGAAAAAACCGAGGTTTCAAAACCTAATGATTCAAATTCTAATGATTTCAAAATGTTTACTTTAGCGGAAAGAATGAAGCTTGATGCATGTTTTGAAAGAATTAAGAAAAACGGTTTTAAAGATGATGATTTTAATGATAAAGAATACGTGTACCTAATTCAAAAGGGTATGTGTAAATTTATGGATGAAAACTCACTTTGGGATGTTTTTAGCGAAACAAGTGAAACACCAATTCCGAAGGGCGACGTTAGTGCCATCACGACAAAGACCAATATGGGCTCGTCTTCACCACCTTCGAAGGACCACGTCTTTGAGGCTTCAACTTCTAACTCCATCTAAGTGCCTCCTTTGCCTAGCCCAACACCCGTTGAGGCTAAAGGGTTTATCGACATCGATCCTCTCGTCTTAGAAAAGTCACCTAAGCATAGTCATTCGACTTGTAAGACCATGGTTGTGAGTGCTCACATTGACTCTTTCTTTGACGATGACGATGGCGATTTTGCCGAGATTGATCACGTACTTCGAAATCCACGTGCAATTTTTGATTCTCCTAAAAAGAAACATGTGAAGTACGATGATTATGAGTTCAATCCCGAGATTGAGGAAATCATTGAACGAGAGCTAGCTCTTATGCCTTCACTTCCACCTACGAGTGAGGTCGATCTTTCCAAAATCGAGGATGAACTAAATGAGTTGGAACGTCTTATTTTCGATGACGAACCAACTCATGTGACCACTAAGAATCCAATTATCGAGGAGTTACCTAATCAACACTCCTCATTTGAGAATGACGTTTACCACATTCGTGAGGATCTAACTTATCAACGATCCCTACAAAAGAATGATGGTTTCGTGCTTGATCGAGATCTTTTTGAGAGAGTTTCTAAGATACTCAAGGAGGGGAATGACAAACCTTGGTTTGACAAGCCTATCTTTGATGAAGAAATCGATGAGATCGACGTTCATGAGGATGACGAGTATGTTGACCCCGAGGGGGCGGTGTTCTTTATTGACAAACGTTTTGAGAACTTATATAATCCGCCACCCCCTCCCACCAATGACTTAAATGTGAGGATTTTTAGCGCGACTAATTTTCAATTTGACACGCCAAATATTTTCGACATTATCAAATCGGGTTTTCATAAAGAGTTTTTAAACGATGAAAAAGGAAAATATTTTAAAAATGTTTTAAAATATTTTTCTACATGTTTAACTCCGTCATCACCGCGTTTTATGAGTGCTACCACCTCGTCTACTCCTTTTGACGATCGTGTGTGTGGTTTTAGTGTGGGGGAAGCCCCAAATGTTCCCTCGCATTTCTCCACCGAGGACGAGATTTACGATCCCGGAATTACTTGTAAAGGGAAATCTCGGTCTTCCACCGATGCAATAAATGGAAAATCTTTTCGTTTGCTTGGTGTGAGTCTACCTCGAGTAGCTCATAAGTTTGACTTACCCATTGCCCCACCTTTCTACTTCTCATCTCTTTTCTTCTACCCCATTGGGGTTCGTGTTGAAGTAGCGTTGTTTCGTCTTTCATCCGAAAACGAAGATGCTATCTTTGACCCCGGTATACGTTTATCGGGTTTTTAAAGTACTCCATGTACTTTTGGGCCTTGTTTATCATGTAATCCCCACCAAAAATGACCAAACCATGATTATCCCTAAATGATCACATTTATGGGGATTCGAGTCGAGCTTTTGACTCGGTTATAAAAAAAAGGTGCCTCGTGGGGGATTCTCATGCTTATCCTTGTATATATTATTGCTTTCTTAGATTAATGTAACGAGGGGACTTGTGCTCTTCCTACCTTTGTTTCGTGGTTGTTGTGATTGTGATTCATTAGGTTCATCGTCATCATTGAAGCCTCTCGTGTTCGTTTTATGGATCACTCGAGCTTCGATCGTTGCCTTTGGAGATTCCGATATCCGATGATATCCTTTTATGTTCTAACGTTTATCTTATTAGCATAATTCATAAACGGCTTTTAGGTTATTCGTTTTACCCTTTCCATGCTCGAGATTAAGCATTCGACTTCGTCTATAGTATGGGGGTGTTTACACCCCTAGACTCGAAACATTGAGGACAATGTTTAGTTTTAGTATGGGGGGGTGAGTAGATACTTCACCTTGCTTACGTCACCACGAAATCCAATTTTCATCTTTTTGTTATCGTTTTGTTGCAAATAAGGCTAAAAATGGCCAAATTTAAAATTTTTCTAGCTTTTCATAAGTGTTTAAGACACGAATGTAGGTTTTCCGATGGTGAGAACGAGAGTAATTTTTGACTCGACCGTGCGTGTTGAGCACTTAGCTTCGATTCCTTAACTTTTTAGGCTAAGTCTCTTAAGTGAGGACGAGAAATGATAGAGTTATTTATAAGTCTCGTAATCGTCGCGATCTTATGTGTAGTAATTATTAGCTTATTCTCCCCACACTTTTGCATAATAAATTGTTAATAAATATTGATTTGGCGGTTTAGTCACTATTGTTGGTTTCTAATTTGTTTTGGTAGCTTCCATGTAATTAAATTGGGAAAACATTAAGGTATCGCCAGCGTCACGGTTTTGAAGTATTGGCACCCGAATAATCGAAAGCTTCACCTAATAATAAGATTTCAAGTGCTCACCTAAATTAAGCAAAAATTTGAAGCTCCCAAGGCCGAAAAATCTATGCCCAAATTGAAAGTGAATCAAGCCTTAATCTTCGAAGCTTTAAAGATCCAAAATTCGCTTTAGCGTGAGGATATACGTCTTTGGCTAATAAAACCACCGATGAGGCGGATAATAAAAGGCAAGGCAAGACCGAAGTCATAATAAAAGCTTCATGGCGAAGTTGAATAAAAGATGGAGGTAAACCAAAGATAATAAGGCCCTCCCGTTAGGGGGCGTATAAAAGTCTTGGTAATAAGTCTCATGTTCAAAACCGTTATAAAACCGTGTTTATCGATCCTTCTTGTTGACTTAATTTTTTGACATCGTTGTCTATTGGGGTGAATTATTAATTTAATGATTTTGGTTACACCGTTAAGTTTCTATTTTTAGACTTAATCTCTATTCACGCATAAGTCAATGATGTATCCTCGTGATCATTAAGACAAAATAAAATATAAGAGATACCAAGTAGGAATAAGGGAGTTTAGGTTCGTAATTAACACTCATGAGATGTGTTCGTGTTGCTAACTTATAATAACAATGATCTCGTTACACGCTTAGCATGGAATTGGGTGAAAATCGAGGACGACGAAATTATTTCTAACGAAGCATTCACGTGTTCTTGTTCTATGATCCCAAAAGTCACGTTCTCGTGATGAAAACAATACATTATGTCTAAAACGCGTGTAGTAGTTTATTTAAATTTATGTCTTGAATAAAAATCATCATAAAATGAATTTTGGAAGTGCTACGATACTTAATTCTAGCATTGCGTGGGGACACGGCAATGGTTTAGTATGGGGGAGTGATGAGACTGTATTTATACATAGTCTCATCGTCCAAATCGGGCTTAAAACGCTTAAATATCATCAAAATACCCAAAATATGCTTGTGTTTGTTCATTGTGTATTTCAGGTACGGATATCGTGAATTCACCAAAAGATTACAAGAATAGAGCAAAAACGAACACGGGAAACGAAGCCGCACAAAGAACCGGACCCAAATCCTGAATTTCCAAAATAGTCCTTGAAGAATTGAAGATTGGCAAGTTTGGTCCCTCAACTATTGAAGACTTATCACAAATGACCCTCCACTATTCATTTGTACAAGTTACATCCTTGAAGTTTGAATACATGTGCAAGAATGGCCCTTGAATATAGTCAAAATTTCATAAATGATCCTTATATTAAGATTGGAAAATCATGGTGCCAAATTTGACAAGTGCTTTAAAGTTATTTCAAAGGAAATTGGGATTGAAAGGCTGTTATTACAAAGTGGAAACAAGTAGGAACTTGAGGGGGCTTTCCTGGCAGACAACAAAACCCCACCAGCCATTAATATCTTGCCACATCACCAAACCAAACCCGGGTACAACCCAAACCCTACCCACGACCCAACCAAGCCCAGAACCCTACCCACACCCCGTAACCAGTTTTTAATTGGTCAAAACAAAGTCAAATCCCCCACTTACCATTTTAAACTCGTTTTTTAAGTGGGAAACGAGTACTGTTTATCACCACGTCCCCTAAATTCCCCTAATCCTATATCAAGAACCCTAATCACGTTTACCACCAAACCTAAGGAAAAATTCAAATTACTTTTACCTATCCACTATTAACCCCACACCCAACTAAACCCACAGCCCAGAAAATGACTCTTTCACCTTTTGTCCCCTCCCCTGCTACACAACTCACGTGTCACTATACATGCTTGACCACATCAACGGTTATTACCACTTTTCTTGTTCCCAAAGAAATATTGGACGACCAAGATCGATATAACACAGCTCATCAAGCCTGGCAATCACATGACACCAAGATTGACCAAGAATTTGAAGAATCTTCAAAGGGCAAATTCGTACTTTTAGCAACTAGGGTTTAGTTAATTGTATTTTTTATTTATTTACATTCTAGAATAGTCTGATAGCTAGTATAAAAAGGGGTGGCTTGTACCCCTTTTTCTTTGTTCCAGTTTTTATGTAATTTTCAAAACTTATTAATGAAAATGAAATGTTTTTAATATTGCATATTACTGAGTTCCTTTTATCTGTTTTCTAGTTTAAAGTGCAAGTTAGTTTAAAAAGTCTCCAAGTTCTTAGTTTTTAAACACGTTTTCAGAAATTCAGTTTTAAGTTTTTTTCAGAAAGTGTTTTAAAAGCTTGGATAAATCTTTTGGGGAAGTGAAAGTGGAACTAAAAGATTTAATCCAAGGTTTTGTTTAAGTGTTATCAAAGATTTTCAGAGTGGTGGTTTCATAAGGATTTCAAGAAAAATCATTTTCAAGTGTTTTATTTTGCTAACCAGTTACTGTAGCATAAGCCACAAGCTTGCAGCTTGTGGCCTATTGCCTACTTGAAGTGTGTTTGTGGGTTTTGTGGTGTTGTGCAGGCAAGAAGACCAAGTACTCTCATCCTTCTCACCTCAATCATTTCATTTCATTTTTTTTACCCTTGAAGATATTGTTCTCCCTGGTTCTGTTGTTGAACCTCAACAGGGATTCTCTACAAGCTCTCCATAAGCTCACATGAGCTCAAAGTAAATTGATTAAGGAAGGCATCAGCTTGGTATGGCTTGAACCCCTTTTTCCATTTTTTTTTAGTTTTATGTGAAGTATGAGATTTGTGAGATAAATGTTGTATGCTAGATAATCTTTGGATACTTGTTTGATTAAGCTTATTTAGTGATAATATGCATGTTTAGATAGGAGAAATCAGTTTTGTTGGCTTTAGATTAGAATTTGTTTGAAAATTTTTAGTTACTGAATTTTAAGGGGTGTTTGGGTCTGCTTATTAAGTCAAGTAGTTGTCATTTATTTGGTTTAAAAATAGCTTAAACACACTCAAGGGGTTGTTATTAGGTAGTGGTAGTGTTTGGTTTTCAGTTTGGTAAGGATAGAGCAAGTTTGCATGATATCACTTTGGTAAATATAGCATAAACTCAGCAAATGCATTTGTCTGCCTAATTTTAGCTTAAATTTGCCCATCAAGCTTGTTGGTTGTTAGATTATAGGACCACTTAGGGTTTTAGATTAGTTGTAAGTAGCTTGGTTGTCATTTGTGCAAGAATTGTGCCTTTGAAATTCGTCCTAGAACCAATTGCACCAGCAAAGTCCATCAGACCCCTTTCTGACTTGCAGTAACTATGATTGTGCATTGTGTGCTTAATATTTGTGAACAAGTTGTGTTTTTTGTAATTTTTTTGACTCCCCACAACCCAACTGGTTGTGGGGGTTCCAATCCTTGTCCAAGAAACCAACTCAAGCTCAAGTTATAGCCAAGAAAAGCACCAGACCTGTTTACTATCATTGTTAGTGGGAAAGAGGTTTCCCCTGCTAGTTGTTTACGTTCATGACACTATTCACGTTCATGATCGAATCCTAGCATACGATGTTACGTTCATTTTTCATTCTGGGGAGTTTTGCAAGAATTTGAGAGACCGGACTCAAGTTTAGTATAACTCTCTATCCTCAGATAGGCGTTTCACGTCGCATTCCACGTTTCATCTTATAGCGTTTGGCGTTAACACCGCTGTATTCCATGTTCAAAATATGTTTCACATGTCATGTTCATTCCATGTTCTTCATATCACGTTCACGATATGTTACACGTATCATTGATCACGATATGTTAACTCTTACTACACTCACCATATCTCCACGTATCACGTTCAAAATTTGTTCACGTATCACGTTCACAATTTTCACGTACTACGTTTCAGTATGTCTCGCGCATCATTTCTAAGACTGTACTATTATCTGTTAGTTTGGGTTTTTTGCATCATAACGTTTCATCTACCCTTGCACGTTAGTTCTTATTCCCTCGATCAAATTCAGAAGGATCTATCTTACGTTTATGACCATGAACTTTTACGTGTTGTCAAGTCAAGGTCAGGAAGACCAAGATTTATCATTTGGGTCACGATCTTGTAGAGGAACTGTTCTAAGAGGGAAGCCACTTGGAAACGGACGAGTCCATCCGGATTTTATCCTCTCATTCTTCCATAATTTAGTTATATTATTTCAGGCACGTCACGTTCCACGTCCATACTCTTTCCGTTTACTTTATCTATAATTCGCGGACGAATTATTATTTTTAGGGGGAAGAGTTGTAAAACCCGCATACTTTTACCATGAACAGTACACTACGTAAACATACGAACCTATTAAAACTTACTAATGATGTCACGTACACGTATCACGAATATTGAATCCAGAAATTACGTACGTGTTATTACACGATAATTATTTCGTACGTGTTAATACACGATAATTATTAACTATAATGAATAAATCACGAGTATATAATCACGAACATTTAACATTATAATCGCGTATATTAATTAGACGCGACGAGTAATTACGTATATTAATTACGTACGGTAAGTAATTACGTATGTGATGATTATTATTAATATATGACATGAATTTAAGTATAGTAAGTAAAACCACAAAATAATAAATCACGTCAGTTAAATCACGCGACACGAATATTTAAAATGACTATTACTACGTATAATATTATTGTGAATGTACGATATGGATTTACGTAGAACATGTAAAAATATAACAAGAATGATACATGACACTGGAAAATCCCGAACACGCATAAGATTAACAAGCTTCGAAATTTAAAGCGTTTGGTGTATGCATTTTGCACTAGAGGGATTAGAAGGACTAAAAGTAAAGATAAAACATGGGCTCAAGGCCCAATGTTACCCTAGGCCGACTAAAAAAAATAAAAAGAACGGAAGGAGTAACATATATACAAGTATTAAGGAAACATTATCCCAAAACCCTAAACATAAAAACAGACCGATCGTTTTTTCTTCTCTGTTCCTTATGCTGTCGTTTCAAGCACACGAACCAAGAATGATGGACGTTGGTTTTACGATTCTGGAAAACAAGTCTGTTTCGTGAGTTGTGTCTTGTATTCTAAACCCTAAAACGCATTCTATGTAATTCTAAACCTTTTCTTTATCTTTTTATTACTTATTAAACAGGAATACATTAAAAGATCATGATCATGTTATTAAAACGTGGGTAAAACGAATTAGATTAAGGGTTCGGGTTCGGATTGCACACAAACCGAGAGTCCCAGACTCTCGGTGGGCTGTTTGCTCCATCAGCCGCAAGTCTGCAGCCAGTAAGGGTGCGTTTGGCTTACCAGTGGCAGCAGCAGGGGCTGTGTTTGGCAGACAGTGGGAACCGAAAGCTTTATGCTCCCAGTGGGAATTTGACTAGAGCAGGGGAAACCGGCTATTGTCGGTGGCAGTAACACCACTACCAGGGGAACTGGCAGATTGGGGGGGGGGGGTGTTTGGTTTTTGATTTAGGACAGACTTAAGGGTGTGTTTGGTTTTAGTTTAAGGGCAGGATTAAGGAGCTTTTGGTTCGGCTTAAAAATAAAACACGGGTTTAGTCACAAGAATCTTTTCTACTAGTCACATTTTTATTCAAGCTAAATTATTTTTTTACAAGTGACATTTTGCAAGTATATTTTAGCGAGAGAATTAAATTAATTTAAAGCATGACTTAAAATTAACTTAATTTAATCAAGACTTGGGTTATATTTATATTTGGATAAATAATACATGTTTTTAGCCTAAGTATTTTGTTATACAGTTTTAGGCTATAGTTTTATTTTAATTAATTAATTAAAATATGACATGTAATTAATTTAGTTAATCATGGACTTAGGTTATATGCTATTATGTAATAATACTTGTTTTTAACCTAAGTATGTAATTATTTATTTTACACTATAGTATAATTAATTATTAAACATGACATATAATTAATTAATAAACATGGACTTAGGTTTATTATTATTATTTAATAATACATGATTCTAACCTGAGTAATTATTTATTTAATTTAGACTATAGTAATTAATTAATTATTAAAACATGACATATAATAAATTAACTTTCATGACTTAGGTTATATTAATATAAATATTAATACATGTTTAACCTAAGTATTATATACACTTTAATTTAATTAAATCATTATTATATTTAATTAAATCATATAACCTATAGTTTATTTTATTAGCATGTTATGATTAATAAGCTATACCGTATCACATGACTTATGATATTTAATTCAGCTTAATTCTAAATATGGAAACTTTCTAATTCAGGAAACTTACTTTTTTTGAAAATTTCTATTTTTAGAAACTGATCTATTTTAAGAAGTTAATATATTTTGGGAAACTTTCTATTTTAGGAAACCTGCTATTTTTAGAAAGTTACTTATTATTACACAACAAGTATAAAAATACAAGAAATACAAGTAATACTTAATCAGACTATACATAATACATGATAAACACATCATAATGTTAAAATCAGTTAAACATGACATGAACATATAAAACAAGCTAAGACATGATATAAAACCAGTTACGTACCCAGTAATCAGAATACTTATACACGTATATTATCTATATAGCATTAGAGAGATCGAAGTAGGACTCTCTTCCGTTCGTCTTCTTCGTTCACTGGACACAAGGTACGGATTCTCCGTCCTTTCAGTATGGAGATTCTTCCTTATTAGGATTCCCCGTGTGCAGCCAACTATTTTCCCAGTATATGTTTTATATGTTTTGATTTGCTTATGTTTAATTTAAAATGCCTATGCCATATACATGCATGACTAGTTTCACCTAGTTATGGAGGTACCATAACCATAACACTGGAGGCACCAGTGTTTTGACTTCACCACGGCGGAGTGATAGCTCGTGGCGTCCCTTTCAGCTTTTGGCCATATTATTATTATCATGTGGGGCGTATGGGTGCATCGTAGGTTACATGTTTTACAGATTATTCAGGTGAATGGGGTGTGTGCCTTGCATCCTTCACAAGGAGCTGATCCCTCCTACCCAAACTTATATTAATTAGAGGCAGCCCCTCTAATTGCATGACGAGGTCACCCCTCCAAGTATTCATGCACGATGATATTTCATGACCTATATTGGCTAATGGTTAACATGTTAAACAGTTTTCATAAGATAAACATAAGGCTTTTCAAACTATCAAAAAAACAGTGTTATTAAGTTATTACCAGGTTTTCCAGGACTTATTCATTTCCGCTGCTATATGTTTTACATGCTTATATTATTCATTCCATGCTTGTATATCCGTGCACTGAGCGTTATGCTCAGCCGTTACTTTCCTTTCCATGTACCAAAACGACATGTACCTAAGGACAGACTCGAGCGTTTGGAGGACGTGCATAGGATGGAAGCTGCCATAAACTTCTTCTCCTTTTGCCTTCATATACTTATGCTTGTTTAGCCTTTCATTCATTTCATTTACTTTATTTATGTTTTGGGCTTATTTTGGGAACCGATGTTTGATTTCGGTTTTCCCTATGGTCATGTATGTTTACTACATATTACCTTGCATGTTTTAATGACACGCCATCATTACGCGTAACAGTCCACTTATCAAAGTGGGGTGTTACAGAAATGGTATCAGAGCGCATAGCTATAGAGAACCAGATCTAAAACTAAAATTTTTAAATACTAAAAATTTATAACTGGACTATAACTGAATTTAAAAATAAATGTTTACAAAAAGTTTGATTTTTGGGGAACCCTTATAGTTAGGCATACACATATAGAGCATACATATTGTGTGAGCTAACTGCGCATTGATGTATGGCTTTTGCTATATGATCATCTAAGTACCTACGTAATTTTGATTACACTACTGCATGCATACATAATCATCGCATATGCATCTTTGAAAATTTTTTGAATTTTGTAAGCTAATACTTACTCAACTTTGAAATGCTATTATTTTCAGATTATCATGACGTCACCGACTATTGTGACTACCTTTGACGCTCTCATGACTCTGGCTGCTGCACCCTTATCATCGACATCCGTACTACACGGACTTGACTCCGACACAGAGTCCCGATACCACCCGACAGAGGGAGTTATTGTGTTGACTGATTCTCCTACTCCATCGCCACCAGTCGTACCTATTTCCCCACTTAGGGAACCAGACCAGGTTGTACCTACCCTACTACCTCTACCACCACTCTCTACTCTCCATACCTACCCCACTAGAGCTTTGCCACCTCGCAAGAGGAGGCACACCTCTACTCATGTCTCCACATTCGAGATAGGATAGGGATCGGGAACCAGACAGGCAACACCCAACACTATCCAGGCGCAACTTGATGCGCTTACTGCTAGACAGGCACAGGATACTGCTCTTATCCATTATTTGCTATGCGTGGACCATCAGGGACGCGCGGTACTTCAGGAGAGACTTAACACTCCCTACTGGTCCATGGCTACTGAGTCACAGGGTGCATAGGGTTCTTGGACGACTATCCAGAACAACATGTAGTGGATACTTGAGGAGAACTCTATTCTCCGCCATTACTTATCACTTCTCGAGGGTCATCAGTACGAGACCCACACTGTTGTTTTGACCTAGGAGGAGACCTTCAGGATCTTCTTCGACTTGGCTGAGATTCGTCATCAGGGGACGATCGGAGAGACAGACTATTTGAGGAGTACCGACACTACTCGCCAGATTCAACGTTTGAAGGCTCTCCAACTTACTAGAGATACCAGAGATGCCATGATCGTGTTGCAGGATAGTCAGGCACCTATAGCACCAGGTGCACCGGCCGCACCAGCAGGCAGCCACACTAGTGTAGCTTAGATATCTTTGTATATCATGTCAAGCATTGAGTTGCATCTCAGCTCGCATGATTTAGGACTTTTGTACTGTATCTCTTATTTTTCTTTTTCATTTGTATCCTTAGCACCTAACCATAGTAGGTAGGTTATCTTTTGTTGTACTAAAAACATCTGTACTACTATTTCAGACAGGCATGTTGTATCCCTGTGTAAGATCGGTTGTACGTGTATGATATTGTTATTTTGCGAGAAATGACTTGTACCAACATTACTCTATTATCTCTTGTAGTTATATTATTATGAACTCTTAACAGGTTATCCAATATGTTGTGAATTCTAAGCATACATTTTCCATGCAATTTAATATAACCACCATATTGATCAACTAATAAATCTCATCCTTGTGTATTATAGAAAAATGGCACAAAGAGTTACTCGACAGAATCCCAGAGCTGCTCCCACAACAAATATTTTGGAAGCACAACTTAGAGTGCTTATCGGTCAACGCATTGCTGACGCCCTAGCCGCCAGGGAAACACATCCCAGCAGAAACCAAGGCGACAGCCAAAACTCCAATGCTAGGAACCGAGTTGCTAGAGGGTGTACTTACCCTGACTTCCTAAAATGCAAGCCCAGTTACTTCAAGGGAAAAGAAGGAGTAGTTGAACTCATGCAATGGTTCAAGAGAACCGAGACTATGTTCCATATTAGTGATTGTACGGAGGAGAACAAGGTAAAATTTGCAACCTGTACACTACTAGAACACACTCTTACTTGGTGGAATTCACTGGTTGCTACCGTTGGGCATGATGATGCCTATGGGATGACTTGGACTGCAGTAAAAGAAAGACTGACCGTGAAATATTGTCCTCACGGTGAAATCAAGAAGCTGGAGATTAAAATATGGAATCTCAAGTGCACCAACTATGATATCACAGCCTACAACCAAAGGTTTCAAGAATTGACCTTGATGTGTACCAGGATGTTTCCTGAGGGGAAGGACAAGATCAAGAAGTACGCTAGTGGACTTCTAGAGTCTCTTCATGACAGTGTGCTAGCATCTCGACCCACTACAGTCGAGAGTGCCATCGAGTTCGCCACTTAACTGATGGACAAACGATGTCGTGATCATGCAATCAGGCAGTCCGAGCACAAGAGGAAATCCAATGAGAACTCCCTTAATCATCACTAGACCTAACCAAAGAGGCAGAACTCAGGGCAGATTTATAATGCTACTTTCTTAGGATCACCTCCATATGTAGACAACAAGCCTAAGTGTCCTAAGTGCGATTTTCACCACTATAGTGACACATCTTGCCGAAGGCCCAGGCAAGGCAATACCTATATTTCTATTGATAGAAATAACTCTAGCACCACCTACAGGCCCAACAACGGGAATGGTAACAGTTTTTCGTAATACTTGGATTATCTAACTATAGAGATGATTACTAGAGAGAGATAGATGAAGATGTAGAGAGAGAAAGTAGAGAGAGGTTGGAGAGAATTATGAAAGATTAGATTAGAAGTGTGTGAGATGTGTGAACCAACCCCTCCTAACATGCTAGGAGGGGGTATATATAGCCCACCCTACATGTGGGCTTCATGGGTTATATTGTTACATATTGGATCACGAGCCCATACTACGTATATATCTTTGGAGTGACCGATCCTTCCTAAATACATAAAAACGTATTTCCAACAATCTTCCCCTAAGGGAGGTCACTCCAAGTTACAATGTCCTAAATAGTCTATAGCTCGTGATCTATGTTAACAATGATGTGACCGAGACTTTCTTTGGAAAAACGTATTTCCAACAATCTCCCCCTAAGGGAGGTCACACCATTTTACAAAATCTTAAACCTAGCATACTATGCTTGAGTCTTCGATTTTGTTCTTGTGAATATGAAAGTGAGATCTTTGACTTTAGTCTTGAGCATGTTTCCTTGCCTTGACCGTGTGCATTCATCACTTGTGAAATTTGCCTTCTCGTGACTTCATGTTCCACATACTTATACCTCTTGAAAGCTTCAGAGTTTGATACAGCGGAAGACTTAACTTTTAGGCTTTCTTGAATTTGTTGAAGTATTAAGTGCATACAGTATAAGCATGTGTTGACGACTTCTTCTGGATTGTACACCGCAATGCCACCTTCTTGTTACGCTGCATAAACCAGTTAGCAACAAAACATAGACACAGATGAAATAGCTTTGAACATTTCAACCTGATTCGGTAGCATTTTACCTCCGGCCGATGAAGACCGTTGGACGGTATTAAATATCGTACTTGTGGCAGGTAGTTTCAATTAAGAACCTCCTTAACAAGATTTCGCGGGTAAACCCGTTCTCTTTACTCGATCGTCCAAAGCTGACTACGAACGTAAAGAGTGAATCATTTGGATAAAATTATCCTCATCATTGAAGCCGTCAATACATATACCTGGAACAAGTGAAATTCAATTAAGAACCGCGCCATCGTTGCTTTCCAGTTGTCACGAGCTTGATTCATATAGAATCTTGCAAGTTACCTACCTAGTGCTGTTTGATGTTAACACTAGAAGGATTTCTACTCATCACTATGAACACTATAAAGTGTCACTCTGAGTGTTCTAGCATGATCACTAAGATATTGCGTAGAGGCCTGGAACGTGCTTAAATTCAGTTAAGAATTAACCACTGTTGCTTTCCAGTTATCACAAGCTTGATTCATAAATAATCGCACAAGTCACCTACCATGAGCTTTTTGATATTCTCTCAAGAAGGATTTCCATTTTCATTGTAAATACTTTCGTATTACTCGGATGTTTAGGCAAGATCAAGAAGATTTTGCGTAGGACTCTTAATATCTTTCTTACTTTTCACAGTGTGTGAAGAAGCAAGGAATTATGAAAGTGTGTCCTAATGAGATATTTGATTATCTCAAATGGCTCTAGACTCGATCGTGCATTTTGTATTTTTAGTAATCGGAGGCTGGAGAGGAGTGCCACCATTTCAATATCAATATATTCAGAGTGAATAAATCGATAGATAATGCGTTGTCTCCGTGTGAATAAAACAAATATCTTTTGAGAGATATCTGAGTTAGCTGGGATGGGTTGTGCATTGCATCACTAGGTCCATGATGTCTTATCTTCAATATCAAATATCATTAAAAATGCTCTCAATAGCATATGTATTGACCCGATTTCTACCTAAATTGTAAGGAAGGCTACTTTCTTAACACCCTTTATCATTATAACTCTTTTTCATTCTTCAACCCATTCAAAGCTTACCATACGTCATAACTAACACCTTGTTGTGATTGTTCCAGTGCTAACTTAAGTACTTGGTCGGCTGTTTTAGCTATGGAATGTCCTTGGGAAGATTCCTCCGGTTCTAGAAGAATCATTGGACTTTAACCTATCCTACCATCCTTATGTCACCACAATCTTCACCGTCGTGAATAGAAATGTTTTGGGTAAGTGTATGTCACCATGAAATCCATTTTGATATCCAAATCCATTTTGCTCCCCCTTAACATATGCCACGATATCCGAAAACATTTCACACATGTCGGGATGAGCTATCACTTAAAGTCAAACCATTGGTGATTAATCATTTCCCATATTAAATAACATTTTCTCCCCCATATTAAAAATATTAACCCAATCGATATTTTTAATATCAATTGATTTAATAACATTTTAAGAAAATTTGGGAAGAAAAATGAAAATCCAATTATCTTCATGATTTTCACAAGCTCCCCCTCAATTTAATGAGGGTGTACTTGAAACGTAAATTAAACACGTTTTAAACACAAGTGTAAGGTATTTATCACGTGCAAAGATCATATAGGAGAATGTATTCACAAGATTAGCAATTTACGAGGTTGGACCTGAATGATGGAGAACATCATATGATAGAATCGCATGGTTCTTGTTCACGAATGTTGGTCGCCTCGTCACATCTGGAGTTATCTCTTGACACCATGTGTACGATTGATATCGTAGTTTTAACACCAATTAGTGACCTTGGCACTTTCGGAATCAAAGATTCTAAATGCTGGACAATTGCTCCCCCTCAATTGTTGACCCGTGTTCTATTGAAAGAGCTGTAGTCGCTGTTTGAGTAGTCGCATCGTTGAGTAGTAGATATCAATTGTAAATTGCTACGGTTGGTGGAGATGATAACTTCATGAAAAAAAGATTTCTCTTGTTTTAACTAATAAATGCACTGAAGCGTACATAAATCCGTGTTAGATTGTGTTATAACGTAAACACAATCCCTTACATGGTTAAAAAATAAACCATGCCCGAGAAAATTAATTCCCGTTGTTGAGTCAAAGCTTTCCGGTGAAATGCTTGACTTGAATATGAAAAGCGGGTTACTATCTAAAATAATAGCAAGCCATTTTGAGCATGTTTTAAATCATTTAAACTTCTGCCCGAACTTTATTTATAACCCCGTGTCATTATTGAATGACATTTCTAGGATCGTAAATATTATCGATTCCAGAAGACATGCTCTTTTTATCAAAACATTTTTGAACACATAATTTTGAAATATTTAGAAAAAACCTTTTGAAAAATTCTTGAAAAATTGTGTTCAAAGTTTTGAAAAACCAATTACTTGAGCTTAAGATGTTGAATATCTTACAAAACGAGATCAAGTCCGCGAAGTTGTAAACTTCCCGTTGTTAAGGATAAGTTACCATCGGCGATAAACTTTCCTTTTAACTGAAGAACAAGTCCTAAATTTATATTTACTTAGAAGTCGTTTTCATGAGCTTGACAAACTTTTGAATGTTTTAACGTAAAGCTCATGACTAATAAAGGTGAATTTCTTGTTATGAAGAAAAGTTCTCTTATTTAAAAGATACACTTTCCTTTAGTTAAAGTCTGGGGCATAATCTGAAATGTGATTATACGCCATTTTACACGAGCTTAAAACCTTTGAATAGTTTTAACGTAAGCTTGTGTCAGAGAAAATTTAATTTCTCGTTAATGAGGATAAGTTTATCATCGGCGATAAACATTCCTTTCTTTGAAGCGCGGGCTACAATCTGTCATGTGACTACAAGCCGTTGTGCATGAGCTTAAAAACTTTGAATATTTTTACTCATAAGCTCATGCCTGAGAGAAATTAATTACTCGTTGTGAGGGTAAGTTATCGTTGACAAGATAAACTTCCCTTTATTTAAAGTCTAGGTCATTGTCTGACATGTAACAATGAACCATTGTTGTTAGCTTAATCGTAAATCCCCTGAAACACTTGATTCATAGATATCAGCTTCTTCAGCAACCAACCGCAAAGAGTGTCATTAGTTGAATGGTATACATAGATTTGACCGGTTTGTTGTTGCTTTTGCTTGACTTTAGTACCTGTACTGGAATCAACAATTTGCATACTTTCACATGGGTTAGCGATATCTATTTTAGAACCATGTAGGGGTTCACAGCCAACTTTGGTAGTGCAAGAGGGAAACATCCATCCTGTAGGAACCCATTGAAGATTAAATTATTTGATAATCCTACCCGTGGGTTGCCACCTAAGATTGGATCTAGGCGACATGGTTTTCTTATGCACAGCAGAAGACTTAGCGTTAGGAAACCTGTTTCCTTTAGGAATCCCTCTTTTAGCACTTCAACTCCTTCAAGACTTTAGTAACACAAGCCACATGATTTGTCGTGAAGATACTTTTCATGAATACGGAACAAACACCGTGTTTGTGGTCCGAATGAGATCGAGAGATCCTAGTTCTTGCTTGTGTCATCTTCTTAGATGCATCTACATAATGATTCTTAGGCATGCTGTTGGACCTATGTTGTGACGTATTCTTAGAACTATACCCTAGAATCACTAGTAGCAGTCTCGTTCGTAGGTTTTGCATAGGCTGATTTGATCACATTAGGCCTAGGTAGTGGAGTTACTGGTCTAGAAATATGAACCATATCAACTTGGGTGGTAAACTGTGGTCTCGAGGATTTTGGTCGCTCGGATCTAAATGCAGTCGGTTGTCGAATGGACTGATTTTAGGCGATTTCCCTAAGATTGATGGTTTTTCAAGCTTAGTGTCCACACTAGTTCCTTTAGTTTTCCTTAATTCATTTTTCAACACAACTATGGAAAAAACCTTTTCCTGAACTTGAGCCTTTAAATCAGCATTTTCAGTAGTTAACAAGGTCATTGACTATAGAGTTTTAGACCTTATTTCTACGATAGTATTATTTAACTCATTACAACGCTGCTTTAAGGTCTCATTTTCCTTTTGTAAAAGGTCTTGAGATGCCATCTTAGATTCTAGCAAAGTAATTTGTTTTACAAAATTATCCTTTTCAACGTTAGAATCTAGAATTGTTTGATCTAATTTTCGTTCAAGAACAACGTCTAAATTTCCAAGTTTTTCAAAATACTTTTCAAACTTATCAGTTTTCTTTGAAAATTCAATTTTGTCATCCTCAAGCTCTTTTGACTGTTGAGCTAAAATCATTTCAAACTCTTCAATCCTAGAAGTAGATTTGGTTAAAGAAGCAGTCATAAGGCATATATCATGATTTTTAGCATTTTGATCATTTTCTCACCCATTATAACTCACATCGGATGAATCAGAAGTGGTATCACCCTTTTCCATCCCATGTTTGGCATAGGTAGGTTCGAAAATCTCAACATGATGTAACTCATTGTTAGATACAGTATTCAATTGCACCTCAACTATTGGCACTTCGTCATGCATGCTTTGACGTGAATTTATGGCACTACTATCATCATTAACCAAAGCGGTCTCTTTTGAGTCATCCGTAAGACCATTAGTTTCCTCTGGCATCTGCATCGGATTTTCTTTCTTCCAATTATCATAAGCAATTTGAAGTCGTGATCATTCTTGAAACAAATGTGTACGAGAGGTCACACATTTGGACAAAGTACCACGGAAGTCTTGAATCTCGGTATGCATGTCTTTAATGAATGACTGACAGAACATTGAATTTGATTTCTTATCAACATCAAATTGAAGAAAGGTCGAAAATTGTTGCAAAAGAACTTGAAGTGCAGATACAGATTCAATGTGATTAAAGTCTTCTTTGTCAAGTCGTTTATGAAGAATATCAAAGTTTATCATCATAGCCTCCATGAAGAAAGGAGCATCTTGACCAATGAATGCCACAAAGGATGGTCCGTAGTCTAGCTTGGTAAGCTCGTAAAGATGACATTCAAATTGTCTAAATGAGACCTGACATTTTTTTCTTGTTGCTTCTTGCATCTTCTCCAATTCTCCCTCTCGATATTTCGAATTCAATAAATCCATTGAAGTTTGATGACAAATGAAAGTAAGGATTACTTGTCGATCGATCAATGAAAGAAAGTAATTGTGTTTGTTGTTGTGTGTAGAAGTCGAGAAAAATGTTGAAATCCCCTAAGATATGTTCTCGATAAACCAAGAAAAATTATCCAAAACCAAAAAACACACGAAATTTGGTATCTTCAGAATATCACAAAAACAATATCTTTACAATGTCATATGTGTCGCAATACCCATCGCAATATCATCCATCGGAATACTCATGGCAATACCCATTGCAATATAACCCATCAGAATAATCATTGCAATACCCATCTCAATATCACCCATCGGAATACCATCGCAATAAGTATCGGAATGATGTATCGCAATACGGATTGGAATGAGCTATCGCAATATGGATCGGAATGAGCTATCGCAATATGGATCAGAATGAGCTATCGCAATATGGATCGGAATGAGCTATCGTAATATGGATCGGAATGAGCTATCGCAATATGGGTCGGAATGATGAAACCCTATCGGAATATTGGATCGGAATACGTATCGGAATATCAAAACCCTTAGACCTTTGCGATGGAATTAGCACTTTTCTCGGATCAAACACACCTAATTCGAGATTTTAAGCCAAAAATATGATCAAAACACCCAAATTTTTTGTGCTTTTAGCCAAAGTAAATATACCAAATCTCTACCACAACTATATAGAAGATTTGTATCGAGAAAGAATCATAAAAAACACAAAAAAAATTTGGATCGAATGTTTTAGATCAAAAAAAGGCACGAAAATCAAGAACACAAACACAAAAACAAAACAATCATCCCATGGCTCTTGATACCAATTGACAGTTTATCGTAATCCTTGCATTATCTAACTATGGAGATGATTACTAGAGAGAGAGATAGATGAAGATGTAGAGAGAGAAAGTAGAGAGATGTTGGAGAGAATTATGAAAGATTAGATTAGAAGTGTGTGAGATGTGTGAACCAACCCCTCCTAACATGCTAGGAGGGGGTATATATAGCCCACCCTACATGTGGGCTTCATGGGTTATATTGTTACATATTGGATCACGAGCCCATACTACGTATATATCGTTGGAGTGACTGATCCTTCCTAAATACGTAAAAACGTATTTCCAACAAATGGGCTAAACTTCTGTGGCAACAGACAGCAGGGAAATCGTCCTCTCATATGTGGAAATGATAGGAAACGGAAGGCGGTTCGTTGCCATAGTTGTGGAGAGACCGGATACATCCGACCCGATTGCCCGAAGAAAGCAAGCAAAAATGGAAATGGTGGAGGAGCACCAGCCAGAGTTTACGTGATAGGATACACCAGGACCGACTCCAATGTGGTTACCGGTACGTTTCTTTTGAATAATCGATATGCATCTATTCTGTTTGATACTGGAGCCGATAGGAGTTTCATATCTACCGAGGTTAGTAATTTACTAGACATCATCCCTACCCAGTTAGACAACTGTTACAGAGTCGAATTAGCCGACGACAAAATCATCGAAACCAATGCTATTTTAAGGGGTTGTACCCTAAACCTTTTGAACCATCCCTTTGATATCAACCTAATCCTAGTAAATCTGGGTAGTTTTGACGTGATCATCGATATGGACTGGTTAGCAAAATATCACGCAACCATTGTGTGTGACGAAAAGCTAGTCCGTATACAATGGGGGAAAGAAAACTTGATTGTACGAGGAGAAAGGAATTTGGACAGGAATGACACTAGACTGAGTGTCATCTCATGCACCAAAGTCCAGAACTACATAGTTAAAGGATGTCCTATCTTTTTAGCACCTATTTCTCAAGCAAATAAGGAAGATGAACCAGAGAAGAAACAAACCAAGGACGTACCAATTATCCGTGATTATCCCGAAGTTTTCACAGACGACCTACCTAGTTTACCACCCACTCGTCAAGTAGAAGTTCAGATCGACTTGATACCATGAGCTGCACCTGTAGCTAAAGCACCATACCGGTTAGCACCGACTGAGATGAAAGAACTCGCAGAACAACTCCAAGAACTGTCAGACAGAGGTTTTATTAGACCCAATTCTTCACCTTGGGGAGCTCCAGTGCTTTTTGTCAAAAAGAAAGACGGTTCTTTCCAAATGTGTATTGATTACAGAAAACTGAATAAGTTAACTGTGAAAAATCGTTACCCACTTCCCCGAATCGATGGCCTATTTGATCAACTACAAGGATCAAGTGTGTACTCCAAGATCGACTTACGATCCGGATACCATCAGTTGAGGGTCAGAAATGAAGACATACCAAATACAGCTTTCAGAACTCGTTACGGTCACTACGAATTTCAGGTCATGCCCTTTAATAAGTGTGAAAACACTTATCCTTTTACCACTTAAAACAATTAAAAACGAGACCAAAACGTGTACTTAATGTCGTAAAAGTCGGAATTATGTGTGGTTTGTATTTTTATTGTGTTTTATGACCAAAATATGAAAAAGGAAGAAAATACGGGCTTTCACGGGCTTTTATCGAAGAAAACGACAAAAGATGAAGTCAAAAGATCAAGAGTGCAAAAAGAACGGAAGTCAAAGGCTTATTCTAAAGATTTATCGAAGAAAATGACCAAAGACGGAAGTTTAACGAAGTCGAAGAACCAAATCTAATAAAAGAAGAAAATTAGAAGACGAGTTCATTTTATCTATCGACAAATCCCGACACAAAGTCGAGAAAGACGAGTTATTTAAAAAGACGAGAAGACAAAGGGAAAGAAGGAAGCAACAACACCATCTTTCCTTCCTCCTATAAATAGTCTCCTTAAGCCTTCATTTGTAACAAGTAGTTAATTAGTTAGTTTAATTAGTGTAGGAGTAGGAGTAGGTGTAATTTACTTTCTCTCTCTAGCTTTTTTTCAAGTTTTTAAGCATTTCATCTTTAATCATTCATCTTTAATCTTAAATCTTGTCTTGTTGGATCTTCATCTTTAATTCAAGCTTTTTATATTACTCTCATTCTTCCTTTCTTGTTTTAAATCTTGTGTTGATTTGGTTAATCATATAGTTTGTTTGATCTTATTGCTTGTTTGATTGAAGTGCTTATTTTGTTGTTCTTATTGTTTTGATGTGTTTGATGTTATAGCTTATTGTGTTTATTGATTATTTGTTTCTAGCTTATTTTTAATTAAGTGGATTTGGTAGATTAATGTTTTTAAAAGTTGATTTTATATATTTTGCTAATTTGGAGTTTTTAAAGTTTTTAATTTGTGTCTTATTTGATTTTTGCTAAAATTAGTTTGGTTTAATTTTTAGTTATTTGCTTATTAATTTTTAGCTTATTTGGTTTTTGCTTATTTTCATTATTCCGACTTACTAAACCCTTTTTCTGAACTGAGTCTTAAAAACCTTTTCCCGAATTAGTTACTTGCCCCTTATTCCGAATTATGTTATACTTTATTATTCCGACTTAGGTTTAGAATACGAATTCCGAACTAAGTGTTTGTTGTATTCCGGATTACTTGTCAAACTATCATTCCGAATTAGCATCTTTTAGACATTCCGAACTTAGTTCGGAATCCACTTTATTCCGAACAAGGTTTCAAAGTTTGTATTCCGGATTACGTTTTGACTTCTAATTCCGAACTAGGTCCTATTTTTTCTTTCCGAATTACATGTTTAAGGCAGTATTCCGAATAAGGTGTACGTTAGTTTTCCGAATTAAGTGTTGGTGGTGTATTCAGAGTTACAAACATTGCTAGCTTTACGAATTAGTTTTTGATTTAATTATCCTGAATTACATATTGTTTTTGATTCCGAATTAATGTTGTTTTGTTTTCCCGAATTAGCTTTTGATTTTGAATTCCAAATTATTTTTAAATTTTATTTTTCCCGCCAATTTTGTTAAACACTATTTTAAATTGTCCTTGTTTATTTTATTTTAAATTTTACTTTTTTTATCAAGTTTTAAAATTGCTTTATTTTTTAGATTTTTGTCATTTAGTTTATACTTTTGAAGTTTTCATTTTTACGTAGAAATAGATAACGACATTTTCTTTCTTTAACCAAGAACAACTGAGTCGCACTTTTAAACCTTTGTCAATTCGAATCGAGTCGAGAGAAACGAACTTAATTAATAATTTTTTAGTTATTACCCTTTGGATTGACCAACGCACCAGCTATATTCATAGACCTCATGAATCGATTGTGCAAACCGTATCTGGATAAATTCGTGATCGTGTTCATCGGCGACATACTCATCTATTCCAAGAATGAGCAAGAGCACGGAGAACATCTCGCTCAAGTACTGAAATTGCTTAAGGAAGAGAAGTTGTACGCCAAGTTCTTCAAATGTGAGTTTTGGATTCCTACATTTCCATGGTCATGTGATCGATAGCAAGGGAATACAAGTAGATCCCGCAGAAGTCGAATCCGTAAAGGATTAGGCATCACCTATGTCACGAAAAGAGATTCGCCAATTCTTAGGTCTTGCCGGTTACTGTCAGAGAACTTGGATCCATGGTTTTTGCCTTAAAAATCTGGAGGTACTACCTACACGGAACGAAGTGTACTCTGCATACCGACCACAAGAGTTTGCAACACATTCTAGACCAAAAGGAGTTGAACATGAGACAACGTCGTTGGATAGAGCTGCTTAGTGACTACGATTGTGACATCAAATACCACCCATGTAAAGCCAACGTGGTTGCAGATGCACCAAGCCGCAAGGGAACTGATCCTCCCATGAGAGTTCGAGCTTTAGTTATGACCATTAGTTTGGATCTACCCAAGCAGATATTGGAGGCTCAACTCCAAGCACAGAAGCCTAAAAACATTAGAAAGGATGACATAGGAGGAATGTTTAGGACGGATCTAAACTAGGAGAAGTTAGAAGCCAGAGAAGACGGAACATTATGTTTACATGGAAGAAGTTGGTAACCATGTTACGGAGACTTGAGAAGCGTGATCATGCACGAATCTCATAAGTCTAAGTATTCCATACATCTCGGATCTAAAAAGATGTATCAGGACGTGAAGAAGTTGTATTGGTGGCCAAACATGAAGGCAGACATTGCCACATACGTGAAGAAATATCTGACTTGTGCCAGAGTGAAGACTGAACATCAAAGGCCGTTAGGATTACTAGTCCAACCTGAGATACCCAAGTGGAAATGGGACAACATCACCATGGACTTCATCACCAAACTTCCTAATTCATCTCACGGTTACTGTAACACCCCATTTTGATAATGGAAATGTCACACGTAATTATGGCGTGTCATCAAAGCATACTAGGAAAAATGTCTAAACATTACATGACCATAAAAGGGAAATACCGGAATCAAACATCGGTAGTCCAAAAGTAAGCTCATCACACACAAACATAAGTATAGTAAAGGAAAGGACTAAACAATGTCCATAGCAAATGTATCAAAAGAAAGGTAAAGGCATAAAGTAAAGAAAGGCTAGAAAGCTTCCAGTCCATATTCACGTACGCTTAAAGTCTGCGAGCGTCCCTGAGTACCTGCCGTTTTGGGAACATAGAAAAGGAAAACGGCTGAGCAATACGCTCAGTGCATGGATATACAATAAAGCATGAATAGGATAAGCATATATCATATAACAGCGGAAGAAACTAAGTCCCGAGTAATCTGGTTAAGTCTTGATAAAACTGGTTTTATTGTTTGAAAAGCCTTATGTTTATCTTGTAAAAACTGTTTAGCATATTTTACCATTAGCCAATATAGGTCATGAAAATCCACCGTGCATGAATACTTGGAGGGGTGACCTCATCATGCAAATTAGAGGGGATGCCTCTAATTTAATATACTGGTTTTTGGGTAGGAGGGATCAGCTCCTTGTGAAGGATGCAAGGCACACACCACATTCACCATGAGATCCTGACTGAAAACATGTAACTAGGATGCACCCATACGCCCCACATGATAAATATAATATAAATGGCCAAAAGCTGAAGGGACGCCACGAGCAATCACTCCGCCGTGGTGAACTCATAACATCAGTGCCTCTAATGTTATGGTTATGGTACCTCCATAACTAGGTGAAACTGGTCATGCATGTATATGGCTATAGGTATTCTAAATTAAACATAAGCAATTCAAACACATACTTATACTACGGGAAAACATTTGGCTACATACGGGGAAATCCTAATAAGGAAAGAATGTCCATACTGAAAGGACGGGAATCCGTACCTTATGTCCAGTGAACGAAGAAGATGAACTGAGAGGAATCCTACTTCCGTATCACAAATGCTACATAAATACATACATGAATAAGTATGTGCTTACTAATACATAACTGATTTTATGTCATGTCTTAGCTTATTTTATATTTTCTTACCATGTTTTACTGTTTTAAGCCTTAAACTGTGTTTACCTTATATTCTATTTACTCTGATTAAGTATTTCTGGTATTTCATGTATTATTATACTTACTGTGTAATAATAAGTAACTTTCCAAAAATAGCGGTTTCCTAAAATAGAAAGTTTCCAAAATAGAAAGTTTCCAAAAATAGAAAGTTACCAAAAATAGAAAGTTTCCAAAAATAGAAAGTTTCCAAAAATAGAAAGTTTCCAAAAATAGAAAGTTTCCAAAAATAGAAAGTTTCCAAAAATAGAAAGTTTCCAAAAATTGAATTACTGCTTAAAATAGATAAGTTTCAAAAAATAGAAAGTTTCCATAAATAGATTAGCTGCCTTATTTAAATAAGTTTCCATAAATAGATTAGCTGTCTGAAATAAATAAGTTTCTAAAAATAGAAAGTTTCTATAAATAGAAAGTTTCTATAAATAGATTAGATGCCTTATTTAAATACGTTTCTAAAAATAGAAAGTTTCCATAATTAGATATAAGCTGGTTAAATAAGCTAAGTATATAAGCCTAAGTGTTTTCATGATTATTTCCTAAGTCCTATGATATAATGTATAGTTTATTAATTATTTCATGTAATTAAAATAAACTATAGGTTAAAATATTTAATTAAAGTATATCATGTTTTTAATTAAATAAAGTTAAATACTTAGGTTAAAACATGTATTATTATTTATTAATAATATAACCTAAGTCATGTTAATTAATTAATTATAACCATGGTTTTTAAATAATTAATTAATTATAAGTCTAAAAATATAAAATACTTGTTGGGACTAAATTAAGGCCAGATCACTTGAGCGCTAACAAGAGTAAAACAAGCGTTGACAAGAACAAAACAAGCGCTGACAGCTCAAGCGTTGACAAGATAAAGTCAAGCGTTGACACATTGAAGACAAGCACTGATGGGAAGATATACTCTACGCGTTTATTGTATTCTAGATTACTTCTAGTAAAGATAGGAACAACAATGTATTTTCTATATTTATCTTTACCTAGAATAGCTGATACGTAGATTATTGTACAAGGCTTCTTATATCTATAAAAGAAGACCTTTAGGTTAATGGTTCATATAAGTTTTCATTCGTAAACTACTTTCATTGTAAGCAAGTTTGATATCATTAATCAAAGTGAAAGTTTGTTTATATCATTGTGTGTTCTTGTTTAAGTGTTAAATTCCGCATAACACTTAGATTCATAAGCATATACAAAGGTTTCTCTAAGTGTATTACTTGATCTAATCTCGTATACATAAAGCTAAATCGATCTATGTTTGGGATCAACAAGTGGTATCAGAGCTTGTTGAGGAACTTTTGATCTTAAAGAACACAAGAACCCTAAATATCACCAAAACCCTAATTTTCTCAAAAACCCTAACAACATCATGTCTGAAGCAATAACCTCCTCCTCTTCAGCTTTACCAAACATCAAGATTCCCATGCTTGATGCAACCAACTTTGATTTGTGGAAATTCAACTTTGAACAATATCTGGGGATCTATGACTACACACTCTGGGAGATTATTGAATATGGAAACACATTCGATAAAGCCCAAAAGATTGCTGATGTCATTGCTCAAAGATCAGCTGTTGCTGGATGTTCTGAAGAGGATAAGAAAGAAAAACCTGGAGATGGTAGAGCTGTGTCTGCTGATGACATAGCAAAGAAAAGGGTCGACATGAAAGCCCTAAATATTCTGAAAGTCTCTTTGGGACAAGAGAACCAGCATAAATATAGAGGCTATGAATCTGCTAAAAACCTTTGGGAAGCTCTTGAAGTTGCATATGGTGGTAATGCAGACACTAAGGAAGAGAAGAAAAAGCAACTCATGCATGATTATGTTGTCTTCAAGGCTCAACCCAATGAGAAACTGAGTAGTGTGAGAAGCAGATTGCTTGACATTACAAGCAAGTTGTCCTTCGTGGGGACACAACTTGGTGATGTTGACATTAATGCTACCATTCTTAAAAGTCTTGGTGAGGCATGGAAGATTGAGGCAAGATCTATTCTTGCCAATAATACTTACAAGAGTTCCACGTTTGATGACATCTACAACAAACTGAGGTTGTTGGAAGATGAAACTCTTTTAGAGCATGGAAGCAAGTCTACCTCCAGTAACATGGCCTTCTTCTCTCATAGTGAAGGTCAATTCAATCAGAAGGACTCTTACATGCATCCAGTTACTGGATCATCATATGTCAGCGCTGGAACAAGTCCTGTCAACGTCTCCTTTTCAGACGCTGACACATTCAAGAGTGACTCCCCAAGAGTTAAACCTGCTGGTTTAGATTTGGATACTGTATGTGCTTATATTGCTTCTTTGCCCAATGGTTCAGTGATTACATATGAGGACCTTGAGCAAATAAGTGATGAGCACTTGGAAGAGATGGACATTAAGTGGAACATGGCTCTTGCTAGTATAAGAGCAAATAGGTGGAACAGAAGGTTTAAGAAGAAGATGACCTTCAATGCGAAAGACACAGCTGGATTTGATAAATCCAAAGTTGAATGCTACAACTGTCATCGTATGGGGCACTTCATGAGGGAATGCAGATCTCCTAGAAGATCTGATGCTGGTAAACCCTCAAGTCAGGTTGTTAAAGCTCAGGATTCCAAAGCCATGGTTGCAGTTCAAGGAATTGATGGTATGGGATGGGATTGGAGCTATCTGGCTAAGAATGTTGAAGAGGATAAAGCTTTGGTTGCTGAGGTTGAAGAAGAAGAGCATGTTGAATATGCTCTCATGGAACACTCCTCCTCTTCATCTGATAATGAGGTATACAATGATGCTTTTTGTAGTAAAGGTTGTAGGTTAAACACTGAGAAACTTAACAATGAGGTGTTAAGATTATTAAGTGATGTGAGTACTGAAAAGTGAAAACTGTCTAATTACCAAGTAGCTCTCACTCAATCTGAGAAAACCGTTTCTGAATACAAGAAAATGGAATTTGACTTAAAAGATAAAATAAATATCTTAAAACATGAGTTAAATGCTAGTATGGATATTAGAAACATCATGGAAAGGGTTAATGGTGAGTTACAGGATAAATTAGATGAGGCCATTAAGAATAAAGATAATGTTGGCCTTAAAATTCAAAGATTTGATAGAGCCACTCAAACCCTAGGAGACTGTGTGGGTAAACAAAGGGATCCTAAGGACATGACTGGGATTGGGATGAATGATTACTCTTTGGTTCCACCACCAGCTGGTGACTTCTATGGTGTCCAACAAAAGGACCTATCTTGGACTGGTTTGCCAGAATTCCAAGTGGAGGAATTCATTCCTCCACCAAGAGTTGTCACTCCAGTTGAAGAATACCAACAAAAGTTGACTGACCTGAATGAATGGAAGAAAGATAACCCTACTTTGTTTGTTACGGGTGGTTTTCTATGTGAAAGTCCCAATGAGTCAACTCCCATTAAGGTTACAAACCCAGTCACTGGTAAAGCTGTTGACCTAGGCTCAAACACTGATAGAAAACCTAGCATTAAATATGCAGAGATGTATAGGAATACTAGGTCACCCAAGAGCCAAGTTAGCAATAATGGAACAGGCTTCTTCTCTTCTAGACCTAAGGTTGTGTCTAGAAAAGCTTGTTACACTTGTGGTAGCTTTTCACACTTGGCATACAAGTGTGTCAACGCTCCCAAAGCCAGCGCTGACAGGAACAATTTCAGCGCTGACAGGAACAAAGTCAACGTTGTTAGGAAGTCAAACGTTGTCAGACCCAAACCTTGTGTGCAGCAAAGTCCACAAGTGATTAGACCTGCCCTATTCTTTACTAGAGGGTCTAACACTCATGGACAAAGACCATTTCAAAAGACAAACACCTGGTCAAATAGACAATGGGTTTCTGTAGCAAACCCTAGGTTCAACGCTGACAAGGGTAATCTCAGCGTTGACAAGACCAATTCCAACGCTGACAGAAACGTGACCAGACCTAAATATTTGCAACCACAGGGAAAGGGGTCTAAAGCTTCTTCAAGCTTAACATGGAGACCCAAGAAAGATCAAAACCCTAATGATAGTGGGATTTCAATGACCTGCAACAAATTTAATTACATTTCAAAGGTCATTACAAAATCTATTAGGGTCAATTGGGTATTTCATCCTCAGAAGGATGAGAATGGGGTTGTTGTGAGAACTAAGTCTGTTCTTATTAAACAACCAGATGAATCCAAGTCTTTTAAGACTTGGGTTCCCAAAGAAAACTAATTTGTTTTCTTTATGTGCAGGGCATTCAAAGACAGGTCAATGATTATGGATATTGGGATAGTGGATGCTCAAGGCACATGACAAGGAAGGAAGACTACTTGACCAACTTCACTCCCACTAAGGATGGTGATAAGGTATACTTTGGAGGCGGATATGGTACTATCACAGGCAAAGGAACCCTTCTCACCAAGAATTTGCGTTTTGAGAACGTCTTTCTGGTAAAAGAACTTGATTACAACCTTTTTAGTGTATCACAGGTTTGTGATAACAAAAATAAAGTTCTGTTTACTGATACTGAGTGTTTGGTGTTAAGCAAGGATTATAAGATCCCTGATGAGAAATATAGTGAGTATAGAACACCTAGGCATAAAGACATATATAATGTAAATCTGAATGGGATTAAAATGAATAATAACATGTCTTGTTTTTATGCTAAAGCCTTAGTAGATGAGAGTACTTTGTGGCACAGGAGACTAGGGCACATAAATTTTAAAAATATAAATAGGCTTGTGAGACTTGGGTTGGTTGATGGTTTGCCTGAGAAGGCCTTCCACAATGACCACTCTTGTGTTGCATGTCTTAAAGGCAAGCAGCACAAGGTCTCATTCAAGTCCAAACAGGTGCATACTAGTTCTAGACCTCTTCATATGCTACCCATGGACCTCTTTGGTCCAACCAATATAGGAAGTTTGAATGGTAAGTCATATTGCTTTGTCATCACAGATGACTTTTCTAGGTTTACTTGGACATTCTTTCTAGCTATGAAGAGTGACTCAGCTGATATTCTAATTGATTTTATCACTCAGATTGAGAAGAGGTCTGGCAATGAAGTTAAAATGCTTAGGAGTGATAATGGTGGAGAATTTAGGAATAAGAAGCTAGATGATTTCTGTGCCAGGAAAGGAATTACTAGGCAATTTAGTATTGCTAGAACCCCACAGCAAAATGGGGCTGCTGAGAGGAAAAATAGAACCCTAATTGAAGCAGCCAGAACAATGTTGGCTGATGCTCATTTTCCTATAGCCTTTTGAGCTGAGGCTGGTAATACAGCTTGTTATGTTCAAAATAGAGCATTAGTTAACAAAATTCAGAACAAAACACCTTATGAGTTACTTTGGGGAAGAAAACCTAATATTGGTTTTCTCAGACCTTTTGGTTGTCATGTAGTAGTTTTAGATACTAGTGATGCCTTAGGGAAATTTAGTGCAAAAGGTGATGAGGGTTACTTCATGGGGTATTCAGTGCAGAGCAAGGGATATAGGGTTTATCTTAAAGAGGAAAAACGTATACTTGAAAGAGTACATGTTAGGTTTTTAGAGAATAAACCTAGTGATCCTGAAAGTGGTCCTAATTGGTTGTTTGACTTGGAACCTTTATCTAGAACTTTAAATTATATGCCTGTCACTAATCCAGACATTGTGAAGGTAACTTCAAATGTTATGGAGGAACAAGTTGTTGATGTTTCAGGTACTCAGGTTCATGAAAAGGTTGGATCAGAAGCAGAAAAGACATCTCCTATCCAAGAATATGTTACAATTCCCATTTGGACAGATGCTTTTGATGCTGCTGCTGGTGCTGGAAAAGATAATGGTGGTTTCCATGTACCACCAGATACAAACATGCATGGTCCTTCAGGCGCTGACAAAGGCAAATCTAGCGCTGACAAGACCAATTCAGACGTTGATGGCTCAGACGTTGACAACAACAGTTCAAGCGTTGTTAGCCCAAGCGCTGACAAACAAGATTCAGGCGTTGACAACAATTCTGCACATCTTTTCTCTTCCATTTTTGAACAAGGTGAACCTTCCAATATATATGAAGAGGTTCATCCTCATGTTGATGAAAGAGAGTCTGATGAAGAAGATATTGGCAACATGGAGCATGAGGTTGAGGACACCAGACTTTTTGAAGGAGGAGTTCTCACTTCCACAATGAAGAATCACCCCTCTTATCAAATTATTGGTGATATTATGACTCCAGTTCAGACTAGAAGATCTCATCAAGGTCTTGGTGGGTTTATTGCCAATATACACAAGAAGGTTGATACCCCTCTTGTCCAAGCATGTTTGTTTGCCTGTTTTCTATCACAACAGGAACCCAAGAAAATATTTGATGCTCTCAAAGAACCAAGTTGGGTGGAAGCAATGCAGGATGAGCTTCACCAGTTTGCAATTCAGGATGTTTGGGAGCAGGTTGATTGTCCCAGATATGTCAGACCTATAGGGATAAGATGGGTTCTAGGGAACAAAAGAGATGAAAGAGGCATTGTGGTCAGAAACAAGGCAAGGTTAGTGGCTCAGGGATATACACAAGAGGAGGGGATAGACTATGAGGAAGTCTTTGCACCAGTTGCAAGGATTGAAGCTATAAGGATCTTTCTAGCCTATGCATCCTGCATGGGCTTCACTGTCTATCAAATGGATGTCAAGAGTGCCTTCCTCTATGGAACTATTGTTGAGGAAGTATATGTGATGCAACCTCCTGGTTTTGAGGATCCAGAGAATCCAGATAAAGTGTATAGAGTCAAAAAGGCTATGTATGGCCTTCATCAAGCCCCTTATGCATGGTATGGTACTTTGTCTACCTATTTGGTGGAAAATGGATTCAAGAGGGGCACCATAGATCAGACATTATTTACCAAGAAGAAAGGCAAGGAAGTGTTGCTTGTCTAGGTCTATGTTGATGATATCATTTTTAGGTCTACTGATCCAAAGATGAGTGAGGATTTCCCCAAGCTTATGACAGACAAATTCAGGATGAGTGCTATGGGGGAGATGAACTTCTTTCTTGGTTTACAAGTTCAGCAGAAAGAAGATGGTATCTTCATCTCCCAGGATAAATATGTGGCTGAGATCTTGAAGAAGTTTGGCTTTTCTCCACATGAAAAGAGGGCTACTAATGTATAGATTTTGCTAGGTTCAATTGTTGTTCTCGGTATCTTAACGAATTGATCTAGGCTCTCTATGTGACTCAGTCGTTCTTTGGTGAAACAAATAGTTGTGGTTGTTTTAAAAATAAAAGTGCGAAACTTGAAAGTAAAAGTGCGTTAAAGTAAATCTAAGTCTAATTAAAATAATGGTGCAAGTATTTAAAAACGTGACTAAAATTAAAGGGCACTAAAGTAAATGACGCAAACTTAAATCTATCTAAGGCAAACTTAAACCGCAACTAAAACTTAAACTAAGGCAAGGCTAAAATAAAGCTAGACAAATAAACTTAAAGTGCAATTAAAAATAAAAGGTGGGAAAAATAAGCTTTTAAAAATAAAAGACAGAAATTTAAAAAGAAAACCAAAAAGAAACTTACAGAACCCCTGATTCGGAAGTTCAAGACTTCCGAATGAAAAGCCTTGATTCGGAACTTAGCCCTTGATTCGGAACTTTTAAGTTCCGAATGAACAAAAAGTTGTTGATCCGGAACTTGGTCCTTCGTCCGGAACTTGGTTCGGAAGATCTGGCTTGACTCGGAACTTTGTCCTTCGTCCGGAACTTCGTTCGGAAGTTTCGTTCTGAAGTTTCGTTCGGAACTTCGTTCGGAAGTTCGTCCGGAACTTTCGTTCGGAACTTCGTTCGGAAGTCTTTACTCGGAACTTTTGAGTTCCGAATGAACACTCTTGATCCGGAACTTTAAATGTTCCGGATGAACAATGCTTGAGTCGGAACTTTTAAGTTCCGAATGAAAGAACTTCTTCCCTTGATTCGGAAGTTTGAGACTTCCGGATGAAGCCCTTGGTTCGGAACTTTGAAAGTTCCGAATGAACAGACTTCCTCTCTTGATTCGGAAGATTTCCCGGAAATACAGAAACACAAACAAACTATCCCGAAGAACAAGGGATAACAGTAACAACAGATATAACACAATATAATCAAAATCAAACACACGATTTAACTAAAACTAATAACGAAACAATTAATAATCATAAACAAAGAATTTAAATCAACAAAACAAAAAAATTTAACCTCAATAATTAAAAACCCACTTGATCAAAATAAAAGCATGAACATGAACACAAAACATAAAAATCAAAGATTGAGAAAGGTAGACAAGAGATTGACAAGATAAAGTAAAGATTGACAATAATTAAATGAAAACTTACTTGAAATTAAATGAATTTAAGGTGCAAGACAAGGTAATTAAATTAGACAAGAAATTAAATGACATGTATTTAAAAGTGGAAGACTAATTGTCACACTTAGCCAACAAAGAGAAATGTGATTAAGCCTAATCTATATATAGGGGAGGATTAGGAAGCTTCCTCCACTCCTTCATTTCTTCATAATTGCATCATTAAGCCCTTAAGCATATAATCTTCATTAAGTGCATGCTTAGTCCTTTTTTCTTTTAATCTTCATTAAACTTGGACTGTAAGGACTTTTGGCTTCGGGATTTCTTTGAACTTGTCTTTAAATTCTTCAATAAAATAGACTTGAATTCTTCGGCTTTTGATAAACTTCCGTCTTTTGACTTTTTCTTCGATAAATCTTCAGAATTGGTCTTGGACTTCCGTTGTTTTTGCACTCTTGACTTCTTGACTTCGTCTTTCATCTTTTTATTCAATAAAAGTCCGTAAATGCCCGTGAATTTCTGTGTTTTCTCCACTTTTCACCTTTTCGTCCTAAATCACAACAAAAACACAAACCACGCATAATTCCGACATAAAAGACATAAAATACACGTTTTGGTCCGGTTATTATTGTAATTAAGTGGTAGAAAGGATGGGTGTTTACACACCTATCAAATCCCCTACACTTGACCATTGCAATGTCCTCATGCAATGCATTAGTTACAAAGCACGTTTACACTTTTCATCATAGTCAATCCACGTTGGCCTTTATTAAAGAGATAGAAAATGAAAAATGTACAAAATAAAGAAATCAAAAGCATACCTTGGGTTTTGGAAATGTCATGAATAATCATCATCCTCAAGTTTTCACTTTCTCCAAACCAAGCTTAAAAACGAGATCATTGTTATTATAAGTTAGTAAACTATCACAAACTCATGTGGGCCAATTAGTCACTTAGACTCCCTTATTCCTAGGTGTATCTCTTATATTTTATTATTGTCTTGAATGATCACGAGGATGCATTTTTGAATTATTTCGATAGTTATTAAGTCTGAAAATAAAGTGAACGATTTAATCAATAGTTAGCTAAAGGACAAAATCTTTTAAAACTGCTTCTCGGGACCTCATAAAGTTCATATCTTGGCATAACTCGTTTCGCGATTTGAGACCTTTCTCGGATCGATATTTGGCAGCGACTTCATACTTCAAACCTTGAGAGACGTTCATGAAATAATGGTCTTCTCTTCATAATGGAATTTCTTCACTTGAAGTTTTGAGAGATTCATACTTGGACCACGACTTCTTCATTTTTCTCCAATCTTTATTTTGGACTTTGATTTACAACGATCCGCCTCCTTTTATGACTTGGATCTATTTATCCTCATACCTTGTTAGGGTCTTTTCGGATACACTTCTCCATGACTTTTGGGGAGTATTTGCTTTTCGTCGTGTGTCTCGATCCTTCATATTGATTTTCGATAAATGATTCTTCACATCACTTTGGATCTTTAGCAACAAAATATAGCCCTCATGCCTTGTTAGGGCCTTTTCGGACTCGCCAATCTTCGCATCCCGCTTCAATAAGTTATGCCTTGGCTATGAACTCTAATCCATACCGAGCAACTTTTAAACGATCTTGGGCTAGAAGCTAAGTAACTTTTCAAATCTTACAACCTTATTTATTAGCAGATAAATTATTAGCAAGCGATGGGAGAATAGGCTTATAATTAACTCACATAAATTCACGAAAGAATACCGAACTTATAATTGGCTCTATCATCTCTCGTTCTCCACAGTTTAAAATCTCAAGTAATGAGACTCGTGGATGCTTAGCCTATTAAATCAAAGTTTTGGGTTTTCGAGTCGCCTATAGGATCTTGCAAATTCTTAGACTCTCAAGTTTAGAAATCGCATCTTAAAGTTCCCTTGATAAACGACTCTATAGGATCAATTATAGGAACTTGCGAAAAGTTCTTGTTCTTAACTCGTGAGAGTTAAGACTTTCGCGTTTTATAGCTCCCTAAATAATAGCCTAGCAAAACTTGACTTAAACACGTTAAGGATACTAGCTAGAGTAAACTAGGGTTGAGTCAAAAGATTCACAACGTTTGAAAATTAAAACCACTTATTAAACATTTATTCTAGCAAAGAAAGAAAATAACTAATAGGCCAAAATAGATCAAAAATTTTGAAAAATGTCGAAAAATTGATTTTCCGGTTAAAATGAGGGCAAATACAAGGAAAAGACCACTTAACTTCGATAGAAGTCCCCCCTACACTTAAGATAAACATTGTCCTCAATGTTTAAGCATGTGGGAGTAAACTCCCCTACACTTAGGACATTGTGCACGTTGTTTAAATCTCACTAAGGAAAAGACAACTAAAGAGATTCCTATTTTAATATTGAGAAAATATATAAAATAGTGAATCGAAAAGAGTTTAGGATAGAACCAGGAAGAAGTAGAACACGGAATCACGGGTCGTCAAGAATCATCAAGAGTGGATCGTTGAAGCTCGAATCCCTGATTAAGAAGTGAGGAGAGGAAATAGCAAACCAACGGGTCTCCCCTACACTTATGATAAAGAAAGCGAAAAGATAGATGCATGGGTTGCCTCCCAAGAAGCGCTTGATTTTTGTTAACCGAGTCGTGAGCCTGACTCGACCTTGATCATCAATGGAAGAAGCATGAAACATATCCACCAGGATCAAAGACATAGTTTTCATCCATCAATAAGCACGGGCTTAAGGCGAACAAGGCAAGCCAAATAAGAAGTGGCAAGGTTCCCTTAAGCAGTGACGGAGCACGGTGGAAGCAAGGTTGAAGTGGTGCAAGCATGTCTTCAAAATTTCCAAAGTTTTTTCCTTTTATTTCATCAGGTGGATACTGAGATGGCTTAAAGACTTGAATACCGGGGTCGAACACCTTTTCCTTTAAGGGAAAATAGCACTCAGGCTCAGCTGAGTGTGAAGAAGATCCGCAAAGAAGCACAACCTCGTCCTCAAAAGGGGGACAAAGAGGTGTCAAATCATATGTGCAACGGATATTGGTGTCAACCGGTTTCTTCTCCTTTGACAGAATGTTCTTCAAATCCAAAGTAGGATCAAGACGATAATCTTCAAAGTCATAAGGAGGAGCATCACTCTCATGAGGGAAGTAAGTGTTGAGAAATTCAGAGAAGTCTTCCTCAAATGAGTAATCGTCCAAAGTAGGATCGAGTGATGGCGGAGGATCTTCATCATGTGAAGAATCGCTCGAGAGAGTATCGGCCTCATCAAAATCATCGAAAGTGGGCAGCTCGGGATACTCAGAAGTACAATCAAAATCATCCAAATCTGAGCTAGAATCATCATCATCATAAGCATCAAAGACCGATGGAGAATCATAAATGGGAGAAGCGTCCAAAGTGGAGCGATAATCATCCACATCATCTTCAAAGAGTGGATTATCGATAGAAGAATCGAATAGAGGATTGTCATAGACGGTAAAGTCATCGAGCACATTAATCATATTCACTGATTCTCGTCCATAGTCTTTGCCTGTAAGCTTCCCTATTTTGAAAATTTGTGAATCTTTCCCGACTCTTAAGATTAACTCACCTTCGGCTACATCCACTAAAGCACGTCCGGATCTCAAGAATGGCCGACCAAGTATTAAAGGAATACGAGGGTCCATTTCATAATCAACTACGACAAAATCGACCGGGAAAGTAAATGCGCCAACTTTGATGAACACGTCTTCGGCTATACCGACGGGGTAAGCGAGAGTGCGATTTGCAAGTTCAAGAGTCATCTTTGTTGGAGTGAGGTCGGGTAAAGATAGTGTTTTCCAAACACTCAAAGGCATCAAATTTATACTAGCCCCGAGATCAGCAAGGGCAGTAAATTCTTCAGTTTTGTTGAACACGCAAGGCAACACAAAACGACCGGGATCTCCAAGCTTTTTCGGAAGTTCTTTAAGAATAACTGCAGAGCAGTTTTCATTGAAGCGTGTGTTGGCGAGTTCAATCAGCTTCTCTTTCTTGTTAAGCAATTCCTTAAACGCTTTAACAAATTTGGGCATGTGGACAAGTGCTTCAAGAAAACTAATGCTGAAGCCCATTTGAGAAATCATATTGATATATTTTGTCACTTGAGAGTCCTCCTTTGTTAGATCGTTGGTCTTGCCTATGCGAGAAGGGTATGGGATTCTAGGTTTATAGGTGGAAGGTGAAGGTGCAGTCGGTAAAGGTTGAGATGTTGAAGGGTCCTTCCGAGAGACATCGTCATTACGAGGCGGAGACGGTAATGGTGCACTAATACTAGGTGTAGGAGGAGTAGGGATACATGGTGGTGGAGGAGGTGTAGATGATGGGGGCGGGATTGGTGGTCCTACGATGGTGACTCTACTACGAGTAGTAATAGCACTCACATTGGCTCGCGGATTGGTGACGGTGTTTGAAGGTAGAGAACTTGAAGTAGAAGGTTGAGTGGCGGGCAAGAAACTAGCCAACAGATTCTTTAATTCAGTCGTTTGAGTGCTGAAGGAGGATTGAATATTATCACGAACCTCGGTTCTAATGTCATTACCTTGCTTCATGATATCTCCTTTCAAATTGATTATTTGGCTTTGTAGATTCTTGATTTGCTCACCTTGGGTTCTCATTACGGCTTCAACATCGGGATTAATGGGTGGGGTTTGTTGGGTGGGTGGTTGATAAGGGTTAGAAGCACGAGGTGGGATTTGGTTGCTTCTATTGTAGTTGTTGGCGGGGTATTGGTTTTGAGGAGAAAAACCGGGTGAAAGGTAATTGTTGGATCGGTAACTCAGCAGATTTCTATCCCCTTGTTGTCTAGCTTGGTAATTTTCCGGTGAATAATTACCGTAAGCCGCATACACATTTTCCGGATTTCCTTGAGTCGAAGGACAATCGGTGTATGGGTGAGGACCGCCACATGTTTCACAAGGATTAGCAACCGCTTTAACTTGTTGTTGTTGGTTTGAAGCGAGAAGCGTAATACTTTTGCTCATTTCAG
Organism: Glebionis coronaria; assembly: GCA_025667525.1. Lineage (NCBI taxonomy): Eukaryota > Viridiplantae > Streptophyta > Magnoliopsida > Asterales > Asteraceae > Glebionis > Glebionis coronaria. Next base: position 495,359,278 of record CM046874.1, read on the forward strand.
TCATCATGCGGGTGAGTTCGGTCATCTCAGGGTTTGCTGAGGTAGAAGAAACATTGACTCTCGGGTTGTTCCTTGAAGAAGCAGAGGAATCCCAGTTTTTATGATGAGTAGTCATGTTCTCAATTAACTCTCTACACTCCTCGGGTCTCCTTTTCATGAATGTGCCACCGGTGGCTGCATTGATCGTATCACGATCTCGAAAAGTCAAACCGTTGTAGAAAGTATCTATTAAGGTCACAGGGAGCATGTTGTGGTTTGGACATCTATCGATCAAGACATTATATCTCTCCCAAGCATCAAAAAGAGATTCATCGGGATCTTGCATGAAACCGCTGATTTGATTGCGAAGGCTTGTGACCATGGATGGTGGAAAGTAGCGCGATAAAAAGCGTTGAGTCATGTCATCCCAAGTGTGAATAGAATTCTTCGGGAGACGATCAAACCATTTCTCGGCATGATGTAATAGAGTGTGTGGAAAGAGTTGTAGGCGAAGTTCATCCATTGTGGCACCGGCCAACTTCATGCTTTGGGTGATTGTAATGAACTTGTCGAGGTGTTTGTTGGCATCATCACCAGGCAATCCACGAAATGGGTTTGTTTGTACTTGCTGAATCATGTGGTGCTTCAACGAAAACTCAGGAGCGTTGATTTGCATCGGCGCAATCGGTCCTCCTCGTCCAAACATGGTTGGTTGACAAAGTTCCTCCATGGTCCGAAGATCGGGCTGTGGAAGAGCATTGTTGTTATTATTAGGGTGCGGTGGATTATTGTTGTTTACTCCTGACATATCTAAATCTTCTTGAGGCTCGGGCTCTTGATAATTAGAAGATCTAGTACGCATGCACCTACAAAGACAAAAGAAAAAGAAACCAAACACAAAAACAATATATATACACAAGAAAGATAAAATCTTTTTGGATTTTTGAAAAATTTAATTTTTAGGAATTTTTATCAATTTTTTAATTTTTATGATTTTTTGGAATTTTATATGCAAGAAAAGTAACGCTCACAAGTGAACGGATCCCAAAAAGCAACGCGTCTCTCACAGAAAACCGTTAATCTTTACGAAAAGAGCCGGCAGCGGCGCCATTTTAATGTATAGATTTTGCTAGGTTCAATTGTTGTTCTCGGTATCTTAACGAATTGATCTAGGCTCTCTATGTGACTCAGTCGTTCTTTGGTGAAACAAATAGTTGTGGTTGTTTTAAAAATAAAAGTGCGAAACTTGAAAGTAAAAGTGCGTTAAAGTAAATCTAAGTCTAATTAAAATAATGGTGCAAGTATTTAAAAACGTGACTAAAATTAAAGGGCACTAAAGTAAATGACGCAAACTTAAATCTATCTAAGGCAAACTTAAAACGCAACTAAAACTTAAAATAAGGCAAGGCTAAAATAAAGCTAGACAAATAAACTTAAAGTGCAATTAAAAATAAAAGGTGGGAAAAATAAGCTTTTAAAAATAAAAGACAGAAATTTAAAAAGAAAACCAAAAAGAAACTTACAGAACCCCTGATTCGGAAGTTCAAGACTTCCGAATGAAAAGCCTTGATTTGGAACTTAGCCCTTGATTCGGAACTTTTAAGTTCCGAATGAACAAAAAGTTGTTGATCCGGAACTTGGTCCTTCGTCCGGAACTTGGTTCGGAAGATCTGGCTTGACTCGGAACTTTTTCCTTCGTCCGGAACTTCGTTCGGAAGTTTCGTTCGGAAGTTTCGTTCGGAACTTCGTTCGGAAGTTCGTCCAAAACTTTCGTTCGGAACTTCGTTCGGAAGTCTTTACTCGGAACTTTTGAGTTCCGAATGAACACTCTTGATCCGGAACTTTGAATGTTCCGGATGAACAATGCTTGAGTCGGAACTTTTAAGTTCCGAATGAAAGAACTTCTTCCCTTGATTCGGAAGTTTGAGACTTCCGGATGAAGCCCTTGGTTCGGAACTTTGAAAGTTCCGAATGAACAGACTTCCTCTCTTGATTCGGAAGATTTCCTGGAAATATAGAAACACAAACAAACTATCCCGAAGAACAAGGGATAACAGTAACAGCAGATATAACACAATATAATCAAAATCAAACACACGATTTAACTAAAACTAATAACGAAACAACTAATAATCATAAACAAACAGTTTAAATCAACAAAACAAACAAATTTAACCTCAATAATTAAAAACCCACTTGATCAAAATAAAAGCATGAACATGAACACAAAACATAAAAATCAAAGATTGAGAAAGGTAGATAAGAGATTGACAAGATAAAGTAAAGATTGACAATAATTAAATGAAAACTTACTTGAAATTAAATGAATTTAAGGTGCAAGACAAGGTAATTAAATTGGACAAGAAATTAAATGACATGTATTTAAAAGTGGAAGACTAATTGTCACACTTAGCCAACAAAGAGAAATGTGATTAAGCCTAATCTATATATAGTGGAGGATTAGGAAGCTTCCTCCCCTCCTTCATTTCTTCATAATTGCATCATTAAGCCCTTAAGCATATAATCTTCATTAATTGCATGCTTAGTCCTTTTTTCTTTTAATCGTCATTAAACTTGGACTTTAAGGACTTTTGGCTTCGGGATTTCTTTGAACTTGTCTTTAAATTCTTCAATAAAATAGACTTGAATTCTTCGGCTTTTGATAAACTTCCGTCTTTTGACTTTTTCTTCGATAAATCTTCAGAATTGGTCTTGGACTTCCGTTCTTTTTGCACTCTTGACTTCTTGACTTCGTCTTTCATCTTTTTCTTCAATAAAAGTCCGTAAATGCCCGTGAATTTCCGTGTTTTCTCCACTTTTCACCTTTTCGTCCTAAATCACAACAAAAACACAAATCACGCATAATTCCGACATAAAAGACATAAAATACACGTTTTGGTCCGGTTATTATTGTAATTAAGTGGTAGAAAGGATGGGTGTTTACACACCTATCAGCTACTACTCCTATGGATAGAGAACACCCTTGGGGAAAGATTGGAGATGGGAAAGATGTTGATGTCAGGCACTATAAATCCATGATTGGATCCTTGATGTATCTTACTGCCTCCAGACCTGACATCATGTTTGCTGTGTGTGCTTGTGCACGCCATCAAGTGACTCCCAAAGAATGTCACCTTTATGCTGTGAAGAGGATCTTTAGGTACCTAAGATGCTATCCTGGTCTTGGTTTGTGGTACCCAAAGGATTCACCATTGGAGCTGATTGCATATTCAGATAGTGATTATAGAGGTGATAAATTTGATAGGAAATCCACAACTGGTGGATGTCAGTTTCTTGGGAGCAGGTTGATATCTTGGCAATGCAAGAAACAAACAGTGGTGGCTAATTCTACAACTGAAGCTGAGTATGTTGCTGCAGCTGCTTGTTGTGGACAAGTTTTGTGGATTTAGAACCAGCTGTTGGATTATGGGTATAATTTCATGCATACCAAGATATTTGTTGACAATAACAGTACTTTATGCATCATTAAGAATCCTGTACATCATTCTAAAACTAAACACATAGAAATTAGACACCATTTTATAAGAGATTGTTTTGAGAAAGGTTTAATACAACCAGATAGGGTTGACACTGAGGAAAATGTGTCAGATTTATTAACTAAACCTTTTGATGCTGGGAGGTTTCAATACTTGGTAACAAGTATTGGAATGGTCAATCTCACATAATATGTGTTTTGGAGTCTTTTTGTAAAAGTATGTACAGGATGATGCATTGTTATTGGTCTTATTGATGATTTAGATTTTCCACTATATTTTTCTAACACTGACAAAGGTTGCTTGAACGCTGATAAGTGTTTTTGTAACGTTTTCAGCAATATAATTGTGTAACACTGACAAAGCTTCCCTCAACGCTGTCATGTGTTATCGGGGCGTTGTCAGCAACAATGTTAGTTTTGTGGTTTTCAATCTAAATGTGCAGGTAGTGTTAGCGGTATACCATTGGATATAGAGTTGCTTATGTATCAATGGAGAAGCATTTGGACAAGTTTTTATTTATGGATGATGGTTGGAATTTTTAATTCCTATCTTGACATAAATTTTTATGTTCATGCATATTTTGACAACTTATGTATCATAGTTTAAGGGGAGGTTTTAGGAACCTTTAGGATGTTTGGGTATCCATATGATACTCTTATCACAATTCTAGATTGTGTCCACAGGTGAGTATGAGTTAGTTTTACTAAATCATGAGGCACTGTAGCATGCAAAGGTTATATACTATGCATGCTGCTAATACTTAGATTTTTTTAGTTGAAAGTTCGTTGAACCGATCTCTTCGAATTGATTTCCGGTTAATTGTGTGAGATTAGTTGTTCTTGGTGAAAATAATATTTTTGGATGTGATAAAGTAAATGTGCAAGACTTAAAAATAAATGACGAGTAACTAAAATTAACACTAGTTGAAACGTAAACGGTGCATATTAAAAACGTAAAAAGTAAATGACGAGAATTTAAATGACGTAAAATTGAAACTTAACGAAAAGTAAATTGACAATTAAATAAAATGCAAAAGGAATTAAAATGGACTAAAAATAAAACGAGAGAAATTGCCACTTTAACTAAAACAAAACATCAAAACAAATCAAATGCACCCAATCGGAATACACCCGATCGGAATCCAAAAGGAATCCGATCGGAATGTACCAATCGGAATGCGAGAAGAGAAGCCAGATCGGAATACTGAAAATGACAAATCGGAATATAGTGAAAAATGCTAATCGGAATAAAGGAAAAAGGGGGCCAATCGGAAAACACTAAACCTACCAATCGGAATGTTCTGAAAAGGGGTTAGATCGGAATAACTAAACAATGCCATGATCGGAATATTATGAAACCCTTTTCCGATTTGTAGATCGGAAAAAGGGCTGTCAATCGGAAAGACCCGATCAGAAAAGGGTTTAAGCACCTTTTCCGATTTGTGTAAGATCCGAAATATAAGCAATTCCAATAAGCTAAGGTAATAAGCTAAATCCAAAATCAGCACGAATCTAAAGTGAAACAAATCAAATAAGCACAAATATAACTCAACAAAACTTAAAAGAAACAAACTTTTAGAATCAAAACATAAAAAGATGAACTTTTAAGCACGAAAACATAAATGAACAACACGGATCATATGTGAATCGCACCAAAAGTAAATTTGAATCAAGAAAGGAAGATGAGAGATTAAGACAAGAAAAGTAAAGATTAAAGATTAAAGAACAAATAATGAAAACTTACTTGAAAATTAAATAATTAAAAGTGCATAACATTTAATTAAAGTGAAAGAATAAAAATAACAAGAAATGAAAATGGTGGAAGAGTGGTTTGTCAAGCCACCAACAACTTGAAAATGAAACTAGGATCATCTATATATAGGGGTGATTAGGGAGGAGCTTAGGAAGCTTCCTCCCTCTTTCCTCTTTGCCTTAATTGCACACTTGAGTCATTTTCTTCTTTATCTTTTGTTAATCTTGGACTTTGTCTTGGGATTTCTTTAACTCGTCTTGATTTTTCTTTATAAATAAGACTTGAGTTCTTCGGCTTTTTAGTAAACTTCCGTCCTTTGACTTTTTCTTCGATAAATCTACAGAATTGGTCTTGGACTTCCGTTCTTTTTCCACTCTTGATCTTTCGACTTCATCTTTCGTCTTTTTCTTTGATAAAAGCCCGTGAATGCCGTGTTTTCTCCACTTTTCACCTTTTCGTCCTAAATCACAACAAAAACACAAACCACGCATAATTTCGACATAAATGACATAAAATACACGTTTTGGCTCGGTTATTATTGTAATTAAGTGGTAAAAAGGATGGGTGTTTTCACACCTATCAAATCCCCTACACTTGACCATTGCAATGTCCTCATGCAATGCATTAGTTACAAAGCACGTTTACATTTTTCATTACAATCAATCCACGTTGGCCTTTATTAAAGAGATAGAAAACTATAAACATTCAAAGTAAAGAAATCAAAAGCATACCTTGGGTTTTTGGAAATGTCGTGAATGATCATCATCCTCAAGTTTTCACATTCTCCAAACCAAGCTTAAAAACGAGATCATTGTTATTATAAGTCAGCAAACTAACACGAACTCATGTGGGCCAATTATTCACTTAGACTCCCTTATTCCTAGGTGTATCTCTTATATTTTATTATTGTCTTGAATGATCACGAGGATGCATTGTTGACTTATTTCGATAGTTTATTAGGCTGAAAATAAGGTGAACGATTTAATCAATAGTTAGCTAAAGGACAAAATCTTTTAAAACTGCTTCTCGGGACCTCAAAAAGTTCATATCTTGGCATAACTTGCTTCGCGATTTGAGACCTTTCTCGGACCGATATTTGGCAGCGACTTCATACTTCAAACCTTGAGAGACGTTGAAATAATGGTCTTCTCTTCATAATAGGAATTTCTTCAATTGAAGTTTTGAGAGATTCTTCATCTTTGGACCACGACTTCTTCATTTTTCTCCAATCTTTATTTTGGACTTTGATATACAACGATCCGCCTCCTTTTAGGACTTGGATCTATTTATCCTCATACCTTGTTAGGGTATTTTTGGATAGACTTCTCCATGATCTTTAGGGGAGTATTTGCTTTTTTGTCGTGTGTCTCGATCCTCCATATTGATTTTCGATAAATGATTCTTCACATCACTTTTGGATCTTTAGCAACAAAATATAGCCCTCATGCCTTGTTAGGTCCTTTTTGGACTCGCCAATCTTCGCATCCCGCTTCAATAAGTTATGCCTTGGCTATGAACTCTAATCCATACCGAGCAACTTTTAAACGATCTTGGGCTAGAAGCTAAGTAACTTTTCAAATCGTACAACCTTATTTATTGCAGATAAATTTATTATCAAGCGATGGGAGAATAGGCTTATAATTAACTCACATAAATTACCGAAAGAATACCAAACTTATAATTGACTCTATCATCTCTCGTTCTCCACAATTTAAAATCTCAAGGAATGAGACTCGTGGATGCTTAGCCAATTAAATCAAAGTTTTGGGTTTTCGAGTCGCCTATAGGATCTTGCATCTTCTTAAACTCTTCCAAGTTTAGAATTTGCGTTTTAAAGTTCCCTTGATAAACGACTCTCTAGGATCAGTTATAGGAACTTGCGAAAAGTTCTTGTTCTTAACCCGTGAGAGTTAAGACTTTCACGTTTTATAGCTTCCTATATAAAAGCCTAGCAAAACTTGACTTAAACACGTTAAGGATACTAGCTAGAGTAAACTTAGGCAAGTAAACTCGGGTTGAGTCAAAATGTTCACGACTAAGAAAAATCTAAAACCACTTTATTAAAAATTTATTCTATCAACGGAAAGAAACTAAACATGAAAAAGGAAAGTACGACTATACAACTAGGCCAACATAGATTAAAAATTTTGAAAAATGTCGAAAAATCAAATTTTCCGGTTAAAATGAGGACAAATACAAGGAAAAGAACCACTTAACTTCGATAGAAGTCCCCCTACACTTAATATAAACATTGTCCTCGATGTTTAAGCATGTGGGAGTAAACTCCCCTATACTTAGGACATTGTGCACTTTGTTTAAATCTTGTTAAGGAAAAGACAACTAAAGAGATTCCTATTTTAATATTGAGAAATATAAAATAGTGAATCGAAAAGAGTTTAGGATAGAACCGGGAAGAAGGGAACACGGTATCACGGTTCGTCAAAAGTCATCAAGAGTGTGTCTTTGAAGCTCTAATCCCTGCACATGATAAGAAAGAGAACAAGAAACACCACGGGGCTCCCCCTACACTTATGGTAAAGATAGATAGATAATTGGGTTGCCTCCCAAAAAGCGCTTGTTTATATTAACCGAGTCACGAGCCTGACTCGTCCCCGAATTAAATGGTCCATGGGGAAGCCTCGAATGTGATACCGGGATCAAAGACCTTGTCCTCGTTCCCGGTTGACATCAACAAAGGAGAGGCGGGGGGATAAGTCTTGAAAGGGAGAAAGGTCCTTTCGACATACGAAAAGTATGTGAATTCAAGGTCCACGGGAGGTGGGTTGGGTAAAGTACGCACATTGTCCTCCCCTAAAGACAATAGATGCTGAGCAAGCGGCAAAGCCGTATTGTTATCAATCATAGCATAATCAATGTCACCTCCCGGGTCAAAGCACTCATCCTCCGTGATAGTGGCTAAAGGGGAGGATGAAAGGTGCTCGGGAGGGGTACTTGGGACAATATTTTCCTGCAACAAATTATCAAAAATAATGTCCCCCTCCGTTTCAGAATCATCAATACCTGGAGGGATGGAGTGGATATCGATTTCTTCCAGCAATGGGTCATTATCTTCAACGGGAGGAATAGATGGAGGTAAAGACTTAGAAAGAGGCGGAGAAGTCAACGCTTCGATTTGAGCAATAAGAAGGTGCACTTTCCGTAATCTATCGCGAAGAAGCACGTCTTCCACCTCATCCACAAGATCATGTTCATCGATGAAATTCTCGTAAACCGGAGAAAATAAATCGTCATCGCCCGCATCTCCCGGTGGAGATTGAGAAATTTCAAAAGTGAATTTCTCATAGCTTGGAGAAAAATCGACATCATTAGGAGCGACCTCTTCCGTAAGAGCAACGTCGTCCTCAGGCTCCATAACAGGTAAGTCACAAACCTCATCATCCAATACTTTGTCGAGAACAACATCACTAAGCTCATTCAACGAATCTAGATCCTTAGATACAGTAGGAGCATCGACAGTAGGAGCAGCAACTGCAGAAGATTGGTTGAAAATATAGACATCATCGTCGTCGTCATCATCATAATAGATGGGACGAGTCCAATTAGGAGTGACGTAGTCGGCTAACTCTTCCTTGATAACCTCCACATCTTTAAGAAGCTCATGCAGCAACTTTTGTTGTTCATCGCCCCGAGTATGTTCAATTTCACCAATTCTATCCCACGCTATAATTAAACATTTTGGTGTAGAAAAGAAGGGAAAACGACTAAATTGGCTCAAAAAGGTGTCGGTGGTTTTCAAGGTTTCGTCCTTATCAAGCAACGATTGCCTTTCCTGATGCAAGTCAGCTCGGAGTTGAGCTAGACTTTCTAGAATGCCATTTAAAGAAGTGAGTTGTTGATCAAGACTAGTTTGCTCATTGGATTGATGATTGAGGGTGTGATGTGGAGGCTCACGGTTATAGACACTAGGATGAAAGCACGGTACCTTCTCAAAGATTTGCGACGGATCACAAGAAGAAGCATCGTGAGGGCCCCCACAAATATAGCACCATGGGTATGGAGAAAAACTGGGTGCCTCTTGTTGATAGCTATTATCATTGTCATAATTGTACCCCGGTTCTTGCCCGTGTCTATACGGGTATTGAACCGGGCACGAAACATGCCAATGAGAATCACTTCCACAATAGATGCACGGGGGAACAGGAGGTAGGTTCAAAAAGTACGAATTAGTCGAGTTGCACAAAGGACAAAATCCGGATTGTGTGTAGTCGATATCGTTTCCGCACTGCTCACATGTACACCATTGGCAAGAGTTGTTCCCAGATAATTGCTTCCCACACCGGACGCAATGGATATAAAAATCCATAAAGAAAGATAGATAAGCAAGAAGAATATTTTTGGTGCAAAACTTTGAAAAAGAAATGCTTTTTAAGATTTTTCAAATGTTTTTGGGTTTTTTTTTTTTTTTTTTTTTTTTTTTTGAAAATTTTTGACTTGAAAAAATAACGTTCACAAGTGAACGGATCCCAAAAGCCAACGCGTCTCTCACAAAAAACCTTCGATCCTCACGAAAAGAGCCGGCAGCGGCGCCATTTAATACTTAGATTTTTTTAGTTGAAAGTTCGTTGAACCGATCTCTTCGAATTGATTTCCGGTTAATTGTGTGAGATTAGTTGTTCTTGGTGAAAATAATATTTTTGGATGTGATAAAGTAAATGTGCAAGACTTAAAAATAAATGACGAGTAACTAAAATTAACACTAGTTGAAACGTAAACGGTGCATATTAAAAACGTAAAAAGTAAATGACGAGAATTTAAATGACGTAAAATTGAAACTTAACGAAAAGTAAATTGACAATTAAATAAAATGCAAAAGGAATTAAAAATGGACTAAAAATAAAACGAGAGAAATTGCCACTTTAACTAAAACAAAACATCAAAACAAATCAAACGCACCCAATCGGAATACACCCGATCGGAATCCAAAAGGAATCCGATCGGAATGTACCAATCGGAATGCGAGAAGAGAAGCCAGATCGGAATACTGAAAATGACAAATCGGAATATAGTGAAAAATGCTAATCGGAATAAAGGAAAAAGGGGGCCAATCGGAAAACACTAAACCTACCAATCGGAATGTTCTGAAAAGGGGTTAGATCGGAATAACTAAACAATGCCATGATCGGAATATTATGAAACCCTTTTCCGATTTGTAGATCGGAAAAAGGGCTGTCAATCGGAAAGACCCGATCGGAAAAGGGTTTAAGCACCTTTTCCGATTTGTGTAAGATCCGAAATATAAGCAATTCCAATAAGCTAAGGTAATAAGCTAAATCCAAAATCAGCACGAATCTAAAGTGAAACAAATCAAATAAGCACAAATATAACTCAACAAAACTTAAAAGAAACAAACTTTTAGAATCAAAACATAAAAAGATGAACTTTTAAGCACGAAAACATAAATGAACAACACGGATCATATGTGAATCGCACCAAAAGTAAATTAGAATCAAGAAAGGAAGATGAGAGATTAAGACAAGAAAAGTAAAGATTAAAGATTAAAGAACAAATAATGAAAACTTACTTGAAAATTAAATAATTAAAAGTGCATAACATTTAATTAAAGTGAAAGAATAAAAATAACAAGAAATGAAAATGGTGGAAGAGTGGTTTGTCAAGCCACCAACAACTTGAAAATGAAACTAGGATCATCTATATATAGGGGTGATTAGGGAGGAGCTTAGGAAGCTTCCTCCCTCTTTCCTCTTTGCCTTAATTGCACACTTGAGTCCTTTTCTTCTTTATCTTTTGTTAATCTTGGACTTTGTCTTGGGATTTCTTTAACTCGTCTTGATTTTTCTTTATAAATAAGACTTGAGTTCTTCGGCTTTTTAGTAAACTTCCGTCCTTTGACTTTTTCTTCGATAAATCTACAGAATTGGTCTTGGACTTCCGTTCTTTTTCCACTCTTGATCTTTCGACTTCATCTTTCGTCTTTTTCTTTGATAAAAGCCCGTGAATGCCGTGTTTTCTCCACTTTTCACCTTTTCGTCCTAAATCACAACAAAAACACAAACCACGCATAACTCCGACATAAATGACATAAAATACACGTTTTGGCTCGGCTATTATTGTAATTAAATGGTAAAAAGGATGGGTGTTTTCACACCTATCAGCTGCCAAGACATTTTTGGCCTAGAATTGGTTGTGGTCTGTTGGGAGACTTGGGAATAATTTTGTTATGGGATTTACCTGGGAGTAACAAGGAATTTTATAAGGTAACTTGGTTGTTAATAGTTATGGTTAGCAAGGGACACTAGAGGACTGTTATGTCTATCTTGCTTAAGCAAGTGTGCATAACTGGACAGTGCTTGCCGCCCTATAATAATTATCAGCTTTTTGGTTATCTTCTCTAGGATAAATTACTTTGTTAAGGTCATTTTTCATTTTTAATAACATTTTTATTTTTGGACGCTGACAAGTATATTTCCAAGCGTTGTTGTGACCAATTTAGACGCTGACATGGCTATAGGCAAACGTTGACAAGATTATAGCCGTTGGGCGTTGATAGGTTATTTTTGACCGTTGACACTCAATGGGTCCTACCCAGTTGTTACTTTTTGACATATTTTTAGGCCGTAATTTTGGGAGTTGTTACTTTTCATTTAATGCATGAGATAAACTTATAATTTTTCAATATTTTCATGATTACCTTTTGAAAATACTTGCCTATTTTTGGGCCTATCACATGCATTTTCTTCTCCTATAAATTTGGCTCCTATTTTTAAACAAGGTATCTATAATTCTTGTCTAACACAATTTTCTCTTATCAACTTCATCTTCATCACTTAAATTTAACAGCTTTCAATAATGGCACCAAAGTTTAGATCATCAGATTTGGAATTGGGGTTCAGAAGTCAAGATAACATGATCGAGTATCTTGAAGCTGATGATACTCTGTTTCCCCAATACACACAAATGGTGGCGTATTTGAACGCATCCCCCTTAAGGTATGCTCTTTCTCATGAACCACTCATTCCAGTCACACATATTAAACAGTTTTGGAACACTGTAAGTTCCTCAACGGTTAATAGAGTGACTACATTGACTTCTATTGTTCATGGGAGACCTTGGGTGGTTACTGAGGCTTTGGTACGCCGAGCCTTGCATCTTGATGATGCTGATGGTATAGCCACCCTTCCCATCAATGAAATAGAACAAGGGCTAAGGGCTTTGGGATATCCTTTTCCTGATGAAGGTACCTTAAACAAGTATCATAAACAGGAATTTCCCCGAGCCTGGAAGTACCTCATACATGTCCTCCTTCAATGTTTGAGTCCCAAATGCACTGCACACAATGAGATCAATAGATCTATTGCAAGTGCTATTGTGTGTATTGCAACTGGGCAAAAATTTAATTATTCTAAAATGATTTTTGAGGGCATGTGTAAAAATAAGGGGAACAAAGTGACTTTAGCTTATCCCCGATTTTTACAAATGGTTTTTGATGTTCAAGGATACTGCACAAGGGATCATAATGATTTTTATAAGATCCCTGAGCAAAAGAAAGCTATTTTTATGAGGATGAACTCACCACCCCATCGTGACCTACCTTTAACCCAAGCTATGCTTGCTGTTATTGCAGCAGCACAACCCCAACCAGACCCCCAACCCCAAATTGGTCCCCAACCACAACTTGACCCAATACCTGAACCTTTACCTTCACCTGACCATATGCAAATTGACCAAGATCCCTTCAACGCTGACACATTAAATGTTGGCGTTGATGTGCCTATTTCTAACATTGACACACAACCTTCTCAAACCCAAACACCCCTTAACCAACCCACATCCACCCAATCTTCCACACCATCTTCCACACCCCCTGAATATAGGTTGATGAAACGCCAAAGTACTACCGGAGTGTTCTCCTCTTGTGGTCCTTACCATGTAGCAGAGAGAACCACCACCACAAGTGTGGCTGGTGACCTGGATGAGGCTGGGACTATTGGTTCTGGCTTAGATGCTGGCCAAGGCAGTCCCACCATCATTAAGTCCTCATCCATGCCCAATGAATCTGACTTGGGAGGTCAAATTCCCATTTTAGAAGAGGGCAGACTGGAACCAATGACTCTTATGGAATTGACGACAGTCTGCATGAGCTTGCAAAAGCAAAATGCAGACTTAGTACAAGTTGTCAGCTCACAAGGCCTTGAACTCAAGAACTTGAGGGAGAGGATTGTTGTTTTGGAGAGTGCTAGTGCAAGGAGGGGTATGGAGGAATCTTCCAAAGGGGAGGAAGATCCAATAAATCTGAGTGATAAGGGCAGCCATGATGGTCAATCTTTGGATGTTGCTGAGGCCCTTACAACTTTGAAGAAACAAACAGGTTTTGATACTTCCTTAGTCTCTCCTATCAACTTGAATTTATCATTTACAGCCATGTTGAAAGAGGTTACAAAAGGCGCTGAGGCAGGATATTTGGGCGGTGACAAGGAGAATTTGGACGCTGACATAAATATTTTGGGCGCTGATAGAACAAAATTGGGCGTTGACAGACCTGCACATGAGGGTGATGTATCCCAGTCATCATCCAAAATCAAGGAGGTTTCTTCACAGGTATCACCATCTATCTTACCAACAATTGCACCATCAGATAAGGGTAAGGGTATTATGTGAGAACTCGTATTTTCTGGTAAATTATTTTATACTATTTATTCCAGCTCACTCGATTTTCATTGGTTATTATGATTTTTTAGTATTTCACGATTTACGAGGTCTCGTGTGAGAACACGGATTTTCGGTAATTTTATTTTACTTGTTATACGTGCTTACTCACACTTTTACCATATTCCCCATTTATTACAGTGATTACGTGTCATCCTCGAAATTTTAGTTAAATATAAAATTTTATGGATTTCGCTAATTTACGATATTATTTGGCGAAATGCCTAAACTTTATAATTTTATTTTCTTCGAGGTTTCGTCACATTTTATATGACTTATTATTGACTCTTTGCCTCAAAAATAATGAAAATCGATATCTAGATCAATAACGGACGCAATGGTGAACTTTTGCATTTTTACGTTTTCCGGCTGTCGGACTGAGTTTTTGGGTCCGAACGCCCCGATAAAAATTGTTATTATGTGATTCCTAGTTATTCTTGATTCCTTGATCCAACTTAGTGAAATTCGAGCCAAACAAGTGTTTACTAGTTATTTTAAGGAAATTTCGTTTTAAACATAAACGGGTTTCGGTTTTCGTCAGAAACGGCTCGTTAATTAAACCCGTAAATTTACGAGAGCTCAACACTAAATTTTGGGCCATCTTGGAGTATTTTCAGTTGGGCCCAAGCTTAGGAAGCCCAATTTGACTTTATTTGACCATTAATTAAACATGGAAGAACACTTACTAAACAAATCTTTACAAAAAAAAATCTGGTCTCCCTTCTTTCTCTCTGTGACCTACGAACACAGCACCACCCTCCAAAACCATTGATTTTTCTTGATTTGAGGTAAATTAATACTAGTCCTATGTTTGTTTTCAATTCCTAATCAAACCCATGTTTAATTTTAACACACATCAAACTTTTGCATGTAATTAAAAATCATCAAATCTTATGATTTGATGATGTTTTTATGAGTTCTTATGCTTGATTTTGCTTCTCCAATGGTTAAATTGTGTTTTTGATGGGTTAGCTTTTGATTTGAGTATGTTATATTGTCATAGGGCCACGAAATTTTTATGATCAAGGAAGAAGGAATCGAGATTTTTCATGTTTTGATTGATTCATACGAGTTGTGAAGGTATAATCATAACTAGTATATTGAATTTGATGTTATTAGTATTTTTGATATACATTGATCTTTGATTTTGAGATCATGAGTAAAACCCACTGAGATTGTGATTACATAGGTCATATTATGACTTAGGATACTTGCGTGGCGATTTAGTATAGCTTAAGTGACGCGTTGTCGCGTTAGATTACTAAATTGGAACGTTTTTATAACATGGAAATCACCACATAAACAAACAGGTCATGGTCAATTTTTCTTAAACACATGATCTTGTTTTTATTTGAAAAATGAATACTCACTGATGTGCTTAGTATGTGGTGAGTTGGATAGAAATGGGAAGTGTCCGGATGAGCCCGGAATGGTCATTTTACTAAACTAGGTCAAATCTGAAATTTTTCTTAAAACGTGGGTAAATTGACTTGGGTAAAAAGGTTAAATATAGGATTTTACAACTTTTTACAGTAGGTACAAACATAATAAAACTTCTCTTTTTGGTTTCGTGTCAAAATCTTATACCGTTTGGGATTTATGCTTAAGTTACCGAAGGGTACGAAAGACGTTTACAACTTTCTGTTTTGATAGTCTGTCACTAAAAGTGGAATTCCCGTTGATTGGAAATAGTTCTAGGATTGTTCTTGCCCAACTTCTAAAGGTAAGAGAAATACCTTTACATGACAAAAACTCTCACCTCCTGTACTATTATATATTTTGAGATATGACCAACTCTTCACAGCCATTTTCAGAAAAACTGAATTCAGTCCAATATTTCAACATTATGCACCGAGCCCAAAACGTGTTTGAAACCCGCATATAAATGCTTGGACCATCATATAAGGTTAATGTCATGTTATTACAGTAGGTTCAAAGTATTTTGGTCAAATTTCATCTTAAGCATAGGTCTCGCCATTGCACGCAAGTTACTTGGTCATACTATGTCACGTTACTTCTAAAACGTTATTTTCTACATTGAACACTTTCTTATTACGCGTCACCATTGCATAGGTCCGTGAAGACTCCATTTTGCTCAGCCCTTTTTCCTTGTGATCACTTGCTAAAGGTGAGTACATAGCCCCTTTTCGTTATTACATATTTTTACTACTCGCGGGGTGAGAAATACACATTTATGGAACACACTCATTACTTTTTACTTGTATGCTATTCGAGAACTTGTATGCTGCTTCCAGTGATTACTAGATACAACTATTATTGCTTAGTGTGCTCAAAAGTCCCCTCATCATGAACCGTTAGTTATTTCATTACTTTGCAAAGCGCGAGTGTTATGGGTGGATCCATCGGGATTGACAATCCCCGTCCTTGTATTACGTGACGCATTTACATTTGAGGTATTACGAGTTGTTTGAGCAAACACTCACTTTAGGGGCAAATTGATTACGTTAAGGTTTCGGTTTCATGAGCTAATGCAATAATACATTTGAAAGGTATGCTGATCCCATAGCCCTTCTGAAATGATTACTTTTGATACTACTACATAATGAGTGTTGTGTTCCATACTACTTTACTTAAACCTATGTTACTCGCTCAACAATTTTTGTTGACGGTTTACGTGTTATTTCTCAGGTAGGAATGCTTAAGCTGGGACAGGAGCTCGTGGATGTGACGTGCCGGCGATTCTGTAATCCTTTTTCCGTCCATGTTCAGTCAACTTTACTTTACTAATTAATATCATCTTTTGTGTCACTTTGGGTCAGATCTCACTAATGGTAAAGTCGGCAGAAAACGTTGTTGAAAACTTTGGGGTTGTTATGCTTCGTTTGTTATTGTATTTTTAAACAACCGGGACCATTTTATATTTAAATTTCCGCACTTTTATTTAATTAGGGATGTAATAACAGGTTTTTATTACAACATTTTAGTACTTATATATCAGTGTTCATGATAACATAGACGTGGCACCCCCATGATGCCTAAGTGGACCCTTCCAGTTTTCGGGGTGTTACAGATTGGTATCAAGAGCCTTGGTTATAGGGAACTAAGTCATTTTTCAAACTTGGTCTATAACTACAAAGCTTTCAATTTTATTTTTCGAGTCTTAGTGTCAAATACAGAATCTGCCAGGAACGGTCAACATCTACGGGTACTCTCTAATCCTTACTATTGCTTGAGTTATACCTATATTGAGACTTATACAATTTACTACAGTATTCATTAATTTATTCTTGTATTCTTCCGATTTTTCTATACCGACTATTTCTGACGACTTGTCTTTATCGTTTGCGCGAGTTTTCGCGATAACTCCAGTTGAGATATTCTAAGCGTTTTAGTTGATGAGATCTTTCTAAATCTCGCTTTGCTACTCATTTATGTCACCGTTTTACTTGACATTTGAACATTGCTCTAAATTTCATGTTTCATTGATTATTCTTCTTTCGACTTCGAATTATAATATTCGCTTACGTTTCGGAAACGTCATGCTCATTTTTAGCTAAACGTCTAGTTCGTAACGATTGATTGGATTACGGCTTTACGCATATAGATTTCTAATATTCTTCCTCATTTAAAATATCCTATACTTGGGAGCGCGACTTATTGATATTTCGCCTTTTCTTTGGTATCTATTATGTGTTTTGAAGAAATCGCCCGCCTATGAAGTTTTTACTTCGTATATTGAAAATTAAGTTAAGAACGTTGTCTGTTTCTTTTGTTTATAATCTTGTTGACTAGTATTCTTTAAACGCCCTTCTGCCGCTACTTTCATTCATTCTTATGAAATATGTATTATTCGTCGTTTTGGAATTCATAAGCCATGTGCGTATACGAAGTGGTAAGTGAAAATTGTTGGTGAAACAAGTTAGACAATAAGGAATTGGCGACAACTGAAAAACTAAAAAAAAATCATGATCCAAACACCCCCTTATAAAATTTAACGCGCTGCAGAATTCTTTAGCACGCATAACGAAGTTTGAGATTTTTATAAATTTCATTTTTAGCCGAATAAAATGATAAGGCTAGTTGAGACGGTCGTTTTGATATAAAATTCGACTTCTAATTCCTTATAACGAATATTTTGTGGCCATTGAATATTTGAGAAAAATAATATAAATAAAGTTTGCTGATGTACACGCATTTCGAGGTCCGAAATCAGGTCAAATTTTATTTTCAGTTTTACATAATGAAAGAGCTTATTTTTACGCTCGTTTTGGTTATTCGCACACCCTTTAACTCTAAATAACGAAGAAGTTATGTCGAAAACGAGTTTTTTATTTTATATGAATTTTTTCAAACAGCAAAATAGGTACATGTAACTTCTGATCCGATTTTCAATGTCAATTTCGAACGCCTTCTGGTCCGTTTCAGCCTTCGGGCGAAACACGAAAGTTGTTCGGATCGATGTTTTGCATAAAATCTCTTTTGAGGTCAAGTTCTTAAAATGCGATTTAACGGGTCAAAACTGAAAGTCAAACCTGTGTTTTTTTGAATAAAAAAGTCAAAGTTCAGTAGATTTTTACAAGAATATTTTGGTCATTTTACGTCGAGATTAAAGTCTCGGCTATAACTGAAAAGTTGTCAAAAATGTCATTTTATACAAAATCTCTTTGAGTCCGAAACGCGAAAATATAATTTAGCGGGTCAATTTGACCGAATTAGTTTTGACTAAATATATATACAAAAAATGGTAAAATTATACAGGTGACATATTGACTTGCAAAGTCAACGAAAAATGTATAAAACTTGTGGAATGCTTTGTAAAACATAATAACGTCTAATAAGAATTCAATTATAATGTTTTGAAATGACGAAGGAAAAGCCAAATAAAAGTCAAAAGTTGTTCGCCGAATAATTCAGATATTTTAACCAACATTAACACATCGTAAAGACTGACGGAAAATATTAATTATAAAGTTTTTAAGAAATAAAACTTTTCTTACATTTAGTAAGCACACTTCATGTTATACTAAGTAAACGAACATGCTTTTGTAAGTAATAGAAAAACTCTATTAAATTACTCAAACGTTTTCAAAGGGATGAATGTTTCCGAGAGTGGTAACTTCTAAAAGTGAACCTTTTACTTACCGAAATTTCAAAGCGTGTTACCTTGAACACTAAAGAAAAACCCTTCATTACTTTTACTAGTTTAACCTTATGCAACTTAATATGTTATCATATCGTCCTAAGTGTATGGTCGAGAACCATAATTAAACAAGACCCCAAGTTATGATATACGAACCCTAATCTTTAAAGTTCCAATAAAATTAATTTGAATTACGTATTTCATGAGAAACATTGATAAGGACTCCTCGTACAAATTTAAAATGATTGACCGAGATCTGTTAAGAAGTTGCTCGCGAGAGCGATTTCTCTTTTTAACGCGTAGTAAATTAAGATTACTTTCTAACGATATTGATCATGCGTTCAATTCTTTATGAATTTGAAGATATAAAATAAAGAAAACTTGCTATATCTTTACATGCACCTAACTCTTTTATGCGTTGAAAACGACTTCATATACCAAGATGGAAAACTTACACGATTAAGTGGTGTTTGGACAAAGAATGTTACATTGTTGTAAAAGTCGTGATTTCACCAAATAACATAAAACCGTACGCTTTTACGGATCCCTTTAATATTTTTATATGTTTATATACATGTTGTATATGCCGTTATATCTTATCTCTTACTTTGCTATTCGTGATTCGCCTCCTTTGACCGCATTTGAGACTTCTTTTCTTCGTATTCTTCATCGCAATCAATGTCATGTACATTACGATAATTTCGGTTAAACTCTCGAAAATCCTATCATTTTGTCATCACCTTATTGATCGATTGATAAGTCACCTTTGCCATCCTCTCATGCAAACCACTTGCTATTTTAATAGTTCTTTGTAACAATGGTTAATGAATTTGACCTTACATTGTTTTATGAGTTGATTCATCTGAATATTATACAATTGTTATCGCCAAAGATTTTCGAGATATTAATAATGAAAATACAACGTTTGCAAAATTGCCTTATTTTCACAATTTAATGGTTTCAAACTTATCTCGAGATCTACTTTTAGATAGGTAATATAAAAGGTGCATAGGTATATATAAGATACCCTAACACTAGTTTGACGAACTAAACGTTGCATTGCTATTCCTAATTATACGTAGTTGTGCACCTACGTATAATTAGAAGGAGCCATGCATAGCTTATGAGTAGTCACCTTACGATCTTGATAAGGATCAACTTTTACTCAAAATTTTTGAAAGACGAAATTTTTGTCTCATATGCAAGTAGTCCAAATTGAGAGAATCCGCATATATACCTTCATCTTCTTTTGAATAGATTCCTCATATGCGGGTACGTTTTGACTATCAACCCCACTCGAAAATTCCTTTGATTATCTCCTTGATGGACATATTGTCGACTCTTCGTCGAATTTTCGGTCACAGATTCTGAATTTGGAAGTTGTAGCATTTCGATAATCGCTTCATTACCTACCCCTTTCGGGTTACGTTCCTACATCTTCGAAACGCTCCAATGTGAATGAAGAGATTACCAACGAATGGGAATTTATCCACCCGAGTTTTTCGGCGTGTGTTGAACGTGCGAGCGAAAGTCATCATGATTGTTTATGACTTCGGTATGATTTACCGCCACAAAAAAAAAAAAAAAAAAAAAAATCTTTCGTCGTCATCAATTGGTGTTTTCAGAAATTATTGAAAGAGACATTGAAAATTCTTATTTTCGTCGACTCGCAAACCGACGTTTGACCACATAATTTTTTTAAAGGTTTCGGCCTTATAATAAATTTTGACGGATATTGTTGACATGTTATTCTACAAAACATTTTGACGGATTTCGTCATTAATGCTCCTTGACTTGAGTTGAATTCACAAAATTTTATTTTAGTTTGCACCATTAAATTAATTATTTTAATAAAAAGACGACTGAATGAAAGTCTTAGAATGAATGTTGGCCTAGATAGAGGAATCAAAACTAGCTCGACCGGCAAAAATATCTGGGCGGGATTAAATATGTAGATAACCCGGTAATGTGACTCCGTGTTACGGTTGCCATGATGTTCGTTTTCCTTTGGACTCGAAGTTATTACGTTCAAACCATGTGTTGCTTGCTTTCCAAAGCACTAACCTTGTCTTTTACTTCATTTATCCGAGAGACGCAGTATGAATCTTATTTCTTGTTCGTTTATCGATCGACGTGAAATTATTTGGACTATGAATGTCTTATGAAACGACGACTTGATTATTCCTTATTTTCCTACTGTCTTATCATTGCTATGATGATTTATCTTTTCTTTAAAGGTTTTCTCGATGATCAAATCTATTTTCTCATATCGTTATCTACATACTGGCAATTGGTGACAATTGTTTTACATCCGTAAACATGTGGTTAAATTGTTAAAACCCTAACGCAAATGCATTAAGCACACCGTGAGTATCTATAAAAAGATTATAAGTTCTATTGAAAACTTTTAGAATAGGTTCATAAAGCTTTTAACTATCAAAAATGACTTTCTTAAGTTAAAGAGTTGGTTATAACCACCCATTTTTGACAAAATCGCGACTAAGAATGCTTCTCAAACTCATTTTTTAGTCTTTCTACCCAAATTACTATTTTCATGGTTATCTTGGAAATTAATCTTTTAAGATTTTCTTACAAATGATTTGATTTCGAATCTCCGAGTCCTTGATAAATCCATATTATCGGATTTCATTAATTAAGGGCATTCTAATATTTTAACACTGTAACCAAATGAAACCTTGATTTTCGTAATAAAGAGGTAAATAAACTCCGCGTATCGTTGGACCGTATCAACCCTTATCGACCGATGGTAACTCGCCTGCTTGTCCATCTTACTTAGTTTTCTTCAGATTTTCATCTTATTTCCACGTACAGTACTTTATGTATTTCAGATGTTTCACTGTAAAACTTTGCTACGTATTGATAGAATTTTGCCGGTGTAATTTTTATTTCTTTTGGGTACATCCCCGTTGAACATGATTTCTTTCTATTTATGAAAAGACAATGCTTCTTGATTTATTACTACTTGTCATGTGATTACAGTACGTTACTCTTAATTCTAGTATTCTTATACTCGTAACCTTCATTGTGCTAGTGATACTCCTCAGTATTGCCTTTTATCCCCATCTTTTTCCTTCTCCAGTTAAATTCTGAGGGACCAGAGTTCCTTTAGGGGGGTCGACTGTGAGAACTCGTATTTTCTGGTAAATTATTTTATACTATTTATTCCAGCTCACTCGATTTTCATTGGTTATTATGATTTTTTAGTATTTCACGATTTACGAGGTCTCGTGTGAGAACACGGATTTTCGGTAATTTTATTTTACTTGTTATACGTGCTTACTCACACTTTTACCATATTCCCCATTTATTACAGTGATTACGTGTCATCCTCGAAATCTTAGTTAAATATAAAATTTTATGGATTTCGCTAATTTACGATATTATTTGGCGAAATGCCTAAACTTTATAATTTTATTTTCTTCTAGGTTTCGTCACATTTTATATGACTTATTATTGACTCTTTGCCTCAAAAATAATGAAAATCGATATCTAGATCAATAACGGACGCAATGGTGAACTTTTGCATTTTTACGTTTTCCGGCTGTCGGACTGAGTTTTTGGGTCCGAACGCCCCGATAAAAATTGTTATTATGTGATTCCTAGTTATTCTTGATTCCTTGATCCAACTTAGTGAAATTCGAGCCAAACAAGTGTTTACTAGTTATTTTAAGGAAATTTCGTTTTAAACATAAACGGGTTTCGGTTTTCGTCAGAAACGGCTCGTTAATTAAACCCGTAAATTTACGAGAGCTCAACACTAAATTTTGGGCCATCTTGGAGTATTTTTAGTTGGGCCCAAGCTTAGGAAGCCCAATTTGACTTTATTTGACCATTAATTAAACATGGAAGAACACTTACTTAACAAATCTTTACAAAAAAAAAATCTGGTCTCCCTTCTTTCTCTCTGTGACCTACGAACACAGCACCACCCTCCAAAACCATTGATTTTTCTTGATTTGAGGTAAATTAATACTAGTCCTATGTTTGTTTTCAATTCCTAATCAAACCCATGTTTAATTTTAACACACATCAAACTTTTGCATGTAATTAAAAATCATCAAATCTTATGATTTGATGATGTTTTTATGAGTTCTTATGCTTGATTTTGCTTCTCCAATGGTTAAATTGTGTTTTTGATGGGTTAGCTTTTGATTTTAGTATGTTATATTGTCATAGGGCCACGAAATTTTTATGATCAAGGAAGAAGGAATCGAGATTTTTCGTGTTTTGATTGATTCATACGAGTTGTGAAGGTATAATCATAACTAGTATATTGAATTTGATGTTATTAGTGTTTTTGATATACATTGATCTTTGATTTTGAGATCATGAGTAAAACCCACTGATATTGTGATTACATAGGTCATATTATTACTTAGGATACGTGCGTGGCGATTTAGTATAGCTTAAGTGACGCGTTGTCGCGTTAGATTACTAAATTGGAACGTTTTTATAACATGGAAATCACCACATAAACAAACAGGTCATGGTCAATTTTTCTTAAACACATGATCTTGTTTTTATTTGAAAAATGAATACTCACTGATGTGCTTAGTATGTGGTGAGTTGGATAGAAATGGGAAGTGTCCGGATGAGCCCGGAATGGTCATTTTACTAAACTAGGTCAAATCTGAAATTTTTCTTAAAACGTGGGTAAATTGACTTGGGTAAAAAGGTTGAATATAGGATTTTACAACTTTTTACAGTAGGTACAAACATAATAAAACTTCTCTTTTTGGTTTCGTGTCAAAATCTTATACCGTTTGGGATTTATGCTTAAGTTACCGAAGGGTACGAAAGACGTTTACAACTTTCTTTTTTGATAGTCTGTCACTAAAAGTGGAATTCCCGTTGATTGGAAATAGTTCTAGGATTGTTCTTGCCCAACTTTTAAAGGTAAGAGAAATACCTTTACATGACAAAAACTCTAACCTCCTGTACTATTATATATTTTGAGATATGACCAACTCTTCACAGTCATTTTCAGAAAAACTGAATTCAGTCCAATATTTCAACATTATGCACCGAGCCCAAAACGTGTTTGAAACCCGCATATAAATGCTTGGACCATCATATAAGGTTAATGTCATGTTATTACAGTAGGTTCAAAGTATTTTGGTCAAATTTCATCTTAAGCATAGGTCTCGCCATTGCACGCAAGTTACTTGGTCATACTATGTCACGTTACTTCTAAAACGTTATTTTCTACATTGAACACTTTCTTATTACGCGTCACCATTGCATAGGTCCGTGAAGACTCCATTTTGCTCAGCCCTTTTTCCTTGTGATCACTTGCTAAAGGTGAGTACATAGCCCCTTTTCGTTATTACATATTCTTACTACTCGCGGGGTGAGAAATACACATTTATGGAACACACTCATTACTTTTTACTTGTATGCTATTCGAGAACTTGTATGCTGCTTCCAGTGATTACTAGATACAACTATTATTGCTTAGTGTGCTCAAAAGTCCCCTCATCATGAACCGTTAGTTATTTCATTACTTTGCAAAGCGCGAGTGTTATGGGTGGATCCATCGGGATTGACAATCCCCGTCCTTGTATTACATGACGCATTTACATTTGAGGTATTACGAGTTGTTTGAGAAAACACTCACTTTAGGGGCAAATTGATTACGTTAAGGTTTCGGTTTCATGAGCTAATGCAATAATACATTTGAAAGGTATGCTGATCCCATAGCCCTTCTGAAATGATTACTTTTGATACTACTACATAATGAGTGTTGTGTTCCATACTACTTTACTTAAACCTATGTTACTCGCTCAACAATTTTTGTTGACGGTTTACGTGTTATTTCTCAGGTAGGAATGCTTAAGCTGGGACAGGAGCTCGTGGATGTGACGTGCCGGCGATTCTGTAGTCCTTTTTCCGTCCATGTTCAGTCAACTTTACTTTACTAATTAATATCATCTTTTGTGTCACTTTGGGTCAAATCTCACTAATGGTAAAGTCGGCAGAAAACGTTGTTGAAAACTTTGGGGTTGTTGGCACTAAAACTAAGACTTGGATAGAAGCCTATGATGCTTCGTTTGTTATTGTATTTTTAAACAACTGGGACCATTTTATATTTAAATTTCCGCACTTTTATTTAATTAGGGATGTAATAACAGGTTTTTATTACAACATTTTAGTACTTATATATCAGTGTTCATGATAACATAGACGTGGCACCCCCATGATGCCTAAGTGGACCCTTCCAGTTTTCGGGGTGTTACATATTATGGGAGAAGAGATTGTTCCAAAGGATGCAGCTCAAGTTGAATTTTATAGAAGATTAGCTGCACAAATCATGGAACAAGATAAAAAGGAGGTGAAAGAGTCACCATTTGTTGTGACTTCAGAAGAAGGAAGTGATGGAGCTAGCTCAGACTCAAGTGTGATGATTATAGAACCAGAAAGACTTGAGTATGGAGATGAGTTGGCTGAGGAGAAATTGAGAGAGTTGAAATTGCAGGTTGACTTTGACATGCCAGAGGTGGTTCAAATGTATAATGCTTGGGAAGAAAGATGTATGGAGAATCCACACTTGACTACTTCAGATCAGATTTGGGGTTTGGAGATTCTCCTCAGAGTTCAGAAGGATTGCCAGGTAATTTTGAAACATAAGGCAAGCAATATTCTCTCAGAGTTGAAAAGGGATAGAAGGGAGTTATACTGCATGTTGCTCAGATGTCATGGAGTTGGATGAACTTACCAGAAATTGAGGGCATTGACATTTGATGAGTTGGAATGCAAGGCTTATCCCATTTGGGTGAGAGTGCAGGAAGCAAACACTCTCAGACTTCTTTCTGATGAAAGAAAGGAAGAACTTGCAGAAGAAATGGAGCTCAAGAAAGCTATGTTTGTTCCCAGACCAGTGAAGAAGGGAATTTCTCTTGAGTTTCCCAAAGATATGGATCCACTATATCCAAGTGAAGCTGTCATAAGAAAGAGTCTCAAGCTCTCACAATTAGAAGCTTCAGATATGGTGCAAGTGTTACCATTAGATTCCAGAAACCCAATTGTGAGCTATGAAGAAGATGAATGTGGGTTCTGGAAAATTGGCAGGTATGGCAAAGAGGTACACACTTTTACCACTCTCATATCTTTGTTTGCAAGTTGTGATAGCGAAGACTTGGTTGATCTATGGAGGTTGCTAGAGACCAAGTATGAGGCTGAAGCACCAACTTCAGCTAATGGAATAAAACTATGGTCCACATTCAAAAGAATGTGTGGACCAAAAGATGAGGATCCTACTATTTGGAAGGATCTTGAAAATGATCTTAGTGGTCTTCAATGGAGATTATATTCAACTGCTGGTGTTTACCATTTGAGTTCTACAAAGTTTGCTGAGTATCTACTTGTGGATGGTCAGTATTTTATATCCAAGGCTATTTTGGAGAAGATGAAGGACACTCAGCTGGAGATTGATTATTCAAGTGACGTGGCAAAAGACTTGATCAGATTTATTCATTACCAATATGAGAAGGTTTATAAGATTCCTCCTAGTCCTTAATGCTTATTCAGAAACTTGATCATACGAGTGGATATCAAGTTTAGGGGAGGATTGTTGGGAATAAATTAAGGCCAGATCACTTGAGCGCTGACAAGAGTAAAACAAGCGTTGACAAGAACAAAACAAGCGCCGACAGCTCAAGCGTTGACAAGATAAAGTCAAGCGTTGACACATTGAAGACAAGCACTGATGGGAAGATATACTCTACGCGTTTATTGTATTCTAGATTACTTCTAGTAAAGATAAGAACAACAATGTATTTTCTATATTTATCTTTACCTAGAATAGCTGATACGTAGATTATTGTACAAGGCTTCTTATATCTATAAAAGAAGACCTTTAGGTTAATGGTTCATATAAGTTTTCATTCGTAAACTACTTTCATTGTAAGCAAGTTTGATATCATTAATCAAAGTGAAAGTTTGTTTATATCATTGTGTGTTCTTGTTTAAGTGTTAAATTCCGCATAACACTTAGATTCATAAGCATATACAAAGGTTTCTCTAAGTGTATTACTTGATCTATTCTCGTATAAGTTTGGGATCAATGATGTGTCGTGGATTAACACATATACGTTATAGGACAAATTTAGGTAATTACCTTTAGGAAAAAGTAATTAACCAAAAATAAGTCAAAGACGGATACGATTAAACACGTGAGTGAACCAAGTTCGTTGTACACGAAGATCGAGTGAATTTGAGACGTTTCGTTTTGATTTGGACAATTGATTTGAATGTGTCGTTGGATTTTAAAACTAAAATTAACTCTACGAATTTTAAGCTAATTAAAATAAACCTACGTGCATGAATCGTAAACCCCACTATCTAAAATTAACCTAACAATTAATTACTAAAAAAATAAAACTCTATTTAAAAATATAAAACTATTTAATAATCTATAAAAGTAAATCTATTCAATAACTTTTAAACTATTTAAAATAAAATCTAATTAACTTTTGTAAAACTAATTAACTTTATTTGAAAAAATATTTTCAAACCTAATCTATTTTAAAACTATATTTTATTTCAACCTAAAATAATAACAAACTAATATTAAAAATTAATTAAAACATTTTTTTTTATTATATTATTTAGTTTACTATTGAAACTATTTATTTTTTTTACAATTAATCTAGACGAATTAAAGTAAATACTGCCAGATTCAACTAAGCTATATTAATCTAATAAATGAAAGTAAACCAAATAAGCCAGTTAGCTCATTTGGTTAACACATTGGTTGTGCAACCGAGAGGTCTCGGGTTCGAAACCTGCTATGAGCAGGTTTTGTGATTAATTATTTTTTGGACAATGGAAATGAAAGCAAATGAGAAACACAGTGATGACTAGAAGATTTACTAACAATCAAATTAAACCGTAGAAGCAAGGTAACCAAATAAAGGATAACCTAGAAAACTTAACAGTAGAATAACAAAAATCCATTCAATCAAATACTCAGCAAAAACATAGATTCAGCAATAAAAGAACACTACAATTATCAACAGAATGCAGAATTCATCAGGCCAATATTAGCTACTACAACTCATCAAAATCAGAACTCCAAATGTTTAAACTGATTCATCAACCAAACTTAAATTTATCATAGAACTGTGAATAACAAAATCAAATTAAAAAGGCCATCTCAGTTTCTATAACAGACTCAGTAAATTTAAAACTCAGTTAAACAAATTTAAACTCCTAATCCAGTGATCAAGCTTCACAATCTATAACATCATCTCAGCAGAATATTGCTAAACCAAACGCTAAAAAAAATAACATGACTATCGAATCAGTTAAAACAATCTCAGTGGACCAAATTCATACTCAAACTTAACAGGTTAAGAAACTTGAGCAGATTCAACTCAAACAGTAATGGACGAACAGCATATCCAACCAAATTACAAACTAAGCAAAAAAAAAAAAAAACTCACATCAGCAGACAATGTTTATCATTCAGCAACTAAAATAGAACAGTTAAATCTAAAAGCAATACCGAGATCAACTAAAACTTATACGCATACTAAAACACTAACATTTAACTGAATAACTCATTGATACAACTTCTATATTCAGCAGATCGAAATACAAACAAGTCAATAATCTGAATGATCCAATTTACCATCCAAACAGTGCAAAATAAAAAGTAAATAACCAATAATTCAATCACACTAATCAACCCAAACGTTTTAAGCAGAAAAATTAATATAAACTAGCCTAACCATTTGAAGAAATCCTTTGAGACGTAGGAGTGCGCTGAGCATCCTATGAGCACTAATCAACACCACCGTTCACCATTACCACCGTTAAACGAATCAATCGAACCACGAGCAATCATCAAAATCGAATCAGTATAATCTTTTTAAGCCAAACCAGTAGGGTTTAACTCTTCCCAATCTAACTTTTGTTTATCTAATTAAGCTATAGAATGAGCTTATTTAAACAAACTCTCATATAATATTAATTTAGTAAGGAGAATAACTGAATAAACTCAGAATAGTTTTGCAAGTCGAAAATAAGATGAAATTAAAATTTACTTTCATTAATATCAGAAAATCATTACAATACTTTTAAAAATGAAAATACAAATTCCTAAAACTAAATTGACATTATAACAATAAAAGAAAGAAAGGGATGCCTTTTACATGAATATTGGGGGGTTTTATTTCTTTCTTTGTGAATTAATCGAATTAATAAAAACCCCCATGTAACTCTTATTATTTACCCATCTAGGGTAAATGAACAGTGTTGTTTTGCAGGTTTTTAGGGTTGAATAGTTTGGGGAAGAAGGGTATTGGGAATATCGAATGGTTTTATTGAATGAGAGAGAGTGTGTGGGTAAAATAATAAAACGTGTGAAAGTAAAAGAGTGGGTGGGAGGGTTTTATTATTCTTTTAACTGATTATGAAGAAAAAATGTGTTTACTCGTTTAATAAAAATGAACCCCAGGCCCATGTTGATCAAATAATCGTTCCTTTAATCCTGAATTGGGCTTGGGCCCTAGATATATTCAAACCGTGTGCTTTTCCATTATTGGGCCTTATGGGCTATCAATCAACCCTTTAATTAATAACTTGATTAGTAAATGGGCTTTTGAGCCCATTTTCCGTTGTGGGGCCCACTTGACCATAAACTAGCAAAACTTATTAAATCCACTATTTGTCGAGCTCGATTTTTGGCTTCTTGATCTTTTTCTCAATCTCGTGTCGATTTTCGTCGGTTTTCACGAACTTGGTACCTACACACATTCAAACAAGAAACAAACAAATACAAGGCATATTTGATATGTTTTGTGCAATATTTCAATGTTTATAGCTATAAATGATATGAGTAAAAACACTCATATCAAATTCCCCCTTGCTAAGCAATTGCCGTGTCCTCACGCAATGATAAAATAAAACTATTACTACACCATTATTCAATTTTTGACAATTTATTTTGCAATGACATAAAATAACCTTAAGAATCATTAAAGCTCAAATAGATTCATCGTCCTCGACTTTTCACTTTTCCATGCCAAGTGCAAAAACAAGATCATTGTTATTATAAGTTGGTAGACTAACACGAACTCATGTGGGCCAATTAATCACTTAGACTCCCTTATTCCTATGTGTATCTCTTATATTTTATTGTTGTCTTGAATGATCACGAGGATGCATTGTTGACTTATTTCGATAATTTATTAGGCCGAAAATAAAGTGAACGATTTAATCAATAGTTAGCTAAAGGACAAAATCTTTTAAAACTGCTTCTCGGGCTCTCATAAAGTTCATATCTTGGCATAACTTGCTTCGCGATTTGAGACCTTTCTCGGATCGATATTTGGCAATGACTTTATACTTCCAACCTTGAGAGACGTTCACGAAATAATGGTCTTCTCTTCATAATATTTCTTCACTTGAAGTTTTGAGAGATTCATACTTGGACCACGACTTCTTCATTTTTCTCCAATCTTTACTTGGGATTTTGATTAACAACGATCCGCCTCCTTTTTGGACTTGGCTTCATTTATCCTCATACCTTATTTTGGTCTTTTTGGATAGACTTCTCCATGACTTTTTGGGAGTATTTTGCTTTTCGTCGTGTGTCTCGATCCTTCATATTGATTTTTGAATAATGAATCTTCACATCACTTGAGATCTTTAGCAATAAAACATAGCCCTCATGTCTTGTTAGGACCTTTTTGGACTCGCCAATCTTCGCATCCCGCTTCAATAAGTTATGCCTTGGCTATGAACTCTAATCCATACCGAGCAACTTTTAAACGATCTTGGGCTAGAAGCTAAGTAACTTTTCAAATCGTTCAACATTATTTATTGCAAATAAAATTTATTAACAAGCGATGGGAGAATAGGCTCATAATTAACTCACATAAATTCCCGAAAGAATACCGAACTTATAATTGGCTCTATCATCTCTTGTTCTCCATATTGTAAAATTCCAAGAATGAAATCAATGGATACTTAGCCTATCAAATCAAAGTTTTGGGTTTTCAAGTCATCTATAGGATCTTGCAACTTCTTATACTTTTGCAAGTTTTAGAATTTGCGTTTTAAAGTTCCCTTGATAAACGACTTTCTAGGATCAATTATAGGAGCTTGCGAAAAGTTCTTGTCCTTAACTCATATGAATTAAGACCTTCGCGTTTTAAAGCTCCCTATATAATAGCCTAGCAAAACTTAATTCAAATATGTTAAGGAAAAGCTAAGGTTAAAAACCGAGTCGAGTCAAAAACTATTCTTATTGAAAGCCTACATTCGTGTCAAAAACACTTATTTTATTATTAAAAACTTAAAAATAACACTAAAAATTTAAAATTTTATTGAAAAATGAGAAAACAACGCGTTTGGACACGACAAAAGCAATTGCAAGCGATTATATCGATTGACTCCCCCATGCTAAAACCAAACATTGTCCTCAATGTTTCTTAGCTCAAGAGTAACACCCCCTTGCTAAGACACGAAGAGTCTAATGCAAATTCCTAGCATGGAAAGAGCACGCAAATCTATAAGCCGTTTATTAATTATGCCTCAAGAAAAACGTTAGTCGATAAAAATCAAGGGTAAGAAGTGTGCCCCTTTTTGGCATTCAAAGAATGGAAGATCAAGTGGACCGGCAAAAACCGAACACGAGAGTCCTCAAATATTAGGGTCATACCTAAGATCACAACACAACAAAACACGAGCACGAGCTTGAAAGATCAAGCCTTATTAGTTGTTAGAAAATAGAAAGAAGATAGAATGAACTCGTTTTTGTTCACCGAGTCATGAGCTCGACTCGATCCCCGCATTCATTGGTCCTTAGGGAAAATGGTGCAAACCGGCATATTAAGATAAAATCCAATATAAAGCACGATGCCGGGGTCAAAGATCTCATCCTCGTTGGAGAAAGGAATAGACAACAAGGTGTCGTCCCCCCATGCTAATCCTAAGTCATATGAAACACATGGTAATGGTGGAACAAAAGTCTCAACCATGGTGGTTTCAACTTGCATGACTTTGTCGACTTTTTCACTCTTAGGAACGTGAACAAAGGGGTCATGGTACTCAATATGAGTCACATGAAAAACCCGCACATTAAGATCAACGCGAGTGGGAGGGAGATTGGGAATAATGTAAACTTCTCCATCCGAGTCGACATACTCATCACAAAAGGTGTGATCATCATCACAAACCTCATCAACCTCCTTCATAAGAAGATCATCATCACAACGGTTGTGAGATGTAGGAGGTATGATGTTCTCAAAATCCTCTTGAATCAATGGATTATTGTTCAATGAAGCTTCAAATAGAGGATTTGAGTAAGTCACAAAAGTGTCGTCATCCTTGTCATCACAAGAAATTTCCGACAAAGTATCGAGTGTGTCACACTCGGATACTAGATCATCATTCTCATTAGAAGGCAATTCATCGGCGAATTCCTCGAGAATGGTAGGTAAAACACAAGAATCACGTTCGATCTCGAGATCGGAAACGTCTTCACTTCCCCGTGGAAGTGGATCAAGGATAGCAAAAAGTTCATCGATGAACTTATCCAACGAATAGTCACTAACCTCACTCGGTGTGAAGCTAGGAATCAAAGGCTCTTCAATTGAAGATTGTGCCTTAGGAACATCAACATGATCCTTAGAAAAGAGTGAAAATGAATCCATTTTCAAAGATTGTTCAATTAAAGCAATATCACTCTCGGGATCAAAATTCTCATTATCAAACTCACTAGCATCGAATGGCTCACTCAAGTAATCATCAATTTGTTTTTCAATCTTATCATCCTCGTGTGGAGTGAGTATAGATGAGGTAACATTACAACATGATTCAACAAAATTAGGTTTTTCACTTTCCAATTTCTTAGGAACCAATCTTGAAATTTTTTCCGGTTTGAAAATCATATGTTTATCCCCATGAAACAATTTAAGCTCCCCTTCTTTCATATCAACTAAAACACCAGCCGTACACAAAAATGGTCGTCCTAAAATTATAGGCGCACGAGGATTCGGCTCATAATCAATGATAGCAAAATCGGCTAGGTAAACGAACTCCCCCACTTTAACAATGAAATTTTCCGCTATACCAACCGGTCGAGTGGTGGTTCCATTAGCAAGCTCAATGATCATTCGAGTGGGAATAAGTCGCAAATAGTCAAGAGTTTTCCAAATGGACAAGGGCATAACGTTAATACTAGCTCCTAGATCGGCAAGAGCTTTGTATTCCCCAAGCTCATCAAAAACACAAGGTATCAAAAAGTGACCCGGATCATTATACTTATTAGGAAAGAGATCAATGAAATCCGAGGTACTAATCACATTCAAAGTAGCCTTGGTGACATTCCAAAAGGTTTCTTTAGGTGGCACAATAAGCTCAAGCTTCCTCTCTAAATTATCATAAGCGGTGATAGCCTTAAGCTCTCCCCTCGGGTTTGGAATGGTATTACTAGGTAAGCAACCCGAAGAAGATGACGGTTTAGACATAAATCCCTCAAACATCGAAAGCAATTTATTTTGATTTTGTTCCACACTTTGTTGCAAACGATTTTGACTTTGCTCAAACATTTGTTCAAATCTTTGTTCCATTCTTTGTTGATTAAGCTCAATCTTGTTATTTTGCCCCTTTAGTGTATTTTGAAACTCATTTTTCAAAGTTGCCATTTGTCCTTGAATGTTATTTTGCAAAGCTTTCATATTCGCCTCATTCGACTTCATGTAACTTGACAAATCATTTTGATTATTCCCTTGAAAACCTTGATTGTTTTGATTAGCATTAATCCCATTTCCTTGATTGAAATTCCCTTGGTTACCACGGTTAAAATTATTCCCATTATTACCATTGTTGTACCTATTTTGAACCGGTGGAAAACCCGGTGGAGCAACATGACTTTGACGAGGAACTTGACCGTTGGAGCCATAAGTTCCCGTCGCGGCAAAAGCACTAGCTTGATCAAACCCCGCGTTTAAACAAGCATAATTAGGATGTGCTCCACCACATGATACACAAACATTCCCAACCATATTAATCGATCCATGAGGATTCTTCCTAATCTCACTCAACAAAGTCGCAAATCCATTATCAATCTTAGAGTCCAATCTAGCAATCTCATGATTAGATGAATTCACATTGGAAACAACCGGTGTGTTTCGTGAATATTGTGCTCTAGACTTATCCTCAATTATTCTCCACGCGTCTCTCGGTGTTTTTCTTAAAAGATTACCACCCGCGGCGGCATTTAAAGAATCTTGTTCAATCATATTAAGCCCATTATAAAAAGTATTTATTTGGTGCAATTCCGAGAAACCGTGGTGTGGACATTGTCTTAACAAATCTTTAAATCTTTCCCAAGCAACCCCAAACGATTCATGCACTTTTTGTTCGAATCTAGTGATCTCATTTTTAAAGTGTGTTGTCTTGGACGGTGGAAAGAAATAATTCATAAACTTTGACACTAAATCATCCCAAGTTAAAATCGAACCCGGTGGTTCTTTTTCATACCAAAGCTTAGCATTACCCTCGAGCGAGTACGGAAAAAGCATGAGCTTAATCACGTCATTCGGCACATCTCTAAACTTGAGAGTCGAGGTAATTCGATTAAAATTCCGAATGTGAGAATGCGGACTATCGGTCTCATTGCCACGAAATTGGTCGGCACGAATGAGCGAAAGAAGACCCGTCTTAATCTCAAAATGATCCGCCAAAATAGCCGGCACAACGATTGCTTCCCCATACCCTTCGATGGGTGCACGGAGCAATTCCTCCATTGTTCGGTTATCGGCCATCTCTACAACAATAGGTGGAATCTCGGGTTCCACTATTCGTTGTTGACGATTTCTATTTCTACGAGGAATATTTTCAAGCCTATTAAAATCAATCACAAGACGAGAAGAACGTAATTGCATACACTACAAAGACGAGAATTTAGAGGATTGAAGAAAAGAAATTAGACAAGAAAGAAGATTATTTTTGGTATTTTATTTGGTATTGTTCAATCAATAATGATCGATAAAAAACAAGGAATAAGGATAACTACTATGGAAGTAAATTACCCTCGGTCGACTTTGAAACGATAGGTGAAAACCTAAACGTCTCGAGGTTCAATAAGTAAACAACAAAAATAAGATTTATTACTACTTGAGTCGGCAAACCAATAATAGG
This sequence comes from Glebionis coronaria, assembly GCA_025667525.1. NCBI lineage: Eukaryota > Viridiplantae > Streptophyta > Magnoliopsida > Asterales > Asteraceae > Glebionis > Glebionis coronaria. Next base: position 495,394,465 of record CM046874.1, read on the forward strand.
TTGTCCCTCTCAATATACGCACAAGCAAGCGGGGAAACGAGGTGGCACTAAGCACTTAAAAACCTTTTTCCTTAGACGGCCTTTTATAGCACGTCGCCTTATACCCACCTTATAGTTTGTATAAATCGAGTTCAAACTTCTTATTAGTATTTATCTATTTTGCCTTTATTTTTGTTTTGGGTTCGAATACAATAGCTAGGTGATGAAATCCCAACTAAGGCTTATTTGAAAAGTATTTAAAATTATTGTTCTACGTAATACAATATATTATTCACAAAAAACGAGAAAACCGATACATACTATATAATAGAAAAATAACAAAACTTTCCGAGGACGGAAAGGGTCTTCAAATCCACGATCAACAAATCTCCACAAAAGCGAATCGTACATAAGATCCCCGGCAGCGGCGCCAAAATTTTTGATGTGTCGTGGATTAACACATATACGTTATAGGACAAATTTAGGTAATTACCTTTAGGAAAAAGTAATTAACCAAAAATAAGTCAAAGACGGATACGATTAAACACGTGAGTGAACCAAGTTCGTTGTACACGAAGATCGAGTGAATTTGAGACGTTTCGTTTTGATTTGGACAATTGATTTGAATGTGTCGTTGGATTTTAAAACTAAAATTAACTCTACGAATTTTAAGCTAATTAAAATAAACCTACGTGCATGAATCGTAAACCCCACTATCTAAAATTAACCTAACAATTAATTACTAAAAAAATAAAACTCTATTTAAAAATATAAAACTATTTAATAATCTATAAAAGTAAATCTATTCAATAACTTTTAAACTATTTAAAATAAAATCTAATTAACTTTTGTAAAACTAATTAACTTTATTTGAAAAAATATTTTCAAACCTAATCTATTTTAAAACTATATTTTATTTCAACCTAAAATAATAACAAACTAATATTAAAAATTAATTAAAACATTTTTTTTTTATTATATTATTTAGTTTACTATTGAAACTATTTATTTTTTTTACAATTAATCTAGACGAATTAAAGTAAATACTGCCAGATTCAGCTAAGCTATATTAATCTAATAAATGAAAGTAAACCAAATAAGCCAGTTAGCTCATTTGGTTAACACATTGGTTGTGCAACCGAGAGGTCTCGGGTTCGAAACCTGCTATGAGCAGGTTTTGTGATTAATTATTTTTTGGACAATGGAAATGAAAGCAAATGAGAAACACAGTGATGACTAGAAGATTTACTAACAATCAAATTAAACCGTAGAAGCAAGGTAACCAAATAAAGGATAACCTAGAAAACTTAACAGTAGAATAACAAAAATCCATTCAATCAAATACTCAGCAAAAACATAGATTCAGCAATAAAAGAACACTACAATTATCAACAGAATGCAGAATTCATCAGGCCAATATTAGCTACTACAACTCATCAAAATCAGAACTCCAAATGTTTAAACTGATTCATCAACCAAACTTAAATTTATCATAGAACTGTGAATAACAAAATCAAATTAAAAAGGCCATCTCAGTTTCTATAACAGACTCAGTAAATTTAAAACTCAGTTAAACAAATTTAAACTCCTAATCCAGTGATCAAGCTTCACAATCTATAACATCATCTCAGCAGAATATTGCTAAACCAAACGCTAAAAAAAATAACATGACTATCGAATCAGTTAAAACAATCTCAGTGGACCAAATTCATACTCAAACTTAACAGGTTAAGAAACTTGAGCAGATTCAACTCAAACAGTAATGGACGAACAACATATCCAACCAAATTACAAACTAAGCAAAAAAAAAAAAAAACTCACATCAGCAGACAATGTTTATCATTCAGCAACTAAAATAGAACAGTTAAATCTAAAAGCAATACCGAGATCAACTAAAACTTATACGCATACTAAAACACTAACATTTAACTGAATAACTCATTGATACAACTTCTATATTCAGCAGATCGAAACACAAACAAGTCAATAATCTGAATGATCCAATTTACCATCCAAACAGTGCAAAATAAATAGTAAATAACCAATAATTCAATCACACTAATCAACCCAAACGTTTTAAGCAGAAAAATTAATATAAACTAGCCTAACCATTTGAAGAAATCCTTTGAGACGTAGGAGTGCGCTGAGCATCCTATGAGCACTAATCAACACCACCGTTCACCATTACCACCGTTAAACGAATCAATCGAACCACGAGCAATCATCAAAATCGAATCAGTAGAATCTTTTTAAGCCAAACCAGTAGGGTTTAACTCTTCCCAATCTAACTTTTGTTTATCTAATTAAGCTATAGAATGAGCTTATTTAAACAAACTCTCATATAATATTAATTTAGTAAGGAGAATAACTGAATAAACTCAGAATAGTTTTGCAAGTCGAAAATAAGATGAAATTAAAATTTACTTTCATTAATATCAGAAAATCATTACAATACTTTTAAAAATGAAAATACAAATTCCTAAAACTAAATTGACATTATAACAATAAAAGAAAGAAAGGGATGCCTTTTACATGAATATTGGGGGGTTTTATTTCTTTCTTTGTGAATTAATCGAATTAATAAAAACCCCCATGTAACTCTTATTATTTACCCATCTAGGGTAAATGAACAGTGTTGTTTTGCAGGTTTTTAGGGTTGAATAGTTTGGGGAAGAAGGGTATTGGGAATATCGAATGGTTTTATTGAATGAGAGAGAGTGTGTGGGTAAAATAATAAAACGTGTGAAAGTAAAAGAGTGGGTGGGAGGGTTTTATTATTCTTTTAACTGATTATGAAGAAAAAATGTGTTTACTCGTTTAATAAAAATGAACCCCAGGCCCATGTTGATCAAATAATCGTTCCTTTAATCCTGAATTGGGCTTGGGCCCTAGATATATTCAAACCGTGTGCTTTTCCATTATTGGGCCTTATGGGCTATCAATCAACCCTTTAATTAATAACTTGATTAGTAAATGGGCTTTTGAGCCCATTTTCCGTTGTGGGGCCCACTTGACCATAAACTAGCAAAACTTATTAAATCCACTATTTGTCGAGCTCGATTTTTGGCTTCTTGATCTTTTTCTCAATCTCGTGTCGATTTTCGTCGGTTTTCACGAACTTGGTACCTACACACATTCAAACAAGAAACAAACAAATACAAGGCATATTTGATATGTTTTGTGCAATATTTCAATGTTTATAGCTATAAATGATATGAGTAAAAACACTCATATCAATCAACAATACTTAGGTTAATAATTTCATGATTTTAATAATTAATATAACCTAAGTCATGTTATTAAATTAATCATGTGATGTTTATTAACTTAATTTTAACATAAGATTATAAAAAAATAATAATCTTAACATACACCGTGAACCGGATCTTGACTAAGAACCATGAACCGGACATGAAATCGACACCATACTCTGAACCACATCGGGTTTCCCTTGTCTTGTTGCTGCCGTGGGACCCACACCAACCAACCGGGACCATATGGTCTCGGTGGTGGTCGTGTAGCCAAACCGAGACCCTCTCGGGTTCGGTTTAGGCGCCGACCAAAAACAAACACCCCTAAATCACCCTTTTTGATTTATTCCAAAATCAATTTCATGTTAGATCTATGATTTGATTAGGTTTTTAAAAAAACACATCATGTTCTTAATTATTTAAAAGATCAAATCAAAAGAAAAGGGTTAAAAGAATTACTGAATGCGTGGATCTAAATAAGGATGAACAAACACGAACACTAGCACTAAATCCAAGATCAAAGATCAAATAAACACCTCTTTGGTGTGTTTATGGGTGGCGGGCAAAAGAAAAAAAAAGGAGAAGGAAGAGCCTTTTTAGGTTTTGTAAAAATCTTCTGTAAAAGTGAAAAATGAGTAGTGGTTTTTCCTTTTACCCTCTTTAGTAAATTTTGAGATGGGCTTGGCCCATCTCTCCCGTGTAGCCGTGGGTAGGGGCCCTACATGGGGTACCCGTACCGTTTTCCGTGTCTCGTTGTTTAATTACTCGTTCGTGATTATTTGTGTTCGCGTTTAATGTGTTTTCGTTAACTAATTACCATGACCTAATATATTTATATACGCTCGTAATAAATATATATACGTAATTAATAATAGTTCGTGATTTAATTACGTTCATGATTTCATGATCGCATGTTCGTGATTAATTATTGTCAAATAATTATTGCGTGCTCGTGCGTAGTAAATACTTATCGTGTTCTAACACGTACGTAATACGTAAAATCCTAACACGACATCGTAATCATGCTATAATAGGAAAGTTTTAATCTAGTACGTACGATCTTAAGGGTACTATTCATGGTAAAAGCATGCGGGTTTTACAGTTACGATACAATTTGGGTAATCGTTGACCGACTCACAAAATTCGCTCATTTTCTACCCATAAGAGAAAATGACTCTTTGAACAAGCTAGAAAAACTATACATGAAGGAAGTTGTGACTAGACACGGTATACAAGTCTCAATTATTTGTGATCGAGACGGTAGGTTTACGTCAAACTTTTGGAAAGATTATCAAAGAGCTTTAGGAATAAATTTGGATATGAGCACCGCTTATCACCCACAGACTGATAGTTAGAGTGAAAGAACAATCCAGACCTTGGAAGACATGCTGAGGGCATGTGGGATCGACTATGGAAAAGGATGGGTCGAACATATACCGTTAGTTGAATTCTCCTACAACAATAGCTACCATGCCAGCATCAAAGCAGCACCATTTGAGGCTCTCTATGACCACAAGTGCAGATCACCCGTGTGCTGGGCAGAGGTAGGAGAATTTCAACTCACCGGACCTGAACTAATCCAAGAGACTACTGAGAAGATCACTCTCATCAGGCAGAGAATTCAAGCTGGACAAGACCGACAGAAGAGTTATGCAGATCGAAAACGGAAATCTATGGAATTTGAAGTAGGTGATCGTGTTATGCTTAAGGTATCACCATGGAAGGGTGTCGTACGCTTTGGAAAACGTGGAAAGCTAAACCCATGATATGTAGGACCCTTCAAAGTGATTACCAGAATTGTTGAAGTCGCTTATCGTCTAGAGTTACCCCAACAATTGAGCCGGGTACACTCCACCTTTCACGTTTCAAACATAAAGAAGTGCTACGTGGATGAGCCGTTAGCCATGCCATTGGACAGAGTTCATTTTGATGACAAAATCCAATTTACAGAAGAACCCGTGGAAGTCATGGAGAGGGCAGTCAAGAAACTAAAGCACAACCAAATTTCATTGGTTAAGATACGTTGGAACTCAAGGAGAGGTCATGAGTTCACTTGGGAACGCGAAGACTCATTTAGAGCTAAGTATCCACACCTGTTCACATGAGCAGTAACGTCATCTTAAGATTTGAGGACAAAGCTAAAATAACGGGATAGTGTTGTAAAACCTGCAGTTTTCAGGTTTTGACTATGACATCATTGTACACGTCATATATATATATGTATATATATATATATATATATATATATATATATATATATATATATATATATATATATATATATATATATATATATATATATATATATATATATATATATATATATTAATATATATATATATATATGTATATATATATATATATATATATATATATATATGTATATAAATATATATATATATATATATATATATATATATATATATATATATATATATATATATATATATATATATATATATATATATATATATATATATATATATATATATATATATATATATATATATATATATATATATATATATATATATATATATATATATATATATATATATATATATATATATATATATATATATATATATATATATATATATATTCACCTTTGCATAAAATTTTGCACAATCATATGCATCATTCATGAACATACATCATTTTGATCACTAGAGCTTTGAGCATTTATTATATATGGGAAAAGTTGAAACATTTTAGCAACAAGGAATTTGAACTACACATTATGATTGTGAATATTCAATCATGGGATCACATGAACAACATGTATGACTACATCTTTATGAGCATACGGACATACTATATTTCATCAAACATTATGTATGGCTACATCTTATGAGCATACAGAACACAAGACATCATTTTGGGACTATTAAGTCACCTGTAAACACATGAGCATATTCATGCATCATTTTAGGATTATAAAAACCTAAAACTATGATCACAATTAATAATGTTTATCTAGTATCATATTACTACAAAATATATATATACTATATATTTTCTCTACACTTTAAGTGTTACAACAATCAACAAAAGCTATTGTCACAATATAATTTTGTGTCTAACAAATTTTATAACATTTATTTAAGTGTCTCATACTTTAATAAATAAAACTATACATTTATTTATCTACGACTATACTTTCACAAAAAACCCAAAAACCTAACCAAATCGACTTGGACTCGAACCTACACTCACCCTACACTACCTAAACTCCTAGTAAGTACACATAATCACTAGACTCGAACCTAAAACTACCCTATGCTCCTTGTCTTATCCGAATACACCATGACAAATCTTTATACTAACTTTAAAACCTTACAACTTACATTACACTTTACATAAAAACTTGTACATCACCCTCATTAAAACATACACTATACAAACATCACCCTTGTCCCCTTTGACCCATGTAGGCGACGGCTAGGAAGACAAAAGGGAGGCAAATGTACATCAATGCGTCTAAACCTAGTACTAACTAAATCACATGAAAGATCATCATAGTACAACTTAGATTACATAAATCTTACACTTCCTTCTCTCTTGTCGTGTACACAAACCGAACCACATACATCACACAACCTTTAGATATTTAGTTAACATCAAACACTACAATCTCACTCACAACACCCTCATTTTCGGATCTCACATATCACCTAGAAAAAACACACTTACACTATCATTTACTACCCAAATCTTGGTCCCAAGTGCATTTAGTACAAGTCCTTACTTGATTCTTGGCTCACAAGGCACAAAAGATCATCCTAGGTCATAGTTTAAGGAGCTAGACGTGTAAACCCATATAAGTTCTAGTAATCTCATTGTTCATCAACAACCTCATTAAAAAAGTAAGTACCTCATACTTTTATTCACATTCCTTCCATTTTCATCTATACATTCCTCATAAACATGCAAATCCATTTGGAGGTCTAGTATGAAAACGTGATTAAGTAACATGCATACGTAAAACATGCTAGAATACGACCCATAAACAACCTAGGAACCCACGGCTTATTTTAGTTCATGGGTAAACATATCTTACACCCTAGATCTATGGAAGCTAGTTGGAAACCTTTCTATAAAAACCCTAGATTAGCTAAACCTAATAAACTAGTCATGTACACTAATGAATATGCCCATAGTCTCGGCTTATTTATATGAACCGAATACCAAACATTTCCTTGATAAACCTTTAGCTTAAGTTGATATTAGCGATAGATAACTTCCTAAAATAAGCTTAGAAATTATATAAGCCGTGACTAGATAAGCTCCTAAGCCTAATAAGCCGCGAACCAAATAAGCCCATAAGCCATTTCACTTGTATTAATATAAGTCGAATGTTGGATAAGCCTATAAGCCCAACTAATATGATTGGATTATTTAGAATGCTTAATAAACATGTACTAGTACTTAACTAGCCCAATGTGTGAGCCCACTAAACCCAAAAACTCAACCGGACCCATTAATGGGCCAACCGAGCCTATTTAGCTCAAAAAATTCATATGGGAGACTTTTCGTGCCTTTTATGCCAAGGTGAGAAAGTATAGGTCGAAAATGTAACTTTACAAAACATATATATTCTATTCGAGACTTTTGAAAAGATAAAGGACCAAAAGTGGCAATTTTGAATGTATAGGCTTGCGTATGTTTTATACCGAGACTCAAATCAAACCACAAGGACCATATGTGTCAATTTCCAAACTTAAAACAAGTACTAATTATGTTTTATAATTAAATCGAGACTAGGAGGACTTGTTTTGCCATTTTACATAACTTAACCGAGCCCTAGGGACTCGGTTTGCAATAACCCGAAAGTTAGAAACCCTAGGGGCTATTTTTGACAAACTCCGAAACATTTGTGAGCCCTAGGGTCTTTTTTGTAACTTAAGATAACGAACAAGGACTAACGATGTAATACATTTAACGAACGAAACCCTAAGGGTTATTTTGGGAATTATTATCTTTACAAGGACTAATGTGTAATTTAATTTAATTAAAAACATTAATAAAATTGTTTGATAAATAAATTAAATTAAGTTATTTTAATTATTTAAACTAAATAAACTATTAGAGTTATTTACGACATTTTATAAACGAACGAACTATATTAGTGTATTCGAAACCCTAAGAAAATTTAGTGAAAACATATTATTTTCTTACAATCAATTAATTAAATAAAAATATATTTATTTAATTTATTACACTTTTGTTTTACTAACAATTTAAATATATCTTTAGAAATTAAAAATATATCATTTTTGATAACGTATAATAGCTTAACGTTTAAACAATAGTAACAACTTATTAATTCGTAATCATGCATTTTCATCAGTTACATTTATCTGTGCATTTTTATTGTGCATATACTGAGTCATATAAATTACTTAGGTAATTTCACTACTTCGTGATCATACTGTTCCAGTTCATTTAGTGACATTATCCCTACATCATCACTATTGAGGTGAGTTCATGGCCCATCTTTTACTGTTTTATAACTGGGGGAGAAAACATACTTAATTATTGTATATACAAACACTTACAGACAACAATAAATTACTACCTATTGTTTGCCCCATTTATTCCCATGGACTGAGTTAATAGTGTAGCGCGAAATGTTATAAATAGATCTATTTGGGTATTGACAACACCCGGCTTGCGTGACTTGCTATCACGAAACGCTTAGGCCAAGCAATAGGTTTATTTCATTTTCAGACTGAGGGTCTCTCATCAGGATGATCCAGATAGGCACCTAACAATCATGTCTAGCATCTATTACAGGGCAATAGGAACTACTATAGTATGTGGCTTTGTGCGCTACTATCTTCGTGGTGTTTTGCATATCAGTACGTTTACTTTATAATTAAACCTGTGAATTCACCAACCTCGTGTTGACCCCAACATTTTACTTTTATGTTTTCTAAGGAAAGTAAGAAGGTGCATTGCATTGGATTCCATCATCATAGGGAGCATTCATGTATACCATCAGACTAGGATATTTCTACAAATATTAATAAATGTGTTTTCAAGACAAGTTACTAATTTGCACAATTAAAATCATATGATATGTTTTAAAGACATTTGATTATCATTGCTCTATATACTGTGTGCTATCGATCTGCCAAATTCAAAGTAACACCCCAAGTACTATTCCGTTGCATTTGACAATTTGGGGTGTTACAAGTCGATCGAACCAGTTTCTGGTGTTCCCAATTAGGGTTGAATTAAACATTTGGCACCACACCGCTTCTGGCCATTGTTCTATCCCTGCCTGGGATTCAAACACCTTTAGGTGATCATCCGGGTATGTTGTTCCGTCGTAGGTTTTGACATTGGACGGCATTCGTTTCTTCTTATTATCTTTAAACATGGTTATGCGTTTTGAAAACGTAATTCCTATGTCGTGACGTCATGGGAGAGCCACTATTCCTCACTGGGCATGCTTGGCTGCTTGGGTGTTTTATGACGCTTCCTGTCGTGGTCCGAGAAGTCGGAGGTCTCCGAGGATTAATAAACAACCCTCCTTCTTCGCAGATGATGATCATTGAGATCAGAGGCTGATGATTTTTCACTTCGAGAGAGTTTCTGGCCAAGTTTTTCTAGTACTTTTGCTTCGTTCCTTTATGTAGGATTATGGGGATGAGCTTCTTTCTAATGACCTAATATTTTTAGGACACTTTGTTGATCCCTTTGGTTCGATCTATATTCTGTTAAGAATTAGTATAATAGTTTGTAATGAAACTAAAACACTTTGAGCACTCTTACTAACACTAGATAAGTTATGCGGAATCTAACTTATAAATCACGGAAGAACAAAATTAGTTTTAACTATTAGATTCTCTTATTAATCGACTTGTATGAGGTACATAAAAGACATTTTACCTATGTTCCTTTTATAGAGTAAGGAACCCTAGAAACCTTAGAATATTCTATAAAGATAACTATATCACAGACAATATATCAATATTCTAACTCTTTAGGTATATCACATAAGATATACTCTAACTATAACTATGACATATCTTATACAAAGATATATTCTTCCTAATCATCATAGCAGTACTTACTTTATAAGTAGCAGTACTTACTACGTATCGTGTTAACACTAACGGTACTTACATAACACTGACAGTACTTGGAATATACTAACGGTACTTGACACTTAACAAATAATTCCCAACAATCCTCCCCTAAACAAGAAATGATAACTTGTTATCTTCTTGATTCTCTTGTATTGGATGTATTAAAAATACATGTCTTTAGTCTTTCCTTCATCCTTGGATTGAACTTGGCAATTTGTATTTATATCCAACTGAATGTAGCCAAACACTTCAAATGTAGATCTTCTTCTGATAAGATAATCATCAAACATCATGAGTATCATCTTTGTCTTCAAACTATGATCTTCTTGTGTCTTCTAAACATTCATTCATCTTTGCAGCATCAGTATTTGTCTTCTTGAGTTTAAGTCCTTGAACTCTTGATCATAAATCTTTCTCTTGATTTGATGATAACAAAACCTTCTAAGTATTATATCTTTTAATACTTCTTTGTCTGCAATCTTTATACCTGAAATAAAACAGTTAATAACAAACACCAATCTGTATTGGCTTCATGATTTTTAGCAAATCACCAGCTATCAACGGATTTGACAAATTCTTTACCAGTTAGCCGTACACTCTGGAATAGCCAATACTTTATTCACAAAGAATAAGGTGTAATGAAAACCTTATAATTTTTGGTAAATTGTCAACCATCAACGGATTTGATGAAGTCTTTACCTAGTACCGTTTGTCTAGGACTAGCCAACTCTTTGTCTCGAAACAAGGTGAGTTAGAACTATATAGTTTTTATCAAACTATCAGCTTTCAACGGATTTGATAATTCTTGACCAAAAACCGTTTGCTTATGGACTAGCTAGTTCTTATGTGTGTTAAACATGGTGAACTGAGAACCATTTATGAAGTGTGACTGAAAGTCAAACACTTAAGATTCTTTCTCAGATTCTTCCTCATCTTTCAAATCCTTGATTTGTTGTTTAACCATTCTGATCAACTCCAAAGCATCAGCAGACTCTTCTGTAACTTCTAATTATTGTTCTAACATCCTTTCCAATAATTTCCTTTTGAAGGGATAAGTTTTCTCTTGCAGCATATAATATGTAACATCATCAACATCCAAAATATGCAATCCACATGACCTGTAATATCTCTAGTAACTAGGAACCTGATCCTCTAATACCTTCAATATTTCTTGATCACAGCTGTGTGGCTCATACATAAAGAGAAATTCCCAGTGTAATAGTGATACTTCAGTTTTACCTACACTTCCTTCTTGAACTAACCTTGAAAGATCTTGAATATCTTGTCGATCAAGAATATGAAGAATATCTTCCAAAAGTCTGAATATCCTTTTTGTGCCATCAGTTCTCTGAATTCCATGAGCTTCAAGTCCTTGATCTGTAGAGTAAATCCACTTAGCAATGGATGCTCTTTTTCTAAAAATCTCTGTATCAATACATTGATCTTCAAATTTCACAATCTTCAAGTACTTCCTTAAGCTCTCATCATCATCACTATCTTCTGCTGTTGTTTTAGCTCTCTTAGCTTTCTTTAGCTTTGTTTATATTTTCCTTTTAACACTCTTAGAGATTCCTTCAAGTTCTGTTGAACCCTCTTCCAAGCTTATATGTACCGTTTCCTCAGTATGTACTTTTGTATGTACTGTTGACTGTGTATGTACTGCTTGTACATTTTCAGTCTGAGCAATACCTTGAGTTTCAACTCCTGTATTCATTCTTTGAGCAGTCTCTTCCTCCCTTGAACTTACTTTCTCCTTTCTATTCTTCCTCACATAAGTGGTCTTGATAGGTGGAGATGTACTTGTAGGTTCAGCAGTACTTGGCTCAATTCTAGGAGTACTACAAAATTGTCTTTGTTGTTGTAGATGTTTCTTGAATTCTTCAACAGCTTTCTTGTCTGCTTCAGATCCAATCTCAACAAAATTCAATTCAGTCCTCTTACTTTGCTCATACAAAGTCTTGATTTCTTCAAAATTCTTCTTGACCAGCTGAATATGAGTAAATCCTTTTAATTTCTTTATAAAGTTCATCATTTGATTTCTAATCTGCATAGTAGTTGGAGGCTTAATCTTTTCTTTCCTTCTCTTTTCAGCAAAGAATATTTGTTTCTCCCTTACCAGATCATCAATCAATCTTGATTTCTCTTCTTCATCATATGCATCTTTTTCTTCAGCTATCAATGAGTTTGCAAGAAGCTCACTTGCATGTATCTCAGCTTGAATCCTGTCATACTCTTGTATGTTCCATTCTTGCTGTATCCTTTTAGCTTCTAGCAAATTTTGCTTTGCTGCAAGTTCTTCCTACAATTCATTTTCACGAATTTGTGCTTGCATTCTATAAGCAAATCCCTCATCATGGTCTATTTGATTAAATTTGTACATGACTTTGTTTATATCATCTTCTGAATCACTTTCATCTTCAGGTTTTGAGAATAACTGCTTCTTCCCCTTATCCTTTGGATTTATCTTAGGTAGCTTCTTCTTCAGTTTGGCAGCTACTTCTTCATTAGCTAGCTATTGAATAACTATACCTTTTGTAGGGTGTGAAGCTTGAACTTTCTTACCTTGAATTTGATCCTTTGTGGCAAGAACTTCTTGTTGTGTCTTTTTCTCCACTTCTGCTTGCTTAGTCTTCTCAACTAAACTCTTCTTTAGATCAAACAGCAATTGGGCTAAGTCTCATTTTCTCCAAATGAAATTTGACTTTCTAGTGAAGGATGATCACCAACGGTACTTGCAATTGGCTTAGCAGTACTTGCAATTGGCTTAGCAGTACTTAGGTCTTCAACAATGTCAGCAGTACTTATAGTTGGCTTAGTTGGCTTAGCAGTACTTGGATCTTCAACAAAGTTGACTTCACTAGTATTAGACATACTTGTTTCTTCAATCACTTGTGTATCCCCAGATACTTAATCTTCCATAGAAGCCAGCATATCAACTTGCACTTCTTTAGTCTTATCTAATTTATTGCTTTGTGGTGATGGATCAGGAAACTGATTAGAAATTTCCTCCAACTTCTCATAGAAAGCACTCCAATTAGCTTGAGGTGGTGATTGAACTGATGGTTCTGGCTGAGTTGCCAATGTTTCTACAATTTGTGGCTCCTCTGGTTGAGTTACCAACATTTCTTGAACTTGTGGTGCCTCTGGAGTAGGTTGTGGGTCTTGGTGTTGAATCTCTATATCTGAAGGTCCATCCACACCAGTCTATAAACCAGTTCCATCTTTAAAAGTCCCTATGACATCTTCATGCAATTCAAAATTGATGTCATTTCCAGAGATCCTTGTTTGATTATCAGATGAAGGTGGTTGTTCTTCATTATTCCTTCCCTGTTCTTCATTATTCCTCCCCTGTTTGGTTGCATTCAGTTGCCTTTTCTTGTGGTTCCTGAGTCTTTGCTTCTTGATTACAGATTTCTGAACAGATCTATATTGCCTCATCCAAGATGACACTTTGTTCCTTAACTTGAGTAGGGTAGCTTCTAGTTCAACAATTTTCTTGTCTTGAACACGCTTATCTTTCTGCAACACCTGTACCTGTTGGGACAAACTTGTACACAAACCAGTTAAATTTGCAACATCCACCACCTCTGGTGCTTGTGCTTGTGGTGACCACTAGCAGCAATAGAAGCAGCAGGTGTGTGGATCATCTCATCAGTGTTTGGTGGAACACCAACATTGTGAGAAGAAGATTGTGATTCTTTTAGAGAGTGGGAGCTCTGGTGAGAAGGAGTTTGCTGAGAATCACTAGCATTTCTAGGTTCCTCACCTTCTTGATTGGCAGGTTGGGCTAACATATGAGCAAACAATGGTGTTACTGTTCCTGTAAAGGCATTGCCTTGTTTGGTCAAGAAAGAGAAAGTTCTCTTTGTGAATGAAGGAACATCCCATGTATCAGTTAATGTTGGTAGGTTAGGTATTTGGTCGCTAACTAAAGTCTGAATGAATCTAGGATACATTAAAAACTTCTTAGTCCCTTCCAAATTCCTAGTCATGCCTTCAAAAATTAATTTTGAAAAATTAAACACCCTGTTATTTGCTAGACAAATACCAGCAGATGCCAATGTAGCAGGTGTTTGATCAAAATATGTACTTTTTGAACTTAAACAGTGAATAATAGCATGAAAAAGAAATTTCCATTGAGGTGAAAATAATGCTTTAAAGAAAGTAAGACTTTCTCTACCACCCCTATAGCCCATGGCTGGAAGGCCATCATGAATCTCTGTATTATTAAGCATACTAAGTCCATTTTCGTCATTAAGTCTTAAACTTGCTCGTAGCAATACCTCAGTAACATATATATTCCTATGATTCACCCTAGCCTTAATGCAAGGTTGATCAAAATGAGTACCTAACACAACAGTATCCCAAAATTGTTCAACAATGGGTATATAGACAACTGGACTTACGGTGAGTGCGAAGCGAACATGACTTCGAGATAGGAAACCAAGCATCTCATGGAAACCAAGAGAGTCATCATTCATAGCAAGATTATCAACCAAATTATTCTTAGAGATTACTTGTAAGGCAGCCATTAGTATTTTTGATGATCGAAAGATTAGAGAGAAGGTTATAGAATCAAGAGATAAAAATAAAAGATTAGGTGAATCAATTGTGTAATTGGGGTAAGTATTTAAGTAAATAACAAACCCAAGTGCGAAGAAACCGCAAAATTTACAAAAGAGACCCTTAACGGTACAACGGACATGTAGCGGTACATGGAACATAAGCGGTACTTGGTTTTGTGCTAGCGGTACTTGGAGTGACAACGGTACCTCACAATTTTGACCAGTTCATGCTTTCCACTAGACATGTAACCTCTTTTATCTTTTTCTATAAACCTTCAATAGAATCAAAAACACAAAACATAGACTATACAATAAAATTTATATAAAACTTGTACAGCTATTACCTCCCCTCAACATACGCAGCATGTTATTGGTTGAGCATACCAATGTGTGTCACCAGGAATTCGAATCTCTTTGCATCAAATGCCTTGGTCAACAAATCAGCTACATTGTTGTCTGTATGAATCTTCAAGACTTGAATAAGCTTTTTGTCATAAGCATCTCTTATAAAGTGATGTCTTATTTCAATATGCTTAGTCTTGGAGTGAAATGCTGGATTCTTGACAATGCATATAGTACTTTCATTATCAATGTAAATCTTGGTGTTCATGAAGTTAAACCCATAGTCCAACAATTGATTTTGAATCCAAAGTACTTGTCCACAACAATGAGGAACAGCTACATATTCAGCTTCAGTTGTAGAAGTAGCAACAATGGTTTGCTTCTTACACTGCCATGATATGAGTCTTCTGCCTAGGAATTGACAACCTCCTGTTGTGGATTTCTTATCATGATTTTCTCTAGCATAATCACTATCTAAGTAAGCTTCCAATTCAAAGGTGGAATCTCTAGGATACCAAAATCCTAAATTAGGTTGACTTTTAAGATATTTAAAAATCTTCTTCACAGCATATAGATGTGACACCTTTGGATGAACTTGGAATCTTGAACAGGCACACACAGCAAACATTATATCTGGTCTTGAAGCAGTAAGATACATCAATGAACCAATCATTGACCTATAGAGATGAATATCAACATCTTCTCCATGTTCATCTTTTGATAATGATTTCTTGGCTTCAAAAGGTGTGCTTGTACTCCTTGTATCCATACATGAAAATTTCTTTAAGATTTCAGCAACATATTTATCTTGGCCGATAAATATTCCATCTTTCATTTGTTTGACTTGTAGTCCCATAAAGAAAGTTAGTTCTCCCATAGAACTCATTTGAAATCTTCCTTTCATCAAAGCTTCAAACTCTTTACACCATGTCTTCTTGGTAGAACCAAAAATGATATCATCAACATAGACTTGAACTAGAATGATGTCTTTGGCATTTTTCTTGATGAACAGAGTTTTGTCAATGGTTCCTCTCCTGTATGCCTGTTCTAGCAGAAAGTTGGATAAAGTTGCATACCAGGCTCTTGGAGCTTGATGCAGACCATAAAGTGCTTTGATAACTTTGTAGACTCTATTGGGGAATTTAGGATCTACAAAACCTGGAGGTTGTGAGACATATACCTCCTCTGAAATAGTACCATATAGAAAGGCACTTTTCACATCCATTTGATAGACTATAAATCCCATATATGATGCAAAGGCCAAAAATAACCTAATGGCTTTAATCCTTGCCACTGGTGCAAAAACCTCATCATAGTCTATCCCTTCTTCCTGTCTATAGCCTTGAGCAACAAGTCTTGCCTTGTTCCTCACAACAACCCCTCTTTCATCCTTCTTGTTCCTGAAGACCCATCTAGTACCAATGACTCTTTTACCAGAGGGAAGATCCACAAGAATCCAAACCTTTTGTAGCTCAAATTGTGTTAATTCTTCTTGCATGGCATCTACCCAACTTTCTTCATCAAGATCTTGAGAGATATTTTTGGGCTCTACTTGAGATAAGAAACAGGCAAACAAACAATGCTGAGTATCTTTATGATTTGTTCTCTGCTGTTGTTTGACATAACTCACTAATGCATGAGTTTCAATATTGGTTTGCAGTTGTCTTCTGGTTTGTATAGTAGATTTTGGATCACCAATAATCTGTGTAGCAGGATGGTTGTTGTTGACTTTATGGGTGGGAATAGAACTGACTGGAATTTTTGTTTCCAAATTGTTAAAATCGGTTATTGCACCCTGATCATCATAGGAATGTTTGGAGAAGATTCCTTCAGCTAGACTGGCATATAAGTCTTCATCGTCCAATGCTTGCAAAATCTCTTCTAGCGAGTCAGCAGATTTAGCAGATTTTGACTTAGCAGTACTTGCAGATGAAGTACCGCTAGGTATAGTATGTATTGCTGAGTGTTGTGACTTAAGAGACTCTTCTCCTGAATGCTTATTGGCATATGTAGCATTCTTTTCTTGATCTTGAAGCCTCTGAAGCTCCTGGGAGGCTTGATCATCATTTGATGGCATGGTTTGCTTCTTGGGAGTTGCAGACATGGGAGTAACAGTAGGCATGTTTGGCACATAGATATGAACATCTTCATCTGATGAAGAAACATCTTCTTGAGTACCTGCATTAGTTGCACTTGACTCCTCACCTGCATTGTTAGTTTGACAATCCTTTTGCAAAGAGTAGTAATCCATGGAGTTAGTTAGATAATCTAAATCAAACATCCAAGCATAACCTATTCCTGGAACATTGGGTTTATTTTCTATGAAATTGACATGAGAATTTTCTTTAACTTTCTTAGTTGCCAAATTGTAAACCCTATATGCTTTACTTTGCAATGAATATCCAACAAGATATCCTGGATCAGACTTTCCATCAAACTTTCCAAAATAATCAAGAGTATTTAGTATGGACACATGACACCCAAAAGGTTTTAAATGACTTATGTTAGGCTTTACATTAGTCAAGAGTTCATAAGGTGTTTTGTTTTGAGGCTTAGTTACTAGGACTCTATTTAACACATAACATTCAGTATTGATTGCTTCTGCCCAAAAGGTATTTGGCAAAAGTGAATCAGCCAGCATAGTTCTAGCAGCCTCAATTAATGTCCTATTCTTCCTTTCAGCTACTCCATTCTGTTGTGGAGTTCTAGGATTACTAAGTTGCCTCTTAATTCCTTTAGACCTACAAAATTCATCAAAATCAGCATTCTTAAATTCTATTCCATTATATGTCCTAATGATTAAAACCTGTTTAGTGAACTGCTTTTCAGCTAAAGTGATAAAATCCTTTAGTAATTCACTTGTTTCACTTTTAAGGGCTAAAAATAAAACCCAACTGAATCTACTAGTTATGACTAGACAAAAGGTCTTATGGCTAATACTTCTGACAGAAACTAGACCAAATAAATCCATATGCAAGAGATGCAAAGGTTTTGTCACAGTGTTTAAAGTCTTGGTCTTACAAGAGGCTCTATGTTGTTTTCCTTTTTGACAAGCAGCACATGTGAAATCATTTTGAAAAGATTTGTTAGGTAAACCTCTAACCAAATTCCTTTTTACCAATCTATTAAGTTTCTTGAAATTCACATGACCTAACCTTCTATTCCATAAGTTTGACTCATCTAAAGAAGCCTTAGCTAGCAAACATGTAATACCACCTGTTGGAGTAATAGTATGATTATTAAAGGTGTACATATTTTCTTGCCTGGGTACTTTAAGCAGTATTTGAGATTCCTTGGGCATCTCAAAGTCTTTGGACAACACCAAGCAGTCTTTGTCTGTGAATAGCACCTTGTTCTTCTTATCACACATTTGTGATACAGAAAAGAGATTGAACTCATTCAATTCTTTTACAAAGAAGACATCTTCAAATTCCAACTATCCTGTGTTGATTTTCCCTTTGCCAGTGATTCTACCTTTACTACCCCAAAGGCTACTGGACCTCCTCTGAATTCTTCAAATTCAGCAAGAAAATCTTTGTTCCCTGTCATGTGTCTTGAGCATCCACTATCTATAATTCCTTTATCTTTTAATTCATCAATGAGATGCCCCTACACACAAATAAAACTCATTAGTTTTTAACAGGGACCCAAGCCACATTTGGCTCGGATCTTGTGGGACCTACACATTTGAGAGTTTGTACTGAAGCATTTCTAGTGATGCTACTTTTACTCTTATACTTCATGGTTTCATTTATGTAGTCAAATTCATAGGGTGACTCTATGTGCTTTGACTTTTTTGACTTATGTACTGCTTTAGCGGTACTTGCTTTAACACATGGTATATCTCTTTTAGGAACCCACATTTGTACTGGTTTGTTCTTGTCCTTACTTCTAGGTGTTTTAACTTTTTCAAAAACTTTCTTAGAAGTCTCGGAGAACATTGGTTTTACAGACTTGAAACCAACAGTACTTGAGTTTGGTCTAGCAGTACTTGTAGATTTAGACTTGCTGGTACTTGGTTTACCAAACTTTAAGGATACAAGTCCTTGCTTCATAAGTACTGCCCTAGGAACAAAACTTTTGGTAGGATTATTTTTAACTTGTTTAACTACCCTTGTGTGATCAAACATAGGTTTGTCATCTTTAAGTTTCTGTTTCCTATAACCCTGTGCATTTTTCCCATTACTGTTTTTCATGACCCTTTGTGTAGCCTTCTGTTTCACAATTTTATCTTCATGTAATGTACAGTATTTGATAAAATGACTTAGACTACCACAAACATAACATCCTTTTCTTCTTAAAGAAGACCCAAAAGGTTGTTTTGACTTTACTTTTTCAAAACCTAGCCCACCCTTTTTGGTTTTAGTATGTTGTTCATTGTTTTCCAATATCTTGCTAGGAGTTTTTACCTTCTTGGGAGCAGAACTAGTCTTATATTCCTCAGAAACAAAGTTTTCCATTAAAGGTGGATAAACAATATTCTTGGTCACATCAGTATTTTCTTGAGATACAGTACTAGAGTTAAAGACATTATTAATCTTAGGTTCTTCTAACTCTATACTAGTATCATTACAAGAGGGCATGAAAATTCCTGATACTTGTGAAGGAACTGCCTTCATTCCTTCAGCATATCTATCATTTTCAGGTGTACCATCTACCTCACTAGAACTATCAAAAATCCCTTTTGATAAGTCCTTGTTAGTTAAGGTTATCCCAGGTTGATCCTCAATATATCCTTGGCCTGTTTTATCATAATACCCCATTTGTGAATTAATCAATTTTCCCAATCCCTTAGAGGATTGTTGCCAATGACTAATCACTTCCCTCTCTTTACAAAGACTGATTTTTAAAGCTTCATTTGCTGAATTTATTTTTAAAAGTTGTCTTTCAAAAGATTTTATTTCCACATCTTTTTCCCTCATTTGAAGAGTCAAAATCCTTATTTTCTCTTCATAGTTCTGTTGAGCCTTTTTGTACAAAAATATATTATCCTCTAGTTTAATAACACCCTGTTTGAAAGCCTCTACTTCTACAGTGCATGTGTTAACCTTTTGATACTGTTCCTCTAGTTCTACTTTTAGACTTTTAAATTTAAGAATACAATCTTTAGAACAAGGGTGTTGTAACACTCTTAATTTTCGTATCGGTACAACAGAAGGGTCTTTTAGAGTGTTACGGGATAGCACAATAACTCCAATCATAGACAACACATAAAAACGGTTGTACAAGGTTCAACATACATTCATTCGATAAAAAGTTTTAAAGTGTACAACAGGTCCCAAATTATACAGGTCATTAAGTTTACAAAACATAGATCGAATGAAAATTTTTAATATTATGTGGGCCATCAGAGTCGATCTCCATCCGGATTACCTTCAAGAACCTGAGATAAAAACATGCAAAAATCATATCAGCGAATGCCGAGTGAATTCATAGAGTTTAATAAAACCGTTATATAAAACAATCGTTGAAATCAGAACACAAGTATAATATCGGAAGTAAGTCCTCGTATTGCTAGTCAGACAATATACAAATCAAGCATACATCTTAAACCGTCCATGAGACCGTAGCCTCAATATTACCATTATAGGTAATATTATTATCGTTATTAGCATCGATATTAAATCGTATTGGATTACATTATGGATTATTATTCGCCGCATGACGTTGTTACCTTACTATCAAAACAACGGGCCGCGAACCCGACAAACAATTTGCCCATCTAAGTTAGCGTGTCGTCACAAAAATCACGCCATGTAAATCTTCTCATACATAAATTCGCTTACCAATCAATGTGGTACGACGGGGATCAACCGTCAAGGCGCGAACTGGGGTGATCGTCCCCAAATAGTACTATCATATGCATAAGCGTCTACCAAATCCCGGTAGTTCACAATTCATGCTAATGGGACTCTGAGTGACATAACCTAACTACTAATAATCCTTTTTATCTCGTTTATAGGGTCATCGCATCATTCGGGTCCATATCATTAAGCATACCATCGGGACTACTTGTGTTCTATTTTTATCAAAAACTAGCATGGTATCTCCCTAGCGGGTTTACAAATCATTTTATAAAACATTTAAAAGAGTGCGAGGTTATGAACTCACGTTGATAATGAAAGGCGGAGTATCGGCTACGGGCGTGCTTCGGTCACGGAAACCTATATAAATAATAATCGGTCTTAGACTTTTGTCCAATGACTTTATCAAAATAACAATATAAATATGATGATTTTGTACATATGATGATGATCAAGTGGGTTTACATATTCTTGTTTACTCATTTTAGTGTTTATGTATTGGTAACTTTTTACTAGTTTACTAGTTTTACCTATTTACATGTTTTAAGTCCAATAAGCTTATTATAAGTTCTTTAACTTGTATTAGTCCATTTTATACTTGTATTATCAGTATTTATACTTTACATGTTGGGTCTAAATGGGTTAAGCCCAATAAGTAATTTTTTATAAGTGTTTAACTTATTTAGTTAAATTATTAGTCCAATATGCTAACTTAGCTCGTTACTGTCCGTATGTCCTATAGTTCGGGTTTTATCGGTTTTTACTTGTATTAGATACTTATATATCAGTATATGACTTTTAAAAACTTTACATTAGACGGGTTTGATCGTCTAAGTTTTAATTGGCGAAAAACGTTAATTTTACGGTAATAGCCGAAAAAGTCGTAAAAATCATGTTTATAGTTTTTATAACTTATAAATATTATTCAACTACCATTTTTATAAAGTGTACATTTATTTAACCTTATACATATTTATATAAATGAAATTCATAAGTTAGTGGGTTTTAATTTCATATTTTATACTATATTATTTGAGTGCTTATATAATAGTATTAAACATTAATTCTTCAAAATCTGATTTTTAGTTTCATCTTCACCATTTTTATCATATCTAGAGTTATACAATGAATTAGAAGCTCATTTTTGGATGGCATGAACTTCATATTATGTGCTACAATTAACTTAGTTATAGCTACTGCTCATTATATGTTTAACTATCCTTAACAGTCTCTACAAAACAGACTATTCAGATTAGCACACTCATCTTGTTTTGATCATATCTCACTCATTTTGATGATTCCATTGCATTGCCAACTCTCACATGTGTATGACATCTTATACTTACTGTAAATGGATTCAACTATGCAATTTTATCAGTTTAAGTCTTGGTTACTTACTGTTTTTATATAGCCAACAATTTAAGCATGATTTTAGCCTTGTTTCTTATGCTTATTCATCTTTCTAAGCATATTTATCAACACTTGATCCCCACACAACATTTTTATCATCATATATTCATCATATACATATAAAACAAGAAAGAAAATACATTTGATCTTTACAAAAATAACAAGAGAAATAGAAATGATGATCTTCTTTACCAACCAAGATTATATCTTGTTTTTGGAAGACAACAATTTGATGAACACCAAATATATCTCCAAGATCATCAATCACCAAGAAAGTTTGTTGAGAAATTAGCCCTAGGACACAAGCAAATCACCTTCTTTGTTGTTAAAATGGCCACCAATCAATCAAGGCTTCAAGGTTTCTCCATAATATAGCTAGATAACAAGTAACTTGTGGCTAGAAAAGATCAAATGGTGGTGTATGGTTGTGATGTGGGACGGCAAGTATAGAGAGAGTGGGAGAGTTTTAGTTGTTTTTGCATGTATGAATGGTGGTAAATGAGAAGGTTAGATGGTTTTACTTGTTTTTGATGGGACCCATCCCGCTAATTTACGGGTATTCCTCGATTCTAGTTTCCTCGATTTGCGTGCCCTCGGGTCGTTTTATGAAAAAAGTTTTTATAAATTATGAATCAACGGCACAAAACGAATCTAATAAAAATTGTCTCATCAAAAACGGAGTTCAAAAACGTAAATACGTAATCCTAAGGTTTCCGGTTTAGTCGTAAAGGACGCTAAATTATGCACGTAAGCCCAAATTTAAATCCGTAAATTGTGAGTTCATCAACCAATACAAAAATAAGTTTCAAAATATTATACGAGAAAATAATTCACTACCTGAAAATGTTAGATTGTCACAGCTTTTCCTCCTAAAAGGGATCAACGTCCTCGTGATCCATTTCATTTTGATGTCCGTTTCTTATTGAAATCGAAGAGGTGCGGATATTTCGTCCACATTTCATCCTCTCGTTCCCATGTATATTCCGGTCCATGCTTTGAATTCCATCGGATCTTGACAATAGGTATCCGACTTTGTTTCAGTTGCTTTACCTCACGATCCATAACCTCTACGGGTTCTTCGATAAAATGAAACTTCCCATCTATTCGAACCTTATCCAACGAAATTTTCTCATCACTCACTGCTAGACATTTCTTCAGATTAGATACATGGAATGTGTTGTGAACACCATGAAGTTCTGGGGGTAACTCTAGCTTGTAAGCCACCGGACCTACTCTAGATAAAATCTTAAAGGGT
The DNA here is from genome assembly GCA_025667525.1 of Glebionis coronaria. Taxonomy (NCBI): domain Eukaryota; kingdom Viridiplantae; phylum Streptophyta; class Magnoliopsida; order Asterales; family Asteraceae; genus Glebionis; species Glebionis coronaria. The sequence goes on from CM046874.1 coordinate 495,418,168, forward strand.
CCAATATAACGGGGTTTCAATTTTCCTCACTTTCCAAATCTTATAACGCCTTTCCATGGCGATACTTTCAACATTACTCGGTCACCCACTTTAAACTCCATCGGCTTCCGCCGCACATCCGCGTAACTTTTCTGTCTACTATGGAAAGTTAACAACCTATTCTTAATCTGAACTATCATCTCCGTAGTCTCCCGGATCAATTCCGGTCCCGTGAGCGGGGTATCCCCAACTTCACTCCAACATACAGGAGATCTACACTTCCTACCATACAAAGCTTCAAACGGTGCAGCCTTAATACTAGAATGGTAACTATTGTTATACGAAAACTCTGCTAAAGGCAAATGTTTATCCCAATTCTTACCAAAATCTAACACACAAGCTCTCAACATATCTTCTAGTGTTTGTATCGTCCTTTCACTCTGCCCATCAGTCTGAGGGTGATAATCAGTGCTCATGTCGAGATTCGTTCCCAAAGATCTTTGGAGAGATTCCCAAAAATTCGATGCGAATCTAGGACCTCGATCTGAAATGATCGATACAGGCACTCCATGCTTGCATACAACATTATCAAGGTATATACGAGTCAGCTTCTCCAGTGAGAACTGCTCTTTAACCGGAATGAAGTGTGCTGATTTGGTCAGTCTGTCGACAATAACCCAAATCGAGTTGTTTCCAGATGATGTTCTAGGAAGCTTGGTGATAAATTCCATCGTAATTCGCTCCCACTTCCATTCAGGAATCTTGGCTGTTGAAGTAGTCCTGATGGCTTTTGATGTTCAGCTTTGACTCTAGCACAAGTCAAGCATTAAAGAACATACATAGCAATATCAGCTTTCATATTCGGCCACCAGTACAACTTCTTCAAATCATGGTACATCTTATCAGATCCCGGATGAATGGAATACTTAGATTTATGGGATTCTAACATAATCAAGTCTCTTAAGCCTCCAAACTTAGGTATCCACATACGACCTCTTAAGCATTTCACTCCATCAGCTCTAACCTATAAAGGATCTCCTTCTCCTCGGAACCCTTCATTAACAAAATTTTCTTTCTTACAGGCTTCTATTTGCGCATTTCTAATTTGCTCAGGCAAATTATTGTGCACGGTCAAGACTAGAGAACGTACCCTGATAGGCTCTCTATCTTTCCTACTTAATGCATTGATGAGACTGCTTTTATACATGGTCTCATCGTCCAAATCGGGCTTAAAATCAATTTAATATCATCAAATATGCCAAATATATGCTCGTGTTTGTTACTTGTGTATTTTTAGGTACGGATATTGAGGAAATGGCAAAAGATCACAAGAATCAATCAAAAACGAACACGGGAAACGAAGCCGCACAATGAACCGGGCCCAAGTTTGGAATTTTGCAAAATGACCCTTGAAGAATTGAAGATTGTCAAGTTTAGTCCCTCATCTTTGAAGAACTTGTCACAATTGACCCTCCAAATATCAATTGTACAAGAATGGTCCTTAATATTTGAAGATATTACAATTCCAGTCCTTGAAGAATCAAGTTTGTACAAGTTAAGCCCTTGGAAAAAGTTTTAAAACCTTTTGTGCCATATTTGACAACTTGTCCAAAGTTGTTAAGTGAAAAAAGAGGCGCTGACAGCTTTAAAAACAAAGTGGAAGGAATGAAAAAGGGGGGTCAAAACTGCCAAACATCCAAACCTCCCCACCCAACCAGACTATGCCACGTCACATAACCCATCCAACAACCCTTACACCCGACCCTATATCCATTACCCAAACCGGTTTTATTTATAACCAAGTCAAACCCCACCCCCGGTCAAAAGACTTTCCCACCAAACAAAGATTTAAAACAAATCTTTTCTTCTTTTGGATTAAATACCTCTTAATCCCCTCCCTTAAACCCTAACACCCCCAGATCCAATCTCCTAGAAAACAAAGGGTTTTTAGCCAAGATTGTCCAGATCCTCAATTAAGCTTAACCTCATCCTAAACCCACCCACCAAGATTCCCCCAACATACCCATGTGACCCTGGGACCCTCCCCTGCCTATCACTTTCGCACCAAAACCCTAAAACCGACCAAGTGAACGACTCACATGTATTCCTTCGCCCAAAAGCTTTACTAAACGGCCAAGATCAATCCTTGACAGCTGTTCCATTTCAGAATCACATGTATCACTATTGACCAAAGACAAAGAGAAGACTTCAAAGGGCATAAAGGGCATTTCCATAGATTAGGGTTTCAGCTTTGTAATATTTTATTAAGAATTCTAGATAGTTCTTGTTCTAGTATAAATAGAGTCGACTTGTGACTCTATTACTTGTTCCAGTTTTTCTTCAAAAAAGTTTTGTAATCCCTTTTAATATAATATAAAAGTTTGGTAGTTGTTTTGACAATATAATTCCTTTTTATAGTTATTTAAAGATGGTGTTAATTGATGAAGAAATTCTGAGTTCCAATTTTATCATAAAACACTTGGTGTTTAATTTCAAGTTTTCAAAAAGTGTTTTAATTTTCAAAAATCCAATCTTTCATGAAGTGAAAGTGGACTGAAGGATTTTGATTTTTGAAGTTAGAATTGTTTTTAAAACGTGTTTGAAAAGGTTTGGAAGATTTTTAGAAAGATTTTAAGTAAGAAAGAAGAAAAACAGATTTGAGATATTATTGTGTTTTTCTTTTGACTTTTCTTAGCAGGTTGGTGATTTGTGTTGATCATAGTTTCTGCATACACCCGAGTGTATTGGGAGAAGGCTAAACTAGCCTTAGTTGGTCTTGGATGTAAGACCAACAAGGTAATTCCTTGTTTTAATTTTTCTAGTAAAAAGATTGGTGCTTGTTTGATTTTGCATAGAAGATGCTTATATGTTGTTTAATCTGTTGGTAATTGCTCAAGGGATGATTGTATGCATGTTAAATGCCTATAGAATCAGTTTGATTGTGTTTGAAAAGGTTTTGGTTTGAAAAAAAATTGAAAACATATTTATAAAGGGGTGTTTGGATTTAAGTTTTGTATGGAGATTTTGATAGATTTTGTAGTTGAAAACCTGTTAGAAAGCTTCAATAGGGGTGAGAAAGGTTGTATGCTTAGTTGGTTGTGAATTTAGACAAGATTAGAAGCAAGTTGTGAGTCAAAAAGTGAAATGGATAGCTAAAAAACTGCATAAGTTATTTTCTGCTTGATTTTCTTGTTAAGGTGTGCTTGAATCTTTAAAACTGTTAGGATTTAGGGTCAAGCAAGATTTGATTGTGTTTGTATGCTAATTGGTACTAGTGTATGCATAATATGAGTCTTTGAATCTCATTGGTATGCTTGTTATCTAGCTAGAAAGCCCCCAGGTCTAGTCATATACATCAGCAACTTAGTTTTGCTTGTGTGTGCTTTATTTGTGAATGTGTGTGCCATTTGGAGCATTTGATTTGCTTGCTTTCTGTGTCTTTGACTCCCTACACTCAGAAAGAGTGTAGGGGTGCCTTTGTCTATCAACAAACATCACCAACAATCATATCCAAGCCCTCTTGGATTGTTAATGCACCTGTGAAGAAACAGAAAGAACAAAGCAAAATCTGCTTGTGTTCATCATTTTGAAACTGGCCACGATTTGAGTTTAGTCTTGTTTAATCATTGGTAAAAGGGTGAAATTGGTTTGTGTTATTAAGCTATAGGGTTAACAGTGTTGGATTGTGAAGTTTAAAAAAGAAAAAAAAAAGTAAAAAGGGGGGTTGCGCACCTCGAACCCGTGACATCCCATTCAACACACCAACAACACAACCATCCTGCCCTTGGGTCTTTTACTGACCAAGGGTGGAGTGGTTAGTTATTTAACCTGTTTTCATTTTAGCTTATTGAATTCAAACCGTAGCTTATTTAGCCAATTCCAGCTTATCCAATAAGCCTTTTTGGCTTATTCTATTTTTCTTAAGTTTAGTACTGGCTAAGGGATTTTTCTAGCCAGTTTTTATATTTTTCCTTTCTTTTATCTATTTTTTATGAATTTTTTATTAGCCGTTTTTTATAAATTAATTAAAAAATAGTTAAAAGTGTTTTAATTTTTAGGAAAAATAATTTTTAGCTTTTAATTAAATATTTTGAGGTTTACATCTAGTTTTGGTTTTAAAAACTTTAATTTTTAATTTTATTTGATTTTAAGTTTTTTATTAAACTTTAATAATTAAAATAAAATTATAAAAAAAGGTTTTAGGAACTTTAATTTGCATTTTCTTCTTAGTTAGAATATTTAGGATTTTTGAGAATTTTTGAGAATTTATTTAAGAACTTTTTATTTTTTGATTATTTTAATATTATTTTATTATTAAAAATAAAAAGTTTTATTTTTAACTTTTTTTCATTTTTCCTAGATTCTAGACTTAATTAGGATTTTTGCAACTTTCCAAATATTTTTTAGGTCTTTTAATTATTTTCTATAATTAATTTAAGATTTAATTGATTTTAGGAGTTTTTAATTGTTTAAAAATAGTTTTAATTGGTTTTAAAAATTTGAAAAATAGTTTTTAGCTTAATTAGAGTATTTTTAAGGTTTACAAACTTGAAAACCTTGTTTGGGGCTTTTTAATATTTAAAAGTGATTTTTAGGGCTTTAATTAGCATTAAAAAGTCATTATTAAATTAATTAAAAGGTTTTAGCAAGTTTTGATTTTTTGTAAACTCTTAGAATATTATTAGGGATTTTTGGTGATTTTTAGAAATTTTTAGTTTTAAATTTTAATTTTGTCGTTTTTACGGTTTTACGTGTACGCCTTTTTCGTCGTAGTTTAATACGTTTTCGTCTTCGTCATTTTCTCTTCTTTTCTTCTTTTTAATAATCAAAAACAAAACAAATCATTCATTACACAACACACGTGCCTCCTCGAGAGAACGATCCCCATTAAGGGTCATAACTTGTGGTTTTTCTAAATCACTCGTTAACGCTTACCGCTATTTTACCTTGTTTTCCTAAAGGTGTGTAAAAAATACTATATCAATTTTGGCGCCGCTGCCGGGGAGGCGTGTTGTGTTTTGATTGAACATTGTTGTTTTCTATATTAGCCATAATAGTAATTGTATTAATAGCACTCTATTAATACGTATTATCGTTTTTCGGTTTTTGTGTGAATATTATTACTATATTGTATACGTAGAACAATAAATTCACAAGTACTCCAAATACGTGAGAAATCACAACCTTGATTCGGGATTTCATCACTCGATCATTGTATTCGAATCTCAAACCAAAGAAAAAAAGGCAAAAATAGATAAATACTTTCGTGAAGCTCGATTTTGAAAATACAAACTATAAGGTGGGTATAAGGCGGTTGTATTTCACAACCTAAAGGAAAAAGGCTCTTAAGTGCTTCGCGCCGCCTCGTTTCCTCCGCTTGCTTGTGCGTATTTGATTTTGAGAGTGAATCGAGGGTTTTGCCGCCCAAAGTATTACTACATATCATATATATTTTCTTGGTTTCTATTTGATTAAACCCTCTTGAACGATTTGGTGTTCCACCATCGTTCTAAAGTCATCGAAGGCGTTCACTCCACGTGATCGTTTTCATTCCTTGAGGCCTTTTTAATCAAGAGATTTGATTGAGGAGGAGATTTGTGGACTTTTTGTCTACTTAATATATTCACCAATTTCCAAAAAGGTTAATACAATCAAAAACCACAAAAAAATTAAAAAACAAAAAACACCAAAAAGAATCTTCTTTGCTCGTCTCCACGTTGTACGTGACGTTTATGCTCACTCGTAATCAAGCAAAACGTGCACGTAGACGAAAGAACAAAACTCCTACTAAAACTCATTCTAGTGAGGAGTCTCCAAGTGAGGAACCTATTGTAGAACAAGAAGCTATCATGGCTAATCGTACTATGATGGAGTTGCTTCAAGCACCCACCGAGGGTTTTGGAGAGGCCATTGTGATTCCCGCCATCCTTGCGGAGAACTTTGAGATCAAGACGGGTTTAATGTCTATGCTTCAAGCAAACAAGTTTCGCGGTCACGAAAAAGACAACCCACATTATCATATTAGGCAATTTAATCGTCTCACCGCGACAAGCAAGTTTAAGGATGTACCAAACGATGCCATTAAGATGATGTTGTTTCCTTACTCGTTAGATGGACCCGCCAAGATATGGCTTGAGAAAGAACCGCCGAATTCGATTTTGACATGGGCCGATCTCGTGTCTAAATTTGTGAATCAATTTTTTCCACCATCTAAGACAACACATTTGAAAAACGAGATTTCACGCTTTACACAAAGACCTAATGAAAGTTTTTCAATGGCTTGGGAAAGGTTTAAAGAAATGTTACATGAATGTCCACACCATGATTTTTCCGAATTGCATCAAATTGACACGTTTTATAATGGGCTTAATGATCATGAACGAGATTACTTAAATGCCGCCGCGGGTGGTAATTTTTTGTGCAAAACGACCAATGAGGCTTTAAAAATCATAGAAAATAGGTCTAAGGTCTATAGCCCTCGTAACACACCGAGTGTTGCCAATTTGGGCTCGTCATCATCTCGTTCCATTAATGCCTTGCAAGATGAAGCAAATGAAGAAAACCAATTTTTCGATAGATTTGCTAACCTTATGTCCCATTGGAAGGCTCAAGAAGCTTCCAACACCGCTTTGGTTAAAGCGGTTTCTAAGAGTTGTTTGTCGTGTGGGGGAGCTCATGATCTTTCCGAGTGCATTACCGCGGATGGTAACACTTCGAATGCTTTTGTAGCCACGGGAACTTATAACCAAATCGGTCAAGGTTCTCGTTCAAATCAAGCTCCACCCAATCAAAATGCTAATAATTATCGCAACAACAACCAAGGTGGAAATTACCAAGGAAATCAAAGAAATTATAACAAAGGTAATTACCAAAGTGGAAATGGGCAAATTTCAAACCAAAACCAAAACCGTGATTTTCAAACTAATGCCCAAGGTTTTCAAAACGATCACACCAAAAATCTTCAAGGAGAGTTTTTGAGTTATGCTAAGGCTAATGATGCTAAGTTTGACAATATGCAACGTGAAATGGTTAGCTTAAGATCCGAGTTGAAAAACGAGCTAAAGAACGAACTTGCTAATGAACTTAAAACTCATGCTAATAAAATGGAAGGAAATGTCACACGACTCCAACAAAATCAACAAAAAATGGAGCAAGGACAACATGAGATTAAGCAAGAGTTGTTAAAAGCGGATGCTAGGCAATCTAAGTTTGAAGACCGTATGGCTAAAATGTTTGAAGCTATCATGTGTAAGCCCTCTTCTTCGGGTGGTCTTCCTAGTGATACCATCGTGAACCCGAAAGGAGAATTGAAGGTTGTTGCCACTCGTAGTGGTAAAACTTTCAAAGAACCCACTTCTCGTCCAAGTACTTCTATGGAGAAGGAAAAAGAGAAAGAACCCGAGGTTGTGGTCGAAAAGGAGCACGTTACAAGCCCACGAAGTACCGCTCAAACCACACCTACGGTTGAACCAAGACCAATCATGGAACCCGAGATTCCAAGGCCGATGCCTATGCCTAATTTGCCCCAACCCACACCACCTTTACCCTACCCATCAAGACGAGACAAGGAAAAGGCACAAGAACGAAATAATTATCAATTTGAACTCTTTATGAAAATGTTTCGTGACTTGAATTTTAATATAAGTTTTGCCGACGCCTTAGTCATGATGCCTCGATTTGCCGCGAACTTCAAAAGTATGTTGAATAACAAAGAGAAATTGCAAAAATCGTCTAGTTGTTCATCGGTTTTTCTAAGCCGCATACCTCAAAAAGTCGGTGATCCTGGAAAGTTTTTAATCCCATGTGCTATCCAAGACATGGAAGAATGCTACGCCTTGGCCGATCTTGGTGCTAGTATTAATTTGATGCCTCTTGAGATTTTTAAATCGCTCAATCTTCCAAATCTCACTCCTTCAAGAATGTCAATCGAAATGGCCGATCATTCTACGATTCTAGCTTGTGGAGTTGCCGAGGACGTCTTTGTGAAAGTTGGGAAATTCTATTATCCCGTGGACTTCATTGTTGTTGATATTCCCATCGATCCTAAAGTTCCGTTAATTTTAGGTCGATCTTTTTTGGATACCTCGAGAGCACTTATCGATGTGCATGCAAGAAAAATCACTCTTCGTTTCAATGAGGAAGAACTCGTCATAATGCAACCCAAAACTCCACTCTTTCTCATGTTTATTCGATCACATCTTTGTACAATGTCAATCCCATCAAAAGCATTTGCAAAAAGATTTCAAATAGAGTTTTAGGAGTTGTTGAGAAAAATGAAGTTCCGTCCCCTCCGCCGGTGGAGGTTAAGAGTGTTAAGCCTATGATTCCAATCTCGAGTGATTCTTCGGATGATGAATACGTTGATCCCGATGGGGAGGTTTTCTTTGTTGACAAAAGATTTGAAAACTTACCACCACCTAAACCAAAAAGATTTCAAAATGTGAGAATTTTTAGTGTGACTAACATTGTTTTAGATACACCAAATATTTTTGACATAATCAAATCGGTTTTTCACAAGGAGAGTTTTAAAGATGAAAAAGGAAAAGATTTTGAATTTGATTTAAAAGATTTTTCTACAATTCTAACTCCGTCATCACCGTGTTTACTGAGTACTACAAGCTCGTCTTCTCCTTTTGACGATGCTTTGTGTGGACTTAGTGTGGGGGAAGCCCCTTATGTTCCCTCCCCTTTCTCCACCGAGGACGAGATATTTGATCCTGGAATCGCTTATATAGGGAAATCTCGGTCTTCCACGGATGCAATAAATGGAAAATCTTTTCATTTGATTGGTGCGAGTCTACCTCGAGTAGCTCAATGATTTGCCTTACCCATTGTCCCACCCTTCTATTTCTTCTCTCCTATTTTCTTCTACCCCATTGGGGTTTGTGTTGAAGAAGCGTTGTTTCGTCTTTCATCCGAAAACGAAGACGCTATCTTTGACCCTGGTATACGTTTATCGGGTTTTTAAAGTACTCCACGTACTTTTGGGCCTTGTTTATCATGTAAGCCCCACCAAAAATTGACCATACCATGATTATCCCTAAATGATCACATTTATGGGGATTCGAGTCGAGCTTTTGACTCGGTTATCAAAAACAAGGTGCCTCGTGGGGGAGACCCATGCTTATCCATGTACATATTATTGCTTTCTAATTAGTTTAATGTGAGGGGATTTGTGCCCTTCCAACCTTTGTTCCGTGGTTGTTTGTGCATTGTGGTTTTTAGATCATGATCTTCACGATTGGAGCCTCTCGTGTTTCGTTTCATGGGAGCACTCGATCGTTTGCTTTGGAGGCCTTTCCCAATATCCATATGATATATCCTTTTATGTTCTAACCTTAGGTTTTTAGCACACTTCATAAACGGCTATTAATTTAATGGTTACACCCTTTCCATGCTAGATTAAGCATTCGACTACGTCTCTAGTATGGGGGTGTTTGCACCCCTAGACTCGAAACATTGAGGACAATGTTTAACTTTAGTATGGGGGGGTGAATAGATACTTGCCTTGCCAAACCTTCACGCTTTCCAAAGTTCATCGTTTTGTTATCGTTTTTCTTTCAAAATAAGGCTAAAAATGGCCAAATTTTAAAATTTTTCTCATGTTTCATAAGTGTTTGATGACACGAATGTAGGTTTTCCGATGGCGAGAATAAGAGTAATTTTTGACTCTACCGTGCGTGTTGAGCACTTAGCTTTGATTCCTTAACTACACATTAGGCTAAGTCTCTTAAATGAGGACGAGAAATGATAGAGTTAATTATAAGTTACTATGCTAAACGTAGAGTACTCGTATTCTTTCAAAAACTCATGTGTTCTCGTTGTTTGCTTATTCTCCCTTCGCATGTAAATATTTTTTGCTTAATAAATATTGACTTAGCGGTTTAGTTAGGATTGTTGGGTTTCTAGTCTTTTCTAGTAGCTTCCATGTAACTAAATTGGGAAGACATTAAGGTATCGCCAGCGTCACGGTTTTGAAGTATTGGCACCCGAATAATCGAAAGCTTCACCCAATAATAAGATTTCAAGTGCTCACCTAAATCTAGCAAACAATTTGAAGCCCCACAAGGCCTAAAATCTATGCAAAAATTGAAAGTGAATCAAGCCTTAATCTTCGAAGCTTTAAAGATCCAAAATTCGCTTTAGCGTGAGGATATACGTCTTTGGCTAATAAAACCACCGATGAGGCGGATAATAAAAAGCAAGGCAAGACCGAAGTCATAATAAAAGCTTCATGGCGAAGTTGAATAAAAGATGGAGGTAAACCAAAGATAATAAGGCCCTTCCGTTAGGGGGCGTATAAAAGTCTTGGTAATAAGTCTCATGTTCAAAACCGTTATAAAACCGTGTTTATCGATTCTTCTTGTCAACTTAATTTTTTAACATCGTTGTCTATTAGGAGGGGTTATTGATTTGATGGTCTTAGTTACACCGTTAGGACTCTATTTTTAGACCTAAATCTCTATTATCGCATAAGTTAATGATGTATCCTCGTGATCATTAAAGACATAATAAAATATAATAGATACAACTTAGAAATAATGGGAGAATAAGTACGTGATTAGGGCATATGAGTAGTGTTAGCATTACTAACTTATAATGACAATGATCTCGTTGCACGCTTGGCATGGAATTAAGGTGAAAATCGAGGACGACGAAATTATTTCTAACGAAGCATTCACGTGTTCTTGTTCTATGATCCTAAACGTCCCATTTTGCGATGAAAATCATACATTATGTCTATAACACAAGTAGTAGCAATATAGTAGTGTAGCTAGTTTATCATTCAATAAAAGTGAATAAAATTAAATTTTGGAGATGCTTTGATACTTTATTCTAGCATTGCGTGAGGGCACGGCAATGGTTTAGTATGGGGGAGTGATGAGACTGCTTTTATACATGGTCTCATCGTCCAAATCGGGCTTAAAATCAATTTAATATCATCAAATATGCCAAATATATGCTCGTGTTTGTTACTTGTGTATTTTTAGGTACGGATATTGAGGAAATGGCAAAAGATCACAAGAATCAATCAAAAACGAACACGGGAAACGAAGCCGCACAATGAACCGGGCCCAAGTTTGGAATTTTGCAAAATGACCCTTGAAGAATTGAAGATTGTCAAGTTTAGTCCCTCATCTTTGAAGAACTTGTCACAATTGACCCTCCAAATATCAATTGTACAAGAATGGTCCTTAATATTTGAAGATATTACAATTCCAGTCCTTGAAGAATCAAGTTTGTACAAGTTAAGCCCTTGGAAAAAGTTTTAAAACCTTTTGTGCCATATTTGACAACTTGTCCAAAGTTGTTAAGTGAAAAAAGAGGCGCTGACAGCTTTAAAAACAAAGTGGAAGGAATGAAAAAGGGAGGTCAAAACTGCCAAACATCCAAACCTCCCCACCCAACCAGACTATGCCACGTCACATAACCCACCCAACAACCCTTACACCCGACCCTATATCCATTACCCAAACCGGTTTTATTTATAACCAAGTCAAACACCACCCCCGGTCAAAAGACTTTCCCACCAAACAAAGATTTAAAACAAATCTTTTCTTCTTTTGGATTAAATACCTCTTAATCCCCTCCCTTAAACCCTAACACCCCAGATCCAATCTCCTAGAAAACAAAGGGTTTTTAGCCAAGATTGTCCAGATCCTCAATTAAGCTTAACCTCATCCTAAACCCACCCACCAAGATTCCCCCAACATACCCATGTGACCCTGGGACCCTCCCCTGCCTATCACTTTCGCACCAAAACCCTAAAACCGACCAAGTGAACGACTCACATGTATTCCTTCGCCCAAAAGCTTTACTAAACGGCCAAGATCAATCCTTGACAGCTGTTCCATTTCAGAATCACATGTATCACTATTGACCAAAGACAAAGAGAAGACTTCAAAGGGCATAAAGGGCATTTCCATAGATTAGGGTTTCAGCATTGTAATATTTTATTAAGAATTCTAGATAGTTCTTGTTCTAGTATAAATAGAGTCGACTTGTGACTCTATTACTTGTTCCAGTTTTTCTTCAAAAAAGTTTTGTAATCCCTTTTAATATAATATAAAAGTTTGGTAATTGTTTTGACAATATAATTCCTTTTTATAGTTATTTAAAGTTGGTGTTAATTGATGAAGAAATTCTGAGTTCCAATTTTATCATAAAACACTTGGTGTTTAATTTCAAGTTTTCAAAAAGTGTTTTAATTTTCAAAAATCCAATCTTTCATGAAGTGAAAGTGGACTGAAGGATTTTGATTTTTGAAGTTAGAATTGTTTTTAAAACGTGTTTGAAAAGGTTGGAAGATTTTTAGAAAGATTTTAAGTAAGAAAGAAGAAAAACAGATTTGAGATATTATTGTGTTTTTCTTTTGACTTTTCTTAGCAGGTTGGTGATTTGTGTTGATCATAGTTTCTGCATACACCCCAGTGTATTGGGAGAAGGCTAAACTAGCCTTAGTTGGTCTTGGATGTAAGACCAACAAGGTAATTCCTTGTTTTAATTTTTCTAGTAAAAAGATTGGTGCTTGTTTGATTTTGCATGGAAGATGCTTATATGTTGTTTAATCTGTTGGTAATTGCTCAAGGGATGATTGTATGCATGTTAAATGCCTATAGAATCAGTTTGATTGTGTTTGAAAAGGTTTTGGTTTGAAAAAAAATTGAAAACAGATTTATAAAGGGGTGTTTGGATTTAAGTTTTGTAGGGAGATTTTGATAGATTTTGTAGTTGAAAACCTGTTAGAAAGCTTCAATAGGGGTGAGAAAGGTTGTATGCTTAGTTGGTTGTGAATTTAGACAAGATTAGAAGCAAGTTGTGAGTCAAAAAGTGAAATGGATAGCTAAAAAACTGCATAAGTGATTTTCTGCTTGATTTTCTTGTTAAGGTGTGCTTGAATCTTTAAAACTGTTAGGATTTAGGGTCAAGCAAGATTTGATTGTGTTTGTATGCTAATTGGTACTAGTGTATGCATAATATGAGTCTTTGAATCTCATTGGTATGCTTGTTATCTAGCTAGAAAGCCCCCAGGTCTAGTCATATACATCAGCAACTTAGTTTTGCTTGTGTGTGCTTTATTTGTGAATGTGTGTGCCATTTGGAGCATTTGATTTGCTTGCTTTCTGTGTCTTTGACTCCCTACACTCAGAAAGAGTGTAGGGGTGCCTTTGTCTATCAACAAACATCACCAACAATCATATCCAAGCCCTCTTGGATTGTTAATGCACCTGTGAAGAAACAGAAAGAACAAAGCAAAATCTACTTGTGTTCATCATTTTGAAACTGGCCACGATTTGAGTTTAATCTTGTTTAATCATTGGTAAAAGGGTGAAATTGGTTTGTGTTATTAAGCTATAGGGTTAACAGTGTTGGATTGTGAAGTTTAAAAAAGAAAAAAAAAATAAAAAAAGTAAAAAGGGGGGTTGCGCACCTCGAACCCGTGACATCCCGTTCAACACACCAACAACACAACCATCCTGCCCTTGGGTCTTTTACTGACCAAGGGTGGAGTGGTTAGTTATTTAACTTGTTTTCATTTTAGCTTATTGAATTCAAACCGTAGCTTATTTAGCCAATTCCAGCTTATCCAATAAGCCTTTTTGGCTTATTCTATTTTTCTTAAGTTTAGTACTGGCTAAGGGATTTTTCTAGCCAGTTTTTATATTTTTCCTTTCTTTTATCTATTTTTATGCATTTTTTATTAGCCGTTTTTTATAAATTAATTAAAAAATAGTTAAAAGTGTTTTAATTTTTAGGAAAAATAATTTTTAGCTTTTAATTAAATATTTTGAGGTTTACATCTAGTTTTGGTTTTAAAAACTTTAATTTTTAATTTTATTTGATTTTAAGTTTTTTATTAAACTTTAATAATTAATATAAAATTATAAAAAAAGGTTTTAGGAACTTTAATATGCATTTTCTTCTTAGTTAGAATATTTAGGATTTTTGAGAATTTTTTAGAATTTATTTAAGAACTTTTTATTTTTTGATTATTTTAATATTATTTTATTATTAAAAATAAAAAGTTTTTTTTTAACTTTTTTTCATTTTTCCTAGATTCTAGACTTAATTAGGATTTTTGCAACTTTCCAAATATTTTTTAGGTCTTTTAATTATTTTCTATAATTAATTTAAGATTTAATTGATTTTAGGAGTTTTTAATTGTTTAAAAATAGTTTTAATTGGTTTTAAAATTTTGAAAAATAGTTTTTAGCTTAATTAGAGTATTTTTAAGGTTTACAAACTTGAAAACCTTGTTTGGGGCTTTTTAATATTTAAAAGTGATTTTTAGGGCTTTAATTAGCATTAAAAAGTCATTATTAAATTAATTAAAAGGTTTTAGCAAGTTTTATTTTTTGTAAACTCTTAGAATATTATTAGGGATTTTTGGTGATTTTTAGAAATTTTTAGTTTTAAATTTTAATTTTGTCGTTTTTACGGTTTTACGTGTACGCCTTTTTCGTCGTAGTTTAATACGTTTTCGTCTTCGTCATTTTCTCTTCTTTTCTTCTTGTTAATAATCAAAAACAAAACAAATCATTCATTACACAACACACGTGCCTCCTCGAGAGAACGATCCCCATTAAGGGTCATAACTTGTGGTTTTCCTAAATCACTCGTTAACGCTTACCGCTATTTTACCTTGTTTTCCTAAAGGTGTGTAAAAAATACTATATCATGCATCGGCAACAACATTGGCTTTTCCTGGGTGATATTTTATATCACAATCATAATCACTTAACAACTCTATCCATCTTCGTTGCCTCATGTTTAATTCCTTCTGATCGAGAATATACTGTAGGCTTTTGTGATCGGTGAATACCGTACACTTGGTGCCATACAGATAATGTCTCCACAACCTAAGAGCAAAGACTACAGCTCCTAACTCAAGATCATGAGTAGTATAATTCTCCTCATTCTTCCTTAATTGCCTAGAAGCATAAGCTATCACTTTCTCTCGTTGCATCAAAACAGCTCCATAAGAGATGCATCACAATACACTACAAAATCTTCACTCCCGTCGGGTAATGATAAAATTGGCGCACTACATAATTTTTGCTTCAATGTCTGAAATGATCCATCTTCATCACTTCCCCAAACGAAAGGTTTATTCTTGTGGGTAAGCTTAGTAAAGGGTTTAGCTATCAAAGAAAATTCTTTAATGAATCGGCTATAATAGCCAGCCAATCCTAAGAACTGTCGCACTTCCGTTGGCGTTGTCGGTGCAGACCAATTCTTAACGGCTTCAACCTTTGCAGGATCAACATGAATTCCATCTTTGTTAATCACATGACCAAGAAATTGCACAGAATCTAACCAAAAATCACATTTCGAAAACTCAGCATACAACCTTTCATCCTTTAACAAATTCAAAATAATCCTTAAATGTTCTCTATGTTCATCTTCATTCTTAGAATAGATTAGAATATCGTCAATAAACACAATCACAAATTTATCCAAGTAGGGCTTGCACACTCGATTCATTAAATCCATGAAAACCGCAGGTGCGTTAGTTAACCCAAATGGCATTACTTGAAATTCATAGTGTCCATAACGAGTTCTAAATGCAGTTATAGGAATATCTTCTTCACGGACGCGAAGTTGGTGATATCCTGACCGCAAATCTATCTTAGAATACACACTAGATCCTTGTAGTTGATCAAACAAATCATCAATCCTAGGTAAAGGATATCGATTTTTAATTGTCAACTTATTCAGTTCCCTATAATCAATGCACATACGGAAAGATCCATCCTTCTTCTTAACGAACAAGATTGGAGCTCCCCAAGGCGACGAGCTCGGTCGAATAAAACCTTTATCAGACAACTCCTTAAGTTTCTCAGATAACTCCTTTAATTCAGAAGGGGCCAATCGGTAAGGCGCACGTGCCACCGGTGTAGCACCAGGAATTAAATCGATTCGAAACTCCACTTGCCTTATCGGTGGAAGTCCGGGTAAATCTTTAGGAAATACCTCAGGAAATTCACAAATAATAGGTACATCTTCCAATCGTTTCTCCCTAGACTCATTCCCGGTCACTTGAGCTAATAATAACTCACAACCGTTCTTGATGTACTTTTGGACTTTAATACATGAAACGATTTTCAAACGGGATTCACCTCGATTACCATCAATTACTAACGTCCTATTCCTAAGAGGAATCTTAACCTTCTTTTATCCACATAAAATAGTATCATTATTCAAAGACAACCAATCCATACCAATAATAATATCAAAACTACCTAATTTTATCAACATCAAATCAATCGGAAAGGAATAGTTCAAGAGATTTAGAGAGCATCCTTCCAATAGCTTATTAGTTTTCACTAATTTACCATCAGCCAATTCCACCTCATAACTGGTATTTATCTCAATAGGTTCAATGTCAATAAGGGCACTAAATTTAGTGGATACAAAGCTCCTATCAGCACCCGGATCAAATAAAGCAACAACATAATGATTGTTGAGTAAAAACGTACCGGTAACGACATTCGGATCCTCTTTCTTCACCTCAATTGTTCCAAGTTGATAGACACCACCCTGGGGGTTTCTTCCAGGTGTAATCGTTTTCAACTTGGGGCATTCCGATTTCCTATGACCTTCTTCATTACAGTTGAAGCAACTGGTTCCCTTCTTACACCTTTCAACCTTGTGTCCAAGCTTTCCGCAATTTCGGCACTTCCAGCAGTCGCCAGCATGCCTCTTGTTGCCACACTTAGGACATCTATCATCATTGCGCGGTGTTTTGTTGGTAAGAGCATTTGCATTCCACTTTCTCTGGTTCTGACGGCGATTGAAATTCTTCCTATCATCACCTCTATCTACACGATCACCGTCTCCCTTTCTTTTCTCACCAACACGGGCTTCATCTTTCCTATCCTGAATTATCTGTCCAATGAGTTGGTAAGCTATTCGAACAGCATCATCAATGGTCAGTGGTTTAGATGATGTCACGTCCCCCCGGATATTCTTGGTCAACCCTTTAATATATTGCTCAATTCGGATCTCTTCGGGTACCACCAATCGAGGACACAACAAGGCCAACTCATGGAATCGGTTTGTGTAACTATCAATGTCCACACCTTTCATTCTCAGATGAATCAACTCTTGTTCTAACCTAATAATCACACTACGGGGACAGAACACCAAAGTCATCCACTTCTTAATTTCAGCCCAAGGAGTAGCATTATCAACATCAATACCCATGAAAGCAATTCTCCCGTTCCACCAAGTCAACGCACGACCTTTAAGAGTAGCCATAGAAAAAGTCACCTTATCTTCCTCCTTACACTTACTAATCCAAAACACCGACTCAATCTTCTCAATCCACTGGCTTAATCCTATAGCACCTTCAGTTCCATTTAAAGGTAGAGGTTCACACTTCATGAACGTCACATAAGTACAGCCACCAACTTCAGGTGCATTAGTTCCAAGTCCTCCTATATTTACTCCAGCATTAGCATTCACATTATTAGCATTCACATTCACATTAGTACCACCAATTCCACTAACGCCAGCTCCACTACTGCCAGCTTCATTTCTAGCATTTACCATAAATTCAGTCATAGATGCGGTAACTTGCTCCGTAATAATCCTACGTACATCATCCTCAGTCACAGCTTTCTTGGGCGGCATAGTTCTATAATTTCACAATTTCAAAGTATTAAGCATTCACCCAATAAGGGATTCATATAATATGGATTGAATTCATAATCAAGATACAAATAAGGCACAATATGGAATTCAAGACAAGATACATATTTCATTCGATTTGAAACAAAAGCATTGTCTTAGTTACATCCCATATCAAAGTTTCTAGCACTATACATACTCAAAATTCGTGCCAGGTCTACTACTAACAAGTCGGTTTAGTCAAAGCTACAAAAGTACAAAAGATACAAAGGTCACTACTAAACACAGACTGGTATACTGAGAACCGCTAGATGGTCCATCATCTATCGTCTTCTGTATCTTTGTCGGACGATCACTAGACACATCTTCAGCTGGGCGCTTACGGATCACTCCTCTTTCAACCATGTCAGCATAAAATCTACTATTCCATCCCACAGATATATTCAACTCCTTCTCAGCTTTCTCACGCATACCACGAGCTACATTCAACTGAATCTCCATAGAATTCACCTTTTTCTTCATATCAGCAAACTCGCCACTTTCTAACACAGATAATATCCTAAAAGCCTCATTCAAACCACGCTCTACATCAGTCAAATCCAAACTTAAGCAATTCCCGCTCTTTCTCCCCAACCTTAGTCTTCGACTCCAAATAAGCAACATGAGTCTGAACAACACCTAATCCAATCTCTGTCACACTACTCTTAACACGGGAAGCATCTAAATCACGTCTCAAGGCCCATGGTGTAAGACCATCAATATGAGTAGCCTCTCGAGCACTAGACGACTCTCCTATCACACGTCTACAGGTAGCAATACCATCAGTACCGTCAGGTGCATTATCATCCTCATCCTCCTTTGATTCAGAATCAAATTCAGACGATTCAGACATTTCATCTCTAGGTAGCTCAACCTCAGAATCAGACAAATAAACTGGTGGGGGTAAGGGCTCGCCCTCTAGAACATCATAAGGGTAAATAAGCTCAGCTTCCTCATCATCATCAATCTCATCGTCTATACCTATATCCTCCTCGACATCCTCGTCGTCAATCTCATCATCTAAATTATCTATCCCAATCTCATCATCATTCTCAATATCAACATTGTCAATCTCATTCTCTACCATATCAACCTGAGGGGCAATCTGATCTCCTAGTCCTATCTCGGGCTCGGGATCCTCAAATGGTTCCTCCTCATCATCCATATGATAATCTACTAAGTCTAAATATGGATCATCATCTACATTAAGTTCGGGAATAGCATGGTTCTCTACAGGAATATTAGGGTCAACCATGACAATCTGCATATATATATATATATATATATATATATATATATATATATATATCGTATTAGGATAACATACTTAATAAACAATTACATACTAAAATCACGATATATACATATATATAAATTAAATTATATATATCAAAATATATATCTTCTCAATAGGGCTTGTTGGTAACATCGGAGATCTTTGAAACCGTTATAGTCAAAAGATTTTTCAAATATTTTCTCAAATGTTCATAGTTAAAAGATTTTGAAAAGTTTTGTTCAAAACCTTGGTTTTTAAAATCTTTTGTTCTCTATAACGAGAGCTCTGGTACCAAACTGTAACACTCTTAATTTTCGTATCGGTACAACGGAAGGGTCTTTTAGAGTGTTACGGGATAGCACAATAACTCCAATCATAGACAACACATAAAAACGGTTGTACAAGGTTCAACATACTTTCATTCGATAAAAAGTTTTAAAGTGTACAACAGGTCTCAAATTATACAGGTCATTAAGTTTACAAAACATAGATCGAATGAACATTTTTAATATTATGTGGGCCATCAGAGTCGATCTCCATCCGGATTACCTTCAAGCACCTGAGATAAAAACATGCAAAAATCATATCAGCGAATGACGAGTGAATTCATAGAGTTTAATAAAACCGTTATATAAAACAATCGTTGAAATAAGAACACAAGTATAATATCGGAAGTAAGTCCTCGTATTGCTAGTCATGCAATATATAAATCAAGCATACATATTAAACCGTCCATGAGACCATAGCCTCAATATTACCGTTATAGGTAATATTATTATCGTTATTAGCATCGATATTAAATCGTATTGGATTACATTATGGATTATTATTAGCCGCATGACATTGTTACCTTACTATCAAAACAACGGGCCGCGAACCTGACAAACAATTTGCCCATCTAAGTTAGCGTGTCGTCACAAAAATCACGCTATGTAAATCTTCTCATACATAAATTCTTTTACCAATCATTGTGGTACGACGGGGATCAACCGTCAAGGTGCGAACTAGGGTGATCGTCCCCAAATAGTACTATCATATGCATAAGCGTCTACCAAATCCCGGTAGTTCACAGTTCATGCTAATGGGACTTTGAGTGACATAACCTAACTACTAATAATCCTTTTTATCTCGTTTATAGGGTCATCGCATCATTCGGGTCCATATCATTAAGCATACCATCGGGACTACTTGTGTTCTATTTTTATCAAAAAATAGCATGTTATCTCCCTCGTGGGTTTACAAATCATTTTATAAAACATTTAAAAGAGTGCGAGGCTATGAACTCACGTTGATAATGAAAGGCGGAGTATCGGCTACGGGCGTGCTTCGGTCACGAAAACCTATATAAATAATAATCGGTCTTAGACTTTTGTCCAATGACTTCATCAAAATAACAATATACATATGATGATTTTGTACATATGATGATGATCAAGTGGGTTTACATATTCTTGTTTACTCATATTAGTGTTTATGTATTGGTAACTTTTTACTAGTTTACTAGTTTTACCTATTTACATGTTTTAAGTCCAATAAGGTTATTATAAGTTCTTTAACTTGTATTAGTCCATTTTATACTTGTATTATCAGTATTTATACTTTACATGTTGGGTCTAAATGGGTTAAGCCCAATAAGTAATTTTTTATAAGTGTTTAACTTATTTAGTTAAATTATTAGTCCAATATGCTAACTTAGCTCGTTACTGTCCGTATGTCCTATAGTTCGGGTTTTATCGGTTTTTACTTGTATTAGATACTTATATATCAGTATATGACTTTTAAAAACTTTACATTAGACGGGTTTGGTCGTCTAAGTTTTAATTGGCGAAAAACGTTAATTTTACGGTATTAGCCGAAAAAGTCGTAAAAATCATGTTTATAGTTTTTATAACTTATAAATATTATTCAACTACCATTTTTATAAAGTGTCCATTTATTTAACCTTATACATATTTATATAAATGAAATTCATAAGTTAAGGGGTGGGTTTTAATTTCACATTTTATACTATATTATTTGAGTGCTTATTTAATAGTATTAAACATTAATTCTTCAAAATCTGATTTTTAGTTTCATCTTCACCATTTTTATCATATCTAGAGTTCTACAATGAATTAGAAGCTCATTTTTGGATGGCATGAACTTCATATTATGTGCTACAATTAAGTTACTTATATCTACTTCTCATTCTATGTTTAACTATCCTTAACAGTCCTACAAAACAGACTATTCAGATTAGCACACTCATCTTGTTTTGATCATATCTCACTCATTTTGATGATTCCATTGCATGGCAAACTCTCACATGTGTATGAAATCTTATACTTACTGTAAATGGATTCCACCATGCAATTTTATCAGTTTAAGTATTGGTTACTTACTGTTTTTATACAGCCAACAATTTAAGCATGATTTTAGCCTTGTTTCTTATGGTTATTCATCCTTTTAAGCATATTTATCAACACTTGATCCCCACACAACATTTTTATCATCATATATTCATCATATACATATACAACAAGAAAGAAAATACATTTGATCTTTACAAAAATAACAAGAGAAATGGAAAGGATGATCTTCTTTACCAACCAAGATTATATCTTGTTTTTGGAAGACAACAATTTGATGAAAACCAAATATATCTCCAAGATCATCAATCACCAAGAAAGTTTGTTGAGAAATTATCCCTAGCACACAAGCAAATCACCTCCTTTGTTGTTAAAATGGCCACCAATCAATCAAGGCTTCAAGTTTTCTCCATAATATAGCTAGATAACAAGTAACTTGTGGCTAGAAAAGATCAAATGGTGGTGTATGGTTGTGAAGTGGGACGACAAGTATAGAGAGAGTGGGAGAGTTTTAGTTGTTTTTGCATGTATGAATGGTGGTAAATGATAAGGTTATATGGTTTTACTTGTTTTTGGTGGGATGAAGTAGCTTAAGTGTAAGGCTAACATACAAGTGTAAGCTAAGTGTTATAAGGGTGCCACATCTTTGATGTGGTGTCCTCCTTAGCCGTCCCTTAAGTTAGTGGGGTGGGATAAATTATTTTGTCCCATCACGCTAATTTACGGGTATTCCTCGATTGTAGTTTCCTCGATTTGCGTGCCCTCGGGTCGTTTTACGAAAAACGTTTTTATAAATTATGAATCAACGACACAAAACGAATCTAATAAAAATTGTCTCATCAAAAACGGAGTTCAAAAACGTAAATACGTAATCCTAAGGTTTCTGGTTTAGTCGTAAAGGACGCTAATTTATGCACGTAAGCCCAAATTTAAATCCGTAAATTATGAGTTCATCAACCAACACAAAAATAAGTTTCAAAATATTTTACGAGAAAATAATTCACTACCTGAAAATGTTAGATTGTCACAGGTGTACCTCAGTATCTTCATGTGAGAGAGCCATTAATCCAAGCTCTTCTTCTTCTTCTTCTGCCCAATTCACCACTCCATATACAATAACCAATGCTTTGGTTCCTTTAGGACTCCTGCTGTTTCCTTTTGGAAAGCTTTCAGTTATTCTTGGACTAGTTCTATAGCTGTTCTTGGAGTTCAGATTCCTAGTCTCAGCTTTATCTCTATTGTATTCTCTTGCAAAGTATCCATTCCTTCCACAATTATAACATTCAACTTTAGACTTGTCATATCCTAATGGCTCATTAGGATCAACAGTAATTTTTCTTGCATTTTTCTTGAAGAACCTATTAGATCTTACTGACACCATAGCAGCTTGCCATTTAAGATCCATCTCTTCAACATCAGCATCATCCATTTGGAACAAGTCATTGAGAGTTAATCTTGGCCTGTTGTCTTGACCAGCAAAGAATAAGAAGGCATCATTGTCACTAAACAATGGTGAAGACCTTCCATGTGGATTTTGAGAGATCATTGGACTGCTTTCAATACTTTGTGGGTAAGTACTGCTTGTAAGTCCTCCAGCGGTATTTGTGAAGTATGTACCGCTGCTAGATCCACTAGCGGTATTTTGAAAGTAAGTATCGCTGTTCCCATCTAACACAAAAGCCAAATTAGACTTTGAAGCAGTTGCTGTCTTTACTTTAGTGCCTTTCACAACCATCTCATATGCTCTAAGATTGTTGTAGAGATGATCAAACGGAATTGTTTCCAAATTATCTCTTGTGATGAAGTGCATAGCCATTGCTTTCCACTCTGGTGGAACACTTCTTAAGAATTTTAGATTAGCTTCTTCATTAGGGATTACTTGTCCATAAAATGCTAACTGAATAAGCAACTTGTTGAACCTTCCATATCCACCATGTATTCCCTCCATACTGGTAATTGAGAAGTTATCAAATTCTTGCTTAAGAACAATCTTCTTGATTTTCTTAGATTTGTCATTGCCTCTAAATCTAAGTTTTATAGCATCCCACATTGCTTTGGCATCTTTATAATGATGAAAGCTTGGTAGAATGTCTTCAGAAAGAGCCATAGCCAAAGCAGTTCTGGCTTTTCTTTCTCTGATCTCTGCTTGTATCTGCTCAGCAGTCACAGCAGGTAGAGCATAGCATGTACCGTCTGGAAACCAGTGTAGCTTCTTTGGTGTGTTCCCATTCTTGATAACTTGCCACACAGTATGATCTGTGTGATTCAAGTAATGTTCCATCTGCATAGCCCAAGTCTCATAATTGTCACCTTTGAGAACTGGGAGTTTAACAGCAGATAGAGTATGAGAAGGTGTTGGTGTAGAGGTAGCTACATCATTCACGACTTGAGCACCTTGTGATGGTGCAGGATGCACAACTTGTGGTTGTCCTTGTGGCATAACAAGATCAGTCTTCTGAACATTATCCAAGTGAGCATTATCACCATCTGGTTGAGAAATTGAGATTTTGTATGTGTGGAGTGTATGGGGTCGTGTTCTTCTTTTTTAAAGTTTCTCAACAAGCTCTGATACCACTTGTTGATCCCTTTGGTTGGATCTATATTCTATTAAAAATTATTATAATAGTTTGTAATCAAACTAAAACACTTTAAGCACTCTTACTAACACTAAATAAGTTATGCGGAATCTAACTTATAAAGCACAAAAGAACATAATTACTTTTAACTATTCGATTCTCATATTAATCGACTTGTATGAGGTACATAAAAGACATTGTACCTATGTTCCTTTTATAGAGTAAGGAACCCTAGAAACCTTAGAATATTCTATAAAGATAACTATATCACAGACGATATATTATCAATATTCTAACTCTTTAGGTATATCACATAAGATATACTCTAACTATAACTATGACATATCTTATACAAAGATATATTCATCCTAATCATCATAGCAGTACTTACTTTATAAGTAGCAGTACTTACTATGTACCGCGTTAACACTAACGGTACTTACATAACACTGACAGTACTTGGAATATACTAACGGTACTTGACACTTAACAAATAATTCCCAACACACTTCGTCGATGTGGGTATCGGTCGGCTGACGCGTTGGTTCCCTTTGGGTTAGGTCCTAACCTGTCTTTCACGTTTGTATGTCGCCTGTTGTTTGCTATGGTGTGAAAAAAAATCCTCCCCTCTTGAGCTATCAGAGTTATGTGGAGATAGCGCGTCTTAAGTGAGTGGCGCGTCAGGTTGAGGTGTCGACATGTATAGTTCCCCTTCTCTTCTCATTTTCCTCCTTTCTTTTCAGAGTTCCTTCTTAGAACTCGACTCTTCTAGAGCCTTAAGCTCTCTATCAAAATCTAGGCTGATCCTCAAGTCCCTTTTCGGGTTTGACTTAATTTGTGCCTTCATGAGCGGCACCAGAGCTGTGAAGTTCTTTGTAACGTATTGGCTCATGTCTTGGTCATGTTCAAGAGGAGTTTCTACTGTGGTTTGTAGTGTTAGCTCAGTTCTTGCGTTTAACGCTTGGCTAAGTGGTATAGCGGGGATTTCACGCGAGGATGATGCATTTCCTGCCGCCTGTGGGCTGGGGTGAATAGTGAGGGAGCATGAACTTGTGGTCCATTTCCTCTCAATCCCTGTCCCGGGTTGTTGAGTGATTCAAGTCCCAAGGGTGGCCCTTGTGGCTTCTTAGGTCCCCCCTTTGGATGGGATGGGTTTGCGCCGCCTTTGTTCATTACTCAGGATTTAGTGTAGGGCCCCATGAATGGCGCCAACTTGTTGATACAAAAGTTGGATGGACCGAGTTAGACCAAAATTAGGCTTAATTCGAGGTCTTGTGGACTCCGGATCTTGCACCAATTGAATCTTATTTGAAGACCCTACACACTAAATAACACACACCGTTAGGCTTACCGTGGGCGCTTGTCCCACGATTAGAATCCAGCATGAGAGTAACTAATCGGTTTGAGTATATGTGAGCGTTTTAGAGTATTGTGTCTTGTACCTTTGTGGAACCCTGAGAGTTCCTTTTAAACCCGAGAGAGTCCTGGTTGGGCTCTCCCACTCTTGCGGCCCAAAGAAGAGATAATCATTATAAATAGATTAATCCTTATCGCGTAGCTATGGTAAGTGTATATCTACTTTTCCTTAGGCCAATATAATCATAGGATAGATTATATTCTATTTTATCCTGTCGCAGGGCGACGAGGACTTGGTTAAGTAATCAACCGTTATGCGGCAACGGATTACTGGGCCTTGCGCTTGCTTGTGCAGTAACAATCCATACCCGATGGATATGGGTAGTTCCTGTAGATCGGGTTATTCTACCCGAGTAAGGACTATATGTCATCATTACAGAACCGGTTCATAATGTTTCATGATTTAGTTAAGCGAGCTCAATAAGCGGTGATTTTATAAGCTCATGTTCAATAAAAATCCATTTATTTAATAAGCCCGAATAAATAATATTTCAAACACCCCGCGGCCTCTCGGTTTAACCGATCCAAGCCTCAACGTCACCCGAGACCATAAGGTCTCGGCTATAACGCCAAACAAACACCCTTTTAGCTGCGGCTTGTGGCTTAGCCGCTGGCTAGCTGAAACAGCCGCTGACTGTTTGGTCTTCCCACCGACAGTAGGTCAGTTCCCCCTGTTCTCATACTTGTCCCACCGACATCAGTGTTTTACCACCGATACCACCATGGTCCGGTGCCACTGTTGTGACCTGGTTAGCCACTATGACCCTGTTGGTTGCTGCTGATAGCAAGATACAGCCACCGAACCCATGAGGGCTGGCGACTGCTGGCCAAAAACACCATCGAGAGTCCCTTTTGGGGTCTCGATTTGGTCTAAAACCAGCCAAACGAGCCATAAGCCCTTAGCTAGTGTGATTTCTTTCTTGTTTACATAATTCATAATCTTTACATAATTTGTTTAAATCATAAAGATGATTTTGAAAAAGAAAATAAGAACATAGAATTTAGATGTTACCGAAGGGATTTAAATCAAAGATGGATGAACATGAACATACTCGTATAAATCAAGAATCGAACCCAGGTTTTTCTTTTCTTTTTGCTCCTAAAAGCCGGCGGCCACATAGTCCCCTTAGAGTTTCCTGTTTGTTTTCTGGAATGTAGAAAGTGGAAGGAAAAACATACGCATATTGTGTTTTATTTCTTTAGTGGGCCAGGCCTTGGGCCCTATTGTTTTCTTTCTTTTGTAACCGGCCACCAACACCCATCTATATATACTTTTCGTTTCCGTGTTTTGTTAATTCCCGTGTATTAATATTCGTAACGCGTGTTCGTGTTTTACGTTCGTCCTTCTTCTTGTCATGTATTGTATGTTATACGTAAATCTTATCGTGTAATAATTTATAAATGTAATACTTGTCGTAAATAATTAATTAATATACGTAAT
Source organism: Glebionis coronaria (assembly GCA_025667525.1). Classification (NCBI taxonomy): domain Eukaryota; kingdom Viridiplantae; phylum Streptophyta; class Magnoliopsida; order Asterales; family Asteraceae; genus Glebionis; species Glebionis coronaria. The sequence goes on from CM046874.1 coordinate 495,444,877, forward strand.
ACTTGTCTTGATACATTATTTATTCGTGATACGTATAGTGTATTAATTAATTATAAAGTTTTAGTTAATCTGTGTTTTCGTGTATTTAATGTATTCATTTATATTATGCGGGTTTTACAACTCTTCCCCTCTAAAAGAATAATTCGTCCTCGAATTAGAGATACGATAAGCTGAAAAGGAACATGGACGTGACGTGGCTGAAGAGAACATGGACGTGACGTGGCTGAAAAGAACATACTTGGATCGTGGAAGGAAATGAGGATATGAAGTCCATATGGAATCCTTCGTTCGCAAGTGGCTTCCCGCTCGGAACGATTCCTCTAGAGAATATTGATCAAAAGAATAATCTTGGTCTTCATGACCTTTTCTTGACGATACAGAAAAGTTTCTGTTTACTCAACGTAAGATAGATTCTCACAAATATGATTGAGTGGATAAGAAATAACGCAAAGAAGATACATGAAATGATACAATACTAAATAAGGTGAAAGAATGATATTAGTAATCTCTGAGCAATGGTACGAGAGACATATTGTGTACGTAGTACGTGAAAAATTGTGAACGTGATACGTGAACAATTGTGAACGTGATACGTGGACATATGGTGAATATGATATGTGAAACATATCGTGTGCTTGGTACGTGAAACATATCGTGATCATGATACGTGCAACATATCGTGAACGTGATACGTGAAACATATCGTGAGCGTGTGCTAAATGAGTAGGTAACCCTCAATGCTACAAGATGACGTGAAATCTGACACAAAACGTCTGTTTGCGGATGGAAAGTTGTGCTAAACCTGAGTCTGGTCTCCCAAGTTTTCTGCAGCCCATTCCAGCACGAATGTGAAACGTAAATCGTGAGTTTGAATACGGTTATGAACGTGAACAATGTCATGAACGTGAATGCGAAAAAAATCGTGAATTTGAACAAGGACGTGAACGTGCACAAGGTCGTGATCATAAATGTGAGACGAAATTGTGAGTGTCAACGTAAACGTGAACGTGAATGAAAATTTCAACCTGATATGATTGTTAATGCGAATTGTACGATCTCTTGCTGAACTTTCTCCAAATCTGCTATCTGTGAAATCCTTTCGGACGAAAGAAAACGTGTAGGCTAGGTTAAATGGTCGACAACTACCCAAATAGCATCATGCTTCTCCTGAGTCTATGATAGTCCGGTAACAAAATCCATGGAGGTCTTGTCCCACTTCCGTTCAGAAATTTCCAATGGTTGAAATAACTACAAGCATGTTGTCGTTCTATCTTAACCTGTTGGCATGGCCGGCATTTAGATATGAACGTATTGCATCTTGTTTCACATCGCTCCACCAAAATGTGGTTTGAGTTCATGATACATTCTTCTAGAAACTGGATACATAGAAGTTGGAACTATGAGTGTCGGTAAATTAGACCTCTCTAAGCATAGGATCTTCGGGAACACATAATTTAGTATAAGATTCTCTCTTTTACGCGTAAGCTTAGTCATGGTAAACTAACCATGAGAAACAACGTGATTCAGAGTGTCACTGTAATCGACCAAAATTTGTACTTGAAGAATTCAGTGAACCATTTCTTCTGTCATAGAATTTGTAACATAGTGCGAAGATGATCTTCGTGCTCTTCTCTAGACTTGGAGAAGATGAGAACGTTATCAATGAACATAACGACAAACTTGTCCAAGAATTCATGAAAATTCAATTTATGAAGTCCATAATTACAAATGGGCATTTGCGAGACTAAAAGGCATAAACACGGATTCATAATGACCATACCTTGTGCGAAAAGCAGTCTTGGAAATGTCCTGCTCTTTCCTTTGCGACTACTGGTATTATGACCGTAAATTGATCTTGGAAAAGTGCTTAGCAACCGGTAGTTGATTAAACATTTTATCAAGACATGAAAGGAATAATGATGACGAATGGTGGTCTTGTCCAATTTACGGTAGTCAATACATAATCTTATGTTACCGTCCTTTTTATTTGTTAAACAGAACCGGTGCAACCCATGATGTTACATTTGGAGAATAAAACTTCGTTCCAGCAACTCTTACAACAAATCCTTCAAATCTTTTAACTCAATGGGCCCCGTGGTAGGGAGCTTTAGAAACAGGTTCTGCTCCCGAAACAAGCTCGATACTAAACTCCACCTCATGGGTAGGAGATATACCCGGAAGTTCTTCTGGAAATACATCTGGAAGTTCTAAAACAATCGGCTAATCATGGGTTTAAAAAACTTCAGAAATCGCGGCATAAATGATAGCTAGAAAATCTTCGTAGCCGTGGAATAATAAAGCACGTGCTTATAGAGCAGGAACAATTGGTACAGATTATCGTGGTAGTAAAAGATTATGAATATATTCGGAAGTCTGAATATCGCCAAATATGACTCAATATGAATGGCAATCAATCGTAGTGTGATGTGCTGCTAACCAGTCCATAATCAGAATCATGTCGAACTTGCATCTGCCCGAGGAAAGTGCGTTAGTAGAATGAATCTTGTGTTCAACTGAAAGAAATTCTTTATACATGGTGATATGAACAGTGTCTTTTCTAGGTGTGGATATCTGTAATACGTCATCGAGAAATGAAGTTGACATATCAATACATGAAGTAAACGTGGCAGATATTATTGTATGTGTTTCGCACGTCTCACACGGAACGAGCACTGCGTGTCTGAATATGAAGAATATGCCAGGGATGGTACTGAAATTTTTGTGGCCTGATTCGTACATGGCGCAGCAGGATGGGTACCCTGAATCATTGAGGCCTAGATCAGAAGTTATGCGCAAGTCGTGTATCTTGACTTATGTTTTTTAGAATATACGTGTGACATGTGTCTTGGCTGATGTCTTGACATGTGTCTTCAAAAATATATGTGAGACATGTGTCTCGACGGATATCTTGACATATGTTGTGACAATCCGTCAATTTACGATTGATATTTTATTCTCAAATATTATTTGAAAATACTATTTTAATGTTACAATATGAACTCACTTATTTTTGGGAAGAAATTTGGATTTACGTCTTGAAGTAGCATCGACTACGTTTAAACCGGAGGATTCAACGTTACGTGCTTACGTTTACATACACCGTCTTTGGTGACAGTCCGACATTTCAGAAAATAAATTTATCCGTGACTATTATTTTGGAGTTTAAATTTGTGTTGGTTCATAAACTCACAAATTTACGAGAAGAGATTAGGACTTACGATTTTATTTTAACGTCCTTTACGACTAAACCGGAAACCCTAGGATTACGTATTTACGTTTTCAAACTCCGTTTTTGATGAGACAATTTTTATTGGATTCGTTTTGTGACGTTGATTCATAATTTATTAAAACATTTTTCGTAAAACGACCCGAGGGCACGCAAATCGAGAAAACTAGAATCGAGAAATACCCGTAAACTAGTGAGATGGGACAAAATACATTGTCCCACCCCACTAGCTTAAATGGGACGGCACTAGCATGACACCACAAGCTCATGTGGCATCATGTTAGCTACAAGTATACATGTGTAAGCCATGCTTACTTTGTAAGCTAACTTACACCCCACTATCTCCAAAACTAGCAACCAAAACCACTCTTCTCATTTCCATCATTTCCCACTCATGCAAACCACACACATTTTCTCTACTCTCTCTATGATTTCGTGTATATCCAACCAAGAACACCCTCATTTGATCAAAATTAACCACAAAATCCTATGTTATTTCTACATATGTTGAAGCCCTCTTGAAGCTCTCTTGAATGGTGGTGATTATAACATCCATGGAGGAGTTTTCATGGTGTCTTGGGGCTGATTTTCCACAAGGAGTTCATGGAGCATGGTGGTCTTGAAGATGGTCTTGGCTATGCACAAGTTTCTCCATCAAAAATCCATGTTTTGATCAACCTACATCAACTTGGTGGTATAAAGATTGTCCTCCTCAACTTCTTGTTATTTTGATTATGTAAACATGTATTTTATTTCCTATTGTATATATTTATGATGATTATATGATGATAAAAATGTTATGTGGGGATTTGTTGTTGATAAACATGATTAAAAAGGTGAAAAACCATATGAAACAAGGTTAAAATCATGGTTAAATTTGTTGGCTGTATAAAACAGTAAATAAACAGGTCATGGATTGATAATATGATGAAGTAGGATCCATTTACAGTAAGCTATGGGTCTTGTACACATGTGAGAGTTGGCCATGCAATGGAATCAAAATAATGAGTGAGATATGATCAAAACAAGTTTAGGGTATAAATCTGAAGTTACTGTTTTGGACGATTTTTAGAAAATACTTAAAAGATGATTCAACAGTAGCTATAGAAGAGTTAAATGTAGCACATATCATGTAGTTTATGTGATAGAAATTTGAGCTTCTATCTCCATATAGAACTCAAGATATGGCAGTTTTGGTGAAGATGAAGTTAAAAATCAGATTTTTGGAAATTAAAGAATAATACTATTTTATAAGCACTCACATTTTAATATATAAAATGTAAATAAAAACCCACTAACTTATAAAACCTATTTATATAAATATATAAAAGGTGTAATAAGTGTATAAATGATGAAAATGGAAACTTGTTAAGTTTTATAAGTTATAAAACTATAAACATGATTTTTACTACTTTTTCGGCTATTGCCGTAAAAATTAACGTTTTTGTTAAATAAAACTTAGATGGTTGGACCCGTCTAATGAAAACTTTATAAAACTTATATACTGATATATAGACATGTATAATAAGTAAAAACCGATAAAACCCGAACTATAGGACAAACGGACATTAACGAGCTAAGTAAACACATTGGGCTAATAATTGGACTAAATAAGATAAACACCCATAAAAAGAACTTATTGGGCTTAACCCATTTGGGCCCAACTTGAAAGTATATGTACTGATAATATAAGTACAAAATGGATTAAAATAAGTTAAATAACTTATAATAAGCTTATTGGACTTAAGACACGTAAATGGGTAAAACTAGTAAACTAGTATAAAAGCTATCGACATATAACACTAAAATGAGTAAACGAGAATATGTAAACCCACTTGATCATCATATATATATATATATAATCATCATATGTATACATAATTGATATTTTTATAAAGTCATTAGACATGAGTCTAAGACCGAGTATTATTTGTCTAGGTTTCCGTGATTGAAGCACGTACCGTACATCCAAATCGCCGATAACCCGCCTTCCCACATCAACGTGAGTTCATAGCCTCGCACTCTTTTAAATGTTTTTATAAATGTTTTATAAACCCGCGAGGGAGATAACATGTTAGTTTTTATAAAAGTTTGGACACCATTTGTCCCGATTGTTTGTTTATTGATTTTGGACCCGAATGATTGAATGACCCGATTGTATGACCCGATAAATGATTAATGGACCCGATAGATGAAATAAAATGGATTATTAAAGTTAGGTTATGTCACTAAAAGTCCCATTAGCATAAATTGTGAACTACCGGGAGTTGGTAGACGCTTATGCATTTAATAGTACTATTTGGGGACGATCACCCCAGTTCGCGCCTTGACGGTTGATCCCCGTCGTGCCACATTGATTGGTAAGCGAATTAATGTATGAGAAGATTTCCAATAGCGTGACCTTTGTGACGACACGCTACTTTAGATGGGCAAAATTGGTATCGGGTTAGCTACCCGTTGTTGGTTTAGTAAGGTAACAATGTCATGCGGCTTATAATAATCCGAATTAACGAAATACTAATAGACGCTCCGAATTACGATGTATTGCCTGACTAGCAATACAGGGTCATACTATTGATATTATGTTTGTATTTTGGTTTTCATAACCATATTCATATAACGATTTTTTTATTTGATTTTATACAACGTCATAAGACGTATTGTATGATTGTTTTTACGACATTGGCTCGTATAATGATTTTTAAGGCAAATGCCTATATTATGATTTTCGATAAGGATTTATATAAAATGATTTTGGCTATTTTATGGCCTATTACAATGATTTGTACGAATTGATTTTTGGTACTAATTTTATACCAAAGTTATACTGATGGAATTTATTAAACTCTATGAATTCACTCGGCGTTATCGCTGACCTTTTCTTTTAACATGTTTTATCTCAGGTACTTGAAGGTAATTCTCGGGAAGACGACAAGAATTCATGGCCCGCACCTAAACAATATTTTTCCATTCAAATATTTTGTAAAACTTTGTATGAAATGTAATGACTTGGGACCTATGTAACTTTGATGTTTATGAATGGAAATGAATTATTATTAAACGACGCGATTTTTATGCGTTGTCTATGATGTGAGTAATGTGATATCCCGTAACACTAAGTAGTCTTCCGCTGAACTGAGTTGTATAAATTTGGGGGTGTTACAGTTTGGTATCAGAGCTCTCGTTATAGAGAACGAAAGATTTTTAAAACCAAGGTTTTGAATAAAACATTTCAAAATCTTTTTACTAAAAACATTTTTCACAAAATGTCTAAAAATCTTTTGACTATAACTGTGCCGAAGAATTCCCGAGTTACCGACAAGACCAGACTGAGAAGTGTTATTTTAATATATATATATATATAACTTGGATTATATATATATGATGTAATTTTATTACATGATTGTTTGATGATTATTTTGATATTTATACGAGGTATTTATACGACGTAGATTGTCACAAGAAACCCTAAATCCCCTAGTAAATTAATCGAAGCTATCCTCGTAGGAATTCTAGCTATCCTAGATCTAAACCAAGTTGTGGATATTTATGATCCCAACAAATGGTTGATATTCGTAGAAATGTAGATATTAGTTGATTGTGATATCGAGGAAGAATTGGCGAGATTAAATATGATATCGATGTCATGACGATCTTTCCTTATAGAGTGGAGTTTGACAAAACGTTATCACCTGGAAAGATGTCATCTCATTCGTTGTCATCCAATTCTTAAATTGAAATCGAAAGGGTGAATGTTGCATTTGAGGCTGTTATTGGAACCATTACCCAAAAGCCTCATGCCACTAATACCTTTCCGAGAAGTCTAAGTTGAACGATCAAGTCATTTCATATTAATGACTCATTTGATAATTGTTGTTGTAAGAGCTAATAGGATTGGAAATTAAGTGTTGATTCATATTGAGATTGTATTGCCTTTACAAGGCCGAAGAATAAGATTGAAAGTATTGGAGATTGAGGTAGGATATCGAATTGAGTATAAAATTGGTTGAAATTTGAATAAAGTAAAATTTAACTTGTGTGGAATATGATATTGTTAATAAAAGTCGTTAAGTTTTGTGATTGAATTATAAGGATTTAATTGATTGTAGGTTTGTGTTAAAGGTTGTTCCTAGGCCATTGTCCATTAATGAGGATGCCCAGTGTCCAATAAATAAATTGAAGAAATCTTCTTCTGAATTGGGACCGATGGATCTTCCAGGACAGGCAGGACACCTAATGACTCTTGTAGATTAGTATTCATTGTGGTATCTTTTAAAAATAATCCCTAACTTAACTGAGACATCAGTTGGTAGGATAAGTTCTGAGAATTGTATGACATAGTGACACGTAATGTGTTACGGTACAATTTTGACTTGTTTGTGATTAATGAAAAAGACTACCTTTGATTACTAAATTCTACATGTATCGATGTTATCTATCTTTTATTACTTCATCCTAATGTTCGCATTAGCGACGCAACCATTGAACAAATACTCATCTTGATTTTAGTTACGTTGTGAATTATTCTTTTTGAGTGCCATCGAGATCATGAACCTCATGATTATTTGGCTAAAGCTCATTTCCTATCATATTGTAGTTAGTTCTTGGTGAATAAGCTTTCATCACTCTTCTGCAGATCACTCATTGTTTTTATAAAGTTAAAATGGTATCCTTTGAGAAAATTTAATTTTCATCACAATAAGGATTATTTAAAGTGAGATTTATAAGTAATTGATATCAAAATGAAGTTGTTTATGAAATACATTGGAAAACCTAATTGTTTTTATAACAAAGAAAATCTTTGTAAATTTATTATTGATTCTTATTTAAGAATTAAGCATGAAAATGTTTTTATTATAAACATGATGATAAAATTTTGACGAACTGAGTATTGCATCGTTAATCTTGAAATTGTATATAGTTGCGCGCCTACATACAATTTGGAATTGACAATGCAAGGCTGATTAGTAGTCACCATAAAACTGGTTAATAAACACTAAATATTCTTTGAAGATTGTGAAAGATTAAGATTTATGAGATCTGCAAAAAGTACGAAATAGGGACATATCAGTAGGGACACCTACATATGTGCCTGTAGCATCTACTCTTCTGAGTCGAATTTACTCATCTGTGGAAATTGTCTTATTTGACAATTGACAATTCTTACTTGTCCAATTCTCCTGTAGTAAGATTCTTAGGAAAAGTATCTGATTACTGAGTGTTGATACCCGACTGGATGTATTGACGTTCTTATCATTTCCTATGATTTGATTTCATTTGAATGACCTGGGTAACGATCCAAGGAGCTTTCGAATGCGTACTCAAATTATGAAAACATGGGATATATTCATATTCGTTAAATGTTTTCGTCTGTATCTGATTTGAAATTCTCTCGTGTAGATTATGCGTTGACCTTAATCTTTTTATGGTAGTTATGTCTCCTGATATCCTTGAAATTGTGAAGGATTATGAATTATTATTAGTCTTTTGAGAAGTTCACATCTTATCGACGGTAATGAAACTGGACGGTTGATAGTGCCAGTAGAATGGATTAATTGATTATGACATGACGACATTGTCTTAATTGATGGGAACTCGAATAGAATTCCCCTAAATGATAAGATGTTGATTATCAAAAGTGAACTAATTAATTCTTGGTGGATGACGATATCCTATATTTGGAATTGAAATTATACCGTGAATGGTTGTGAACTAGTTATAGATACTATAATCTAGAAAGAACCTAATATGTATTTATTAAAAGATGTTTATGTTATCTGAAACTTTAGGAAGTATTGTTGGTAAATTACCTAGACTTTCGCCATTAAGGCAAGTTGAATTTGGTATTGATTATATTCCCGGTGCTGCACCTGTGGCTTGTGCACTGCACGTCAGCACCATCTAAATTAAAGGAATTACCGTACAACTAAGAGAGTTGTCGGAGAAAGATTTTATTATACCAAGCCTGTCATCATGAAGAGCTATGGTGTTATCATTCCTTATATTTATAAATTACTGTGAACTGAGTAAATTGACAATCGAAAACGATATCCATAACTCGAAATGGAAGATTTGTTCGATCATTTACAAGGTTCTAGCGTATGTTTTAAAAATTTGATCCACGGCATGGTTATCATCAACTTCGCATCTGCGAAAGAGATTATGTATTCCAATCACTACATCCGGAACTTGTAATGAACATTATGAGTTTCACGTGGTGTCGTTTGGATTGACTAATACACATGTAGTATTCATAAATTTGGTGAATCACGTGTGTAGGCTGTAATTTGATAAATTCATGCTCGTGATCATTAAGGATCATATGTTTGTTAATAAGAATAAGAATGAGTTAATAATTATTTATAGATTGCCCTGAATGGGCCGAACAATAAAAACATGTATCTTAAATATTTAACATAAGACTTAAGACTTAAATCTTTACATGATTTACCCATGTGATTAATAGATAATGGAATATAAATTGACTCTTCAAAAATTAAGAGCCCTTTTAAGACTTTGGATTTTACAAAAAAAAAAGAAATGGAAATATGTTTTGACAAATGTTTTAACAAAGGATTTTTAAAGGGATTATTCCCTTATACACAAACCATTTAACTAAACTTCTGTTTAGGGGTAAATGTTTGTGTATACCTTAAGACAATCTAAGAAGGATTGAGGAAACCCATCTAAACCATAACTTGAAATTTGAAACGATAATTTTTACTTTTCAACTAAGAAAACTTTGACCAAAGTATAAACAAAGATTTTTCGAACATTTACGAAATCTTATTAAATATTTTCGATAAATCAACAAGAATCTTGTTAATTAAATCCAAATTTATTTTGAACATTTTATATAATTGGCCGAACTAAGAAATTTAAACTTTTAACGTTTACGTTTCATAAAAATTAAATAGTTTTTGTTAATTTACATATAATAATTATCGACGCTTTAGACGCCGCATTGAGAAAAACTGATAAAAATGATAGTTGAGACGAAACTGAAAAATAAAAAAAAAATATGAAGAAAGAATTTTGAATAAATACAGCTATGATATTTATTTCATCAGGAGAAAGTGAACGTAATTACTGACGCATAATATAGAAAGAATATCTAAGTAAATTGTGGACATGATAATCACATCATCATGAGAAGTGAATATAGAAAGTGACGTATTATAAAAAAAAAGATAAAGAACCAGTTAGGACATGTTCCTTAATAATGAAGGTGCAAAATAAATTGCCGAACGATATAAAAATAAACGATGTTTGTAATAAGGATAATATAGATAATAAAAAGCGGTTCGCGACTAATGTGAACCATTAAAAATTAAGAAGACGATAGCGTTAAATGCGTTAAAGGCCACTTGTGGTTGCCTAAATATGAAGATTTTGAGATATAGTTATGTTAGAATTTGTAAGTATAAGTATTCTATTTATGTCATTTATGACTAAAAGTATCTTTGTCTAAAGAAGTTGTACTGATGACAATTATGAAGGCAGAGATCGCCTCATACATTAGTAAACGTCTAGCTATTGCAAAGGTCATCATCTGAATTTGATTCGATTTGGGTCATCGTCGACGGACTGACCAAATCTGCTAATATCATTCTCGTTAATGATAGAATCTTGATGAAGCAATAGACTCTTTTATTTAAAGGAAGTTATATAAACATAGTGTGCCTGTATCGATCATCTATATATCAAGATCCTCGCTTCGCATCGAATTTCTAGAGATTTGCTCAGAAATCATTGAGAACGAACCTTGATGAGAGTACTATGTACCACCCCAATCGAAGGGACGAGGTAAAGTAACGATACAAAATACTATAAGCGTTGTTCTATGTTTGAATGATTGACCTTTGGATATAGACTGTATAATCGTTTTCCTTTGGAGAGATTATCATTGATAATCATCATATTAGGATCGAGATCGAATCTTGTTAAGATTTAGAAATTAGAGCATCTGTAAGCTGGAGTTGAGATGAAGACATCCGACATACACCCATTGTGTGTTGGACATGTCTTTTAGGTTTAAGGTTTCCTATGATGGCGAACCTATCCTTGCAAAATACCCGACCCGCGAGATCTGAAATGATTGGTGAAATTAGGATCTGATTATTAACTGCCGATAGTGGGCAAGAGGTTATGTGAATGTGAAATGTAGATCTTGAAGTGCCAAATGGGTAGCGAAGTTATGCCACAAAATTTTAAACTTGGAAAAATGAATTCATGATCTGACAAATCATGGGATATTAGTCCCCGTTGTATGGGACCATTGAGATGATGTAAAAGTTGGGATTAAAAGGCATATAAGCTGGATCTACCCTAGGACTTCAAGAACCGCGTGAACTATGTTTCGTAAATCGAACTTGATGGAATATCTATCAAGTGAGAATCCGATTATTCTTAGTAGAGCTTAGATCGGCGAAAAGTTGCATTCATCAAAAACCCGTGAACATCATGGATAGAGAAGTAAGTCAACATTAAGCCTGATCTTATTCCCGTAGTTATGTTTGATGAAACTCGCGTATTGTAATTGCACTTGTGAGAAAAGACCGAGTGTGGAGGAAATACCCACATGGCTTTAACTCTATAAGAAGCGAGTAGTAAGGTAAGATGATCTTTGAGGACAAAGATCCTGTTTAGGGGTAAATGCTGTGACAATCCGTCAATTTACGATTGATATTTTATTCTCAAATATTATTTGAAAATACTATTTTAATGTTACAATATGAACTCACTTATTTTTGGGAAGAAATTTGGATTTACGTCTTGAAGTAGCATCGACTACGTTTAAACCGGAGGATTCAACGTTACGTGCTTAGGTTTACATACACCGTCTTTGGTGACAGTCCGACATTTCAGAAAATAAATTTATCCGTGACTATTATTTTGGAGTTTAAATTTGTGTTGGTTCATAAACTCACAAATTTACGAGAAGGGATTAGGACTTACGATTTTATTTTAACGTCCTTTACGACTAAACCGGAAACCCTAGGATTACGTATTTACGTTTTCAAACTCCGTTTTTGATGAGACAATTTTTATTGGATTCGTTTTGTGACGTTGATTCATAATTTATAAAAACATTTTTCGTAAAACGACCCGAGGGCACGCAAATCGAGAAAACTAGAATCGAGAAATACCCGTAAACTAGTGAGATGGGACAAAATACATTGTCCCACCCCACTAGCTTAAATGGGACGGCACTAGCATGACACCACAAGCTCATGTGGCATCATGTTAGCTACAAGTATACATGTGTAAGCCATGCTTACTTTGTAAGCTAACTTACACCCCACTATCTCCAAAACTAGCAACCAAAACCACTCTTCTCATTTCCATCATTTCCCACTCATGCAAACCACACACATTTTCTCTACTCTCTCTATGATTTCGTGTATATCCAACCAAGAACACCCTCATTTGATCAAAATTAACCACAAAATCCTATGTTATTTCTACATATGTTGAAGCCCTCTTGAAGCTCTCTTGAATGGTGGTGATTATAACATCCATGGAGGAGTTTTCATGGTGTCTTGGGGCTGATTTTCCACAAGGAGTTCATGGAGCATGGTGGTCTTGAAGATGGTCTTGGCTATGCACAAGTTTCTCCATCAAAAATCCATGTTTTGATCAACCTACATCAACTTGGTGGTATAAAGATTGTCCTCCTCAACTTCTTGTTATTTTGATTATGTAAACATGTATTTTATTTCCTATTGTATATATTTATGATGATTATATGATGATAAAAATGTTATGTGGGGATTTGTTGTTGATAAACATGATTAAAAAGGTGAAAAACCATATGAAACAAGGTTAAAATCATGGTTAAATTTGTTGGCTGTATAAAACAGTAAATAAACAGGTCATGGATTAATAATATGATGAAGTAGGATCCATTTACAGTAAGCTATGGGTCTTGTACACATGTGAGAGTTGGCCATGCAATGGAATCAAAATAATGAGTGAGATATGATCAAAACAAGTTTAGGGTATAAATCTGAAGTTACTGTTTTGGACGATTTTTAGAAAATACTTAAAAGATGATTCAACAGTAGCTATAGAAGAGTTAAATGTAGCACATATCATGTAGTTTATGTGATAAAAATTTGAGCTTCTATCTCCATATAGAACTCAAGATATGGCAGTTTTGGTGAAGATGAAGTTAAAAATCAGATTTTTGGAAATTAAAGAATAATACTATTTTATAAGCACTCACATTTTAATATATAAAATGTAAATAAAAACCCACTAACTTATAAAACTTATTTATATAAATATATAAAAGGTGTAATAAGTGTATAAATGATGAAAATGGAAACTTGTTAAGTTTTATAAGTTATAAAACTATAAACATGATTTTTACTACTTTTTCGGCTATTGCCGTAAAAATTAACGTTTTTGTTAAATAAAACTTAGATGGTTGGACCCGTCTAATGAAAACTTTATAAAACTTATATACTGATATATAGACATGTATAATAAGTAAAAACCGATAAAACCCGAACTATAGGACAAACGGACATTAACGAGCTAAGTAAACACATTGGGCTAATAATTGGACTAAATAAGATAAACACCCATAAAAAGAACTTATTGGGCTTAACCCATTTGGGCCCAACTTGAAAGTATATGTACTGATAATATAAGTACAAAATGGATTAAAATAAGTTAAATAACTTATAATAAGCTTATTGGACTTAAGACACGTAAATGGGTAAAACTAGTAAACTAGTATAAAAGCTATCGACATATAACACTAAAATGAGTAAACGAGAATATGTAAACCCACTTGATCATCATATATATATATATAATCATCATATGTATACATAATTGATATTTTTATAAAGTCATTGGACATGAGTCTAAGACCGAGTATTATTTGTCTAGGTTTCCGTGATTGAAGCACGTACCGTACATCCAAATCGCCGATAACCCGCCTTCCCACATCAACGTGAGTTCATAGCCTCGCACTCTTTTAAATGTTTTTATAAATGTTTTATAAACCCGCGAGGGAGATAACATGTTAGTTTTTATAAAAGTTTGGACACCATTTGTCCCGATTGTTTGTTTATTGATTTTGGACCCGAATGATTGAATGACCCGATTGTATGACCCGATAAATGATTAATGGACCCGATAGATGAAATAAAATGGATTATTAAAGTTAGGTTATGTCACTAAAAGTCCCATTAGCATGAATTGTGAACTACCGGGAGTTGGTAGACGCTTATGCATTTAATAGTACTATTTGGGGACGATCACCCCAGTTCGCGCCTTGACGGTTGATCCCCGTCGTGCCACATTGATTGGTAAGCGAATTAATGTATGAGAAGATTTCCAATAGCGTGACCTTTGTGACGACACGCTACTTTAGATGGGCAAAATTGGTATCGGGTTAGCTACCCGTTGTTGGTTTAGTAAGGTAACAATGTCATGCGGCTTATAATAATCCGAATTAACGAAATACTAATAGACGCTCCGAATTACGATGTATTGCCTGACTAGCAATACAGGGTCATACTATTGATATTATGTTTGTATTTTGGTTTTCATAACCATATTCATATAATGATTTTTTTATTTGATTTTATACAACGTCATAAGACGTATTGTATGATTGTTTTTACGACATTGGCTCGTATAATGATTTTTAAGGCAATTGCCTATATTATGATTTTCGATAAGGATTTATATAAAATGATTTTGGCTATTTTACGGCCTATTACAATGATTTGTACGAATTGATTTTTGGTACTAATTTTATACCAAAGTTATACTGATGGAATTTATTAAACTCTATGAATTCACTCGGCGTTATCGCTGACCTTTTCTTTTAACATGTTTTATCTCAGGTACTTGAAGGTAATTCTCGGGAAGACGACAAGAATTCATGGCCCGCACCTAAACAATATTTTTCCATTCAAATATTTTGTAAAACTTTGTATGAAATGTAATGACTTGGGACCTATGTAACTTTGATGTTTATGAATGGAAATGAATTATTATTAAACGACGCGATTTTTATGCGTTGTCTATGATGTGAGTAATGTGCTATCCCGTAACACCAACTAGTCTTCTGCTGAACTGAGTTGTATAAATTTGGGGGTGTTACATATGTCTTCTGAAAATATACGTGAGACATGTGTCTTGACGGATGTCTTGACATGTATCTTCGGATGTGAAAATGAATAAACCTGAAATTCTTGGTCATAATACCAGAATTGGCTGATCGGTTGGACTGCTGACCTTTGTACATTTGGTCACGTCCTTTATCAGAGTTTCTGTTGTTATTGCCTAAATAGTTGTTGTCATGGTAGCGGTCATATAATACAGTACATGGAGTACACGTAGAATTCACATGAGATGATCGATGCAGGTGTCAACTATCTGACATGATCAAATGAAGGTAACCGATTAAACGGTTAAAAGACTATACTACAAGAGAACATCATGATAGCCTATCTATCTCAGCGTAGACATAATTCCAGTTGCATAAGAAGCACAAAAACATGATTAAACAAATCGAATAATGGCCAGCATGAAAGAATGATAAATTAAAACCAACCATGATTATCATGAAAACATGATTAATGAAATCCATCAATGTTTGGCATGTAAGCATAATCAACATGAAGAATCATGAAAACATAATCCATCATAAGGAGGCATGAACATAATCAGCATGAGAACGAAATTAACATGAGAGTATGAAAGCATAATTTTCTTAAAGAACATAAAAGCATAACCAATAGAGGTTTAACATTGACCGGTGTGGACGGCTATGGTTCAATCCATAAAATTCAAAGAAAAGGCATATGACTAAGTATGGATGTTTATGGTTCAGTCTATACTTGTCAAAATTTCAAGAGAAATGTCATGTATAGAAATTAACAACATGGGACTAAATATGGATGGCTGTGGTCCAATCCATAATAGTCAAAACTTCAATGAAAACATCGTGAGTAAGGATCAACAATACTAAACAATATCATGACATGAAATGAAAAAAACATCATTTTAGGATAAGCCTGGTGACTACCCACTAGTCACAGGTTATGTTTTAGAGCCTACAGGTCGAAACCTTGGGCTCTTATACCATAGTTGTAACACCCAACTTTGATAAGTAGACCATTACATGATAATTATGGCGTGTCATCAAAGCATGCAAGATAATATGTCCTAAACATACATGACCAAAAAGGAAAACCTGAATCAAACATCGTCTCCCAAGCATAGTGTTCAAGCAAGCATAAATATATGAAGTGAAAAAAGGAAGAGAAGTCTAAGGTCGCTCCCATCCTATGCACATACTCTCAATAGCTTATGTTTGTCCTTGGGTACCTGTCGTATGGGACATGGAAAGGAAAATACGACTGAGCAATATGCTCAGTGAACGGATATAATGACATGATATGAATACTGAAACATATGTAAAAGACATAAAATGCAGCAAAATAACGTAAGTCCTGGAAAACCTAGTACATGTTTTATATAAATTGGTTTATATCTAAAAAGTCTTATGTTTAATCATGAAAACGTGTTTTAAATGCCAAAAGCCCATATTAGTCATGAAAGGTATCAATGTACATTAATACATAGAGGGGTAACCTCGTCATGCAATTAGAGGGGTTGCCTCTAATTATATTAGTCTGAGTGGAGGGGTCAGCTCCATGTGACGGATGTAGAGCACACACCACAGTCACCATATAAATCTGATAAACATGTCCTAGGATGCACCCATTCTCCCCACATGATAATAATAATAATACTAGCCAAAACGTGAAGGGACGCCGCGAGAAATCACTCTCGTCGTGGAAGAGTCATAACACCAGTGCCTCAAGTGTTATGGTTATGGTACCTCCATAACTAGGTGAAACATGGCATGCGTGTATAGCTTAGGTAATTTAAAATCATGTCATGGTAATACTAAAAGATTTAATGACATGTAAACTACTGGGGAAAACAGATGGCAGCATACGGGAAATCCTAATCATACAAAAAAGGAATGTCCTTACTGAAGGACGAAATATATGTACATTATGTCCAGTAAAAAATAAAGATGAAAGGTAGGACGTAATCTACTCCGACTTCACGAGTGCTACATAATAAAGGACGTGAATGAGTTGTGTGTTCATGTATAACTTGCTGAGTATTAGTTACTTTACTTGTTCTTGTCTTGTATTACTTATTCTTGACTTGTTTTACATGTTCTTGACTTGTTTTACATGTTCTTGACTTGTTTTATTGCTTAATGTGTTATCATGTATTTCTTAGTGTTTTCATGTGTTTTTTATTAACGTAATTCATGTTTCATGCATTATTATACTTGATATTTCATAATGAATAACTTTCTAAAAATAGCGGTTTCTATATATTGTAACTTTCCAAAAATAGCAGGTTCCTATATATAGCAACTTTCCAAAAATAGCAAGTTTTCATAAATAGTAAGTTCCTAAAAATAGAAGGTTTTCATAATTAGTAAGTTTCCAAAAATAGAAAGTTTTCATAAATAGTATGTTTCCATAAATAGCATGTTTCCATAATTGGTATGTTTCCATAAATAGCATATTTCCATAATTAGTATGTTTCCATAAATAGCAATAAGCTCGTTTAATAAGCATGAGATATAAGGTAAAGCTTAAATAATATATTTATAAGTCATGATTAATTAAATGTCATAATACAGTAAAGTTTATTAATAAATAAATACTTTAGGCTAACATGATAACTATCAATTAATAATATAATACATGGTTTATTAAATAAAAATTAATTAATAATATAACTTGATTTATATTAATAATACTTTACCATAACTTAATATTACATAATTAAATTAAAGTAAGACATCAAGTTAATTAAACCATGGTTAACATATAATTAAATAGTTTGGCTAAGTCCTTAATTAAATTAAATAAATATAACATGTAATTTACCATGAATAATTATATAACATAATTCTTAAAAGTGTATGATTAATTTAATTAATATTAAATGTACCATGTTAATTTCCATGAATAACTAATAATAATTATATCATAAGTCTTGATTTAATTTACCGGTTCCTGATAAATTCCAAAGGTTACACAACCGATTCATAATGTTTCATGATTTAATTAAGCGGGTTCAATAAGCCGGTTCAATAAGCCGGTGATTTTGTAAGTTCTTGTTCAATAAAAATCCATTTATTTAATAAGACCGAATAAATAATATTTCAAACACCCCGTGGCCTCTCGGTTTAACCAGCCAACCCTCAACGTCAACCGAGACGAAAAGGTCTCAGCTATAATGCCAAAAAAACACCCTTTTAGCCGCGGCTTGTGGCTTAGCCGCTGGCTAGCTGAAACAGCCACTGGCTGTTTGGTCTTCCCACCGACAGTAGGTCGGTTCCCCCTGTTCTCATGCTTGTCCCACCGACAGCAGTGGTTTACCACCGAGACCACCATGGTCCGGTGCCACTGCTGTGCCCTGGTTAGCCACTGTGACCCTGCTGGTTCCTACTGATAGCATGACACAGCCACCGAACCCATGAAGGCTGACGGTTGCTGGCCAAAAGCACCACCGAGAGTCCATTTTGGGTCCTCGTTTTGGTCTAAAACCATCCAAACGAGCCATAAGCCCTTAGCCATCATGATTTCTTTCTTGTTTACATAATTCATAATTTGCACTTAGTTCGTTTAAATCCTATAGAGATCATAAAGATGATTTTAAAAAAGAAAATAAGAACATAGAATTTAGATGTTA
Source organism: Glebionis coronaria (assembly GCA_025667525.1). NCBI lineage: Eukaryota > Viridiplantae > Streptophyta > Magnoliopsida > Asterales > Asteraceae > Glebionis > Glebionis coronaria. Next base: position 495,463,862 of record CM046874.1, read on the forward strand.
CCGAAGGGATTTAAATCAAAGATGGATGAACTTGAACATACGCGTATAAATCAAGAATCGAACCAAGGTTTTTCTTTTATTTTGCTCCTAAAAACCGGCGGCCACATAGTCCCCTTAGGTTTTCCTGTTTGTTTTCTGGAATGTAGAAAGTGGAAGGAAAAACAAATGCATGTTGTGTTTTAGTTCTTTAGTTGGCCGGGCCTTGGGGCCTATTGTTTTCTTTCTCTTGTAACCGGCCACCAACACCGATCTATATATACTTTTCGTTCCGTGTTTTGTTAATTCCCATGTCTTAATATTCGTAGTGTTTGTTCGTGTTTTACGTTCGTGCTTATTCTTGTCATGTATTGTATGTTATACGTAAATACTTATCGTGTAATAATTTATACACACAATACTTGTCGTAAATATTTAATTAATATACATAATACTTGTCTTGATACATTAATTATTCGTGATACGTGTCGTATTAATTAATTATAAAATTTTAATTAATCCGTGTTTTCCTGTATTTAATGTATTCATGTATTTTATGTGGGTTTTACAACGCCACTCAAAATTCAAACTTTCTCATGTTTATTCAATCACGACTATAAACCATGTAGATTTAATCGACGTCGTTTGTGATGAATTTTCACAAAAAGTTTTAGGTTTCGCGGATAGTTCTAATAGTGGAAATCCTATTATTTCGGATCCAGCCATCGCTAATTTTTCTCCTCCTCTCGCTCCTTTCGAGGGAGGCGATTTCACTTTGGAAGAAGTCAGTTTACCTCGTACTAATTCCGGTGAGATCGATAATAAATAAGATTGGAAAATCATCAAGGATTTCCTTAATCAAATTCCACCTTATTCTCCGTCGATGGAAATTAAGAGTGTTGATGAAAAGGTGAAAAGTTCAATCGAAGAACCACTAATTCTTGAATTGAAGGAACTTCCTCCTCATCTCGAATATGCTTTCTTGGAAGGAGAAGACAAATTGCTGGTTATTATTTAGAAATATCTTTCAAATGATGAGAAAAAATCACACTTCTCAAAATTCTTAAAGCTCACAAAGGGGCAAATACGTGGAAACTTTCTGACATTAAGGGTATTGACCCAAAGTTTTGTACTCACAATGTTTTAATGGCGGCACCAAAAATTGATGCAGGAATTAGGTCACAAGTATTAAATTAAGTACGTTTTAGGAAAAAACGTACAAAATTGACGCAAAATGAGTTCGTTCTCGGTGTAGGTGTTGGTGTTGTATCAAAATCATATGTGTTGGATTAATAATGCTTTGGAATGAGAAATGAAAACGAATTACATTAAGACGAGCTAAAAACCAAGACAAATCACGTGGGCACGTAAATCGAGGCAAAATATTAATAAAATATTCGAAAATTATAAAAAGTTACAAACCAACTTAAAATTGCCAAAATAATTCAAATATCAAAATCAAAAACTCTGAAAACCCCTAAATGGGCTAAAAATAAAAACAGTCTAATGCTTAATGGGCTTTTTGGCCCAAAACCAAAAACTTGTGAAATTTAACTTAAAAAAGTCCTATCCGACTTAAAATTCAATTCTAAACACATTTTTCTAAGGCCCAAAAGGCTGAAAATGAGCTTATCACATATTTTTATCAATAAGCTAAACCCTAATGGGCTTTAAATCCCATTAAACCATAACTTATTGCCATAAGCTGAAATTTGGCACACAATCCTCTTTTGGGCTTATAAGAACAATGCTAAACAGAAATTTAGAAAAACCACAAAAAATAAGCCTGAAAAGATCAAAGCTAGCTACATAATACGACAAAATAGTTGTTTTTGAGTTTTAGGCTATTTCAAAAGCTGTTTCCTTTTGCAAAAGCATCTAAATGACTTAATTAATACCTATCAAAAGGAAAATTTCAAATAAGCTAACTAGAAAATGAGAAATAAGCAAATAAGCACTTTCTAAAAATGATATAAGTTGAAAAAACTATAAAACCTAAACCAAATGAGCTAAAACTTTGGAAAATCAATAATAAGTTGAGGAAATGAAGATCTATCACAAAAATTAAGTAGTAGCACGTATGGATAAGCTAAAACGACCTAATAAGCATTTTGTACAAAATTGGCCAAAAGTCAACGAAAGTCAAACCTGGTCAAAATGTAAGAAAATGAAAAATGTGAACTTGTGAAGCTATAAAAATGATGTTTGAGCAATTGTTTGGTGGATTTGAGTACAAAATCTTATGAACAAGCAATGGATAGTTGGTCCTTGTTGGTTGATTTTGGACAAAAAGCTCACACAAGTTCAGTTAAGCTTGTTGAGTGTGAGTGTAAGACTATGTAAATCTTGCTTATAATCTAGAAAGAGAAAGAGATAGAGAGATGGTGAGAACACACACATTTTTCAAAAGAAAATGCGAAAGAAAACACCTTTCTACTATGTGAAATAATAAGTGAACTACACCCTCTCCAACTAAGGAGAGGGTTTATATACCCAAGCCCATGAGATGGGCTTGGGCTTACAATGGGCCGCCAGCCTACACATGTTGTAGGCTTGGCTTGGCCTTGTATGTTTAATATTACGATACAAGACTACGAGCTACTAACATATATATTGTCGGGGTGACCGAACCTTTCTAAATAAGTATAACGTAGTTCTAACAATCTCCCCAAGGGAGGTCACTCCAAACAAAGGTGTTACCCTAGTTCCAATATTAAAATAAACCTAGCATACTATGCTTGTCTTGGGCTCGTAGTCTTCGTCTTTCTTTTCTTTTTCTTTTATGGTGAACATGTTGATGCGATCTTTGATATCAATCTTGAGCATTAATCTCTTGCCTTGATCTTGTGCATCTATCACTTGTGATATTCGCCTCTTCGTGACTTCATGTCCCACATACTTATACCTTTGTAATTCTTAAAAGCTTTAGAGTTCGATACATCGGAAGACTTGACTTTTAGGCTTTCTTGAATTTGTTGAAGTAGAAAATATAAGCATGTGGGGACGACTTCATCTCGGACTTCGAAACGCCACCATCTTCAAATGCCACAACATAAGTAGACGCGAACGAAATGGCTTTAAACATTTCATTCTAATTCGGTAGCATTTTACCTCCGGTCGGTGAAGACTGTTGGACGATATAGAATATCATACTTGTGGCAGGAAGTTTCAATTAAGAACCTCCTTGACAAGATTTCGCGGGTAAATCGGTTCTCTTTACTCGACCGTCCAAATCTGATTGCGAACGTAAAGAGTGAATCATTTGGATAAAGTTATCCGCATGATTGAAGTAGTCAATTCATATTCCTGGAACAAGTTTAATTCATTAAAGAATCGAACCATCGTTGCTTTCCAGTTGTAATGAGCTTGATTCAAATTGAATCTTGCAAGTTACCTACCAAGTGCTATTTGAGGTTAACACTAGAAGGATTTCCACTCATCACTATGAACACTAAGGTTTCACTCTGAGTGTTCTGGCAAGATCACTGATATACTGCGTAGAGGCCTGGAACGTGTTTAAATTCAATTAAGAATTAAACAACTGTTGCTCTCCAATTATCACAAGTTTGATTCATAAAGAATCGTACAAGTCACCCACCATGAGCTTTTTAATGTTCGATCAAGAAGGATTTCCATCTTCATTGTAAATACTTACGTATTACTCAGATGTTCAGGCAAGATCATGAAGATTTTGCGTAGGACTCTTAATATCTTTCTTACTTTTCACAGTGTATGAAGAACCAAGTAAACATGGAAGTGTGTCCTAATGAGATATTTGATGATCTCAAATGGAGCTAGACTCGATTGTGCACTTTGGATTTTTAGTAATCAGAGGCTGGAGATGAGTGCCATCATTTCAATACCAATTTACTCGAAGTGAATAAATCGATAGATAACGTGTTCATCTCCGTGTGATTAAAACAAATACCTTTTGAGAGATATCTGAGTTAGCTGGGATGGGTTGTGCATTACATCACTGGGTCCATGATGTAAACCCCGCATACATTTACCATGAACAGTACACTTAGCAAACATACGTACAAATTAAAACTTTCCTTTTATAGCATGAACACGTGTCACGAGTATTAATTACAGAAACTACGTACGTGTTATTACACGATAAGTATTAAGTACGTGATATTACAAGATAATTATTAACGATAATAAATATAATCACGAACATGAAATCACGAACATGTAATTACATACGTATTTATTATAATACGATTAATATCGTTTACATAAAGTATTAGTTACTACACGAATAATTAATTACGACATAACACGAAAACGATAACGTATGAACACATAAAATATTAGACACGAAACACATACGGGTTTCCCCTCGTCGGCCCTCATAGTCGCGGACACCACAAGACAAGGAGGCCCAGGCCCAGTTTTGGTTTTAACTAAAATAAAAAAAAAAGGAAAACCTTTTTTATTCCACAGAGTTTTCTAAAAAAATTAAAACCCTAGCCTCCTTGCCTCTCTCCTTTGTCCTCCAGCTATAACACACCACAAAGGAGTGGTGGTTTGATCTTGGTGATTAAAAACAAGTGCTAGTGTTCGTGTTATTGTCCTCGTTTGATTCACGCATTCGGTAAACCTTTAATTCCTTTTCTTTTATTCTTTTTAATTAAATCAAGAACACATGAACATGGGGATTATTAAAAACAAGTAATAAAACATGTTAGAATCATGGGGTATTAAAAAGAATGTGATTTGGTTCGGGTTTGGTTTGGCTGACGCAAGAACCGAGAGCCGAAGCGCTCGATGGTCGTTTTATCACCACCAACCAAGACCATAAGGTCTCGGTGTGGGCTGTGGTGTCTCGGCAGCAAAGATCAAGGACCCCGGCGCAAGTCGGGGAGGCCTTGTGGTTTTCTTGGTCTCGGCGCAGCAGCAAGAAACTCCACTGGCTTAAGCAGGTGGCTGTTTTGGTCAAGCAGGGGGAACGGACACAGCAGCAGGGGGACCACCGGCTAACTGCCGGTGGGAACCTTGTGTGTTCGATGGCTAGCCGAGGCAAACCAGGTGCAACCACCGGTTAACAGCCGGTGGCGTTTTGTGAACCAGCAGTGGCAACCGGCTGAGCCGGTTTGCCACTGCTAATGGGGTGTTTGTTTGGTCCGGTTCATGGGGAATTCGGTCCGGTTCACGATAGGTCTAAATTAAAATCACGGGTTCGGTTCATGACTAATTTTTATAAGTTATTATTTTTACAAGTTATATTTGTTTTAGCAAGAAAATTAAATTAATTATATCCTGTCTAATAATTAGTTTAATTTAACATGGACTTAGGTTATTATTATTAAGTATATAATACATGTTTTAGCCTAAGTATTATATTATTTAATTTAGACTATTGTATTAATTAATTATTTAAAACATGAAATATAATTAATTAATAAACATGACTTAGGTTATAATTAATAAAATATTAGTACATGTTTAACCTAAGTATTTTATACACCTTAGTTTAATTAAATCATGCTTATATTTAATTAAATCGTATAATCTATACTTTATTTTATTAACATGCTATCATTAATAACTATACAAATAATTACATGACTTATGATATTTAAGCAGTAAACTTAAGCTTATATTATTAGCTTATTAATCCATCTTATTTCTAAATATGGAAACTTTCTATTTAAGGAAACTTACTATTTTGGAAACTTTTTATTTTTAGAAACTAATCTATTTTTAGAATCTGATCTATTTTTGTAAACTTTCTATTTTGGAAACTTTCTATTTTAGGAAACCTGTTATATTTAGAAAGTTACTTATTATTACACAACAAGTATAATAATACAAGAATAAAAGTTAATACTTAACCAGAATACATAGAATACATGATAAACATAGTATAACATTAAAATCAGTAAAACAAGACAAGAACATATAAAACAAGCTAAGTCATGATATAATCATTTACGTACTCAGTAAACAGACGACTTATACATGTCCCCTATTTATGTAGCATTAGTGAGATCGGAGTAGGACTTTCATTCTTTCGTCTTCTTCGTTCACTAGACACAAGGTACGGATTTACCATCCTTCAGTATGGACATTCTTTCCTTATTAAGATTCCCCGTTTGCAGCCAACTGTTTTCCCAGTATTGTTTTATATGTTTGATTACTTATGTTAGTTTAAGAGCCTAAGCCATATACATGCATGACCAGTGTCACCTAGTTATGAAGGTACCATAACCTTAACACTAGAGGCACCAATGTTATGACTTCCCCACGGTGGAGTGATTGCTCGTGGCGTCCTTTTTCAGTTTTAGCCATTGATATTATATTATCATGTGGGGCGTATTGGTGCATCCTAGTTACATGTTTTTTACAAGATTTTCATGGTGAATACGATGTGTGCCTTGCATCTTTCACAAGGAGTTGATCCCTCCTACCCAGACTATTTAATTAGAGGCAACCCCTCTAATTGCATGACGAGTTCTCCCCTCCAAGTATTCATGCACGGTGGAACCTCATGACCTATATGGGATATTGGCTAATTAATACAGATTTTACATAAAAACATAAGTCTTTTCAAACTATAAAACAAGTTTTATGAACATGTTACCAGGTTACTTAGGACTTATACATTTCCGCTGCTATTAGTGTTTTATGCTTATGTTATTCCATGCTATACTTGTATATCCGTTCACTGGGCATTATGCTCAGCCGTTTTCCTTTCATCTCTCAAACGGCAGGTACTCAAGGGCGCTCGTAGACTTTAAACGTACGTGCATATGTATTGGAAGCTATCTAGCCTTATCTACCTTATTCATTTCATCATACATTTTGCTACTTATTTCTTAGGACATTGTTTAGTCCTTTTCCTTTACAGTGAGCTTATACTTGGACTACCGATGTTTGTTTTCGGTATTTCCATTCATGGTCATTTAATTTTTTTAATACATTTACCTTGTATGCTTTGATGAGACGCCATAATCACGCGTGACATACCATTTACCAAAATAGGGTGTTATAATTATGGTATCAGAGATAAGGCTTCAACCTGTAGGCTCTTAAAACATGACCTTTGATTAGTGGGTAATCACCATGGTCTTCCTAGAACTGACAGTTTGTTTTCATGCATTTATATCATGTATCATTGTCGCAGGAATTTTTACTAAGTAATGGTTGGTATAGGACTGACCATATTTAGTCGCATGTGCTTTTATCTATCGTGTTGTTTTCATGAACCGACCCATATGCGTTCATCTTTGTCATGTCATTATGTTTAGGTGAACCGACCCAAAGGCGTTCACCCAAACCCATGTGATTTCATCATCATGCATTCATACACTGTTTTCTTGCATAAAATTTTTCTCAAGATTTATTGGCATAAATTTTTTTCATGTATATATATTATGTTTTAATCAGTTTGATCATGCATTTGTTTTATACTATTAGGTGGTTCTCACACGCGAGCAGGAACAACTCAATGCAGTAGTTCAAGCTGCGATGCAGGCCATGCTTCCTCAACTAAGGAATGAAATCAGGGTCGAGGTGTAGAATAATGATAATCTTATAACTAATCAAGAATGTTGTTGTTTTTCTAGAGAGAGAAACTAGAGAGAGAAAGAAAGAAATCTTGTATTAACTGAAATGAAAGTAAACAACCAACACCCCTTTCCATGGTGGAAAGGGGTTTATATACCAAGACCCTTAATGGGCTTGGGCTTCCGGCCCATGAACATGCTCATGGGTCGGGCTAAAGTAAATAACAAGTAAACTTAATACTACGAGCCTATAACTATATTGTTGGAGTGACCGAGACTTTCTTTATACGAAAAACGTATTTCCAACAATCTCCCCCAAAGGGAGGTCACTCCAAATATACAAAGTCCTAATCTAGCATGTTAGATCTTCGTTCTTGAGATCGTAGTCCACTTTCTCTTTTCTTCTTTAACTTTTCTTCATTTTGTGATTATGTGTTGAATAACATCAGGCTTTTGCTTGGAACATGTTCTTTTGGCCTTTCACGTGCAATCTTTGTCTTTTTGTGAATTTCACCTCTTCGTGACTTCATGTCCCACATACCTATCCTTTGTTGAATTCTTGTAAGTTTCAGAGTCGATACAGCGGAAGACTTTTAGGTCAGACTTTCTTGATTTTGCTGAAATATTTGATGCAGAAGGAATAAGTATGTGAGGACGACTTCAACTGGTACACCGCAACGCCACCGTCTTCAAATGCAGCAACATAATAAGACACGAATAAAATGGCTTTGAAATTTTATTCTGTTTCGGTAGCATTTTACCTCCGGTTGGTGAAGACCGTTGGACGATAATAAATATCGTACTTGTGACAGGTAGCTCTAATTAAAGATCTCCTTGACAAGATTTCGCGGGTAAACCCGTTCTCTTTATTCGACCGTCCAAAGCTGACTGCGAACATAAAGAGTGAATCACTTGGATATTAAATATCCTTATGATTGAAGCCGTCAATTCATTAATCCTGGAACAAGTGAATTTCAATTAAGATTTTCACCATCGTTTCTTTCCAGTTGTCACGAGCTTGATTCAAATAGAATCTTGCTTGTCACCTACCGCAGTGCTGTTTGATGTTGACACTGGAAGAATTTCCACTCTTCACTGTGAACACTAAAGAGTGCTACTCTGAGTGTTCTGGAAAGATCACTTGGATAATGCGTAGAGGCCCTGGAACAAGTTTAATCTCAATTAAGAGTTAAACCATCGTTTCTTTCCAGTTGTCACAAGATTAGTTCTTAAAGAACCGCACGTGTCACCTACCATGAGCTTGTTTGATGTTGGCTCAAGCAGGATTTCCATCTTCTTTGTAATACTTTCGTATTACTCAGATGTTCTCTTAATATTACAAGAATATTGCGTAGGACTCATAAAAATATTTCTTATTTTGAAATTGTGTCCTAAAGAGACTTTTTATGATCTCGTGGCTCTAGACTCAATAGTGCATTTTTTGTTTTGGTGAGCGGAGGCTGGAGAGGATTGCCACCTTTTCAATATCAATTTATTCAGAGTGAATAAACCGATAGATAACGTGTTGAACTCCGTGACATTAAAACAAATATCTTTTGAGAGATATTTGAGTTGGCTGGGAGGGGTTGCGCATCGCATCACTGGGTCCATGATACTTTGTCTTCAAGATGAGTTAACCCGGTTTCTGCCTAAGTTGTAAGGAGGGCTTCTTTCTTTACACCCTTTATCTTTACATTTCTTTTTCATTCTTCAACCCCTTCAATGCTTACCAATACATCATCACTAGCACCTTGTTATGATTGTTCCAGTGCTAGCATCAGTACTTGGTCGGTATTCAGCTACGTTCACAGTCCATTCTCCATCTTTCCTAAGGACTTCTATTTTCTAAGTATGGAATTGTCCTTGGGAAGATTCCTCCGGCTCTGGAAGAATCGTTGGACAAGCACCTAATCGTACCACCCTTTTGTCACCACATCCGTTGTGAATTAAGTGTGTTTTGGGTAAGTATTTGTCACCATGAAAAATCCTTGAAAACTCACTTAAGATACTTGTGATATAAACATCAAAATTTTGTATCTTTAAGTGTTTTTGTTCATCAAAATTGCTCACTCTTAACATGTGCAGTACACATATTAAGTTGAGTTATACTTGAAGTCTTTTCCATGTTTAGCCAAATATATTATCAAGTCTCCTTAATCCTATTTTCTCCCCTTATCCAAAATGTTAACCATCAATATTTTGGATTAACCGGTCTTTGGGTAACAAAATGAAATCAGTTTCTAGCCAAGGAACATATCAATGTTCCCCCTCAAATTAATGAGGGAAAGTTGTAGTGCTTGAGTATGATAGATTTTGAAAGATTTAGAATCTCGTGAGAAATTCTTGAAACATTATAATACTTTCACACTACAGCAAGCCACAAAAGCACAATATTCACAATATTTACATATTCACAAATTAGACAATATGGAGTTGACCTGAGATAGGACCCAATAGATGGATCATTTCATTAGCTTGTGGTGCGCTCTATATGGTCTACCACCAATGAATCGTTCAAGACTCCTCATTAAGCGTCTTTCGCGCAGCTTTTCATTAATCTTGTTGATCAGATATTTTACACTTGTTTCGTACCCTGTGTGCCACTGGACGGTAAGTTTGGGACGCTTCTTGGTTCTGTTGATCTGAATCAATGTGTCCCGAACTTGCTGAAGAGTCTCGTTATTAAACTTGGAAAGTTCCGCTATTCTCAGGAATTTCTTCTCACAGGATCCATTCAAGTAGAAAGTGCCTGGAACCGGTTTTGTAGTTCTTGTGTAGGGACTTTTGTCGTGATGAATATCAGGAACCTTAGTGTATGGAGTAGTGAGGTTTAACTTCTTCTGATAACTCTCAACGCCAAGTTGCAAGTCTTCAACTCTCTTCTTGATCACAATGCGACGAGTATACATTCGTAGAGCTGAATTTAGGGCAATGTAGTCTTCAGTGTCCAAGTGTTTGAGTGTGTCTTGAGTCATCAACAGTAACATGTCTTGAATGTCAACAAGAGGAAGATTCGAGAAGTCTCCTTCCATGATGGTGTAGTATTTTTCTTCTTCTCTTTTTAATCTGATCTCTGTTATATGATGATACGACCTTGGGTTCAATCCTTACTCCGAGAATGGCTTTGATTCTGAACTCAGATTTTACTGGAGTCTTTGACTTGAAGCCACATGCATAACTGTAAGCTTTCTGTATGGTTTCTCCCCAATGTGATACACCCAATTCAGCATAATGATCATACTCAGGAATTAATTTTCTTACCCATACACGATCAACCTTTTCCTCAATCCAGGGTGTTGACCCCCAAGTTGCAGCTTTGACCAAGGTTAATGAAGTCGCATACTTGTTTGCGCCTTTTACCAAATACTCAAGGTCATAGCAGACAAAGAAAGCATGTATAATTTGATTGTCAGCGTCCGCTATCGGGAGAGGAGCATCTTCTGGCCTGTGGCGACATGTTCGTTGAGGAAGGTTCATTGCTTTCAACAGCTCATTTGCATTGTATTCAGCCTCCATTCTACTGATTCTTGAAGTAGGAATGATGGTGGGATCATGAAAAGCTCGAGTTACCATCGCTGGAGTTATGTTGTCAGTTCCATACCTGAAGATTAGATATGCTGAGAAGTCGATGGGATTGTTGAGGATTTGGGAGAAATCTGGTTCATCTTCTCGAGTTAGCGGACGAATGCTAGCAGCTTCTGTGACCCAAGGTTGCTCGGGTGCAATTTCATCTACATTAATTGTATCCACCCATGCCGGTTCACTCGATTCTATAATATCATGACCTTGAGTAGATTCTGGAGCTCGATTCTAAAAAATTACTCGAATTTTCTGAGTAGGTGGAATGACCTTTACTGGTGTAGATTCAGACGTTCCAGGTGTTGGTTGATCGGGTTCTCGGATGGGTAGTTGTTGTGGTGGTGATGTAGATGTGCTAGCTGGAGTTGATTGAAGTGGACCCGATGTCAGATTAGCATCAACATCCTGACGGTGTTTGGTGCGTTTGCTGGTTGGAGTTGACTCAGAGTCTGGAGTTTCCTCGGCTGTTGAAGTTGTTTGATCTTTATCCTTTTGAGACTTGTCACCTTTTTCTGAAGTTTGATCCCCTTCAACATCTGACTTATCTTTGTTGTTATCATCCTCTGCCTCTTCTTCATTCTTTTCCTCTTCATCATCATTCTCTGGTTCATCTTCATCATTTATTCTTTCGTCCATGCTGTCATATTCATCATCGTTACGATCACCCTTATCATCATTGTCACCATCATAATCATTGTCATCTTCATCGTCATCGTCATCTTCATTCTCGGCAGATTCATCGGGTTTGTCTGACTCATCCTCGTCTTCATCGTCTTTTCTAGATCGAGACTGCTGTATGGGACGACGGTGCCATGTTTTTCAAATATCTCGGTGTCTTGATCCATTGTCGTCTTTAAAGCTTTGTAAAGTGCTTGTTGTTCTGGCGTTCGGTTGTAGGACCCGATTTGAATCATCTTAGCATGCAACAACTTCTTCAACTTGTAGTCTGTGAGTCTTTGAGCTATGAGAAAGCCGGACTGCTGAGTGTCGGAAGACTTGATCATCATTTTATTTACAGTGATGTCTTTAAGTTCATCTCGCGGAGGAGGGAGTACGATTTCAATATATTCTTGAACCTTTTCATCGATTGATTCAATCAGTGTAGCATTAGCTTGAACAATTTCTTCTTTCTCTTCTTTGTATTTGTTTCTGAGTGCGCGAAGACATTTAATTGATTCTTGCTTCCTTTCTGTTGTAGCTTCTAGACTTGCTCTTATTGACTCTTCAGATTGTTGACGACTTGTTAATTCTTTTCTAAGCTGGTCGATTTCTTTTTCAAAATCTTTCTTGCTTGCTAATTCATCACGAAGACTAGCGAGTTCCTTTACATAGGCTATTTTTGAAGATTCTAATTGCTTTGTAACTAGAATAGTCTTATCCTCTTGAGCCTTCAAGCGTTGTTCGATGATTTTCATAAAAAATCTGGGGTGACGGGTGGAGATGCCAGCAATGGTGTTAGATGAGTAGTTGATTCTATAGGTGTGACATGAGTTGTTACAATGGTGTTGAGTACTGATGTCGTGGCCTCAGTTACAGGGACATTTACCATGTTTGGGTTTGTTGAAAGATCAGTGTTAGTAACTTTAGATTCAAGAGAGTCAAGGTTCAAGTACTTACCTACTGGATTTGATAAAGACGAGAATTTGGTAACACTCTTGATAGGTGTGAAAACACCCATCTTTTCTACCACTTAATTAAAATAATAACCAGACCAAAACGTGTATTTTATGTCTTTTATGTCGGAATTATGCGTGGTTTGTGTTTTTGTTGTGATTTAGGACGAAAAGGTGAAAAGTGGAGAAAACACGGGAATTCATGGGCATTTACGGACTTTTATTGAAGAAAAGGATGAAAGACAAAATCAAGAAGCTAAGAGTGCAAAAAGAACGGAAGTCCAAGACCAATTCTGAAGATTTATCGAAGAAAAAATCAAAAGACGGAAGTTTACTTAAAGCCGAGGAACTCAAGTCTTATTTATTGTAGAATTAAAAGACGAGTCCAAGAAATCCCGAGCCAAAAGTCATCAAAGTCCAAGATTAACAAAAAGATGTAGAAGGAAGGACTTAAGGGCGCAATTAAGAAGAAAGGAAGGAGGGGAGGAAGCTTCCTCTAACCACTCCCCTAATCACCTATATATACCTCTCATTTTCATTTCATTAAGTTTTGTTGGCTAGATTGACAAACTACTTCTTCCACCTTTATTTTATGCACTTTTAATTACTTGCACCTTTAATTACATGTCTTGCACTTTATTTACCATTTAATTTCAAGTAAGTGTTTCTTTTAATTCTTGCACCTTTACTTTATCTTGTTGATCTCATTCTACCTTTCTTTAATCTTTGATTTATATGCTTTTGTCTTGTTGATTCGTTTAAAGATTACATTATTATGCTTTTGATTGTTTTAATTCATTTATTTTCATAGCTTATTTGGTTTATTTTCAAGTTTATATAGTTTTTACAAAAGTTATTTTCGTATAAAAAGTTGTTTTTCTTAAAGCTTATCCTTTTCGTGTTTTAAAAGTCTTTAAATTTCTGTTAAATTGCTTTTTCTTATACGGTTTAACTTAGATATTTCGTCTTGTGCTTATTAGAATCATAGCTTATTAGATTAGCTTAATTTGTGCTTTTTCCACCTTATTCCGATCTGACCAATCGGAAAAGGGTTTTACATTCCGACCATAGCTCCTTAGCTTGGTCGGAAAAGGGTTTTAGTATTTCTGACATATTTCGATTGGGGTGGCCTGGTATTCCGATCTGAGGTATTTGAGGTATTCCGATCAAGGTAAGGTGATATATTCCGATTGGTACCACATTGTACATTCCGATTGAGGTGTTAGTTTGGTATTCCGATTGGGACTAGTGACAGTATTCCGATCAAGGGGTTCCGATCTACATTCCGACCAGCATCTAAGCCATGTTCCGATCAAGGGTAAGTTTATATTCCGATTGGGGGTTTGACTGGATATTCCGATTGGGAACGGTGACATATTCCGATTGACATTCCTAACAACATTCCGATGGTGAGCCTGATCGGAATATATTCCGATTGGGGTATTTTTCATGTTTTGTCTTGTTTAATTTTTACGTCATCATTTTAATACTTGTCTAACTTTAATTTCCGCCACGCTTTTATTTTTAGTCGTTTAATTATTTTACTTTTCAAAGTTTTTAAATATTGCACCATTTATTTTAATTAGATTTAGATTTTATTTTAACGCTCTTTTATTATAACGCCATTTTATTTTAAGCCATTTACTTTAATTGTTTTGCACTTTAAATATACTACAACGACAACCTTTTTGTTCCACCAAAATAAAACTGAGTCACATAGAGAACCTAGATCAATTCGATTAGACTAACACAACGAACTTTAATTTTTATACTAGGTAAAAGCCAGTTATTAAATGGCACCGCTGCCGGCTCTTTTCGTAAAGATTAACGGTTTTCTATGAGAGACGCGTTGCTTTTTGGGATCCGTTCACTTGTGAGCGTTATTTTTCTTGCATAAAAAATTCAAAAACCATAAAAATTTAAAAATTGATAAAAATACATAAAAATTAAAAAAATTTCAAAAATCCAAAAAGATTTTATCTTTAGTGTGTATATATATTGTCTTTGTGTTTGGTTTCTTTTTCTTTTGCATTTTCAGGTGTATGCGTACTAGATCTTCCAATTATCAAGAGCCCGAGACTCAGGAAGATTTAGCTATGTCAGGTGTAAACAACAATAATCCACCACACCCTAATAATAACAACAATGTTCTTCCACAACCCGATCTTCAGACCATGGAGGAGCTTTGTCAACCTACAATGTTTGGACGAGGAGGACCGATTGCGCCGATGCAAATCAACGCTCCTGAGTTTTCATTGAAGCACCACATGATTCAGCAAGTGCAAACTAACCCATTCCATGGATTGCCTGATGATGATGCCAACAAACACCTCGACAAGTTCATTACAATCACCCAAAGCATGAAGTTGGCTGGTGCCACAATGGATGAACTTCGCCTACAACTCTTTCCACATACTTTATTACATCATGCCGAGAAATGGTTTGATCGTCTCCCGAAGAATTCTATTCACACTTGGGATGACATGACTCAACGCTTTTTGTCGCGCTACTTTCCACCATCCATGGTCACGGGCCTTCGCAATCAAATCAGCGGTTTCATGCAAGACCCTGATGAATCTCTTTTTGATGCTTGGGAGAGATATAATGTCTTGATCGATAGATGTCCAAACCACAACATGCTCCCTGTAACCTTAATAGATACTTTCTACAACGGATTGACTTTTCGAGATCGTGATACGATCAATGCAGCCGCCGGTGGCACATTCATGAAAAGGAGACCCGAGGAGTGTAGAGAGCTTATTGAGAACATGACTACTCACCACAAAAACTGGGATTCCTCTGCTTCTTCAAGGAACAATCCGAGAGTCAATGTTTCCTCCACCTCAGCAAACCCTGATATGACCGAACTCACCCGTGTGCTGACTGAAATGAGCAAAAGTATTACGCTTCTCGCTTCAAACCAACAACAACAACAAGTTAAAGCGGTTGCTAATCCTTGTGAAACATGCGACGGTCCTCACTCATACACCGATTGTCCTTCTACACAAGGAAATCCGGAAAATGTGTATGCAGCTTATGGTAATTATTCACCGGAAAATTACCAAGCTCGACCTCAAGGGGATAGAAATCTGCTGAGTTATCGGTCAAACAACTACCTTTCCCCCGGTTTTTCTCCTCAAAACCAAAACCCCGCCAAAAACTATAATAGAAGCAACCAAATCCCACCAAGAGCTTCTAATCCTTATCACCCACCCACCCAACAAACACCACCCATTAATCCCGATGTTGAGGCCATCATGAGAACCCAAGGTGAGCAAATCAAGAACCTGCAGAGCCAAATTATCAATTTGAAAGGAGATATTACCAAGCAAGGAAATGAGATTAGATCCGAGCTTTTAGATAATATTCAATCCTCCTTCAGCAATCAAACCAATGATTTGAAGAATATGCTTGCTAGTTTCTTGCCCGCCGCTCAACCTTCTACTTCGAGTTCTCTACCTTCAAACACCGCCACTAATCCGCGAGCAAATGTGAGTGCTATTACTACCCGTAGTGGAGTCACCATCGTAGGACCATCAATCCCACCACCATCATCTACACCTCCTCCACCACCATTTATCCCTACTCCTCCTACACCTAGTATTAGTGCACCATTACCGTCTCCGCCTCGACGTGATGAAGTTCCCACGAATGACCCTTCAACATCTCAACCTTTACCTACACCTGCACCTTCACCACCCAAACCCAATATCCCTTATCCCTCTCGTATAGGCAAGACCAAAATGCTAACCAAAGAGGACTCCGAAGTGTCACGCTATGTGAAGATGATTTCTCAAATGAACTTCAACATTAGCTTTCTTGAAGCACTTGTCCACATGCCCAAATTTGTTAAAGCATTTAGGGAATTGCTTAACAAGAAGGAGAAGCTGATTGAACTCGCCAACACACGATTAAATGAAAACTGCTCTGCAGTTATTCTTAAAGAACTTCCGGAAAAGCTTGGAGATCCCGGTCGTTTTGTGTTGCCTTGCGTGTTCAACAAAACTGAAGAATTTACTGCCATTGCTGATCTCGGGCTAGTATTAATTTGATGCCTTTGAGTGTTTGGAAAACACTATCATTACCCGGCCTCACTCCAACAAAGATGACTCTTGAACTTGCAAATCGCACTCTCGCTTACCCCGTTGGTATAGCCGAAGACGTGTTCATAAAAGTTGGCACATTTAATTTCCCGGTCGATTTTGTCGTAGTTGATTATGAAATGGACCCTCGTATTCCTTTAATACTTGGTCGGCCATTCTTGAGAACCGGACGAGCTTTAGTGGATGTGGCCGAAGGTGAGTTAATCTTAAGAGTCGGGGATGATGCACAAGTTTTCAAAATGGGGAAGCTTACAAGTACAACCTTTGGAAGCCGAGAATCAGTGAATATGATTAATGTGCTCGATGACTTTACCGTCTACGACAATCCTCTACTCGACTCTTGCATCAATAATCCACTTTTTCAAGATGATGTGGATGATTCTCGCTCCAAGGTAGACGCTTCTCCCATTTATGATTCTCCACCGGTCTTTGATGCTTATGATGATGATGATTCTAGCTCAGATTCGGATGATTTTGATGATTGTACTTCTGAGTATCCCGAGATGCCCACATATGATGATTTTGATGAGGCCGATACTCTTTGGAGCGACTCTTCTCACGATGAAGATCCTCCGCCATCACTCGATCCTACTTTGGACGATTACTCATTTGAGGAAGACTTCTCTGAATTTCTCAACACTTACTTCCCTCATGAGAGTGATGCTCCTCCTTATGATTTTGAAGACTATCGTCTTGATCCTACTTTGGATTTGAAGCACATTCTTTCTAAGGAGAAGAAACCGGTCGACACCGAAATCCGCAAAACATATGATTTAACACCTCTTTGTCCTCCTTCTGAGGACGAGGTTGTGCTTCTTCGCGGATCTTCTTCCCATTCTGCTGAGCCTGAGTGCTATTTTCCCTTAAAGGAAAAGGTGTTCGACCCCGGTATTGAATTCTTTAAGCCATCTCAGTATCCACCTGATGAAATAAAAGGAAATATCTTTGGAACTTATGGAAATCTGCTTGCACCACTTCAACCTTGCTTCCACCGTGCTCCATCACTGCTTAAGGGAACCTTGCCTACTCTTCTTTGGCTTGCCTTGTTCACCTTAAGCTTGTGCTATATGATGGACGAAAACTATGTCTTTGATCCTGGTGGATATGTTTCATGCTTCTTCCGTTGATAATCAAGGTCGAGTCAGGCTAATGACTCGGTTAACAAAAATCAAGTGCTCCTTGGGAGGCAACCCATGCATCTATCTTTTCGCTTTCTTTATCATAAGTGTAGGGGGAGGCCCGTTGGTGTTTGCTCTCTCTTCACTTCTTAATCAGGGATTCGAGCTTCAATGATCCACTCTTGATGATTCTTGACAACCCGTGATTCCGTGTTCCACTTCATCCCGGTTCTATCCTAAACTCTTTTTGATTCACTATTTTATATTTTCTGAATATTAAAATAGGAATCTCTTTAGTTGTCTCTTCCTTAGCAAGATTTAAACAAAGTGCACAATGTCCTAAGTGTAGGGGAGTTTACTCCCACATGCTTAAAACATTGAGGACAATGTTTATGTTAAGTGTAGGGGGACTTCTATCGAAGTTAAGTGGCCTTTTCCTTGTATTTGTCCTCATTTTAACCGGAAAATCAATTTTTCGACATTTTTCAAAATTTTTGATCTATTTTGGCCCATCAGTTTTTCCCTTTGTATAGTTATTTTCTTTCCTTAGTAGAATAAATGTTTAATAAGTGGTTTTAATTTTCAAACGTTGTGAATCTTTTGACTCAACCCGAGTTTACTTATCTAAGTTACTCTAGCTAGTATCCTTAACGTGTTTAAGTCAAGTTTTGCTAGGCTATTATATAGGGAGCTATAAAACGGGAAAGTCTTAACTCTCACGGGTTAAGAACAAGAACTTTTCGCAAGTTCCTATAATTGATCCTAGAGAGTCATTTATCAAGGGAACTTTAAAATGCGATTTCTAAACTTGAAAAAGTCTAAGAATTTGCAAGATCCTATAGACGACTCGAAAACCCAAAACTTAGATTTAATAGGCTAAGTATCCACGGGTCTCATTCCTTGAGATTTTAAACTGTGGAGAACGAGAGATGATAGAGCCAATTATAAGTCCGGTATTCTTTCGTGAATTTATGTGAGTTAATTATAAGCCTATTCTCCCATCGCTTGCTAATAATTTATCTGCTAATAAATAAGGTTGTACGATTTTAAAAGTTACTTAGCTTCTAGCCCAAGATCGTTTAAAAGTTGCTCGGTATGGATTAGAGTTCATAGCCAAGGCATAACTTATTGAAGCGGGATGCGAAGATTGGCGAGTCCGAAAAGGCCCTAACAAGGCATGAGGGCTATATTTTGTTGCTAAAGATCCAAAGTGATGTGAAGAATCATTTATCGAAAATCAATATGAAGGATCGAGACACACGACGAAAAGCAAAAACTCCCCAAAAGTCATGGAGAAGTGTATCCGAAAAGACCCTAACAAGGTATGAGGATAAATAGATCCAAGTCATAAAAGGAGGCAGATCGTTGTATATCAAAGTCCAAAATAAAGATTGGAGAAAAATGAAGAAGTCGTGGTCCAAGTATGAATCTCTCAAAACTTCAAGTGAAGAAATTCCATTATGAAGAGAAGACCATAATTTCATGAACGTCTCTCAAGATTTGAAGTATGAAGTCGCTGCCAAATATCGGTCCAAGAAAGGTCTCAAATCGCGAAACGAGTTATGCCAAGATATGAACTTTATGAGGTCCCGAGAAGCAGTTTTAAAAGATTTTGTCCTTTAGCTAACTATTGATTAAATCGTTCACTTTATTTTCAGACTAAATAACTATCGAAATAAGTCAAACAATGCATCTTCGTGATCATTCAAGACAAATAATAAAATATAAGAGATACCCTTAGGAATAAGGGAGTCTAAGTGAATAATTGGCCCACATGAGTTCGTGTTAGTTTACTAACTTATAATAAAAATGATCTCGTTTTTAAGCTTGGTTTGGAGAAAGTGAAAACTTAAGGATGATGATTATTCATGACATTTCCAAAACCCAAGGTATGCTTTTTGATTTCCTTACTTTTAATGTTTATAATTTTCTATCTCTTTAATAAAGGCCAACGTGGATTGATTATGATGAAAAGTGTAATCTTGCTTTGTAACTAATGCATTGCATGAGGACATTGCAATGGTCAAGTGTAGGGGATTTGATAGGTGTGAAAACACCCATCTTTTCTACCACTTAATTACAATAATAACCGGACCAAAACGTGTATTTTATGTCTTTTATGTCGGAATTATGCGTGGTTTGTGTTTTTGTTGTGATTTAGGACGAAAAGGTGAAAAGTGGAGAAAACACGGGAATTCACGGGCATTTACGGACTTTTATTGAAGAAAAGGATGAAAGACGAAGTCAAGAAGCTAAGAGTGCAAAAAGAACGGAAGTCCAAGACCAATTCTGAAGATTTATCGAAGAAAAAGTCAAAAGACGGAAGTTTACTTAAAGCCGAGGAACTCAAGTCTTATTTATCGTAGAATTAAAAGACGAGTCCAAAGAAATCCCGAGCCAAAAGTCATCAATGTCCAAGATTAACAAAAAGATTAAGAAGGAAGGACTTAAGGGCGCAATTAAGAAGAAAGGAAGGAGGGGAGGAAGCTTCCTCTAACCACTCCCCTAATCACCTATATATACCTCTCATTTTCATTTCATTAAGTTTTGTTGGCTAGATTGACAAACTACTTCTTCCACCTTTATTTTATGCACTTTTAATTACTTGCACCTTTAATTACATGTCTTGCACTTTATTTACCATTTAATTTCAAGTAAGTGTTTCTTTTAATTCTTGCACCTTTACTTTATCTTGTTGATCTCATTCTACCTTTCTTTAATCTTTGATTTATATGCTTTTGTCTTGTTGATTCGTTTAAAGATTACATTTTTATGCTTTTGATTGTTTTAAATCATTTATTTTCATAGCTTATTTGGTTTATTTTCAAGTTTATATAGTTTTTACAAAAGTTATTTTCGTATAAAAAGTTGTTTTTCTTAAAGCTTATCCTTTTCGTGTTTTAAAAGTCTTTAAATTTCTGTTAAATAGCTTTTTCTTATACGGTTTAACTTAGATATTTCGTCTTGTGCTTATTAGAATCATAGCTTATTAGATTAGCTTAATTTGTGCTTTTTCCACCTTATTCCGATCTGACCAATCGGAAAAGGGTTTTACATTCCGACCATAGCTCCTTAGCTTGGTCGGAAAAGGGTTTTAGTATTTCTGACATATTTCGATTGGGGTGGCCTGGTATTCCGATCTGAGGTATTTGAGGTATTCCGATCAAGGTAAGGTGATATATTCCGATTGGTACCACATTGTACATTCCGATTGAGGTGTTAGTTTGGTATTCCGATTGGGACTAGTGACAGTATTCCGATCAAGGGGTTCCGATCTACATTCCGACCAGCATCTAAGCCATGTTCCGATCAAGGGTAAGTTTATATTCCGATTGGGGGTTTGACTGGATATTCCGATTGGGAAAGGTGACATATTCCGATTGACATTCCTAACAACATTCCGACGGTGAGCCTGATCGGAATATATTCCGATTGGGGTATTTTTCATGTTTTGTCTTTTTTAATTTTTACGTCATCATTTTAATACTTGTCTAACTTTAATTTCCGCCACGCTTTTATTTTTAGTCGTTTAATTATTTTACTTTTCAAAGTTTTTAAATATTGCACCATTTATTTTAATTAGATTTAGATTTTATTTTAACGCTCTTTTATTATAACGCCATTTTATTTAAGCCATTTACTTTAATTGTTTTGCACTTTAAATATACTACAACGACAACCTTTTTGTTCCACCAAAATAAAACTGAGTCACATAGAGAACCTAGATCAATTCGATTAGACCAACACAACGAACTTTAATTTTTATACTAGGTAAAAGCCAGTTATTACACTCTTTTCCTTGTGGATGTTCCCTGTATCTGTTGGCTCTGATTGAATATCATCAATGAATGTATCTTGTTGTTCGTATTGTTGATCATCTTCTTCATCCTGAACTGGTTTGTCATTGAAATTATCTGGATTTCCAAATTCAGCAATCTCAGACAACTCAACTTCCTTTGTCTGTTTCGATCCACTACCTCCCGTCTCCCTTCTACTTTTTATTAAATCCTTCTTCAATTGCTTGGATTGTTGTTTCTCAGTCAACGACAGTTGTTGTTCGTCTATGTCTTCAAGCAAATCTTCATCCGAAAGAAGAGTTTTCTTTCCCTTGGTCTTTTCTCCTATAAAGATACTATTTTTGTTCTTTTGCCCTTGTCTTGTGTTGGTGTATCAGCTTCTGAGGAATCAGTTTCCTTCCTTTTGCCTTTAGGTTTTGGTGCTTTGAACTCTGCAGTGAATTCTCCCAATTCTATCCTCTTTGAATGTTCTTCATTTTCTTTTAGAAGGGTCTTATATGAAGCACTCTTTTTAATTTTGTCATTCAACATCTTATCCGGAACAGGAGCAGGAATACCTGAGTAAACAATCTTTTGTCCTTCTTATCTCATGTGTACTATGAAGAAATCATCATCTTATGAGTTAACAAAGAATCCTCCACGTCGATCTGTAGCTTCACCGGCTTTCATGAAGTAGTTGATAATAAGCTTGTGAATCGTGGAAACTGAAAGTGATCAGATTTCTTCTTAACGTTTTTGAAGGCTTGATAGTGAAATTCTTCCCATATGAGAGCAGCATAATCCAAATCGAGTCTCTTGTAGATTCCATAAAAAATACGAGCCTGAGAGAGTCTTATAGAATCGAAACCCTTGGATTTTCCCGTAAAACATCGGATAATGATACTAATAATTTCTTTCCAGGGTTGTCCAAGCCTAGAGGTGTTAAACTTGGATATGTTTGGCAATTCTCCATCATAACCAAGAGACATAATCAGATCTAATATTTGTTTTATGTCTAGAACAGGAGCATATGTTTTCCTTTTAGGAGGAGGAAATTCAAAGATTTCACGAAACTATCTAAGAGAAAATTCCTTCTTCTGACGATTGATGTTGAAGGAAAACTTTGTGTTTGTGATGGCTTTGAGAGAAGATGAAAACTCATGCATGTAAATCTCAGGAACACTTGCTGAAATCCGTAGTGCAGATTTGATCGGTGTGAGATCAAGGATTTCGATAGCTATTCTGAATGCAGCTTGTGATGGAATGAAGCCTTCTTTCAATCGTTGATTATTGGGAGTGATTAGTAGACGGTTTTCTTCTGGTACTAGTTCATTGTCAAGTTGAATTTGTTGCTCTTGAGTGCGAGCCATGAAATCTGCTTAAGATAAAACACGTTGATACACAAAAGATATATATCATGTAGTATAAACCTTAAAAGCATCCTATTTCAATTTCCTTAAAACATAGCAACTAGCACATGAAAAAAAACCATACAATCATTGCCCAAAAGAATTATCAAGTTAAAATTCATGCAAATCAGAAACAACAATTCGGAATCCATATCACACACAATTTGGAATACATCATGCCAAACGTAAGTCGGAATAAGTTATGATGCACATAAGTCTGAATAAGCCAATTCTAACCTAAGTCGGAATGAGCCATTTCTGACCTAGTTCGGAATAAACCATTTCTGACCTAAGTAGGAATACACGATTTCGCACATAGTTCAGATACATGATTTCTTACATAGTTCGGAATACAAGATTTCACACATAGTTTGGAATACATGATTTCTCACATAGTTCGGAATACATGATTTCGCACATAGTTCGGAATACATGATTTCTCACATAGTTCGGAATACATGATTTCGCACATAGTTCGGAATACATGATTTCGCACATAGTTCGGAATACATGATTTCGCACATAGTTCGGAATCCGGATACCTAATCTAGTTCGGAATACACAAATTTGTGACTTAGTTCGGAATACACCCATTTGAGACTTAGTTTAGAATACAAGCATTAATGACCTAGTTCGGAATACGGACAGTTGTGACATAGTTCGGAATACAAGCATTAATGACCTAGTTCGGGATAAGATGAAATTGCACCTAGTTCGGAACACAAATCGCAAATCTCAATCCTAAGTCTGAATTCATCAAATCGCAATCCTAAGTCTGAATTGGTTTTGCTTTTAACTGATTTAACATCACACAAGTAATCAACGCAAGTGTTTGGGCATAAAAACAATCAACTCAAAATCCTATGTATTGCCGTACCAAAACCCCTTTTTATTTAAACAAATCAATTGACCTAATTAAACCCTAATCACACCTGTTGGAATCATTTAATTAAGCAAAGAGGTAAAGCCGATTTACCGTAGGTTTGATGAACGAAAAAGAAACACAACAAGATCTTGGTTGAAGAAAATCACTGGCGGCAAAGTGAAACGAAAGTGAAGAGAAAAAAGGGGCAGGGTCAAACTTTTTGACCTAATATTAAGTTTTATCAGTTTTGACACATTCGGCCCTTCTTTTTCCTTTTGCTTTTCATTTTACTTTAAAGCCTATTTAAGTTTAACTTTTATTAAGGGAATACTTAACGTTCGTTATTACTTAAATATTCTTATAAACTATTGAGCACACACAACCAATCAACGCACTTAACTGAGTCTGCCTAAAAACCATTAATCTCTAAGGTCCAATCTAAAGCACGAGAGACAGTCGTTAGCATATTCAAATACCATATTCTTGACAAACACATGATGAACAACATTTAACCGTCTATTGTTCTAAGAACAATTCTAGAAGACGATGTATTGATGACAAAAATGATTTAATATTTTCTCCCTCTTAAACCTTGACCCGTTTTCTATTTAAAGAGCTGTAGTCTTTGTTTAAGGAGTCGTATACCAATGAAATAATTTTCTGTTGATTTAAAAGAACGATTCTTGGTGGCAATAAGATTTCTCTTATTTTTACAAGATGAGTGAACTGAAACGTACACAAATTTGTGTTAGACCAAGTTGTAAAGTAAACTTGATCCCTTGTATGGTTTTAAAGTAAACCATACCCGAGAAAATTAATTCCCGTTGTGAGCCAGCGTTTTCGTAAGAAATACGTGACTTTAATGCGAAAAGCGGGTTGCAGTCTAAAATAACTACAAGCCATATGGGCATGTTATAAAATATGTACAACTTTTATACGGACTCTATTTATGGCGCTGTGTCAATTTTAATCGACATTTCTAAGGCCGTAAATATTACCGTACTAAAAGACATGCCCAATTTAAAATGAAAAATATTTTTTGGATTTTCTTGATTTTATATTTTTTATGGTTTTTGTATGTTTTATATTTTTGTATTTTTCTTTTAGTGGTTTAAATATATACGATAATATACACGATCACGATAAAAGGATACTCTAGAATAGTTTACCACCACTATTCTGCAGATTCTTCTGCCAACTCCTTAAGTGTCGCTGGTGAGAATGATTTCATGCCTAGCTTTTCGATCAAAAACTCGATACGTCCTCGATCTAAGGCCTTTGTGAATATATCCGCCAGTTGATACTCAGTGTTGACAAAGTATAGTTCGATCACTCCATTTTACACTTGCTCTTTGATGAAGTGGTAGCGTATGTCAATGTGCTTCGCCCGGGAATGTTGAACGTAGTTGCAGCAAAGGGCAATTGCACTTTTGTTATCACAGTACATCGGGATTTTGTTGAATCCAAGACCGTAGTTAGTTAATTGTGATCTCATCCAAATAACTTGAGCACAACAACCGGACATAGCAATGTATTCACCCTTAGTACTTGATATCGCAGCGCTTTTCTACCTTTTGGATGCCCAACTAACCAGTCTATCTCCAAGAAGTTGCACACTTCCAGAAGTGCTACGTCTAGTATCTTGACACCAAGCATAATCCGCATATGCATATGTAATTAGTGCAATAGAGGAATCCTTCGGATACCATAGAACACGATGAAGTGTTCCTTTAAGATAACGAGAGATCCTTTTCACAACATGTAAGTGCTTTTCGATAGGCCAATTCTGATACCAGGCACACATGCATATAGCAAATTGCAAATCAGGCATGCTAGCAGTCAGATAGAGAAGGGTGTCGATCATTCCCCGGTAAAGTTTAGGATAGACAACTATCCCATCCCTATCCTCATCTGTTGGAAATACGTTTTTCGTATAAAGAAAGTCTCGGTCACTCGAACAATATAGTTATAGGCTCGTAGTATTGTTTAAGTAATGTTTATGTTTAGCCCGGCCCATGAGCATGTTCATAGGCCGGAGGCCCAAGTACATTTAAGGACATGGGTATATAAACCCCTTTCCACCATGGAAAAGGGTGTTGGTTGTTTTATTTTCTCAAAGAAATACACATAGTTTTCTCTCACTTCTCTCTCTAGAAAAACATCAACCCTCTTGAAATACAAAGATTATCACGAATCTACAATTGGTATCACGAGCTATGGGATGAAATATAGGTTGGTATTTGTGTTGTTCATGCTTATTTAATCATTTTATGGGTTTTTGATATTTTTTACCAAAGCTTCAAAAAATATTTCGTGTTTTTAAGTGTTCTTCATAGTCGTATACCTTCTTCATAGTTGCATTAGTGATTTGGGTATCTTGGTTTTGGTTAAATCACAAATCTTTTGGCTCAAAGTTAGGAATTTATTTGCTTCAACTTTGCGAAATTCATCTTTCCATTGCATCTGCCTTCATCGGAATCGCACAGGTAAGTACGGCTCGATCGCAATAACCCTTGGGTTTTACTTTGCGATCACAGGTATTGCAATAACCTTATTCCGACATATATTGCGATCGTGGATTGCGACGGTTGTAAGGTTTATTGAAACGTCACTCTGTCAAAATTTTATTGGCCATATTGCGATCGTGGATTCCGATAGTGTCTCATTCTGATACTTGTAGCATTCAGACAGATCTCATATTCAGACAGTGGACTCATTGCGATAGAAGGGGTATTCCGACAGACCTTAGATTCCGACAGTGTACTCATTGCGATAGAAGGGGTATTCCGACAGACCTTAGATTCTGACAGTGTACTCATTGCGATAGAAGGGGTATTCCGATAGACCTTACATTCCGATACTTGAGACATTCTGATAGAATTTGCTTTTTGGGATAAAAAATTGCATAACTTAGAGGATTTTTTCTATTGGCATTAATTTGGTAATTTTCAAAAACACACACAACAAAAAGATAACAACATCTTTCATTCAACAATACAAAAACACATAACCTTATTTCATTGCTCGATCATTTTTGATAATCTTTATTAAAGGGATCATAAAATGAATTCAAATTCATATATGCCAAAAATGACATCGCTTACCGATATTTCAATCATCTCGGGTACTGACACTCGCCCACCGTTGCTCATCAAAGACTTATTTGAAGCATGGCAAGGTCGCATGAAAACTTATATCATGGGTAAACCCAATGGTAGACTTATTCTTCAATCCATTGAAAAAGGTCCACTAGATTGGGGAGAAGTTACTGTCAACAATGTGACGTGGACAAGGTTGTATCATGAGTTACCGGATGCTAACAAACTCATTGCCGATGCAAATGAAAGGGCCGTTCAGACAATACTTCAAGCCCTTCCACCCGATATATATGGAATGGTAAGTGAACATACAGTGGCAAAGGATCTTTGGGATCGATTAACTGATTTGTTACAAGGGACTTCTCTAACTAAGCAAGAACGAGAGTGTCAATTGTATGACTTGTTTGATAGGTTTACATACATTCCAGGGGAAACTCTTCACGATTACTACTAGTGTTTCACTACTTTGATGAATGATATGAACGTGTATAATCTAAGGATTTCTCAGTTTCAACTAAACACCAAGTTCTTGAACACGCTACCCCAAGAGTGAAGTTAATATGTCACTGATGTCAAGATGATTCGAGATTTGCACAAGTCAAATTTAGATCAACTCTATGCTTTCTTACAGCAACACGAGAAGCACGTGATCCAAAAACGCATCTCTCAGGGATCTTATCAAGAACCATTGGCATTAATGGCAAATCAACCAACATTGTCATATCACAACTCTCTATTTGCTTTGGGACACCAATCTTCCTATCAACCATTGTATCAAACACCAAGCTTCCCACAGTATTCTATCTTACCACAACCGCCTACATCTTGTCACCCACAATACAAGCAACCAGCAACATCATCACAAGGAGACTCACATCAGTTACCTTATGTTGCACAAATGTATTCACCTTATCAACCTCCAACAAACCCTGCCATCACCTATCAACAACTTGAGGCTCCTCAACCCCATTACTCACGACATGTTAGTGTTCCCTCAAATCAGCTTTTAGCTCAATCAGCACCAGCATTCTATTGTGATGATTTCTATCCCTGAGTTTAGACAACGGGATAATCCTACTGATATGCTTGCTCAAATGTTTGCTTATCTCACTCAAACATTGAACAAATGAGGTTACAGAGGACCAGCTCCAACAAACAATCAGTTAAGGAACTCTTCTAACTCTCGACAACAAGCTACAATTCAAGATGGCAGAGTAATGGTGCAACCACTTCAGGGGAGACTAAGTTCATCTAATGCTAGTGCACGTCCATCTAACACTGCTGCTACAATGGGTAATAAAACTGGCAAAATTAAGATGATTATATGTTATAACTGCAAAGGGGAAGGGCACATGTCTCGAGAGTGTAAGCAGCCCAAGAGGAAAAGGGATAGCACATGGTTTCAAGAGAAGATCTACTTGGTGAATGCTCAAGCCCAAGGACGTGAGCTCGATGAAGAAGAGTTAGCATTTCTCGTAGATCCGGGAGTTGCAGACACTGACGGCCTCACAGCAGCCATCACAAACAATGTCGCATATCAATGTGATGATCTGGATGCATACGACTCTGAATGTGATGATCTCAATACCGCTAAGGCAGCTCTCATGGAAAATCTTTCACTTTATGGAGCTAACACAATTTCTGAGGTACCAAATACTGCCACGGATACTAGTATTGTACCTTATCAAGTTGAACAAGTGTCTGAGTATCCGGAACAACCTCTGGTGGTTAGTAACTCAAACGAGGAGACAAACAATGATAGCAATATCAATGCAAGTCCCCAGACTTTGAGTGAACCACAACCGGGAGCTATTACGACTACAAATTCGTTTGCACAACCCGATTTGGTTATGGTTGATGAGACTGCTTTTATACATAGTCTCATCGTCCAAATTGGGCTTAAAATGCATTAAATATCATTAAAAATGCCAAATATATGCTCGTGTTTGTTGCTTGTGTATTTTAGGTACGGATATTGAGGAAATGACAAAAAGCTCACAAGAATCAAGCAAAAACGAACACGGGAAACGAAGCCGCACAAAGAACCGGACCCGAAAGATGATTTTTCAAAATGGTCCTTGAAGTTTGAAGATTTGTCAATATTGGTCCCTCAAGAATTGAAGACTTGTCATTTTATACCCCTTTAAATCCTCAAAATTACTTGTGGGTCCCTAAAATATCAAGTATGTACAAGATTGGGCCTTGAAGAATGATCAAAATTACATTTATAGTCCTTTTGCAAGTTTGGGAAAACAACATGCCAAATTTGACAAGTTATGGAAACTTGTTTACAAAGGAAAATTGGTTTGTGCTACAAAGATTACATTTGACAAGTATTTGGGAATAGGAGGACTGTTTTTGCCCTGACAAACAAACACACCACCACCTCAACACTCCATCAACGTCTACTTTCCACCAACGAATTTAATAAACCCATTTCTTTCCCTCTAAACACCAAATTTAAAAAGTAATTAACCCCCAAACAGATTAATACCACCCTAATTACCCCATGAACCCTAGTTTACCCCAGGATCAATTGACCACAAACCAAGGGGTTAATGAATGATTCTCTCCAGATCATTGATTGATAACTATCTCACCCAAACCCACCAACAAACTCCTTCACCCCGTGACTCAAATGGGCCCCACAACCCTCCCTTGCTTCAACATTTTGGGCAAAAATCGAATCTCTCATACCAATCAACGATTAAAAACCCAAACTTGTTCCCAAAGCTAGAATGGACATCCAAGATCATCTTACAAGCTGGAACATCATAATCACTTCACAAGATGCCACAAGACCATTTCAAAATCAGTTGACCAAAGGACTTTATGGGAATTTCAAGGATTAGGGTTTTGCCATTATAATATTTTATTCAATTAGACTAGAAGCTTCTGTTTAGTAGTATAAATAGGGGTCGACTTGTGACCTCTATTCTTGTTCCAGATTTTCTTAATTTTAATTGTAATTCCTTTTTAAGTTGAATGAAAGTTCGTGTTTTGGTAAAAAGTAATTCCTTTTCTTTATTTAATAGCTGGTATTAAGTTAAGAAAATCTGTGTTCCATTATTCATCCTTTGATTTTTAGATCAAGTTTTTAGAAAAAAGTTATAATCCGTTTTTTCAAAGTGTTAAAAAGGGGGTGTCTTTTTATAAAAACTTGTACTTTTAATCTAGTTTCCAGGTTTATTGAACTTGTTTGAGTATCATATATCCAAAAAGTTTTGGTAGCCTAAGATTGAACAAGTTTCTGTTGTAAAGGTTTTGAGATTCATCTTTGGTCAGTTTTGTTTATTAATAGCTTAAGGCAATAAGCTCATCAATAAGCTCATTGACATTGAGCTTATTGACAAACTTATTGGCCTGGTTTTTCTCTTGGGTTGCTGTTTTATGCAGGAAAGGAGTACAATACAAGACCATTTTCCATACATTAACTCTTTTGAAGATATTAATAGCCTAGGGTCCTTCTTGGTTTCCTGCAACAGGCCTTCTCTACACTCTTTTGGGTTCTTAACTAGTGACAAAACATGGCATCAACTAACTAAGGTAATGCTTGGTCCTTTTTGTAATAGTTTCTGAATCATTGTGAGTTGTGGATGATTTGCCCTAGTGACTGTTAAGTGCTATTTGGTTGGTTTGTTTATGTTCAGTTAGGCTTTGTATGCATGATATAAGTGATTTGAATAATTGTGGTTAAGTTTTGACTTTATTTGGTTTGAAAAAAAGTGAAATCAGGATTTAAAAGGGTGTTTGGGACTAGTTTTTTAACTGCCTTGAGTGACACTTGGCAGGGTAACCTCTATTCAAACTTGTGTCTTTTCTGGTCATTTAGATAACTTAGGTATTGTTTGTTCTTGTTAGTGATAAATCAGAAGTTTGCATGTCCATTTATTTGGTAAAACTTGGTAAAATTCAGTAAGTCTCTTAAAACTGCAATGTTTTAGTAATTTAGGTTATATAATCTTGCTCATTGTTAGAAGTACTGCTTATCTAGGGTTTTAGATCAGTTATATGTGATTTGGTAGGGTTGTATGCAAGATTTGAGCTGTTGAAAATCACTTTTGTGCACATTGCACCAGCAAGTACATCACAACCCACCCCTTTGCATATCAGTAACATTAATTTGCCTATTTGTGTGATTTTTATGTGTTGGATCTGGTTATTTTTTGCTATAATCTGACTCCCCACACTTCCATGAGTGTGGGGTGCCTTATTGCCCAAGAAAAAGCTCCACATAAGCTTTCCTAAGCTTATTCAGTCACCAGACCTTAAAATTGCACTAACAGTGGGAACTAAGTTCCCCCTGCTAGCACATTTGTTACTACTACCAAGCAAAAGGACAAAAGTCCTTCACATGTCACTATCAGAAACTTAGTTTTTTGTCTTTAGTGGGTCAAAATAGGTTTTAGGCTTTGATTTTTGTTTCAATATTTTTCTTATTTTATTTTGGATTTTTCAGTTTATTTTATTTTTCAGTTACTGTTCATTTGATATTTTTTATATTAAATAGCTATTTTTAATTACTTTTTAACTTTCTGTTTTTGTCTTTTAGTGGTAAAAATTAATATTTTTCAGTTTTAAAATTTTTCTTAGACTTAGAAAAATAGTTTAAGATTTTTAGTTTAAAAAGTTTTTACTATTCTCATTTTTATTAATTTTTATAGTTAAATTTAGTTTAATTAGGGTTTAATTAATATCAGTTTTGTCTTTTAGTGAAAAATTTTACATTTTTCAAACTTTTTCATTTTTCTACTGTTCTTTAGTATAAATTAGGATTCTTAAAATTGTCAAATCATTTTTAGCATTATTTTATTATTTTTTATGATTATTTTAGGTTAAAAATAGTTTTAAGTGTTTTAAAAATAGAAAAATAGTTTTTAAAATTTAGGAAAAATACTTTTTAGTCTTTAAATAATATAATTGAGTTATTTGTTCAATAAAATAGTATTTTGTACGTTTTGTTAATTATATTTAATTTTAGGGCTTTAATTAGCATTTAAAATTGAATATTTAATTAATAAAAGGTTTTAAAATATTTTTGTTGGATTTTTATTCTTATTTATATTATTTTAGACTTAGTTTTAACTTTTAATTAATTTTTAGGTTTAATTTTTAATTTGGTGCTTTTTACGGTTTTACGTGAAGACCTTTTCGTCTTAGTGTAATCCGTCATCGTAACCGTCATTCTCTTCTTACCCCATTTCTATTTTATTTTCTCATAACAATAAAATCACAAAGATAATCATTTCATTACACAACACACTAGCCTCCTTGAGAACGAACTCACTTTAGGGTCATTTACACACAGTTTTCCTAAATCGTCGTGCTTACCCTATTTTGGTACCTTTTTCCTAAAGGGTATACAAAAACTCAACCATCATTTTGGCGCCGCTGCCGGGGAGGCGTGTTGTGTTTTGACTTGAACAATTGTTGTTTTTATATAGCCATAATAAGTATTTGTATTAGTAGCACTCTACTAATACGTATTATCGGTTTTTTCGTTTTTTGTGTGAATACTATTACTATATTGTATACGTAGAACAATAAATACACAAGTACTCCAAATACGTGAGAAATCACAACCTTGACTTGGGAGGTCATTACCCAATCATTGTATTCGAATCTCAAACCAAAGAAAAAAGGCAAAAATAGATAAATACTTTCGAGAAGCTCGATTTTGAAAATACAAACTATAAGGTGGGTATAAGGCGGATATTATAAAATATATCCTAAGGAAAAAGGCTCTTAAGTGCTTCGCGCCCAAAGTATTCTTAAGTATCATATATATTTTATTGGTTTCATTGATTAAACCCTCTTGAACGTTTTGGTGTTCCACCAACGTTCTAAAGTCATCGAAGGCGTTCACTTCACGTGATCGTTTTCATTCTTTGAGGCTTCTTTAATCAAGAGATTTGATTAAGGAGGAGATTTGTAGATTTTTGTCTACTTAATACAATTCCAAAATCTAAAAGAAGTAAAAACAATCAAAAATCAAAAAAAAATTGAAAAAGTTAAAAGCACCAAAAAGAATCTTCTTTGCTCATCCCCACGTTGTACGTGACGTTTATGCTTACTCGTAATCAAGCAAGACGTGCACGTAAACGAAAAAACAAAAAGGAGGCAACACCTACTCCTAATCTTTCTAGTGAAGAGACTCCATGTGAGGAACCTATTGTAGAACAAGAAGTTATCATGGCTAATCGTACTATGATGGAGTTGCTTCAAGCACCCACCAAGGGTTTTGGAGAGGCCATTGTGATTCCCGCCATCCTTGCGGAGAACTTTGACATCAAGACGGGTTTAATGCCTATGCTTCAAGCCAAAAAGTTTCGCGGACACGAGAAAGACAACCCACATTATCACATTAGGCAATTTAATCGTCTCACCGCGACAAGCAAGTTTAAGGATGTACCAAACGATGCCATTAAGATGATGTTGTTCCCATACTCGTTATATGGACCCGCCAAGATATGGCTCGAGAAAGAACCCCCAAATTCGATTTTGACGTGGGGTGATCTCGTTTCGAAATTTGTGAATCAATTTTTTCCACCATCTAAAACAACACATTTGAAAAACGAGATTTCACGATTTACTCAAAGATCTAATGAAAGTTTTTCAATGGCTTGGGAAAGGTTTAAAGAAATGTTACATGAATGTCCACACCATGATTTTTCCGAATTGCATCAAATTGACACTTTTTTATAATGGGCTTAATGATCATGAACGAGATTACTTAAATGCCGCCGCGGGTGGTAATTTTTTGTGCAAAACGATCGATGAGGCTTTGAAAATTATTGAGAATAGGTCTAAGGTTTATAGCCCTCGTAACACACCAAGTGTTGCCAATTTGGGTTCGTCATCGTCTCGTAGCATTAATGCCTTGCAAGATGAAGCAAATGAGGAGAATCAGTTTTTCGATAGGTTTTCGACTCTTATGACTCATTGGAAAGCACAAGATGCTTTGAATTCCGCATCGGTTAAGGCGGTTGCCAAGAGTTGTATTTCGTGTGGTGGAGCTCATGATTTTTCTGAGTGCATTACCGCGGATGGTAACACTTCGAATTCTTATGTAGCCACGGGAACTTATAACCAAAACGGTCAAGGTTCCCGCCAAAATCAAGCTCCACAAAATCAAAATGCTAACAACTATCCAAAAAACAATCAAAGTGGTGCTTATCAAGGAAATCAACGTAACTACAACAAGGGTAATTATCAAAGTGGAAATGGGTAAATTTCAAACCAAAACAAAAACCGTGATTTTCAAACTACCACACAAGGTTTTCAAAATGATCACACCAAAAATCTTCAAGGAGAATTTTTGAATTATGCTAAAGCAAACGATGCTAAGTTTGATAATATGCAACGTGAAATGGTTAGCTTAAGATCCGAGTTGAAAAACGAGCTTAAAAACGAACTTGCTAATGAACTTAAGACTCATGCTAATAAAATGGAAGGAAATGTTCAACGTCTCCAACAAAATCAACAAAAAATGGAGCAAGGTCAACATGAGATTAAGCAAGAATTGTTAAAAGCGGATGCTAGGGAATCTAAGTTTGAAGATCGAATGGGAAAAATGTTTGAAGCTATCATGTGTAAACCTTCTTCTTTGGGTGGTCTTCCTAGTGATACCATCGTAAACCCGAAAGGAGAATTGAAGGTTATTACTAATCGTAGTGGTAAAACTTTCAAAGAACCCATTTCTCGTCCAAGTACTTCTACGGAGAAGGAAAAAGAGAAAGAACCCGAGGTGGTGGTAGAAAAGGAGCAAATTCCAAGCCCACGAAGTACCGCTCAAACCACACCTACGGTTGAACCTATACCAATAGTGGAACCCGAGATTCCAAGGCCGTTGCCTATGCCCCTACCCACACCACCCTTACCTTACCCTTCAAGACGAAACAAGGAAAAGGCACAAGAACGAAATAATTATCAATTTGAACTTTTTATGAAAATGTTTCGTGACTTGCATTTTAATATAAGTTTTGCCGACGCCTTGGTCATTGATA
Source organism: Glebionis coronaria (assembly GCA_025667525.1). NCBI lineage: Eukaryota > Viridiplantae > Streptophyta > Magnoliopsida > Asterales > Asteraceae > Glebionis > Glebionis coronaria. The sequence goes on from CM046874.1 coordinate 495,498,919, forward strand.
GGTGTGAAAACACCCATCCTTTTACCACTTATTTCTTACTAAAACAAGACCAAAACGCGTGTTTAATATCATTTGTTTGGAATTATGCGTGGTTTTTGTGTTTAATGTGTTTTCAGAGTCAACCGGATGAATATTGAAGAAAACATAGGATTTCACGGGTTTTATCGAAGAAAAAGACTCAAGACGAAGTCTATTGTCCAAGAGATGCAAAAGATTTGAAGTCAATGGGCCTATTTGAAAATTTATCAAGAAAAAGACCAAAGATGGAAGATTTACATATGTCGAGGAAACTCAAGTCTATTAAACGAAGAAATTAAAAGACAAGTTGAATTTAATCGTCGACAAATCCCGAATCAGAATCGAAAACGTCAACTTTTCTGAAAAGACGAGAAGACAAGAAGAAAGGGAGAAAGCCCAATCACCAACCAACCACTAAGACTATATAAAGGATTCCCCTCACAGAACTTAGCCAGTTTTGGAGTTTTCTCTTCTCCTTCCTTTCTGTTCGTAGGCTTCACCAACACCATTAGGGTGTTTGGTGATTTAATTTTTGTTTGTTCACAAATCTTGTAGTTTTAATCCTTTCTTTTATTGTTTAAAATCTTAATCATCAATATAATCTTTTCATTCATCTTGTTCATTTTCATCTTTTTATTCGAAGTTTTAAAGTTCTTGTTTGGTTGATTTTGATCTTTAAAAGTTAATGGTTTTGTGGTTTTATGATTGGGATTTGATGTTTATGGGTAGTAGATGATTAGTTATTAGTTTTGTTTAAGATTTGGTTAAAAACTTGGTTGATTTTTGGATTAAAATCGTTCCCCTGTTTTCTCGTTTCTGTTTACTATTCTTCAGCAATATTCCGAATAGCTGTTTATTTTTGCCCTTATTCGGAATGTCTAAATATTCCGGATAGTCCATTTTCCTTTTTCCTTATTCTGAATATTATATATATTCCGGATAGCCATTTTGTTTTGCCTCTATTCGGAATATATCAAGATATTCCGCATAATCATCTTTTTCCGCATAATCATCTTTTTCCGCATAACCATCTTTATTCCGCATAACCATCTTTTTCCGCATAACCATCTTTTTCCGCATAACCATCTTTATTCCGCATAATCATCTTTTTCCGCATAACCATCTTTTTCCGCATAACCATCTTTATTCCGCATAATCATCTTTTTTCCGCATAACCATCTTTTTCCGCATAACCATCTTTTTCCGCATAACCATCTTTATTCCGCATAATCATCTTTTTTCCGCATAACCATCTTTTTCCGCATAACCATCTTTTTCCGCATAATCATCTTTTTCCGCATAATCATCTTTTTACCGCATAATCATCTTTTTCCGCATAACCATCTTTTTTCCGCATAACCATCTTTTTCCGCATAAACATCTTTTTTCCGCATAACATCAATATTCCGAGTAGCATGTTTTATTCCGGGTAGAACCATTTATTCCGAGTAGCCAACATTCCGAATAGCAGCTTTTATTCCGTATGGTCCATTATTCCGTGTAGCATTTATTCCGGGTAGACTTATATTCCGGGTAGTCCATTATTCCGAATAGGGCAAGTTTTCAGTAAGGGTAGTTTTCAGTTACTGTTTTATTTACATTTTAATTCAAGTTTTATTTTTGTTAAGTAATTCTTTCTAGCTTACCTTTTAGTTACTTCACTCATTTATCTTTTTAATAGAATAGAAAACCAAACCCCTTATTTGTCACCAAGAACAATCATTCCACTTTGAGCTGTGATCAATTCGAGGAGATACCGATAACTTAAATCTAGAACCCATAGCAAATATCTTGTATCAAATGGCGCCGCTGCCGGCTCTTCTCGTTAAGATTAACAGTTTTTTGTGAGAACTTGGATTTTGGAATCCGTTCACCGTGAACGTTACTTTTTCACAAAAATTTTCAAAAATCCTTAAAAAAATATAAAATTTTCAAAAATACAAAAAAATTAAAAAACCATAAAAACCAAAAATATTTCTTCTTTGCCTTGTTAGTTCTTTTGGAGGTGCATGCGTACACGATCAACGTCTTATCAAGAGCCCGAGCCTCTCGAAGACTTAGACATGGCCGGTGTACAAAACAAAAACAATAACCCACCTCAAAACAATAACAATCCACCTCACAACAACAATAATAACAACAACAATGAGCCTCTACCGGATAATCGCCCTATGATTGAACTGTTACAAGCACATGTAGAGGGCAACAATGATCCAATTGTCATACCCGCGATTGCAACCAACAACTTTGAGCTCAAATCCGGCTTTATCCAGATGGTCTCTGCTCAACCATTATTGGGGCGTACCATTGATGATCCTCATGACCACATCAAGAGATTCTTGCAACTCACGAATACGGTCAAATTCAATGGTGTTCTACAAGAGGTAATCCGTTTACAACTTTTTCCCTTTTCTTTAGAGGGACAAGCCCGGCATTGGCTTGCTAAGGAACCGCCACAAAGTATTCTTACATGGACGGATTTGGAGACCAAGTTTATCAACTACTTTTTCCCACCCTCTCGTACTACCGCTTTGCGGAATGAAATTATCAATTTTGAACAAAAGTACGATGAGTCTTTTAGTGGATCTTGGGACCGTTTTAAAGATCTTTTAAGAAAGTGCCCACAACATGGTTTTACCAAAGTGCACCAAATTAATACTTTTTATAATGGTTTAAGCATGACTGACCAAGATTCACTAAACAGTGCCTCGGGGGGTAATATTTTGGTTAAGACTTCCAATGCTGCTTGGGATATCATTGAGAATAAGTCTCATGTGCAAACCAAGAGTGTGCGGACCAATGCCGCTAGTGCTAGTACTAGTGACAGCGACAAGCGACTTGAAAAAATTACTACGCTTCTTGAATCGCTTGTTACCCACACCGCTAACAACACCAACAGCATCAATGCTAAAAACGCTCAAGTCAATGTTGTAAGCCAACCATGTGAAATATGCGGGGGTCCTCATTCTTACACCACTTGTACCGCCACCCAAGACTATCCTTCTGAGAATGTGAATGCAGCATACGGTACCTATCCTCCGGCCGCTTATCAAGCTCGTCCTCAAGGTGACCGCAACTTGCTTAGCTACCGCTCTAACAACTTTCTTTCCCCACCCGGTTTTCCTCCTAACAACCCAAACCAACAACAAAACCTCAATCGCCCTCCTCAACAACAACAACAACCTCGTGCACCATACATACCACCTCACAAACAACCATATCCACCTCAACGAAACAACCAAGTTTACCAACAACCTGCTTATCAACCACCCGCTTACCATGCTCCCCTCCCAACCAACCCACCGCATTACCTCAAGATATTGGAACCTACATGAGGACTAATGATGTGATCGTGGAAAATCTCCAACGGGAAGTGCTCAACTTGAAAGCAGACCTGGTGAAACAAGGGAACGATCTGAGAGCTGATATGAGAAACACTTTGGATAGTCAAACGAATGACTTAAGGAACATGATGGCTAGTACTTCCAAGGTAAGCAACCCTCTTCTTCGGGTACTCTTCCGAGTAACACTGTTGCGAATCCAAGAGGGGAGATGAAAGCAATCACAACTCGCAGTGGAAAAGGTACCCAGGAACCCGAGCTTCCTATACCTCCACCGGTGATTGTGACTAAGGAAAACGAGTCACCTGCTCCTATTCCTCATCCTTCTACTTCCCCAATTTCTCCACCTCTTACTTCTACCCCTCCTCCACCCAAGGATGTGAGTGATCCTATTCTCCCAAAGCCTTCCTCTTCTTCCGATATACCTTATCCATCAAGGTTGAGGAAAGAGAAGCTCAAAAGCAAGGATGATATTCAAGTTTCGAACTTTCTCAAAATGTTTAAACAATTGAATTTCAACATCTCCTTCGCTGAGGCTCTCGCTCACATGACTAAGTATGCGAAAATGTTCAAAGATCTTCTTAGCGACAAGGAGAAGCTTCTTGATATTGCTAACACCCAACTTAATGAGAATTGCTCTGCATTGCTCTTAAGGAAATTGCCAACCAAGCTTGGTGATCCGGGTGGTTTCTTAATCCCTTGCAACTTCCCAGGAGTAGAGAATTGCATGGCCCTAGCCGATCTAGGTGCGAGTATTAATTTAATGCCTCTAAGCGTTTGGAAGCAATTATCTCTCCCTGAGCTAGTCCCCACCAAAATGACTCTGGAATTAGCTAACCGTACGGTTGCTTATCCAGTGGGGATAGCTGAAGACGTCTTTGTAGGAGTCGACAAATTCACTTTTCCTGCCGATTTCGTCGTCGTCAACTATGATATGGACCCTCGTGTGCCATTAATTGTTGGTCGTCCATTCTTGAGGACCGGTCGCACTCTCATCGATGTTGAAGCCGGTGAGCTTATCATGCGAGTGGGTGACGATAAAATCGTCTTCAACATGGGAAAGTTGTCTAAACAGCCTTATTCCTATGAGAGTGTTAATTGTATTGACGTTCTTGATGAGGCTTGTGAAGAACACTTCAAAGATGCTTGTAAAAGTATTCCTACCTCTCTTCCCAATGTTGAGACCGTTTCTTCTATTGATTAATCACTATCTCTATTTGGGGAAAGTGATTTCCTTTGGAAAGATTTAGAAGCCACCATGGGAGATGTGAACTTAGAACATGACGATTCTCCCACCGATTGGGATGAAGATCTGCGCCTCATTGAGAACCTTCTTAAAGAAGACAATATTTCTCCACCATCTCCCACGGTTATTGCTATCGATGCTCCGACTTTGAAAACGCCTCCCATCGAAAATCCTCCGGATTTAGAACTTAAGGAGTTGCCGCCCCATCTTGAGTATGTGTTCCTTGAAGATAAGAAGAAGTCGCCCGTCATCATTGCTAAGGACTTGAAAGAAGAAGAGAAATCTCGCCTCATCGCCGTGCTTAAAGATCATAAGAAGGCAATTGCTTGGAAAATTTCCGACATCCGCGGAATTGACCCGAACTTTTGTACTCACAAGATTCTCATGGAAGATGACTTTAAACCCGCAATCCAGAGCCAAAGAAGGGTTAATCCTGGCATTCATGACGTCATCAAACAAGAGGTTATCAAACTTCTAGATGCTGGCTTGATTTACCCTATCTCGGATTCGCCATGGGTAAGTCCCGTCCATTGTGTGCCCAAGAAGGGCGGAATAACCGCTGTTCCAATGAACACAACGAGTTGATTCCCACTCATCTCGTTACTGGGTGGAGAGTTTGTATCGACTATCGCAAGCTCAATGATGCCACGAGAAAAGATCACTTTCCTCTTCCTTTCATGGATCAAATGCTCGAGCGTCTTGCGGGTAATGACTATTACTGCTTCTTAGACGGTTTCTCCGGGTATTTTCAAATTCCCATCGATCCCAAAGAGCAAGAGAAGACCACATTCACTTTTCCCTATGGAACATTTGCTTACAAACGCATGCCTTTTGGTTTATGCAATGCTCCAGGGACATTCCAAAGGTGTATGATGGCTATCTTCCATGACATGGTGGAAGACACTATGGAAGTATTCATGGATGATTTCTCGGTTTATGGCGATTCATTCTCTGCTTGCCTTGCTAATTTAGAACGTATGCTTAAGCGGTGTGAAAACACTCGCCTTGTTCTTAATTGGGAAAAATGCCATTTCATGGTAAAAGAGGGCATCGTGCTAGGACACAAGATCTCCAAAGCCGGTCTTGAAGTGGACCGTGCTAAAGTCGATGTTATCGCTAAGTTGCCTCCACCTTCAACCGCGAAGGACGTGAGAAGTTTCCTCGGTCATGCGGGCTTCTACCGTCGCTTTATCAAAGATTTTTCTAAAATCGCTCGCCCGATGACCCACCTCTTGGAAAAAGATACTCCTTTTATCTTTTCCAACGAGTGTCTTGAAGCCTTCAACTCGCTTAAGGATAAGCTAACTAAGGCACCCGTCTTGGTTACCCCTAATTGGGAGCTGCCTTTCGAGTTGATGTGCGATGCTAGCGACTATGCTATTGGAACGGTTTTGGGACAAAGAGTGAATAAACACTTCCAACCGATACATTACGCTAGCAAGACATTGACGGGGGCTCAATTGCATTACACGACAACCAAAAAATAGCTTTTAGCTGTTATCTATGCCTTTGAAAAATTTCGCCCCTATCCTGTCCTTTCCACCACAATCGTTTATACCGATCATTCCGCGTTGAAGTACTTGTTAACTAAACAAGATTCCAAACCAAGACTTCTTCGCTGGGTTTTGCTACTCCAAGAATTTAACATCGAAATTCGTGATAAGAAAGGAGCTGAAAACCTAGCCGCGGATCATCTCAGTAGACTTGAGGATCCTTACCAAGGGGAACATCCGAACAAAGAGATCAATGACTCTTTTCCCCTGGAGACCTTAATGTCTATCAACTCGACTTTTGATGAAAACCCGTGGTTTGCGGACATTGCAAACTACTTGGCGGGTGGAATTCTCGTTGACGGGTGAACATCCCAACAAAAAAAAAAGTTCTTCAAAGACATTAAGACTTACTTTTGGGATGACCCGTATCTATTCAAACAATGTGCCGATTTGATTATTCGCCGATGTGTTGATGGACCGGCCGCTTTAGAAATCCTTGACGCTTGCCACAAAGGACCCACCGGTGGTCACTTTGGTCCCAACTACACCGCCAAAAAAGTGTTTGACTCGGGATTTTATTGGCCCACCATTTATCGTGATGCTCATGAGATGGTTAAACGTTGTGATGCTTGCCAAAAACAAGGCACGATCACACATAAAGATGAGATGCCTCAAAATTTCATACAAGAATGTGAAATCTTTGATGTTTGGGGTATCGACTTTATGGGGCCATTCCCTTCCTCTAAAGGAAACAAATACATCCTTGTAGCCGTTGACTACGTTTCAAAGTGGGTTGAAGCCAAAGCTTTACCTACTAATGACGCAAGGGTGGTTTGTAACTTTTTGAAATCGCTGTTCGCTAGATTCGGTGTGCCTCGTGCCATTATTAGTTATCACGGGACTCATTTTTGCAATGACCAATTTGCAAGAGTCATGGCTAAGTATGGTGTAAATCATCGTCTTTCCACCGCCTACCACCCACAAACTAATGGCCAGGCTGAAATCTCTAACCGAGGATTGAAGCGAATTCTTGAAAGAACCGTGGGAGAGCATCGTGCCTCATGGGCTGATAAACTTGATGATGCTCTGTGGGCTTTTCGTACCGCTTACAAGACTCCGATTGGTTGTACACCATATCGTCTCGTGTACGGGAAAGCGTGCCACCTCCCCATTGAGTTGGAGCACAAGGCTTACTGGGCCTTGAAGTGGGCTAATTTTGATATCAACAAAGCCGGTGACCTACGCAAGATCCAACTCAATGAACTCAATGAACTCCGTAATGAGGCTTATGAAAATTCTTTGATCTATAAGGAAAAGACTAAGCTCATTCACGATTCCAAGATTAAAAACCGAGAGTTCCAAGTTGGAGACAAAGTTTTACTTTTTAACTCTCTGTTAAAAATCTTTTCGGGCAAGCTGAAATCTCGTTGGTCCGGCCCATTCACCATTGCCCAAATTTTTCCATATGGTACTCTCGAGCTCGCTCAACCTAATGGACCTAATTTTAAGGTGAATGGCTAACGAGTGAAGTTGTACTTTGGTGATTACATCTCTCATGAGATGATTCCATCCCTCACCACGTTTCCCATGAACTAATTTTGGGTCGAGTCAGGCTCGTGACTCGGCTATAAAAAACAAGCGCTCCTCGGGAGGCAGCCCGAGTATCTATCCTTTTCCGTTTTACCTCCTAAGTGTAGGGGGGCCTCTATAGTTGTTTGTATTTGTGTGGTGATGTGATTACAGGGATGAATGCACTCTTGGAACCTTTAAAGAACCGTGCTCCCGTGTTATCCGAAATCCGGTTCTATCTCTCAACTATCGTGATTCAATTTTCTTCATACTCACATTTGAAATGGATCACTTTAGTCGTCTCTTCCTTAGCTTGATTTAACCAACGTGCACAATGTCATAAGTGTAGGGGAGACTTTTCCCACATGCTTAAACATTGAGGACTAAGTGTAGGGGGGACTTCTATCGAAGTTTTAAGTGGACTTTTCCATGAAAATGCCTTCATTTAACCGGAAAATCATCTTTTTCAATATTTTTCAAATTTTTAATTAACTTTGGCCATTTAGTCGAAATTTTTAAATTTTTATCGTTGCTTTCATATGTATATATCCCGCAATAAAGTCAAAAATATTAATAAAGTAGCGTAGCTAGTTTTGAATCTTTGACATATTAGGCCTGTTGCGATTATTTTGACTCAACCCGAATAGACTTATCCAAGTTTATTCTAGCTAGTATCCTTAACCATGTAGACCTTAATTGGTTTATTAGGCTAAGCATGCACGAGTCTCATTACTTGAGATTTTAAACTGTGGAGGACGAGAAATGATAGAGTCAATTATAAGTCGGTATTCTTGCACAACCTCACTTGGTGTAATTATCTGCCTATTCTCCCATCACTTGCTAATAATTTATCTGCAATAAGTAAGGTCGTACAATTTGAAAAGTTACTTAGCTTCTAACACAAGATCGTTTAAAAGTTGCTCGGTAATGATAAGAGTTCATAGCCAAGGCATAACTTATGAAGCAGGGCGCGAAGATTGGCGAGTCCGAAAAGGTCCTAACAAGGCATGAGGATTCCATTTTATTGCTAAAGATCCAAAGTGATGTGAAGAGCATTATTCCTAAAATCAATATTAAGGATCAAGACTCACGACGAAAAGCAATCAACTCCTATAAAGATCATGGAGAAGTCTATCCGAAAAGACCCTAACAAGGTATGAGGATAAATAGATCCAAGTCCGAAAAGGAGGCGGATCGTTGTATCTCAAATCCCAATTAGAGATTGAAGAAATAATCATGAAGTCGTGGTCAACAAAGTTGGAGTACCCCTCAAAAGTCTCCAAGTAAAGAAACTCTATTACAAAGAGAAGACCATTATCTCAAGAACGTCTCTCAAGATATTAAGTATGAAGTACATGCCAAATATCGGCCCGAGAAAGGTCTCAAATCGTGAACCGAGTTATGCCAATATATGAACTTTTTGATATCCCGAGAAGCAGTTTTAAGAGATTTTGTCCGTTAGCTAATTATTGATCAAATCGTCCTACTTTGCTTTCAGCCTAAATAAACTATCGAAATAAGTCCAAAAATGCATTTTCATGATCATTCTAAGACAAAAATAAAATATAAGAGATACCTCTAGGAATAAGGGAGTTTAAGCATTTAATTAAGCCATGTGTGTAAGTGTTTGATTTGCTAACTTATAATAACAATGATCTCGTTTTTAAGCTTAGTTTGGGGAACGTGAAACTTGAGGGTGATAAATCTTCGCAACACCAAAGCCCTAATGTAAGTCCTTGATCTCTTTGCAAGTTATTTCCATATAGCTATTTTCAAGTGAAAACGGTTTTCTATCCTTTTGTTTCTTTTAAAGTTTAAATTTCTCTTAGTACTTTAATTTTTGTTTAGTAATATTTTAATAAGGCCAAGGTTGATTAATTATAAGAAAAATGTAAAATTGCTTTACCACTAAGCATTGCATGAGGGCATGGCAATGGTTAAGTGTAGGGGATTTGATAGGTGTGAAAACACCCATCCTTTTACCACTTATTTCTTACTAAAACAAGACCAAAACGCGTGTTTAATATCATTTGTTTGGAGTTATGCGTGGTTTTTGTGTTTAATGTGTTTTCAGAGTCAACCAGATGAATATTGAAGAAAACATGGGATTTCACGGGTTTTATCAAAGAAAAAGACTCAAGACGAAGTCTATTGTCCAAGAGATGCAAAAGATTTGAAGTCAATGGGCCTATTTGAAGATTTATCAAAGAAAATGACCAAAGATGGAAGATTTACATATGTCGAGGAAACTCAAGTCTATTAAACGAAGAAATTAAAAGACAAGTTGAATTTAATCGTCGACAAATCCCGAATCAGAATCGAAAACGTCAACTTTTCTGAAAAGACGAGAAGACAAGAAGAAAGGGAGAAAGCCCACTCACCAACCAACCACTAAGACTATATAAAGGATTCCCCTCACACAACTTAGCCAGTTTTGGAGTTTTCTCTTCTCCTTTCTTTCTGTTCGTAGGCTTCACCAACACCATTAGGGTGTTTGGTGATTTGATTTTTGTTTGTTCACAAATCTTGTAGTTTTAATCCTTTCTTTTATTGTTTAAAACCTTAATCATCAATATAATCTTTTCATTCATCTTGTTCATTTTCATCTTTTTATTCGAAGTTTTAAAGTTCTTGTTTGGTTGATTTTGATCTTTAAAAGTTAATGGTTTTGTGTTTTTATGATTGGGATTTGATGTTTATGGGTAGTAGATGATTAGTTATTAGTTTTGTTTAAGATTTGGTTAAAAACTTGGTTGATTTTTGGATTAAAATCGTTCCCCTGTTTTCTCGTTTCTGTTTACTGTTCTTCAGCAATATTCCGAATAGCTGTTTATTTTGGCCCTTATTCGGAATGTCTAAATATTCCGGATAGTCCATTTACCTTTTTCCTTATTCGGAATATTATATATATTCCGGATAGCCATTTTGTTTTGCCTCTATTCGGAATATATCAAGATATTACGCATAATCATCTTTTTCCGCATAATCATCTTTTTCCGCATAATCATCTTTTTCCGCATAACCATCTTTATTCCGCATAACCATCTTTTTCCGCATAACCATCTTTTTCCGCATAACCATCTTTATTCCGCATAATCATCTTTTTTCGCATAACCATCTTTTTCCGCATAACCATCTTTATTCCGCATAATCATCTTTTTTCCGCATAACCATCTTTTTCCGCATAACCATCTTTTTCCGCATAACCATATTTATTCCGCATAATCATTTTTTTTCCGCATAACCATCTTTTTCCGCATAACCATCTTTTTCCGCATAATCATCTTTTTCCGCAAAATCATCTTTTTTCCGCATAATCATCTTTTTCCGCATAACCATCTTTTTTCCGCATAACCATCTTTTTCCGCATAAACATCTTTTTTCCGCATAACATCAATATTCCGAGTAGCATGTTTTATTCCGGGTAGAACCATTTATTCCGATTAGCCAACATTCCGAATAGCAGCTTTTATTCCGTATGGTCCATTATTCCGTGTAGCATTTATTCCGGGTAGACTTATATTCCGGGTAGTCCATTATTCCGAATAGGGCAAGTTTTCAGTAAGGGTAGTTTTCAGTTACTGTTTTATTTACATTTTAATTCAAGTTTTATTTTTGTTAAGTAATTCTTTCTAGCTTACCTTTTAGTTACTTCACTCATTTATCTTTTTAATAGAATAGAAAACCAAACCCCTTATTTGTCACCAAGAACAATCATTCCACTTTGAGCTGTGATCAATTCGAGGAGATACCGAGAACTTAAATCTAGAACCCATAGCAAATATCTTGTATCAGTCATGATGCCTCGATTTGCCGCGAACTTTAAAAGTATGTTGAATAACAAAGAGAAATTACAAAAGTCGTCTAGTTGTTCTTCGGTTTTTCTTAGCCGCATACCTCAAAAATTCGGTGATCCCGGTAAATTTTTAATCCCATGTGCAATACAAGATATGGAGGAATGCTACGCCTTGGTTGATCTTGGTGCTAGTATAAATTTGATGCCTCTTGAGATTTTTAAGTCGCTCAATCTTCCCAATCTCACTCCTTCAAGAATGTCAATCGAGATGGCCGATCATTCTACGATTCTAGCTTGTGGAATAGCCGAGGACGTCTTCGTGAAAGTTGGAAAGTTCTACTATCCTGTAGACTTTATTGTTGTTGACATTCCCATCGATCCTAAAGTTCCTCTAATTTTAGGTCGATCATTTTTGGATACCTCGAGAGCACTTATCGATGTGCATGCTAGGAAAATCACTCTTCGTTTCAATGAGGAAGAACTCGTCATAAATGCAACTCAAAACTCCACACTTTCTCATGTGTATTCTATCACATCTTTGAACAATGTTAATCCCATAAAAAACATTTGCAAAAGGATTTCAAAAAGAGTTTTAGGAGTTGATGATAAAAACGATTTTCCGTCCCCTCCGCCGGTGGAGGTTAAGAGTGTTAAGCCTACAATTCCAATCTCGAATGATTCTTCGGATGATGAATATGTTGATCCCGATGGGGAAGTTTTCTTTGTTGACAAACGTTTTGAGAACTTACCACCACCTAAACCAAAACGGTTTTCAAATGTGAGATTTTTTAGTGTGACTAACACTGCTTTAGAAACACCAAATATTTTTGACTTAATTAAGTCGGGTTTTCATACGGAGAGTTTAAAAGATGAAAAAGGGAAAGATTTTAAATTGGATTTAAAAGATTTTTCTACAATGCTAACTCCGTCATCACCTCGTGTTTTGAGTGCCAGAAGATCGTCTTCTCCTTTTGACGATGCTTTGTGTGGACTTAGTGTGGGGGAAGCCCCTTATGTTCCCTCCCCTTTCTCCACCGAGAACGAGATATTTGATCCCGGAATTGCTTATAAAGGGAAATCTCGGTCTTCCACCGATGCAATAAATGGGAAATCTTTCTATTTGATTGGTGCGAGTCTACCTCGAGTAGCTCATGGTTTTTATGACTTACCCATTGTCCCACCCTTCTATTTCTTCTCATCTATTTTCTTGAAACCCTTTGGGTTTGTGTTGACACATGATGAAGTGGCGTTGATTTGTTTTTCCAATGAAAACGAGAACGCCATCTTCGATCCCGGTATTTTGCACCATCAAAGGACTTAGTCCTTAATACCGGTTGTTTTTGGGCCTTGTTTATCATGTAAGACCCACTAAAAATTGACCATACTAAGATAATCCCTAAATGAAAACATTTATGGGGATTCAAGTCGAGCTTTTGACTCGGTTATCAAAAACAAGGTGCCTCGTGGGGGAAACCCATGCTTATCCATGTACATATTATTGCTTTCTAATTAGTTTAATGTGAGGGGATTTGTGCCCTTACAACCTTTGTTTCGTGGTCGTTTGTGAATTGTGGTTTTTAGATCATGATCTTCACGATTGGAGCCTATCGTGTTCGTTTTATGGGAGCACTCGATCGTTTGCTTTGAAGACTTTCTCAATATCCAAATGATATATCCTTTGATGTTCTAACCTTAGGTTTTTAGCACACTTCATAAACGGCTATTAATTTAATGGTTACACCCTTTTCATGCTAGATTAGGCATTCGACTATGTCTCTAGTATGGGGGTATTTTCACCCCTAGACTCGAAACATTGAGGACAATGTTTAACTTTAGTATGGGGGGGTGAATAGATACTTGCCTTGCCAAACCTTCACGCTTTCCAAAGTTTATCTTTTTGTTATCGTTTTGTTGCAAAATAAGGCTAAAAATGGCCAAATTTTAAATTTTTTCTCATGTTTTATAAGTGTTTGAAGACACGAATGTAGGTTTTCCGATGGCGAGAATAAGAGTAATTTTTTACTCGACCGTGCGTGTTGAGCACTTAGCTTTGATTCCTTAACTACACATTAGGCTAAGTCTCTTAAATGAGGACGATAAATGATAGGGTTAATTATAAGTTACTATGCTAAACGTAGAGTACTCGTATTCTTTCAAAAACTCATGTGTTCTCGTTGTTTGCTTATTCTCCCTTCGCTTGTAAATATTTTTTGCTTAATAAATATTGACTTAGCGGTTTAGTTAGGATTGTTGGGTTTCTAGTCTTTTCTAGTAACTTCCGTGTAGTTAAATTGGGAAGACATTAAGGTATCGCCAGCGTCACGGTTTTGAAGTATTGGCACCCAAATAATCAAAAGCTTCACCCAATAATAAGATTTCAAGTGCTCACCTAAATCAAGAAAACAATTTGAAGCCCCACAAGGCCAAAAAATCTATGCGAAATTGTAAGTGAATCAAGCCTTAATCTTCGAAGCTTTAAAGATCTAAAATTCGCCTTAGCGTGAGGATATACGTCTTTGGCTAATAAAACCACCGATGAGGCGGATAATAAAAGGCAACGCAAGACCGAAGTCATAATAAAAGCTTCATGGCGAAGTTGAATAAAAGATGGAGTTAAACCAAAGATAATAAGGCCCTTCCGTTAGGGGGCGTATAAAAGTCTTGGTAATAAGTCTCATGTTCAAAACCGTTATAAAACCGTGTTTATCGATTCTTCTTGTCAACTTAATTTTTTAACATCGTTGTCTGTTGGGAGGGGTTATTGATTTGATGGTCTTGGTTACACCGTTAGGACTCTATTTTTAGACCTAAATCTCTATTATCGCATAAGTCAAACAATGTATCCTCGTGAAACATTCAAGACAAAATAAAATATAAGAGATACAACTTAGGAAAATGGGAGAATAAGTACGTGATTAGGGCATATGAGTAGTGTTAGCATTACTAACTTATAATGACAATGATCTCGTTGCACGCTTGGCATGGAATTGGGGTGAAAATCGAGGACGATGAAATTATTTCTAACGAAGCATTCACGTGTTCTTATTCTATGAACCTAAACATCCCATTTTGTGATGAAAATCATACATTATGTCTAAAACGCAAGTAGTAGTAATAGTAGTAGTGTAGCTCGTTTATCATTCAATAAAGTGAATAAAAATGAATTTTGGAGGTGCTACGATACTTTATTCTAGCATTGCGTGAGGGCACGGCAATGGTTTAGTTTGGGGGAGTGATGAGACTGCTTTTATACATAGTCTCATCGTCCAAATTGGGCTTAAAATGCATTAAATATCATTAAAAATGCCAAATATATGCTCGTCTTTGTTGCTTGTGTATTTTAGTTACGGATATTGAGAAAATGACAAAAAGATCACAAGAATCAAGAAAAAACGAACACGGGAAACGAAGCCGCACAAAGAACCGGACCCGAACGATGATTTTCCAAAATGGTCCTTGAAGTTTGAAGATTTGTCAATATTGGTCCCTCAAGAATTGAAGACTTGTCATTTTATACCCCTGTAAATCCTCAAAATTACTTGTGGGTCCCTAAATTATCAAGTATGTACAAGATTGGGCCTTGAAGAATTATCAAAATTACATTTATAGTCCTTTTGCAAGTTTGGGAAAACAACATGCCAAATTTGACAAGTTATGGAAACTTGTTTACAAAGGAAAATTGGTTTGTGCTGCAAAGATTACATTTGACAAGTATTTGGGAATAGGAGGACTGTTTTTGCCCAGATAAACAAACACACCACCACCTCAACACTCCATCCACGTCGACTTTCCACCAACGAATTTAATAAACCCATTTCTTTCCCTCTAAACACCAAATTTAAAAAGTAATTAACCCCCAAACAGGTTAAATCCACCCTAATTACCCCATGAACCCTAGTTTACCCCAGGATCAATTGACCACAAACCAAGGGGTTAATGAATGATTCTCTCCAGATCATTGATTGATAACTATCTCACCCAAACCCACCAACAAACTCCTTCACCCCGTGACTCAAATGGGCCCCAAAACCCTCCCCTGCTTCAACATTTTGGGCAAAAATCGAAACTCTCATACCAATCAACGATTTAAAACCCAAACTTGTTCCCAAAGCTAGGAATGGATGCCCAAGATCATCTTACAAGCTGGAACATCAACATCACTTCACAAGATGCCACAAGACCAGTTCAAAATCAGTTGACCAAAGGACTTTATGGGAATATCAAGGATTAGGGTTTTGCCATTATAATATTTTATTCATTTAGACTAGAAGCTTCTGTTTAGTAGTATAAATAGGGGTCGACTTGTGACCTCTATTCTTGTTCCAGATTTTCTTAATTTTAATTGTAATTCCTTTTTAAGTTGAATGAAAGTTGGTGTTTTGGTAAAAAGTAATTCCTTTTCTTTATTTAAAAGCCGGTATTTAGTTAAGAAAATATGTGTTCCATTATTCATCCTTTGATTTTTAGATCAAGTTTTTAGAAAAAAGTTATAATCCGTTTTTTCAAAGTGTTAAAAAGGGGGTGTCTTTTTATAAAAACTTGTACTTTTAATCTAGTTTCCAGGTTTATTGAACTTGTTTGAGTATCATATATCCAAAAAGTTTTGGTAGCCTAAGATTGAACAAGTTTCTGTTGTAAAGGTTTTGAGATTCATCTTTGGTCAGTTCTGTTTATTAATAGCTTAAGGCAATAAGCTCATCAATAAGCTCATTGACAGTGAGCTTATTGACAAACTTATTGGCCTGGTTTTTCTCTTGGGTTGCTGTTTTGTGCAGGAAAGGAGTACGATACAAGACCATTTTCCATACATTACCTCTTTTGAAGATATTAATGGCCTAGGGTCCTTCTTGGATTCCTGCAACAGACCTTCTCTACACTCTTGTGGGTTGTTAACTAGTGACAAAACATGGCATCAGCTAACTAAGGTAATGCTTGGTCCTTTTTGTAATAGTTTCTGAATCTTGTGAGTTGTGGATGATTTGCCCTAGTGACTGTTAAGTGCTATTTGGTTGGTTTGTTTATGTTCAGTTAGGCTTTGTATGCATGATATAAGTGATTTGAATCATTGTGGTTAAGTTTTGACTTTATTTGGTTTGAAAAAAAGTGAAATCAGGATTTAAAAGGGTGTTTGGGACTAGTTTTTAACTACCTTGAGTGACACTTGGCAGATTAAACTCTATTCAAACTTGTGCCTTTTCTGGTCATTTAGATAACTTAGGTATTGTTTGTTCTTGTTAGTGATAAATCAGAAGTTTGCATGTCCATTTATTTGGTAAAACTTGGTAAAATTCAGTAAGTCTCTTAAAACTGCCATGTTTTAGTAATTTAGGTTATATAATCTTGCTCTTTGTTAGAAGTACTGCTTATCTAGGGTTTTAGATCAGTTATATGTGATTTGGTAGGGTTGTATGCAAGAGTTGAGCTGTTGAAAATCACTTTTGTGCACATTGCACCAGCAAGTACATCACAGCCCACCTCTTTGCATATCAGTAACATTAATTTGCCTATTTGTATGATTTTTATGTGTTGGATCTGGTTATTTTTTGCTATAATCTGACTTCCCACACTTCCATGAGTGTGGGGGTGCCTTATTGCCCAAGAAAAAGCTCCACATAAGCTTTCCTAAGCTTATTTAGTCACCAGACCTTAAAATTGCACTAACAGTGGGAACTAAGTTCCCCCTGCTAGCACATTTGTTACTACTGCCAAGCAAAAGGACAAAAGTCCTTCACATGTCACTATCAGAAACTTAGTTTTTTGTCTTTAGTAGGTCAAAATAGGTTTTAGGCTTTGATTTTTGTTTCAATATTTTTCTTATTTTATTTTGTATTTTTCAGTTTATTTTATTTTTCAGTTACTGTTCATTTGATTTTTTTAGGTTAAATAGCTATTTTTAATTACTTTTTAACTTTCTGTTTTTGTCTTTTAGTGGTAAAAATTAATATTTTTCAGTTTTAAAATTTTTCATAGACTTAGAAAAATAGTTTAAGATTTTTAGTTTAAAAAGTTTTTACTTTTCACATTTTTATTAATTTTTATAATTAAATTTAGTTTAATTAGGGTTTAATTAATATCAGTTTTGTCTTTTAGTGAAAATTTTTACATTTTTCAAACTTTTTCATTTTTCTACTGTTCTTTAGTATAAATTAGGATTTTTAAAATTGTCTAATCATTTTTAGCATTATTTTATTATTTTTTATGATTATTTTAGTTTAAAAATAGTTTTAAGTGTTTTAAAAATAGAAAAATAGTTTTTAAAATTTAAGAAAAATACTTTTTAGTCTTTAAATAATATAAGTGAGTTATTTCTTCAATAAAATTATATTTTGGACATTTTGTTAATTATATTGATTTTTAGGGCTTTAATTAGCATTTAAAATTGAATATTTAATTAATAAAAGGTTTTAAAATATTTTTGTTGGATTTTTATTCTTATTTATATTATTTTAGACTTAATTTTAACTTTTAATTAATTTTTAGGTTCAAATTTTAATTTGGTGCTTTTTACGGTTTTACGTGAACGACCTTTTCGTCTTAGTGTAATCCGTCATCGTAACCGTCATTCTCTTCTTACCCCATTTCTATTTTCTTTTCTCATAACAATAAAATCACAAAGATAATCATTTCATTACACAACGCACTAGCCTCCTTGAGATCGAACTCACTTTAGGGTCATTTATACACGGTTTTCCTAAATCGTCGTGCTTACCCTATTTTGGTACCTTTTTCTTGAAGGGTATACAAAAACTCAACCATCAATGGTGTCGGCAACTATGCTTGGCCAAATGAATAATGCGGTCCTAGAAACCCTCAGTGTTAATCAGACTTTATCTGCCGAGCTTGCTTTGTATAAGGAAAAGGTTAAAACCTTGGAATTAACTCCAGTGACCACTACCTTAACCAATCCTGAATTTGATAGGTTTAGGAAAGTCCAAATGGATAATTTGCTAGAAATTGAGAGTTTAAGAGCAAATATTTTGAAAGAACTTAAAGAAAAAGAGACAGTCGTTAATATCTTTCAAAAACTACAAACGGATTTCGAAATTCTTGAGTCCAAAAGGGTTGAAACGGAAATTAAGGCGTCTGAGAAAGTTAAAAAGACTGAAATTTTGCTTTTAAAACAATACTCTGCTTCACATTTAGTACACTTGTTTCATTCTTCTTTTCAAGAGTTCAATCTATCGCGTCTAATAGACCTACCACCTAACCCGGGGTATGCAAAGCAAGCATTTAACCACAACCCACGACTTTATGATGCAACCAAGTTAGGATTGGTCTTAGATCCGATTGTGTTTTTAAATGAATCTGAGAGCATGTCGCTACATGAAGAGAATCGGTCAAAAGTAATTTTAACATATCCTGAGAATGATTATGCACAAATTAATGCAACATATGCAAAAATAGATCTTAGAACTCACTTTAATATGCAAAAGGAATTTATCCATACACCAACTTACATGCCTACTAGAGAAAGCCTTAGTATACTTCCTACACTTGTTAATTCGGACGAACCTAAGGAAATTCCTAAGAATCTTCCACCGGTAAGTACGGTATTGCTAATCTTGGAAGAGATTCAGCGATACCTAACCGAGTTTGACAAGGTCATCCTGGAATGTACGACCTCAACGGCTCAAACCGCTGGAGAATGGGCTTTCGAACACATGAAAACAGTGTTTGAGAAAGAGATCGTTCTTTTTGTAGACAATATTAAAGAGGGATTTTACGATCTTGCGGAAAATCTTAGTTTTGAAATGGGTGAAGTTTGAAAAGTTTTCTATGAAATGGATGATGCTTATGAACGACATTTAATTGAGAAAGAAAAGATTTTGTCCGAATATGACTGATTCTTAGAACATATAGTGTCTCTCGAAGTGATGCAAGTTGTTAATATTGAATTTGCTTTTGTGATGACATCTGCTATGAATAAATGTGATGATGTGCATGATATAACTGTGAATATTGTTGAACCTATGAATAATGTAGATAATCATTCTTGTCATGAATCTAACGCTGAATTTTTAAAGCTTCAAGATTCTTATACTCACTTTCAAAACGTTTTGATGAGCTTCAACAACATTGTATCTCTCTTGAAATTGAAAATCAATCTAAAAATGAAACTCTTTCAAAAACAAATGATTGTGAAAACTCCGTTGAGAGGAGTGACAAGATGATTCAGGTTTTTCAGGCATTAGAGGAAGAAAATATGAGACTTAAGAGAGAATCTGTAGAAGATAAATTGGAACTAGAGGTTGCAAAGATTAAAAATCATGCCCTGGAAGATAGAATTAATTCTATGCTAAGGGAGTTTGATAAAGTAAAGCAGGGTTTTTCACAAATTTATGGTTCATTAGAAGATCGCTTCGCTTTTAATGCGGCAGAGGAAAAGTCACTCGCTGACCATCTGAACCATAAGTGCGAGGAAATCTCTGACTTAAATATTCAACTCACAGACAAAAACATGGTTCTGACTGAATTAAAGGAGACACTTCAACTCAAAGGACAAGAAGTCGTTGATAATCCAGCTACCATCTCTGCCTCGACCTCTAGTGCTCCCAAACCCAACCCACGTGTGCTATATCGGGACCTAAAATTTAAGAATAGTCCAACTAAGTTTGCCACATACATGAAAAATGCCTTAGAACATGCAGATCTAGCTAGCGAGATCGTCGATGACATGCGTGAACTAGATCCCACAAGTCATCTTCTATATGAGCTTTTATTATATGTGGATTGTGTTCAGGATTGTTTAGCAAACTTAGAGTACATAGGGCAACCGATATCTGTACCCCGAAACAACAAACCACCACCATTGCCATTACTCCATTCAATAAGAATCCAGGATCTAAGCCTATATTAAACACACCCATCAAGGCTAAATCAAAATCTGTCACTAATGTTCCCATGGCTTCTATAGGAGTAATTATGTCTACTAAGGCTAAAGGATCTCAAGACAAGAAAGATAGGAGCAAGCCTTCCACTAGTAGGACTGCCAAGAAGAAAGTAGAAGTTCACCCAAGGAATGTTATTTCAGTTTCAAATAAAAAGAATCATGTATCTAAGACAAAAGGATCTACCTTTGTGCAGAAGCCTAAGAAAAATGTGAATTCGAATTTGCGATGTTGGAATTATAATGAATGCATGTTTTCTCAGCGTCATGATTTATGCCTTGTTGATCACGTGAATGAAATGTATGCAATTAGGAACAATCTTTAATGGATTCCAACGAGGAAGAAATTCACCCAAGTTGGTTGGCAATGGAAACCCACTGGTAGGACCTTCACTGCTAATGGAACTACGTGCCCTTTAACTAGGATCACATCCACGGAAGTTAGGTCTCAGCGTCCTTTAAATAGGAACACTAGCACTAAGAAATGGAAAAAGCGCCCTTTAACTAGGTCTTCCCCCACTATTGTGCCTACCAGTGAAGAAGTACCTCAGGATCTTAGACAACTAGAATCTAAGCCGGCATTTAGGAAGCAAATTTGGAAGCCTAAGAATTCTTTGGTTAGCAAATCTAAGATAAATATATTCGTACCTGCTAACACAAAGGAACTACTAGATTCTGATACATCGTCTTTGTCTGGGGATATTTTCAAGTGGTCCAAATCATCCTTTGGTACTTGGACTCTGGATGCTCAAAGCATATGACCGGAGATCGCTCGATGCTCAAAAATTTCGTCAGCAAGTTTCTAGGAACGGCTAAGTTCGGCAACGACCATATTGCGAAGATCATGGGTTATGGTGAATACCAAATTGGGAATGTTACGAATTCAAGAGTATATTATGTCGAGGGACTTGGTCACAATCTATTTTCAGTGGGACAATTTTGAGATTCAAACCATGAGGTTGCTTTTCGACACCATACTTACTTTATTCGTCTTGCAGGAAATGATTTGTTAAAGGGTCCTCGAGGAGATAATCTCTACACACTGTCCATTCAAAACATGATGGCCTCTCCTGTATGCCTTCTTTCCAAAGCATCTAAGACCAAGTCATGGTTGTGGCATCGTCGGCTATCTCATCTTAACTTTTATGGTATAAACCATTTGGCTAAAAACGAACTTGTTCGTGGTCTTCCAAAACTTAAGTTCGAAAAGGATCATTTATGTTCCGCGTGTTCTTTGAGGAATAGCACTAAGAAATCATACAAACCTAAAGCTGAAGACACCAACCAAGAACCACTGTATCTTTTGCACATGGATCTTTGTGGGCCAATGCGTACGACTAGTGTGAGTGGTAGAAAATACATCCTCGTCATGGTGGATGATTTCTCAAGGTTTACATGGGTAAAATTTTTAGTATCCAAGGATCAAGCACCAAAGTATATTATTACTTTCTTAAAGATGATCCAAGTACGTCTTAATGCTACTGTTCGCCGCATTCGCACTGATAATGGATCTGAGTTCGTTAATCAAACTCTAAGAGACTATTATGAAAAGGTAGGTATTTCATATGAAACTTATGTTGCTCGCACTCCACAACAAAACGTTATCGTGGAAAGACGTAACCGTACACTAATGGAAGCTGCTAGAACTATGTTGATTTATGCGAATGCTCCTTTATTCTTATGGGCTAAATCAGTGGCAACCGCATGTTATACCCAAAACCGCTCCATCATTCGTAAACGCCATGGTAAAACTCCATATGAGCTACTTCATGCACACAAACCCGATATTTCAGTTCTTCATGTGTTTGGTGCACTGTGTTATCCAAATACAAATAGTGAGAATTTGGGCAAACTTCAATCGAAGGCTGATATTGGAATTTTCATTGGTTACTCACCTGCAAAGAAATCTTACCGAATTTATAACCGTCGTCTTGGCAAGATAGTAGAAACTTTGGATGCCGGTTTTGATGAGCTGACAACGATGGCTTCTAAGCAACAAAGCTCTGAACCCGCATTACATGAGATAGGAACCGGTACGATTAGTTCCGGATTAACTCCCAACAATCCTACCTCTCCATCATTTATACCACCTACAAGGCCCCAGTGGGTAGAGTTATTTCAACCTATGTTTGATAATTCTTTGATCCACCTAGTAATGATTCTCCAACACCTGCAGCTGTAGATCCGATTCCCGAAGTTGTTGCTCAAGATAATGGAAATCAGTTCGAGACATCTACTGTTACTATTGAACCAGATGTCCCATCCCCCACCAATTCACAAACTACACCTGAATCATCACCCCCACTTGTTCCTAATGATGTTGAAGAGGATCACTATTATCACGATTTGGAATATGCTCACTTACAAGCGCTTCCTTTCTTTGGTTCACAAATACCTAAAAACCCTAACGGTGCGTCTACCTCAAAGGAAGCTCCTGCAATCGTTCACTCCCGACCACCACGGATTGAAACTCACAACACAAAATGGAAAAAGGATCACCCAATCCGCAATATTATTGGTGACATCAATCGACCAGTCTTAACACGCCACCAACTCCAAGAACATGCATTATATTGCTACTTTGATGCATTTCTTTCCGATACTGAACCTAAAAATTGGAAATAATCCATGACAAAATCATCTTGGATTGAAGCCATGCAAGAGGAACTTAATGAATTTCAATGTCTTGAAGTTTGGGAATTAGTTCCTTTACCCAGCAACCTCAAAATCCTTACATTGTTGTGGGTATATAAGGTTAAACTCGATGAGTTACGTGGAGTGCTGAAGAACAAAGCTAGATTGGTTGCTAGAGGTTACAAACAAGATTTGGGTATTGACTTTGAAGAATCCTTTGCTCCTGTGGCACGATTGGAGGCAATTAGACTATTCCTTACTTATGTTTCTCACATGAACATGATCGTCTACCAAATGGATGTTAAGACGGCATTTCTTAATGGTGAAATAAGGGAAGATGTCTACGTAAGCCAGCTGAATGGATTCGTCAACTCGGAGTATCCTAATCACGTGTACAAGCTCCAGAAGGCTCTTTATGGGTTGAAACAAGCTCCACGCGCGTGGTACGATCTCCTATCATCGTATCTCATCTCGAAAGGCTTCTCCAAAGGCAAAGTGGGCCCAACATTATTTATTCTCAAGGAGGACAACGACATGATACTTGTACAAATTTATGTTGACGATATAATATTTGCTGCCACTACTCAAAGACTGTCTGGCCATTTTGAAAAAATTATGTCCGCACGTTTTAAGATGTCGATGATGGGAAAATTTTCATTTTTCTTAGGGTTACAAATTTCTCAAAATCCTAGAGGCATCTTCATTAATCAATCCAAATTTGCTCTTGAATCACTCTAGAAGTATCACTTTGAAAATTGTGACCCCGTGGATACTCCAATGGTTGAGAGATCCAAGTTAGATGAAGATAAGGAAGGGATAGCTGTCGATCCTAAATTTTACCGTGGAATGATCGACACCCTTCTCTATCTGACTGCTATCAGGCCTGATTTCCAGTTTGCTATATACATGTGTGCCCGGTATCAGGCTCGGCCTACCAAAAAGCACTTACATGTTGTGAAAAGAATCTTTCGGTATCTTAAAGGAACACTTAATCGTGGTTTGTGGTATCCGAAGGATTCCTCTATTACAATAATCTCATATGCAGATGCTGATTATATTGGGTGTCAAGATACTAGACGTAGCACTTCTGGCAGTGTGCAACTTCTTGGAGATAGACTTGTTAGTTAGGCATCTAAAAGGCAGAAAAGGGTTGCGATATCAAGTACAGAGGCTGAATACATTGCTATGTCCGGTTGTTGTGCTGAATTTCTTTGGATGAGATCACAATTAACTGACTACGGTCTTGGATTCAACAAAATCCCGATGTACTGTGATAACAAAAGTGCAATTGCTCTGTGCTGCAACTACGTTCAACATTCCCGGGCGAAGCACATTGACATACGCTACCACTTCATCAAAGAGAAAGTGGAAAATGGATTGATCGAACTATATTTTTTCAACACTGAGTATCAGCTGGCAGATATATTCACAAAGGCCTTAGATCGAGGACGTATCGAGTTTTTGATCGAAAAGCTAGGCATGAAATCATTCTCACCAGCGACACTTAAGGAGTTGGTAGAAGAATCTGCAGAATAGTGGTGGTAAACTATTCTAGAGTATCCTTTGATCGTGATCTTGTATATTATCGTATATATTTAAACCACCAAAAGAAAAATACAAAAATATAAAACATACAAAAACCATAAAAAATATAAAATCAAGAAAATCCAAAACTATTTTTCATTTTAAAACGGGCATGTCTTTTAGTACGGTCATATTTACGGCCTTAGAAATGTCGATTAAAATTGACACGGCTCCATAAATAATGTCCGTATAAAAGTTGTACATATTTTAAAACATGCCCATATGGCTTGTAGTTATTTCAGACTGCAACCCGCTTTTCGCATTAAAGTCACGTATTTCTTATGAAAACGTTGGCTCACAACGGGAATTAATTTTCTCGGGCAAGGTTTACTTTAAAACCTTGTAAGGGACCAAGTTTACTTTATAACTTGGTCTAACACAAATAAATCTACGCTTTAGTGCATTTATTTTGTCAATATAAGAGAAATCTTATTGCCACTAGAATCGTTTCCAACCAATCACTAAACCAAAAAAAGTCTTCATGGATATTTGCTTCTTCAAAACAATGACTATAACTCTTTAAATAGAAAACGGGTCCGTGTTTAAGGGGGAGCAAATATTAAATGCTTTGGAGTTAAAATTGATCTTCAAAAAGGGTTTTCAGAAAATATAAACTGATCATTTTCATCATTATATGCTTTGTGTGCTTTATGTGGTATATGGTTTGAGGTATAGGTTGTTTTCAATTAAGCATTAAGTGTAAGTGTTCGTGTTTTTGTGCGGTTTAGTACCTCATTAAGTCATTCGCTTAATCCTAGTGTTCTTAACAAACCTTACTAACTGGGGGACTGTTATTGCAATATTTGCAATTTGGGGGGTCTCATGTGTTATTTTGGCACAAAGTTGACCAAGTCAACTGCTACACCCCCACCCCCTCCCCGCCTCTTTCATTTCTATCACAAAACACAGACATAAAACCCTCTCCGCCATTAATAATCCTTCATCCTTGATTTTTTGCTTGCAATTCGTCCATCCATCTAGGTATCTGTTATTTAACTCTATGTTTATTATTATTCTAATCTTAACATAGCACACAAACCTCTAAATCATGCTTTAATCAAGATTAGGGTTTAGAACTTTTTGCGATAAAAATGTCAATCGATTGGTGGGATTTGTTGCTATTGCTTAGATAAACATAGGTTTTGCCCAATTTTGCCTTAAACACTTCCAATCTCCTGTAATCGCAAAGTCAAACTTCAAATCGAATCCATGTCTCGGATTGTGATGAATATTGCGACAAACATTGCGATGCATGGTCATTGTGATGCATGGTCATTCTGATGGCTCATTGCGAGGGGCTATTGCGATGGGTCATTCCGATGGCTCATTGTGATGGCTCATTGCGATGGGTCATTACGATGACACATTGTGATGGCATATTGCGATGGTGCACTCCGAGGCATCATTGCGATGACATCGTAATGGTATTGCGATGGGGACATATTACGGTAATTTTTTTTCAACATTGCGATGGAAACACAAATATTGCGATGACTGTGTGATTGCGATAGGACAGGAGTGTGATAGGATTGTGATGGTTACTCATTGCGATGGTTGTAGGATTATGATGGATGGTTAGATTGCGATGGATTTAGGATTGTGATGAAGTTATAATTCTGATGACTTGAAAGATTGTGATGAGTAGTCTTGGTAAACATTGTGATAGCTTATAGTATTATGTTAGCACTATAAGATTGTGATGAGTAATAGGATGTCATGCTAGTATTACGATAGGTGGCACCTATGGGCATGTGTCGTGATCAAGTCATAGTTGTTCAATAAATGTTATGCGCTAATTCTTGTCGTGTGTTACTGCTAATGCTACAGCTTGACATGAATTTAAGATATATATGTTTGTGTATATCATTTGTGTTTATGTCGTCTAAGAAGGAAGATGTCGATCATTGAAGAACAACAGCAGCAACGTGATCTCGAACTTGTTTCACTCAGCAACAGGCTACCATATGCTGAGAACAACTCTCGTTTGCAAGAGGATTTTGATCCGTCTTTAGTAGCTTTCAAAATCGCCACGGATATCCTTGACATTTCACCTTCAAAGATGCATTCAGACTTACTGCCTCTGTTCCCGAAGTCTACATGCATGAGTTCTGGACCACTGTAACACTTTCACAGGGTCAACTGTCTAAAAATACTGTTCTCAATGCCGACCTACCGCTTCCAGCAGTCAAGTACACCTGGACGAGCCAGTAAAAAAAGGAGCTAAGTACGTGATCAAAAAGATCGAGGAACTTTTAAGGAAGCGTCGGTTGCTACGAAGTGTGGAACGATTCGTAGGTGGAAGACCATATGGAGCTCACCATAGGTTTACGGAACGATCTATTTAATTATGGATCGTCTACTATCAGGTCAACTCCATATGTCTATTACCGTGAATATGTTAATTTATGTATACTCAGCTTTTGTGGCATGTTGTAGTGTGAAAGTATGATATTTTTTCTTTCAAGAATTTCTCTCGAGATTCTAAATCTTTCAAACATATCGTACTCGATCACTACAACTAACCCTCATTAATTTGAGGGGGAGCATGGATATGTTCTTTGGCCAACATCTAATTTCATTTTATTACCCAAAGACCGGTTAAGCCATTCAATATCCCAAATAGTAATGGTTAACATTTTGGATACGGGGAGAAAATGGGATTAAGGAGACTTAATGATATTTGGCTAAACAAGGAAAAAGGCTTAAAAGATAAACCAACTTAATATGTGTAATGAACATGTTAAGGGGGAGCGTTTTTTATGAACAAAACACTTAAGGCACAAAAACTTTGATTATAATATCACAAGTGCTTTAAGTGATTTTCAAGGATTTTTCATGGTGACAATACTTACCCAAAACACACTTAATTTACGACGGATGTGGTGACAAAAGGGTGGTAGGATTAGGTATTAGTCCAATGATTCATCAGAACCGATGGAATCTTCCCAAAGACACTTCCCTAGATAGAATTAGAAGTCCTAAGAAAGTTGGAGATGATTGTGAACGTAGAAGAGTACCGACTAATTACTGATGCTAGCACTGGAACAATCACAACAAGGTGCTAGTGATGATGTATTGGTAAGTACTGAAGGGGTTGAAGAATGAAAAAGAAATGTAAAGATAAAGGGTGTAAAGAAAGAAGCCCTCCTTACAACTTAGGACAGAAACTGGGTCAACACATCTATTATTGGGATCATTTTAAATGATTCTCAATATCGAAGACAAGATATCATGGACCCAGTGATGTCATGCACAACCCCTCCCAGCTAACTCAAATATCTCTCAAAAGATGTTTGTTTTAATCACACGGAGTTCAACATGTTATCTATTCGTTTATTCACTCCGAATAGACTGATATTGAATAGGTGGAAATCCTCTCCAGCCATCGCTCACTAAATCAAAACGCACTATCGAGTCTAGAGCCACGAGATCATCAAAAGTCTCATTAGGACACTTTCCATTTATTCCTTGCTTCTTCACACACTATGAAAAGTAAGAGATCTTTATGAGTCCTACGCAGTATTCTTGTAATATTGCCAGAACATCCGAGTGATACGCAAGTATTACAATGAAGATAGAAATCCTGCTTGATCCAACATCAAACAAGCTCATGGTAGGTGACACGTGCGGTTCTTTAAGAACCAATCTTGTGAAAACTGGAAAGAAACAGTAGTTTAATTCTTAATTGAACTTAAACTCGTTCCATGCCTCTACGTAATATCGTATGATCTTGCCAGAACACTCGGAGTGACACTCTTTAATGTTCACAGTGACTAGTGGAAATCCTTCTAGTGTTAACATCAAACAGCACTTGGTAGGTGACGTGCAAGATTCTATATGAATCTAGCTCGTGACAACTGGAAAGCAACGATGGTGAAAATCTTAATTGAAATTCACTTGTTCCAGGTTTCATGAATTGACGGCTTCAATCATATGGATTTTTTTAATCCAAATGATTCACTCTTTATGTTCGTAGTCAGCTTTGGACGGTCGAATAAAGAGAACGGGTTTACCCGCGAAATCTTGTCAAGGAGATCTTTAATTAGAGCTACCTGTCACAAGTAGGGATATTTATTATCGTCCAACGGTCTTCACCGAACGAAGGTAAAATGCTATCGAATTAGAATAAAATTTCAAAGCCATTTTATTCGTGTCTTATTATGTTGCTGCATTCGAAGATGGTGGCGTTGCGGTGTACCAGTTGAAGTCGTCCTCACATACGTATTCCTTCTACATCAAATATTTCAGCAAATTCAAGAAAGTCTGACCTAAAAGTCTTCCGCTGTATCAACTCTGAAACTTTCAAGAATTCAACAAAGGATAGGTGTGTGGGACATGAAGTCATGAAGAGGCGAACATCAAAAGAAGATAAAGATTGCACGTGAAAGGCCAAAAGAACATGTTCCGAGCAAAAGCCTGATATTATTCAACACATATTCACAAAAAGAAGAAAAGTTAAAGAAGAAAAGAGAAAGTGGACTACGAGCTCAAGAACAAGATCTAACATGTTAGATTAGGACTTTGTAAATTTGGAGTGACCTCCCTTTGGGGAGATTGTTGGAAATACGGTTTTCGTATAAAGAAAGTCTCGGTCACTCCAACAATATAGTTATAGGCTCGTAGTATTGTTTAAATATTGTTTATGTTTAGCCCGACCCATGAGCATGTTCATGGGTCGGAGGCCCAAGTCCACTTAAGGACTTGGGTATATAAACCCCTTTCCACCATTGGAAGGGGTGTTGGTTGTTTTATTTTCTCAAAGAAATACACATAGTTTTCCCTCACTTCTCTCTCTAGTTTCTCTCTCTAGAAAAACATCAACCCTTTTGAAATACAAAGATTATCACGAATCTACATCATCTAACTTGGATCTCTCCACCATTGGAGTATCCATGGGGTCACAATTTTCAAAATGATACTTCTTTAATGATTCAAGAGCAAATTTGGATTGATTAATGAAGATGCCTCTAGGATTTTGAGAAATTTGCAACCCTAAGAAAAATGAAAATTTTCCCATCATTGACATCTTAAAACGTGTGGACATGATTTTCTCAAAATGGTCAGACAGTCTTTGAGTAGTGGCAGAAAATATTATATAGTCAACATAAATTTGTACCAGTTTCATGTCGTTTTCCTCCTTGAGAATAAATAATGCCGTGTCCACTTTGCCTTTGGAGAAGCCTTTCGAGATGAGATAAGACGATAGGAGATCGTACCACGCGCGTGGAGCTTTTTTCAACCCATAAAGATCCTTCTTGAGCTTGTACACGTGTTTAGGATACTCCGAGTTGACGAATCCATTCGGCTGGCTTACGTATACATCTTCCCTTAATTCACCATTAAGAAATGTCATCTTAACATCCATTTGGTAGACGATCATGTTCATGTGAGCAGCATAAGCAAGGAATAGTCTAATTGCCTCCAAACGTGCAACAGGATCAAAGGATTCTTCAAAGTCAATACCCAAAGCTTGTTTGTAACCTCTAGCACCCAATCTAGCTTTGATCTTTAACACTCCACCTAATTCATCGAGTTTAACCTTATATACCCACAACAATGTAAGGATTTCAACGTTGTTGGGTAAAGGAACTAATTCCCACACTTCAAGACATTGAAATTCATTAAGTTCCTCTTTCATGGCTTCAATCCAAGATGATTGTGTCATAGCTTGTTGCCAATTTTTAGGTTCAATGTCAAAAAGAAATGCATCAAATTAGCAATATAATGCATGTTCTTGGAGTTGGTGGCGTGTTAAGACTGGTCGATCGATGTCACCAATAATATTTCGGATTGGGTGATCCTTTGTCCATTTGGTGTTGTGATTTTCAGTCCGTGGTGGTCGGGAGTGAATGATTGCAGGAGCTTCCTCTGAGGTAGACGCCCCGTTAGGGTTTTCAAGTATTTGTGAACCAAAGAAAGGAAGCTCTTGTAAGTGAGAAATTTCCAAATCGTGATCATAGTAATCCTCTTCAACATCATTAGGAACAAGTGGGGGTGATGATTCAGGTGTAGTTTGTGAATTTATGGGGGATGGGACATCTGGTTCAATAGTGACAGTAGATGCCTCAGACTGATTTCCATTATCTTGAGCAACAACTTCGGGAATCGGCGCTACTGCTGCAGGTGCTGGAGAATTATCACTAGGTGGATCAAAAAATTCATCAAACATAGGTTGAAATAACTTATCCCACTCGGGCCTTGTAGGTGGTATAAATGATGGAAAAGTAGGATTGTTGGGAGTTAATCGGGAACTAATCGTACCGGTTCCCATCTCATGAAGTGCGGGTTCAGAGCTGTGTTGCTCAGAAGCCATCACTGTCAGCTCATCAAAATTGGCATCCAAAGTTTATACTATCTTGCCAAGACGACGGTTATAAATTCGGTAAGCTTTCTTTGCGGGTGAGTAACCAATGAAAATTCCGATATCAGCCTTCGGTTGAGGTTTGCCCAAATTCTCCCTATTAGTATTTGGATAACACAGTGCACCAAACACATGAAGAAATGAAATATCAGGTTTATGTCCATGAAGTAGCTCATATGGAGTTTTTACATGGCGCTTACGAATGATAGAGCGGTTTTGGGTATAACATGCGGTTGCCACTACTTCAGCCCATAAGAATAAGGGAGCATTCACATAAATCAACATAGTTCTAGCAGCTTCCATTAGTGTACGATTACGTCTTTCCACGACACCGTTTTGTTGTGGAGTGCGAGCAACAGAAGTTTCATGTGAAATACCGACCTCTTCATAATAGTCTCGTAGAGTTTGATTAACGAACTCAGTTCCTTTATCCGTGCGAATGCGGCGAACACTAGCATTAAGACGTACTTGGATCATCTTTAAAAAGGTAATAATATAATTTGGTGCTTGATCCTTGGATACTAAAAACTTTACCCATGTAAACCTTGAGAAATCATCCACCA
The DNA here is from genome assembly GCA_025667525.1 of Glebionis coronaria. Lineage (NCBI taxonomy): Eukaryota > Viridiplantae > Streptophyta > Magnoliopsida > Asterales > Asteraceae > Glebionis > Glebionis coronaria. The sequence goes on from CM046874.1 coordinate 495,530,411, forward strand.
TGACGAGGATGTATTTTCTACCACTCACACTAGCCGTACGCATTGGCCCGCAAAGATCCATGTGCAAAATATGTAGTGGTTCTTGGTAGGTGTCTTCAGCTTTAGGTTTGTATGATTTCTTGGTGCTTTTCCCGAAAGAACACGCGGAACATAAATGATCCTTGTCGAACTTAAGTTTTGGAAGACCACGAACAAGTTCGTTTTTAGCCAAATAGTTTATAGCATCAAAGTTAAGATGAGATAACCGGCGATGCCACAACCTTGACTTGGTCTTAGATGCGTTGGAAAGAAGGCATACAGGAGAAGCGGCCATCATGTTTTGAATGGATAGTGTGTAGAGGTTATCCCCTCGAGATCCTTTTAACAAATCATTTCCTTCAAGATCGCGAATAAAGCAAGTATGTTGTCGAAAAGCCACCTCAAGGTTTGAATCGCAAAATTGTCCCACTGAAAATAAATTATGACCAAGTCCCTCCACATAATATACCCTTGAAAGCGTAACATTCCCAATTTGATATTCACCGTAACCCATGATCTTTGCAATATGGTCGTTGTCGAATTTCACCGTTCCAAGAAACTTGCTGACAAAATTTCTGAGCATCGAGCGGTCTCGAATCATATGCTTTGAGCATCCAGAGTCCAAGTACCAGAGGATGATTTGGACAACCTGAAAATATCACCAGACAAAGACGATGTATCGGAATCTAGTAGTTCCTCTGTGATAGTAGGTACAGATATATTTATCTTAGATTTTCTAACCGAAGAATTCTTAGGCTTCCAGATTTGCTTCCTAAATTCTGGCTTAGATTCTAGTTGTCTAAGATCCTGAGGTACTTTTTCACTAGTAGGCACAATAGTAGGGGCAGACCTAGTTAAAGGGCGATTTTTCCATTTCTTAGTGCTAATGTTCTTATTTAAAGGACACTAAGACCTAACTTCTGTGGATGTGATCCTAGTTAAAGGGCACATAGTTCCATTAGCAGTGAAGGTCCTACCAGTGGGTTTCCATTGCCAACCAACTTGGGTGAATTTCTTCCCCGTTGGAATCCAATCAAGATTGTTCCTAATTTCATATATTTCATTTACGTGATCAACAAGGCATAAATCATGATGCTTAAAAAACATGCATTTATTGCAATTCCAACATCGCAAATTAGAATTCACATTTTACTTAGGCTGCTGCACAAATGCAGGGCCTTTGGTCTTAGTTACATGATTCTTTTTATTCAAATTTAAAATAACATTCCTAGGGTGAACCTCTACTTTCTTCTTCGCAATCCTACTAGTGGAAGGCTTGATCCTATTCTTCTTGTCTTGAGATCCTTTAGCCTTAGTAGATACAAATACTCCTGTAGAAGCCAAGGGAACATTAGTGACATATTTTGATTTAGCCTTGATGGGTGTGTTCAATATAGGCTTAGATCCTGGATTCTTATTGAATGGAGTCATGGAAATGGTGGTGGTTTGTTGTTTAAGTGGTTCAGAACCTGGTTGTCCTATGTAATTCAAGTGCTCTAAGCATTGTTGTACCCTCTCAATGTAAGCATGAGCATAATAATAGTTACTATTCATAGGATCAAGTCCATAGAGATCATCTACCACATCCCTAGCAAGATGTGCATGCTTAACTGCATGCTCCATATATAACTTATATGATAGTGGATTGTTCTTATTGTACGGGTTCTTAGTGATCACCACCTTCACTAGTACAAAAATAGGTTTCGGTCACACATACCGAAATTCGTATAGTCACAAATAAATTTTTTGTGTGACTGAATTTGCCAGTCATAAATAAACAGTCACACTTGAAGTCAGTTTGCATGACCATTTCGTATTTTGTTGGTTTTTGGAGCACTAGACGTCGGGGCAGAGATTGTAGCTGGATTATCAACAACTTATTTTCCTTTGAGTTGAAGTGTCTCCATTAATTCAGCCAAAACCATGTTTTTGTCTATGAGTTGAATATTTAAGTCTGAGATTTCCTCACACTTATGGTTCAGTTGTTCAACAAGTGACTTTTGCTCTGCCGCACTAATAGCGAAGCGTTCTTCTAACGAACCATAAATTTGTGAAAAACCCTGCTTTACTTTTTCAAACTCCCCTAGCATAGAAGTAATTCTATCTTCTAGGGCATGATTTTTAATCTCTGTAGCCTCTAGTTCCAATTTATCAGTCAATGATTCTCTCTTAAGTCTCATAATTTCTTCCTCTAATGCCTGAACCACCTGAATCATCTTGTCACTCGTCTCAACGGAGTTTTCAGAATCATTTGTTTTTGAAAGAGTTTCATTTTTAGATTGATTTTCAATTTCAAGAGATATACAATGTTGTTGAAGCTCATCAAAACGTTTTGAAAGTGAGTTAGAAGAATCTTGAAGCTTTAAAAATTCAGCGTTAGATTCGTGACAAGAATGATTATCTACATTATTCACAAGTTTAACAATATTCGCATATATATCATGCACATCATCACATTTATTCATAGCAGATGTCATCACTGATGTAGAGATTTGTATACCCTTTTAGGAAAAAGAGCAACAAAATAGGACAAGTAGGCACGACGATTTAGGAAAACCGTGTGTGAATGACCCTAAAAGTGAGTTCGTTCTCGAGGAGGCTAGTGTGTTGTGTAATGAGTTGATTAATGATGATTTTATTGTTATGAGAAGAGAAAACAGAAATGGGGTGAGAAGAGAATGACGGTTACGAAGACGGATTAAACGAAGACGAAAAAGGCGATCACGTAAAACCGTAAATAGTGCAAAAATTAAAATTTTATCCTAAAAATTCCTAAAAATTACTAAAAATCCACAATAATATTCTAAGAGTTTACAAAAATCCAAACTTGCTAAAACTTTTAATTAATTAGATAATGACTTTTTAATGCTAATTAAAGCCCTAAAAATCACAATTAATTATTAAAAAGCCCTAAACAAGATTTTAAAGTTTGTAAACCTCCAAAATAACCTAATTAAGCTAAAAAGTATTTTTTTAAATTTTAAAACCAAATAAAACTATTTTTAAACACTTAAAAACTATTAAATCAATTAAAACTTAAATTAATTCTAGAAAATAATTGAAAAGTCCTAAAAATATTTGGAAAGTTACAAAATTCCTAATTAAGTGCCTATAATCTAGGAAAAATGAAAAAAGTAGAAAAAACTAAATTTCAATTTTTAATAATAAATAATAATAAAATAATCAAAAAAATTCAAAGTTTATTAAAAAATCTAAAAAATTACCAAAAATCTAAAATAATGTAACTAAGACAAAAATGCAATTAAAAGTTTCTAAAACCTATTTAATAATTTTATATTAAATTTTAAATTTGGTTAAAAACCCTAAAATCCTATAAAATCAAAAATAAGACTTTTTGAAAACTTTATGGGCTGTAAACCTCAAAAATATAAATAAAAACCTAAAAACTATTTTTTCAGATTTTAAAAATACTTTTTCCTATTTTTAATTTACTTTCTAAAATATAAACTTAAAATAATCCTAGAAAATTAATTAAATACGGGAAAAATAAACTTTTTGAACCTAAAAGTCCTAAACCTATATAAAAACAAAAGAAAAATACTAACTGGGAAAAAGCCCTAAGGAATAAGCTGAAATCAGCTTAATATTAAGCTGATTGTTAAATAAGCCAAAAAACAAACACTCCTTATATATCAAATAAACCAAGTGATAACCAGTCAAAGACCCTAGGGCAACTGGTTATCACGTTGGTGTGTGAGAGGAGTGGCGCAGGTTCGAGTCCTGGCCACGTCCTTTTTGAAAAACTTTTTTTTTTCTTTTTTAAACTTTGAAAACACAAAAAACAGTAACCTACTTACTCTAAAACACAAATCTGTTACAATTTAAGCTAGATTAAAAACTGCTTGAATAAAAGACGTGCCCAGTTAGGTTTTGATGAACACAAAGAAAAGAGTTATCTTCACTTGTGAAGATAAGGACAAGAGGACTTGTCTTTGGCTTTTGTGGATGTTTGATTGGACAAGAAGGGCACCCCCACACCAATTGGGTTGTGGGGAGTCTGAGTAAACACAAAAAAACACCAAGTCTCACACAAGATCAAACCAAATGAGCATAAAAAAGTTTCTGATTAAGCTAACTTGTATCTGAGGGTATGTTGCTGATTTTACTTGCACAAAAATGATTTTCAATGGCTCAAATCTTTCATACAAACTCTCCAAATGACTAATAAGCTACACACAAACCTAAAACAACCTTATATCTAGCAATGATCAAAAGATTAGGCACAAAATCATCAAGAAATCATGTAGACAACACACTTGACTATTTTTGACCACTTATCCAATTTTTTAGCATACAACTTGTTTTATCCTCTACCAAACTAAATACTAAGAACTGAGAACATGTAATAACAACCAAAAGAGCTTGTTTAGGTAGCTTTCAAACCAACAGCCATTCAAACTCCTATCTGAAAACCTAGACCCAAACACCCCTTTATTTCTGAAATTCAAATTTTAACAAGTCAAATTGTTTCAAATGACACCCAAATTGATAACAAATGCTACTAACATACATATAACCAACAAGAGAGCAATATCAAACCAATCAATAAGCAAAAAAACCACTTTCATGCAAATCACATAAATCACAGTATTATGAAAACTAAAAAATGGAAACAAGGGGTTACCTTGTTGGACCTACATCCAGGCCCAACAATGGCTGCTATGCCACCTCCTAACAGGCCCGGGCCTGTGCAGTACCTTGGACTAAACAAGCAATTAAAACCTGCTAAGAAAAATGAAGAACACACAAATATCTATAATCTGATTTTTACACCCTTTTTACCTTTTGTCACAAAATACCTCAAATACTTTTTCCTTTCAAAAACACTTAACAAATTAACTTTCAATCCTGAAAATCAAACCTTGAAACAAGATTTTCACCACAAATTACCCTTTTTCAGAAACTTTATTTCTGAAAATTCAAACACAAAAATGTTTGAAAAAATGTTAATGGAACTCAGTCTTAGCTTTCAATCACACACCAACTTTTAAAAACAATAAAAGGAATTACAATTTAAAAAAATACCAACTTTAAAATTTATAAAAAGGAATTACAAATGTTTGAGAGCTAAAAACTGGAACAATGATACTTGTGACATGGCACAAGTATATATAATGCCTAAAAGACTATTCTAGAATCAGGAATAAAATATTACAATGGAAAAACCCTAATCCTTGAAATTCCCTCATTGCCCTTGGACGAATCTTCAAAATTTTGGTCAAATAAGCAACATGTGATTGCCAGTTGTATCTTGATGATCTCAGGCGTTAAAATGGTCTTGGGGTCCAAGTAGTTGCTAGGAGACGTTGGATATGTCTGGTATTGGGGTTTGGGGACAAAGACGGGTGCAGGGGAGGTACAAGGTGGGGTCCTCAACCCATGTGAGGGTGTTTTGTGAGGTGGGTTGTGATGACAATAAGCTTAATCAACCATCTAGAAAGGCTGGACCAAAAACCCTTTGTTATGAAGTTAATTGGACCTGGTAAAATTTAGGGTTTAATGGTGATTAAGGGGTGGTTTAATCTGTTTTTGGGTAGGGTTAATTTAAAAAGTGTGTTTGGGGGGAAATTAAGGGGGTTGACTGGATTTGTTGACCAGGTTTATTTAATAAACCTGGTGGGTTGGGTTACGGGTTTGGGTAGGGTAAATGGGTTGGGTAAGTGGGGCAGGGTCGGGTATGGTGAGGTGTCATGATATGAGTGGTGGAATGAAGTTTGTTGTCTGGGCAGTTTAACCCCCCCATGTTTCTTCCTTCTTTCATCTTGTAATAATCAGCAACATTAACTTTCCCCTTTTTTAAACAACTTTGACTAAGTTGTCATTTTGGCCCTCCTTAGTTTCAAACTTTTATCAAGGACTAATTTTGTAATAAATGCATTATCCAAGGGCTATTCTTGACATTTCTTCAAATATGGAGGACCTTTCTTGCCAAATGATGATTTCTTCAAGGTCTTTTCTTGCCAAATCTTCAAAAATGAGGGACCAATGTTGACAATCTTCAATTCTTCAAAGACATTTTTGGAAATTCCATTCTTGGGCCCGGTTCATTGTGCGGCTTCGTTTCCCGTGTTCGTTTTTTATTGATTCTTGTGATCTTTTACCATTTCCTCAATATCCGTACCTAAAATACACAAGCAACAAACACGAGCATATATTTGGCAGTTTTAATGATATTTAATGCATTTTAAGCCCGATTTGGACGATGAGACTATGTATAAAAGCAGTCTCATCACTCCCCCATACTAAACCATTGCCGTGCCCTCACGCAATGCTAGAATAAAGTATCGTAGCATCTCCAAAATTCATTTTTATTCACTTTATTGGAATGATAAACTAGCTACACTACTACTATTGCTACTACTTGCGTTTTAGACATAATGTATGATTTTCACCGCAAAATGGGACATTTAGGTTCATAGAATAAGAACACATGAATGCTTCGTTAGAAATAATTTCATCGTCCTCGATTTTCACCTTAATTCCATGCCAAACGTGCAACGAGATCATTGTCATTATAAGTTAGTAATGCTAACACTACTCATATGCCCTAATCACGTAGTTATCCTCCCATTATTCCTAAGTTGTATCTCTTATATTTTATTATGTCTTGAATGTTTCACGAGGATACATTGTTTGACTTATGCGATAATAGAGATTTAGGTCTAAAAATAGAGTCCTAACGGTGTAACTAAGACCATCAAATCAATAACCCCTCCTAATAGACAACGATGTCAAAAATTTAAGTTGACAAGAAGAATCGATAAACACGGTTTTATAACGGTTTTGAACATGAGACTTATTACCAAGACTTTTATACGCCCCCTAACGGAAGGGCCTTATTATCTTTGGTTTACCTCCATCTTTTATTCAACTTCGCCATGAAGCTTTTATTATGACTTCGGTCTTGCCTTGCCTTTTATTATCCGCCTCATCGGTGGTTTTATTAGCCAAAGACGTATATCCTCACGCTAAAGCGAATTTTGGATCTTTAAAGCTTCGAAGATTAAGGCTTGATTCACTTTCAATTTTGCATAGATTTTTCGGCCTTGTGGGGCTTCAAATTGTTTGCTAGATTTAGGTGAGCACTTGAAATCTTATTATTGGGTGAAGCTTTCGATTTTTGGGGTGCCAATACTTCAAAACCGTGACGCTGGCGATACCTTAATATCTTCCCAATTTAATTACACGGAAGCTACTAGAAAAGACTAGAAACCCAACAATCCTAACTAAACCGCTAAGTGAATATTTATTAAGCAAAAAATATTTACATGCGAAGGGAGAATAAGCAAACAACAAGAACACATGAGTTTTTGAAAGAATACGAGTACTCTACGTTTAGCATAGTAACTTATAATTAACTCTATCATTTCTCGTCCTCATTTAAGAGACTTAGCCTAAAGTGTAGTTAAGGAATCAAAGATAAGTGCTCAACACGCACGGTCGAGTCCAAAATTGCTCTTATTCTCTCCATCGGAAAACCTACATTCGTGTCTTCAAACACTTATGAAAAACTAGAAAATTTTTAAAATTTGGCCATTTTTAGCCTTATTTTGCATATTTTGCAACAAAAACGATAAACAAAAAGATAAACTTTGGAAAGCGTGAAGGTTTGGCAAGGCAAGTATCTATTCACCCCCCCCCCCATACTAAAGTTAAACATTATCCTCAATGTTTCGAGTCTAGGGGTGCAAACACCCCCATACTAGAGACGTAGTCGAATGCCTAATCTAGCATGGAAAGGGTGTAACCAATAAGTAATAGCCGTTTATGAATTGTGCTAAAAACCTAAGGTTAGAACATAAAAGTATATATCATTTGGATATTGAGAAAGTCTCCAAAGCAAACGATCGAGTGCTCCCATAAACGAACACGAGAGGCTCCAATCGTGAAGATCATGATCTAAAAACCACAATGCACAAACAACCACGGAACAAAGGTTGGAAGGGCACAAATCCCCTCACATTAAACTAATTAGAAAGCAATAATATGTACATGGATAAGCATGGGTCTCCCCCACGAGGCACCTTGTTTTTGATAACCGACTCAAAAGCTCAACTCGAATCCCCATAAATGTGATCATTTAGGGATAATCATGGTATGGTCAATTTTTAGTGGGGCTTAGATGATAAACAAGGCCCAAAAACAACCGGTATTAAGGACTAAGTCCTTTGATGGTGCAAAATACCGGGATCGAAGATGGCGTTCTCGTTTTCATTAGAAAAACTAATCAACGCCACTCCATCATGAGTCAACAAAAACCAAAAGGGTTTCAAGAAAATATATGAGAGGAAATAGAAGGGTGGGACAATGGGTAAGTCATACAAACATTGAGCTACTCGAGGTAGACTCGCACCAATCAAATGAAAAGATTTTCCATTTATTGCATCGGTGGAAGACCGAGATTTCCCTTTATAAGCAATTCCAGGATCAAATATCTCGTCCTCGGTGGAGAAAGGGGAGGGAACATATGGGGTTTCCCTCACACTAAGTCCACACAAAGCATCGTCAAAAGGAGAAGACGAGCTTGTAGTACTCAAAACACGTGGTGATGACGGAGTTAGAGTTGTAGAAAAATCTTTTAAATTTAATTCAAAATCTTTTCCTTTTTCATCTTTTAAACTCTCCTTGTGAAAACCCGATTTAATTATGTCAAAAATATTTGGTGTTTCTAAAGCAATGTTAGTCACACTAAAAATTCTCACATTTGAAAACCGTTTTGGTAAAGGTGGTGGTAAGTTCTCAAAATGTTTGTCGACAAAGAAAACTTCCCCATCGGGATCAACATATTCATCATCCGAAGAATCACTCGAGATTGGAATCGTAGGCTTAATACTCTTAACCTCCACCGGCGGAGGGGACGGAACTTCATTTTTCTCAACAACTCCTAAAACTCTTTTTGAAATCTTATTGCAAATGTTTTTGATGGGATTGACATTGTACAAAGACGTGATAGAATACACATGAGAAAGTGTGGAGTTTTGAGTTGCATTAATGACGACTTCTTCCTCATTGAAACGAAGAGTGATTTTCCTTGCATGCACATTGATAAGTGCTCTCGAGGTATCCAAAAATGATCGACCTAAAATTAGCGGAACTTTAGGATCGATGGGAATGTCAACAACAATAAAGTCTACGTGATAGTAGAACTTTCCAACTTTCACAAAGACGTCCTCGGCAACTCCACAAGCTAGAATCGTAGAATGATCGGCCATCTCGATTGACATTCTTGAAGGAGTGAGATTGGGAAGATTGAGCGATTTAAAAATCTCAAGAGGCATCAAATTAATACTAGCACCAAGATCGGCCAAGGCGTAGCATTCTTCCATGTCTTGTATAGCACATGGGATTAAAAACTTTCCAGGATCACCGACTTTTTTAGGTATGCGGCTAAGAAAAACCGATGAACAACTAGACGATTTTTGCAATTTCTCTTTGTTATTCAACATACTTTTGAAGTTCGCGGCAAATCGAGGCATCATGACTAAGGCGTCGGCAAAACTTATATTAAAATGCAAGTCACGAAACATTTTCATAAAAAGTTCAAATTGATAATTATTTCGTTCTTGTGCCTTTTCCTTGTCTCGTCTTGAAGGGTAAGGTAAGGGTGGTGTGGGTTGGGGCATAGGCATCGGCATCGGCCTTGGAATCTCGGGTTCCATGATTGGTATTGGTTCAGCCGTAGGTGTGGTTTGAGCGGTACTTCGTGGGCTTGGAATTTGCTCCTTTTCTACCACCACCTCGGGTTCTTTCTCCTTTTCCTTCTCTATAGAAGTACTTGGACGAGAAATGGGTTCTTTGAAAGTTTTACCACTACGAGTAGTAATAACCTTCAATTCTCCTTTCGGGTTCACGATGGTATCACTAGGAAGACCACCCAAAGAAGAGGGCTTACACATGATAGCTTCAAACATTTTTCCCATTCTATCTTCAAACTTAGATTGCCTAGCATCCGCTTTTAACAACTCTTGCTTAATCTCATGTTGACCTTGCTCCATTTTTTGTTGATTTTGTTGCAGTCGTTGAACATTTCCTTCCATTTTATTAGCATGAGTTTTAATTTCATTAGCAGGTTCGTTTTTAAGCTCGTTTTTCAACTCGGATCTTAAGCTAACTATTTCACGTTGCATATTATCAAACTTAGCATCATTAGCCTTAGCATAATTCAAAAACTCTCCTTGAAGATTTTTGGTGTGATCATTTTGAAAACCTTGAGTCGTAGTTTGAAAATCACGGTTTTGGTTTTGGTTTGAAATTTGCCCATTTCCACTTTGATAATTACCCTTATTATAGTTACGTTGATTTCCTTGGTAACCACCACTTTGATTGTTTCGATAGTTATTAGCATTTTGATTTTGTGGAGCTTGATTTTGGCGGGAACCTTGACCGTTTTGGTTATAAGTTCCCGTGGCTACATAAGCATTCGGAGTGTTACCATCCGCGGTAATGCACTCGGAAAAATCATGAGCTCCACCACACGAAATACAACTCTTAGCAACCTCTTTAACCGAAGCGGAATTTGAAGCTTCTTGAGCTTTCCAATGAGACATAAGAGTCGAAAACCTATCGAAAAACCGATTCTCCTCATTTGCTTCATCTTGCAAGGCATTAATGGAACGAGACGACGACGAGCCCAAATTGGCAACACTCGGTGTGTTACGAGGGCTATAAACCGTAGACCTATTTTCAATGATTTTCAAAGCCTCTTCGGTTGTTTTGCACAAAAAATTACCACCCGCGACGGCATTTTAGTAATCTCATTCATGATCATTAAGCCCATTATAAAAAGTGTCAATTTGATGCAATTCAGAAAAATCATGGTGTGGACATTCATGTAACATTTCTTTAAACCTTTCCCAAGCCATTGAAAAACTTTCATTAGATCTTTGTGTAAATCGTGAAATCTCATTTTTCAAATGTGTTGTTTTAGATGGTGGAAAAAATTGATTCACAAATTTAGACACGAGATCGGCCCATGTCAAAATCGAATTTGGCGGTTCTTTCTCAAGCCATATCTTGGCGGGTCCATCTAACGAGTAGGGAAACAACATCATCTTAATGGCATCGTGTGGTACATCATTAAACTTGCTTGTCGCGGTGAGACGATTAAATTGCCTAATGTGATAATGTGGGTTGTCTTTTTCGTGTCCGTGAAACTTGTTTGCTTGAAGCATAGACATTAAACCCGTCTTGATCTCGAAGTTCTCCGCAAGGATGGCGGGAATCACAATGGCCTCTCCAAAACCCTCGTTGGGTGCTTGAAGCAACTCCATCATAGTACGATTAGCCATGATAGCTTCTTGTTCTACAATAGGTTCCTCACTTGGAGTCTCTTCACTAGAAGAATTAGGAGTAGGTGTTGCCTCCTTTCGGTTTCTACGTTTACGTGCACGTTTTGCTTGATTGCGAGTAAGCATAAACGTCACGTACAACGAGGGGATGAGCAAAGAAGATTCTTTTTGGTGTTTTGTATTTTTCAATTTTTTTGTGGTTTTTGATGGTATTAACTTTTTTGGAAATTGGTGAAATGTATTAAGTAGACACAAATCTACAAATCTCCTCCTTAATAAAATCTATTGATTAAAGAAGCCTCAAGGAATGAAAACGATCACGTGAAGTGAACGCCTTCGATGACTTTAGAACGATGGTGGAACACCAAATCGTTCAAGATGGTTTAATCAATAGAAACCAAGAAAATATATATGATATGTAATAATACTTTGGGCGGCAAAACCCTCGATTCACTCTCAAAATCAAATACGCACAAGCAAGCGGAGGAAACGAGGCGGCGCGAAGCACTTAAGAGCCTTTTTCCTTTAGGTCGTGAAATACAACCGCCTTATACCCACCTTATAGTTTGTATTTTTCAAAATCGAGCTTCTCGAAAGTATTTATCTATTTTTGCCTTTTTTCTTTGGTTTGAGATTCGAATACAATGATTGGGTAATGACCTCCCAAGTCAAGGTTGTGATTGCTCACGTATTTGGAGTACTTGTGAATTTATTGTTCTACGTATACAATATAGTAATAGTATTCACACAAAAACCGAAAACCGATAATACGTATTAGTAGAGTGCAACTAATACAAATACTATTTATGGTTAGTATATAAAAAAAACAATGCCAAATCAAAACACAACATGCCTCCCCGGCAGCGGCGCCAAAATGATGTAGAGATTTGTATACCCTTTTAGGAAAAAGAGCAACAAAATAGGGCAAGTAGGCACGACGATTTAGGAAAACCGTGTGTGAATGACCCTAAAAGTGAGTTCGTTCTCGAGGAGGCTAGTGTATTGTGTAATGAGTTGATTAATGATGATTTTATTGTTATGAGAAGAGAAAACAGAAATGGGGTGAGAAGAGAATGACGGTTACGAAGACGGATTAAACGAAGACGAAAAAGGCGATCACGTAAAACCGTAAATAGTGCAAAAATTAAAATTTTATCATAAAAATTCCTAAAAATTACTAAAAATCCACAATAATATTCTAAGAGTTTACAAAAAATCCAAACTTGCTAAAACCTTTTAATTAATTAGATAATGACTTTTTAATGCTAATTAAAGCCCTAAAAATCACAATTAATTATTAAAAAGCCCTAAACAAGATTTTAAAGTTTGTAAACCTCAAAATAACCTAATTAAGCTAAAAAGTATTTTTTAAAATTTTAAAACCAAATAAAACTATTTTTAAACACTTAAAAACTATTAAAATCAATTAAAACTTAAATTAATTCTAGAAAATAATTGAAAAGTCCTAAAAATATTTGGAAAGTTAAAAAATTCCTAATTAAGTGCCTACAATCTAGGAAAAATGAAAAAAGTAGAAAAAACTAATTTTCAATTTTTAATAATAAAATAATAATAAAATAATCAAAAAAATTCAAAGTTTATTAAAAAATTCTAAAAAATTACCAAAATTTAAAATAATGTAACTAAGACGGAAATGCAATTAAAAGTTTCTAAAACCGATTTAATAATTTTATATTAAATTTTAAAGTTGGTTAAAAACCCTAAAATCCTATAAAATCAAAAATAAGACTTTTTGAAAACTTTATGGGCTGTAAACCTCAAAAATATAAATAAAAACCTAAAAAATATTTTTTCATATTTTTAAAATACTTTTTCCTATTTTTAATTTACTTTCTAAAATATAAACTTAAAATAATCCTAGAAAATTAATTAAATACGGGAAAAATAAACTTTTTGAACCTAAAAGTCCTAAACCTATATAAAAACAAAAGAAAAATACTAACTGGGAAAAGCCCTAAGCTGAAATCAGCTTAATTTTAAGCTGATTGTTAAATAAGCCAAAAAACAAACACTCCTTATATATCAAATAAACCAAGTGATAACCAGTCAAAGACCCTAGGGCAACTGGTTATCACGTTGGTGTGTGAGAGGAGTGGCGCAGGTTCGAGTCCTGGCCACGTCCTTTTTGAAAAACTTTTTTTTTCCTTTTTTAAACTTTGAAAACACAAAAAACAGTAACCTACTTACTTTAAAACACAAATCTATTACAATTTAAGCTAGATTAAAAACTGCTTGAATAAAAAACGTGCCTAGTTAGGTTTTGATGAACACAAAGAAAAGAGTTATCTTCACTTGTGAAGATAAGGACAAGAGGACTTGACTTTGGCTTTTGTGGATGTTTCATTGGACAAGAAGGGCACCCCCACACCAATTGGGTTATGGGGAGTCTGAGTAAACACAAAAAAACACCAAGTCTCACACAAGATCAAACCAAATGAGCACAAAAAAGTTTCTGATTAAGCTAACTTGTATCTGAGGGTATGTTGCTGATTTTACTTGCACAAAAATGATTTTTAATGGCTCAAATCTTTCATACAAACTCCCCAAATGACTAATAAGCTACACACAAACCTAAAACAACCTTATATCTAGCAATGATCAAAAGATTAGGCACAAAATCTTCAAGAAATCATGCAGACAACACACTTGACTGTTTTTGACCACTTATCCAATTTTTTAGCATACAACTTGTTTTATCCTTTACCTAACTGAAAACTAAGAACTGAGAACATGTAATAACAACCAAAAGAGCATGTTTAGGTAGCTTTCAAACCAACAGCCATTCAAACTCCTATCTGAAAACCTAGACCCAAACACCCCTTTATTTCTGAAATTCAAATTTTAACAAGTCAAATTGTTTCAAATGACACCCAAACTGATAACAAATGCTACTAACATGCATATAACCAACAAGATAGCAATATCAAACCAATCAATAAGCAAAAAAAAAAACCACTTTCATGCAAATCACATAAATCACAGTATTATGAAAACTAAAAAATGGAAACAAGAGGTTACCTTGTTGGACCTACATCCAGGCCCAACAATGGCTACTATGCCACCTCCTAACAGGCCCGGGCCTGTGCAGTACCTTGGACTAAACAAGCAATTAAAACCTGCTAAGAAAAATGAAGAACACACAAATATCTATAATCTGATTTTTCACCCTTTTTACCTTTTGTCACAAATTACCTCAAATACTTTTTCCTTTCAAAAACACTTAAAAAATTAACTTTCAATCCTGAAAATCAAACCTTGAAACAAGATTTTCACCACAAATTACCCTTTTTCAGAAACTTTATTTCTGAAAATTCAAACACAAAAATGTTTGAAAAAATGTTAATGGAACTCAGTCTTAGCTTTCAATCACACACCAACTTTTAAAAACAATAAAAGGAATTACAATTTAAAAAAATACCAACTTTAAAATTTATAAAAAGGAATTACAAATGTTTGAGAGCTAAAAACTGGAACAATGATACTTGTGACATGCCACAAGTATATACAATGCCTAAAAGACTATTATAGAATCAGGAATAAAATATTACAATGGCAAAACCCTAATCCTTGAAATTCCCTCATTGCCCTTGGACGAATCTTCAAAATTTTGGTCAAATAAGCAACATGTGATTGCCAGTTGTATCTTGATGATCTCAGACGTTAAAATGGTCTTGGGGTCCAAGTAGTTGCTAGGAGACGTTGGATATGTCTGGTATTGGGGTTTGGGGACAAAGACGGGTGCAGGGGAGGTACAAGGTGGGGTCCTCAACCCATGTGAGGGTGTTTTGTGAGGTGGGTTGTGATGACAATAAGCTTAATCAACCATCTGGAAAGGCTGGACCAAAAACCCTTTGTTATGAAGTTAATTGGACCTGGTAAAATTTAGGGTTTAAGGGTGATTAAGGGGTGGTTTAATCTGTTTTTGGGTGGGGTTAATTTAAAAAGTGTGTTTGGGGGGAAAATTAAGGGGGTTGACTGGATTTGTTGACCAGGTTTGTTTAATAAACCTGGTGGGTTGGGTTGCCGGTTTGGGTAGGGTAAATGGGTTGGGTAAGTGGGGCAGGGTCGGGTATGGTGAGGTGTCATGATATGAGTGGTGGAATGAAGTTTGTTGTCTGGGCAGTTTAACCCCCCCATGTTTCTTCCTTCTTTCATCTTGTAATAATCAGCAACATTAACTTTCCCCTTTGTAAACAACTTTGACTAAGTTGTCATTTTGGCCCTCCTTAGTTTCAAACTTTTATCAAGGACTAATTTTGTAATAAATGCATTATCCAAGGGCTATTCTTGACATTTCTTCAAATATGGAGGACCTTTCTGGCCAAATGATGATTTCTTCAAGGTCTTTTCTTGCCAAATCTTCAAAAATGAGGGACCAATGTTGACAATCTTCAATTCTTCAAGGTCATTTTTGGAAATTCCATTCTTGGGCCCGGTTCATTGTGCGGCTTCGTTTCCCGTGTTCGTTTTTGATTGATTCTTGTGATCTTTTGCCATTTCCTCAATATCCGTACCTAAAATACACAAGCAACAAACACGAGCATATATTTGGCAGTTTTAATGATATTTAATGCATTTTAAGCCCGATTTGGACGATGAGACTATGTATAAAAGCAGTCTCATCAATCACAAAAGCAAATTCAATAGTAACAACTTGCATCACTTCGAGAGACACTATATGTTCCGAGAATCGGTCATATTCGAACAAAATCTTTTCTTTCTCAGTTAAATGTTGTTCATAAGCATCATCCATTTCATAGAAAACTTTTCGAACTTCACCCATTTCGAAATTAAGATTATCCTCGAGATCTAAAAATCCATCTTTAATATTGTCTACAAACGGAATGATCTCTTTCTCAAACACCGTTTTCATGTGTTCGAAAGCCCATTCTCCAGCGGTTTGAGCCGTTAAAGTCGTACATTCCTGGATGACCTTGTCAAATTCGGTTAGGTATCACTGAATCTCTTCCAAGCTTAGCAATACCGTACTTACGGGTGGAAGATTCTTAGGATTTTCCTTAGGTACATCCGAATTAACAAGTGTAGGAAGTATACAAAGGCTTTCTCTAGTAGGCATGTAAGCTGGTGTATGGATAAATTCCTTTTGCATATTAAAGTGAATTCTAAGATCTATTTTTGCATTAACTTGTGCATAATCATACTCAGGATATGTAAATATTACTTTTGACCGATTCTCTTCATGTAGTGACATACTCTCAGATTCATTTGAAAACACAATCGGATCTAAGACCAATCCTAACTTTGTAGCATCATAAAGTCGAGGGTTGTGATTAAATGCTTGCTTTGCATACCCCGGGTTAGGTGGTAGGTCGATTAGACGCGATAGAGTGAATTCCTTAAAAGAAGAATGAAATAAGTGTACTAAATGTGAAGTGGAGTATTGTTTTAAAAGCAAAACTTCAGTCTTTTTAACTTTCTCAGACGCCTTAATTTCTGTTTCAACCCTTTTAGACTCGAGAATTTCGAAATCCGTTTGTAGTTTTTGAAAATTATTAACGACTGACTCTTTTTCTTTAAGTTCTTTCGAAAGATTTGCTCTTAAACTCGCAAATTCTAGCAAATTATCCATTTGGACTTTCCTAAACCTATCAAATTCAGGATTGGTTAAGGTAGTGGTCACTGGAGTTAATTCCAAGGTTTTAACCTTTTCCTTATACAAAGTAAGCTCTGCAGATAATGTCTGATAAACACTGAGGGTTGCAAGTACCGCATTATTCATTTGGCCAAGCATAGATGCCGACACCATAACCAAATCTTGTTGAGCAGACGAATTTGTAGACGTAATAGCTCCCAGTTGTGTTTCACTCAAAATCTGGGGACTTGCATTGATATTTTTATCATTGTTTGTCTCCCTGTTTGAGCTACTAACCACCGGAGGCTATTCCGGATACTCAGACACTTGCTCAACTTGATAAGGTACAATACTAGTAGCATTGGCAGTATTTGGCACCTCAGAAATTGTGTCAGCTCCATAAAGTGAAAGATTTGCCATGAGAGCTGCCTTGGCGGTATTGAGATCATCACAGTCAGAGTCATATGCATCAAGATCATCACATTGATATGCGACATTGTTTGTTATGGCTGCTGAGAGACCGTCAGTGTCCGCAACTCTTGGATCTGCGAGAGATGCTAACTCTTCTTCATCGAGCTCACGTCCTTGGGCTTGAGCATTCACCAAGTAGATCTTTTCCTGAAACCATGTGTTATCCCTTTTCCTCTTGGGCTGCTTACACTCTCGAGCCATGTGCCCTTCCCCTTTGCAGTTATAACATATGATCATCTTCATTTTGCCAGTGTTATTACCCTTTGTATCAGCATTGTTAGATGGACGTGCACCAGCATTGGATGAACTTGGTCTCCCCTGAAGTGGTTGCACCATTACTCTGTCGTCTTGAAATGTAGCTTGTTGTCGAGAGTTAGAAGAGTTCCACAACTGATTGTTTGTTGGAGATGGTTGATACTAGAGATTTTTGTTATGGGTTCAGTATTGTTCTCGGAATCTTCTCGAATTGATCACGGTTCAAAGTGGAATGATTGTTCTTGGTGACAAATAGAGGGTTTGGTTTGTTATCTATTTTAAACTAATAGCAATTAAATGTAAATGTCGTTGAGTGAAAAGAGTTTTGAAGATTAAACTAAAAAGACGAGTTTAAAAATAAATGCTTGAAAACTTAAAGACTATATTAGAAAAAAATACTTGAACACTTAATAAATCTAAAACTTGGAAACTTTATAAAAACAAGAAATTAAACCATCGGAATGCATAATATGAATCTGATCGGAATATATGGAAAATAGGCCCAATCGGAATATGGGAAACAAGCACCAATCGGAATGTGCTGATCGGAATACTGCTGCAATCGGAATATGCCAAGGAGACTGATCAGAATGTTGGAGAATAAGCACTAATCGGAATGTTGCAAAGCTTCCTAATCGGAATGTTTAACAAAACCCTCAGTCGGAATATTGAAAATGAATCAAATAGGAATAATGGTAGACACCTAATCGGAATAACCAACAATGGGTTCAGATCGGAATGTCTTAAAAGCCTAACAATCGGAATAACCCAAAACCCTATTCCGATCAGAAGATCGGAATAAAGGGAGGTATGCTGGTCGGAATACCCCAATCGGAAAAGGGTTTATACCTTTTCTGATTTATAAGGGATTAGAGAATTAAGCAAGGGAATAAGCTATGTCAATAAGCTAATCACCAAAACTAGAACGAATTTAATATGAAACGGATTAAATAAACACAAATAACAACTTATCTAAACTTAAAATAAGCAAACTTTTAAATCAAACCATAAAAAGATAAACTTTTTAAGAAAACTTTTTAAAAAAGTAAATAAGCTAAACATATAAATAAGCCAATAAGCACAAAGATATTAAAGCTTATTCGTATGAAAACTTAAATAAACATAAAAAGATTAACTTTTTAAGCACGAAAACATTAATGAACAACACGGATCATAAGTAATTCGCACCAAAAGTGAACCAAAATCAAAGAAAGGTAGAAAGAGATGCAAGATTAAAAGCTCAAACTTAAACTTGATTAATGAAATCAACAATACAAACGTTTAATCTTGAAAGATTAAAAGAAAGAAAGATGAAAACTTAGTGAGAGAAAGTTGAGAACTTTCTCTCTCTAAAACTAGAAAGGAAAAATGGAAAGTGAAACTAAAACTAAAAACTAACTAGTCCCTCAAATTGTGAAGTGAAGTCCTATTTATAGGCGTTTGCTTGTGGGCTTGTGAATGGGCTTTGTTTTTGGGCTTCTTTTCTTCTTTCTTCTTTAGTCTTTACGTTTCTTTAAATAAACGTTTCCGACTATGGATTTTGAGAAGTGTCGGTGAATAATTCCAACTCGTCTTATAATCTTTTGTTTAATAGACTCGAGTTCTTCGACATATATGAATCTTCCATCTTTGGCCCTTTTCTTCGATAAATCTTCAAATAGGCACAATGACTTCAAATCTTTTGCATCTCTTGGACAATAGACTTCGTCTTGAGTCTTTTTCATCGATAAAACCCGTACAATCCCATGTTTTCTTCAATATTCATCCGGTCGACTCTGAAAACACAATAAACACAAAAACCACGCATAATTCCAAACAAATGATATTAAATACGTGTTTTGGTCTTGTTTTAGCCAGAAATAAGTGGTAAAAGGATAGGTGTTTTCACACCTATCAAATCCCCTACACTTAACCATTGCCATGCCCTCATGCAATGCTTAGTGACAAAGCAAATTTACACTTTTCTCATAATCAATCAACCTTGGCCTTATTAACGTACTAAACAAAAATTAATGTACTATGAGAGATTAAAACTTTAAAGTAAACAAAAGGATAGAAAATAGCTACGTGGAAATAACTTGCAGAGAGATCTAAGACTTACATTAGGGCTTTGGTGCTCCGACGATTCATCACCCTCAAGTTTCACGTTCCCCAAACTAAGCTTAAAAACGAGATCGTTGTTATTATAAGTTAGAAAATCAAACACTTACACACATGGCTTAATTATATGCTTAAACTCCCTTATTCCTAGGTGTATCTCTTATATTTTATTTTTGTCTTAGAATGATCATGAAGATGCATTTTTGGACTTATTTCGATAGCTTATTTAGGCCGAAAGCAAACTAGGACGATTTGATCAATAGTTAGCTAAAGGACAAAATCTCTTAAAACTGCTTCTAGGGATATCAAAAAGTTCATATCTTGGCATAACTCGCTTCACAATTTGAGACCTTTCTCGGGCCGATATTTGGCATGTACTTCATACTTCATATCTTCGAGAGACGTTCTTGAGATAATGGTCTTCTCTTCGTTATAGAGTTTCTTCACTTGGAGACTTTTGAGGGGTACTCCAACTTTGTTGACCACGACTTCATGATTATTTCTTCAATCGCTAATTGAGATTTTGAGATACAACGATCCGCCTCCTTTTTGGACTTGGATCTATTTATACTCATACCTTGTTAGGGTCTTTTCGGATAGACTTCTCCATGATCTTTATGGGAGTTGATTGCTTTTCGTCGTGAGTCTTGATCCTTCATATTGATTTTGGGAATAATGCTTTTCACATCACTTTGGATCTTTAGCAATAAGATTGAATCCTCATGCCTTGTTAGGGCCTTTTCGGACTCGCCAATCTTCGCGCCCAGCTTCATAAGTTATGCCTTGGCTATGAACTCTTATCATTACCGAGCAACTTTTAAACGATCTTGGGCTAGAAGCTAAGTTACTTTTAAAATCGTACGACCTTACTTATTGCAGATAAATTATTAGCAAGTGATGGGAGAATAGGCAAATAATTACACCAAGTGAGCTTGTGCAAGAATACCGACTTATAATTGACTCTATCATTTCTCGTTCTCCACAATTTAAAATCTCAAGTAATGAGACTCGTGGATGCTTAGCCTAATAAACCAATTAAGGTCTACATGGTTAAGGATACTAGCTAGAATAAACTTAGATAAGTCTATTCGCGTTGAGTCAAAATAATCGTAACGGGCCTAATATGTCAAAGATTTCTAAACTAGCTACACCACTTTATTAAAATTTGACTTTATTGCGGGATATATATACATATGAAAGCAACGATAAAAATTTAAAAATTACGACTAAATGGCCAAAGCTAATAAAAAATTTGAAAAAATGTTGAAAAAGATGATTTTCCGGTTAAATGAAGGTATTTTCATTGAAAAGTCCACTTAAAACTTCGATAGAAGTCCCCCCTACACTTAAGATAAACATTGTCCTCAATGTTTAAGCATGTGGGAAAAGTCTCCCCTAAACTTATGACATTGTGCACGTTGGTTAAATCAAGTTAAGGAAGAGACGACTAACGCGATCAATTTCAAATGTGAGTATGAAGAAAATTGAATCACGATAGTTGAGAGATAGAACCGGATTTCGGATAACACGGGAGCACGGTTCTTCAAAGGTTCCAAAAGTGCATTCATCCCTGTAATCACATCACCACACAAACACAAACACCTATAGAGGTCCCCCCTACACTTAGGAGGTTAAAACAGAAACGGATATATACTCGGGTTGCCTCCCGAGGAGCGCTTGTTTTTGATAACCGAGTCACGAGCCTGACTCGACCCAAACTTAGTTCATGGGAAACATGGTGAGGGATGGAATCATCTCATGAGAGATGTCCTCACCAAAGTACAACTTCACTCGTTGGCCATTCACCTTAAAATTAGGTCCATTAGGTTGAGCGAGCTCGAGAGTACCATATGGAAAAATTTGGGCAATGGTGAATGGGCTGGACCAACGAGATTCCAGCTTGCCCGAAAAGATTTTCAACCGAGAGTTAAAGAGTAAAACTTTGTCTCCAACTTGGAACTCTCGGTTCTTAATCTTAGAGTCGTGAATGAGCTTAGTCCTTTCCTTATAGATCAAAGAATTTTCATAAGCCTCATTCTGGAGTTCATTCAGCTCATTGAGTTGGAACTTGCGTAGGTCACCGGCTTTGTTGATATCAAAATTGGCCCACTTCAAGGCCCAGTAAGCCTTGTGCTCCAACTCAATGGGGAGGTGGCACGCTTTCCCATACACGAGACGATATGGTGTACAACCAATTGGAGTCTTGTATGCGGTACAGAAAGCCCACAGAGCATCATCAAGTTTATCAGCCCATGAGGCACGATGCTCTCCCACGGTTCTTTCAAGAATTCGCTTTAATCCTCGGTTGGATATTTCAGCCTGGCCATTAGTTTGTGGGTGGTAAGCGGTGGAAAGACGATGATTTACACCATACTTATCCATGACTCTTGCGAATTGGTCATTGCAAAAATGAGTCCCGCGATCACTAATAATGGCACGAGGCACACCGAATCTAGCGAACAACGATTTCAAAAAGTTACAAACCACCCTTGCGTCATTAGTAGGTAAAGCTTTGGCTTCAACCCATTTGGAGACGTAGTCAACGGCTACAATGATGTATTTGTTTCCTTTAGAGGAAGGGAATGGCCCCATAAAGTCGATACCCCAAACGTCAAAGATTTCACATTCTTGAATGAAATTCTGAGGCATCTCATCTTTATGTGTGATCTTGCCTTGTTTTTGGCAAGCATCACAACGTTTAACCATCTCGTGAGCATCACGATAAATGGTGGGCTAATAAAATCCCGAGTCAAACACTTTTTTGGCGGTGTAGTTGGGACCAAAGTGACCACCGGTGGGTCCTTTGTGGCAAGCGTCAAGGATTTCTAAAGCTGCCGGTCCATCAACACATCGGCGAATAATCAAATCAGCACATTGTTTGAATAGATACGGGTCATCCCAAAAGTAAGTCTTAATGTGTTTGAAGAACTTCTTCTTTTGCTGGGATGTTAACCCGTCAACGAGAATTCCACCCGCCAAGTAGTTTGCAATGTCCGCAAACCACGGGGTTTCATCAGAAGTTGAGTTGATAGACATTAAGGTCTCCAAGGGAAAAGAGTCATTGATCTCTTTGTTCGGGTGTTCCCCTTGATAAGGATCCTCAAGTCTGCTGAGATGATCCGCGGCTAGGTTTTCACCTCCCTTCTTATCACGAATTTTGATTTTAAATTATTGAAGTAGCAAAACCCAGCGAAGAAGTCTTGGTTTGGAATCTTGTTTAGTTAACAAGTACTTCAACGCGATATGATCGGTATAAACGATTGTGGTGGAAAGGACAAGATAGGGGCGGAACTTTTCAAAAGTATAGACAACAGCTAAAAGCTCTTTTTCGGTTGTCGTGTAATGCAATTGAGCCCCCGTCATTATCTTGCTAGCGTAATGGATCGGTTGGAAGTGTTTGTTCACTCTTTGGCCCAAAACCGCTTCAATAGCAAAGTCGCTAGCATCGCACATCAACTCAAAGGGAAGCTCCCAGTTAGGGGTAACCAAGACCGGTGCCTTAGTTAGCTTATCCTTAAGAAGGTTGAAGGCTTCAATACACTCGTTGGAAAAGATAAAAGGAGTATCTTTTTCCAAGAGGTGGGTCATCGGGCGAGCGATTTTAGAAAAATCTTTGATAAAGCGACGGTAGAAGCCCGCATGACCCAGGAAACTTCTCACACCCTTCACGGTTGAAGGTGGAGGCAACTTAGAAATAACATCGACTTTAGCACGGTCTACTTCAAGACCGGCTTTAGAGATCTTGTGTCCTAGCATGATGCCCTCTTTTACCATGAAATGGCATTTTTCCTAATTAAGAACAAGGCGAGTGTCTTCACACCGCTTAAGCATACGTTCTAAATTGGCAAGGCAAGCAGAGAAAGAATCGCCATAAACCGAGAAATCATCCATGAAGACTTCCATAGTTTCTTCAACCATGTCATGGAAGATAGCCATCATACACCTTTGGAACGTCCCAGGAGCATTGCATAAACCGAAAGGCATGCGTTTGTAGGCAAATATTCCGTAGGGACAAGTGAATGTGGTCTTCTCTTGGTCTTTGGGATCGATGGGAATTTGAAAATACCCGGAGAAACCGTCTAAAAAGCAGTAATAATCATTACCCGTTAGACGCTCGAGCATTTGATCCATGAAAGGAAGAGGAAAGTGATCTTTTCTCGTGGCATCATTGAGCTTGCGATAATCAATAAAAACTCTCCACCCAGTAACGAGACGAGTGGAAATCAACTCGTTGTTTTCATTGGGAACAACGGTTATTCCGCCCTTTTTGGGCACACAATGGACGGGACTTACCCATGGCGAATCCGAAATAGGGTAAATCAAGCCGGCATCTAGAAGTTTGATAACCTCTTGTTTGATGAAGTCATGAATGCGAGGATTAACCCTTCTTTGGATCTGGATTGCGGGTTTAAAGTCATCTTCCATGAGAATCTTATGAGTACAAAAGTTCGGATCAATTCCGCGGATATCGGAAATTTTCCAAGCAATTGCCTTCTTATGATCTTTAAGCACGGCGTTGAGGCGAGATTTCTCTTCTTCTTTCAAGTCCTTAGAAATGATGACGGGCGATCTCTTCTTATCTTCAAGGAACACGTACTCGAGATGGGGCGGCAACTCCTTAAGTTCTAAATCCGGAGGATTTTCGATGGGAGGCGTATTCAAAGTCGGTGCATCGATAGCAATATCCTTGTGAGGTGGTGGAGAAATATTGTCTTCTTTAAGAAGGTTCTCAATGAGGCGAAGATCTTCATCCCAATCGGTAGAAGAATCGTCATGTTTTAAGTTCACATCTCCCATGGTGGCTTCCAAATCTTTCCAAAGGAAATCAATTTCTCCAAATAGAGATAGTGATGAATCAATAGAGGAAACGGTCTCAACATTGGGAGGAGAGGTAGGAATACTTTTACAAGCATCTTTGAAGTGTTCTTCACAAGCCTCATCAAGAACGTCAATACAATTAACACTCTCGTAGGAATAAGGCTGTTTAGAAAGCTTTCCCATGTTGAAGACGATTTTATCGTCACCCACTCTCATGATAAGCTCACCGGCTTCAACATCGATGAGAGTGCGACCGGTCCTCAAGAATGGACGACCAACGATCAATGACACACGAGGATCCATGTCGTAGTCAACGAAAACGAAATCGGCAGGAAAAGTGAATTTGTCGACTCCTACAAAGACGTCTTCGGCTATCCCCACTGGATAAGCAACCGTACGGTTAGCTAATTCCAAAGTCATTTTGGTGGGGACTAGCTCAGGGAGAGATAATTGCTTCCAGACTCTTAAAGGCATTAAGTTAATACTGGCACCTAGATCGGCTAGGGCCATGCAATTCTCTACTCCCGGGAAGTTGCAAGGGATTAAGAAACGACCCGGATCACCAAGCTTGGTTGGCAATTTCCTTAAGAGCACTGCAGAGCAATTCTCATTAAGTTGGGTGTTAGCAGTATCAAGAAGCTTCTCCTTGTCACTAAGAAGATCTTTGAACATTTTCGCATACTTAGGCATGTGAGCGAGAGCCTCAGCGAAGGAGATGTTAAAATTCAATTGTTTAAACATTTTAAGAAAGTTCGAAACTTGAATATCATCCTTGCTTTTGAGCTTCTCTTTCCTCAACCTTGAGGGATAAGGTATATCGGAAGAAGAGGAAGGCTTTGGGAGAATAGGATCACTCACATCCTTGGGTGGAGGAGGGGTAGAAGTAAGAGGTGGAGAAATTGGGGAAATAGAAGGTTGAGGAATAGGAGCAGGTGACTCGTTTTCCTTAGTCACAATCACCGGTGGAGGTATAGGAAGCTCGGGTTCCTTGGTACCTTTGCCACTGCGAGTGGTGATTGCTTTCATCTCCCCTCTTGGATTCGCAACGGTGTTACTCGGAAGAGTACCCAAAGAAGAGGGTTGATTACCTTGGAAGAAACTAGCCATCATGTTCCTTAAGTTATTCGTTTGACTAGCCAAAGTGTTTCTCATATCAGCTCGCAGATCATTCCCTTGTTTCACCATGTCTGCTTTCAAGTTGAGCACTTCCCGCTGGAGATTGTCCACGATCACATCATTAGTCCTCATGTAGGTTCCAATATCTTGGGGTAATGCGGTGGGTTGGTTGGGAGGAGCATTATAGGCGGGTGGTTTATAAGCAGGTTGTTGGTAAACTTGGTTGTTTCTTTGAGGTGGATATGGTTGTTTGTGAGGTGGTAGGTATGGTGCACGAGGTTGTTGTTGTTGTTGAGGAGGGCGATTGAGGTTTTGGTGTTGGTTTGGGTTGTTAGGAGGAAAACCGGGCGGGGAAAGAAAGTTGTTTGAACGGTAGCTAAGCAAATTGCGGTCTCCTTGAGGACGAGCTTGATAAGCGGCCGGAGGATAGGTACCGTATGCTGCATTAACATTCTCAGAAGGATAGTCTTGGGTGGCGGTACAAGTGGTGTAAGAATGAGGACCCCCACATATTTCACAAGGTTGGCTAACAGAATTGACTTGAGCGTCTTGAGCGTTTTTAGCGTTGATGCTGTTGGTGTTGTTAGCGGTGTGGGTAACAAGCGATTCAAGAAGCGTAGTAATTTTGTCAAGTCGCTTGTCGCTGTCACTAGTACTAGCACTAGCGGCATTGGCCCAAAACTCTTGGTTTGCACACGAGACTTATTTTCAATAATATCCCAAGTGGCATTGGAAGTCTTAAACAAAATATTACCCCCCGAGGCACTATTTAGTGAATCTTGGTCATTCATGCTTAAACCATTATAAAAAGTATTAATTTGGTGCACTTTGGTAAAACCATGTTGTGGGCACTTTCTTAAAAGATCTTTAAAACGATCCCAAGATTCACTAAAAGACTCATCGTACTTTTGTTCAAAATTAATGATTTCATTCCGCAAAGCGGTAGTACGAGAGGGTGGGAAAAAGTAATTTATGAACTTGGTCTCCAAATCCATCCACGTAAGAATACTTTGTGGCGGTTCCTTAGCAAGCCAATGTCGGGCTTGTCCCTCTAAAGAAAAGGGAAAAAGTGGTAAATGGATTACCTCTTGTGGAACACCATTGAATTTGACCGTATTCGTGAGTTGCAAGAATCTCTTGATGTGGTCATGAGGATCATCAATGGTACGCCCCAAGAATGATTGAGCAGAGACCATCTGGATAAAGCCGGATTTGAGCTCAAAGTTGTTGGCTGCAATCGCGGGTATGGCAATTGGATCATTGTTGCCCTCCACATGTGCTTGTAACAGTTCAATCATAGGGCGATTGTCCGGTAAAGGTTCATTGTTGTTGTTATTATTGTTGTTGAGAGGTGGGTTGTTATTGTTATTGTTTTGAGGTGGATTGTTGTTGTTGTTTTGTACACCGGCCATGTCTAAGTCTTCGAGAGGCTCGGGCTCTTGATAAGACGTTGATCGTGTACGCATGCACCTGCAAAAGAACTAACAAAGCAAACAAGAAATATTTTTGGTTTTTATGGTTTTAAAATTTTATTTTTTTTGTATTTTTGAAAATTTTATATTTTTTAGGGTTTTTTTGAAAGTTTTTATGAAAAAGTAACGTTCACGGCGAACGGATCCCAAAATCCAAGTTCTCACAAAAAACTGTTAATCTTAACGAGAAGAGCCGGCAGCGGCGCCATTTGATACTAGAGATTTTTGTTATGGGTTCAGTATTGTTCTTGGAATCTTCTCGAATTGATCACGGTTCAAAGTGGAATGATTGTTCTTGGTGACAAATAGAGGGTTTGGTTTGTTATCTATTTTAAACTAATAGCAATTAAATGTAAATGTCGTTGAGTGAAAAGAGTTTTAAAGATTAAACTAAAAAGACGAGTTTAAAAATAAATGCTTGAAAACTTAAAGACTATATTAGAAAAAAATACTTGAACACTTAATAAATCTAAAACTTGGAAACTTTATAAAAACAAGAAATTAAACCATCGGAATGCACAATATGAATCTGATCGGAATATATGGAAAATAGGCCCAATCGGAATATGGGAAACAAGCACCAATCGGAATGTGCTGGTCGGAATACTGCTGCAATCGGAATATGCCAAGGAGACTGATCGGAATGTTGGAGAATAAGAACTAATAGGAATGTTGCATAGCTTCCTAATCAGAATGTTTAACAAAACCCTCAGTCGGAATATTGAAATGAATCAAATCGGAATAATGGTAGACACCTACTCGGAATAACCAACAAGGGGTTCAGATCGGAATGTCTTAAAAGCCTAACAATCGGAATAACCCAAAACCCTATTCCGATCAGACGATCGGAATAAAGGGAGGTATGCTGGTCGGAATACCCCAATCGGAAAAGGGTTTATACCTTTTCTGATTTATAAGGGATTCGAGAATTAAGCAAGGGAATAAGCTATGTCAATAAGCTAATCACCAAAACTAGAACGAATTTAATATGGAACGGATTAAATAAACACAAATAACAACATATCTAAACTTAAAATAAGCAAACTTTTAAATCAAACCATAAAAAGATAAACTTTTTAAGAAAACTTTTAAAAAAAGTAAATAAGCTAAACATATAAATAAGCCAATAAGCACAAAGATCTTAAAGCTTATTCGTATGAAAACTTAAATAAACATAAAAAGATTAACTTTTTAAGCACGAAAACAATAATGAACAACACGGATCATAAGTAATTCGCACCAAAAGTGAACCAAAATCAAAGAAAGGTAGAAAGAGATGCAAGATTAAAAGCTCAAACTTAAACTTGATTAATGAAATCAACAACACAAAGGTTTAATCTTGAAAGATTAAAAGAAAGAAAGATGAAAACTTAGTGAGAGAAAGTTGAGAACTTTCTCTCTCTAAAACTAGAAAGGAAAAATGGAAAGTGAAACTAAAACTAAAAACTAACTAGTCCCTCAAATTGTGAAGTGAAGTCCTATTTATAGGCGTTTGCTTGTGGGCTTGTGAATGGGCTTTGTTTTTGGGCTTCTTTTCTTCTTTCTTCTTTAGTCTTTACGTTTCTTTAAATAAACGTTTCCGACTATGGATTTTGAGAAGTGTCGGTGAATAATTCCAACTCGTCTTATAATCTTTTGTTTAATAGACTCGAGTTCTTCGACATATATGAATCTTCCATCTTTGGCCCTTTTCTTCGATAAATCTTCAAATAGGCACAATGACTTCAAATCTTTTGCATCTCTTAGACAATAGACTTCGTCTTGAGTCTTTTTCTTCGATAAAACTCGTACAATCCCATGTTTTCTTCAATATTCATCCGGGTTGACTCTGAAAACACAATAAACATAAAAACCACGCATAATTCCAAACAAATGATATTAAATACGTGTTTTGGTCTTATTTTAGCCAGAAATAAGTGGTAAAAGGATGGGTGTTTTCACACCTATCAATGGTCTTCTGTAACCTCGTTTGTTCAACACTTGAGTGATGTAAGCAGACATTTGAGCTAGTATATCAGTAGGATTATCACCTTGTCTAAACTCAGGGACAGGAATCTCATTATCACAATAGAATAATGGTGCTGGTTGAGCTACAAACTAATTTGAAGGAACACTAGCATGTTGTGAGTAATCGGGTTGAGGAGCCTCATGTTGTTGATAGGTGATGGCAGGGTTTGTTAGAGGTTGATAAGGTGAATATGGTTGTGAAGCATAATGTAAATGATGTGAGTCTCCTTGTGATGATGTTGCTGGTTGCTTGTATTGTTGTTGATAAGATGTAGGCGGTTTTGGCAAGATCGAATAATGTAGAAAGCTTGGGGTTTGATACAATGGTTGATAGGAAGATTGGTGTCCCAAAGCAAACGAAGAGTTGTGATATGACAAAGTTGGATGATTTGCCATTAATGCCAATGGTTCTTGATAAGATCCCTGAGAGATGCGTTTTTGGATCACGTGCTTCTCGTGTTGCTATAAGAAAGCATAGAGTTGATCTAAATTTGACTTGTGCAAATCTCGAATAAATTTAACATCGGTGACATATTGACTCCACTCTTGGGGTAACGTGTTCAAGAACTTGGTGTTTAGTTGAAACTGAGCAATCCTTAGATTATACACGTTCATATCATTCGTCAAAGTGTTGAAACGCCAGTAGTAGTCATGAAGTGTTTCCCCTAGAATGTATGTGAATCTATCAAACAAGTCATACAATTGACACTCTCGTTCCTGCTTAGTTAGTGAAGTCCCTTGTAACAAAACAGTTAAGCGATCCCAAAGATCCTTTGCCATTGTGTGTTCACTTACCATTCGATAGATATCGGGTGGAAGAGCTTGAAGTATTGTCTGAACGGCCCTTTCATCTGCATCGACAATGAGTTTGTTAGCATCCGGTAACTCATGATACAACCTTGGCCGCGTCACATTGTTGACAGTAATTTCTCCCCAATCGAGTGGACCTTTTTCAATGGATTGAATCATAAGTCTACCATTGGGTTTACCCATGATGTAAGTTTTCATGCGACCTTGCCATGCTTCAAATAAGTCTTTGATGAGCAACGGTGGGCGAGTGTCGGTACCCGAGATGATTGAAATATCGGTAAGCGATGTCATTTTTGGCATATATGAATTTGATTTCATTTTATGATCCCTTTAATAAAGATTATCAAAAATGATCGAGCAATAAATAAGGTTGTGAAATTTGTTGTGAGTTGATGTAAAATTCTTCCAAAAAATTACAAAGTCCAAAACTTGATCTAGTTCGGAATGTGGTAATGACTGACCTAGTTCGGAATCGGTAATGTTCTGATCTAATTCGGAATTGATGAAATTCTGAACTAATTCGGAATTGGTGATTTCTGATCTAATTCGGAATTGATGAAATTCTGAACGAATTCGAAATTGGTGATGTTCTGATCTAATTCAGAATCGATGAAATTCTTAACTACTTCGGAATCAGTGATGTTCTAACCTAATTCGGAATTGATGAGATTCTGAAATAATTCGGAATCGTTGATGTGCTGACCTAATTCGAAATAGATGATATTCTGAACTAATTCGGAATTGATGAGATTCTAAACTAATTCGGAATCGTTCATGTTCTGACCTAATTCAGAATAGATGAAATTTTTGAACTAATTCGGAATAGGTGATGTTCTGATCTAATTCGGAATTGATGAGATTCTAAACTAATTCGGAATCGATGATGTTCTGACCTAATTCGGAATATACAGGTACACCCTTAATCCTGAATCCAGATGTTAATTCAGAATACGCACCTTGTAGCTAATTCGGGATGTGAACTCTGCTATTAGTTTGGAATATGATACCACACTCAATTCAGAATCTTGCAAAACCCTAGTAACCCGAATTGTAAAACCCTTTTTATCCAAATAAGAAAAATTTTTGTACCTTTTAATTTTACCCAAAAATCAAGCCAAAAATTCCAACTTTTTTATGAAAATCACCAATATGAATAACACAAATCCCTACCACAACTATGTAGGGAATTTGTAAGAAAGATTTTGTGGTGAAAAACACAAAAAAAATTGAAAACACGGATGATTAAAAGAGTATAAAAACTAGAAACTAACACAACAAAAACCTTATATCATCCAATGGCTCTTGATACCAATTGTAGAATAATGATAATCTTATAACTAATCAAGAGGGTTGTTGTTTTTATAGAGAGAGAAACTAGAGAGAGAAAGAAAGAAAGCTTGTATTAAGTGAAATGAAAGTAAACAACCAACACCCCTTTCCATGGTGGAAAGGGGTTTATATACCAAGACCCTTAATAGGCTTGGGCTTCCGGCCCATGAACATGCTCATGCGTCGGGCTAAAGTAAATAACAAGTAAACTTATACTACGAGCCTATAACTATATTGTTTGAGTGACCGAGACTTTCTTTATACGAAAAATGTATTTCCAACACGAGGTGCAAGCTGCCAACAATCAGCACCAGCACCAACATCTGAATCCTCCTCCTCCTCCTCCAGCTACACTGATCACATGGTTGGAGCGATTCAACAAGCAACGTCCTCGATCCTTGGAGAAGACTGACAACCCCAATGAGGCTGAGAGCTGGCTAGCTCATATCGAGAACATATTTGATGCAATGGGCTGCGACCCTGTCTTCAAGGCAAGGTTGGCCTGTTACAAGTTTGAAGGTAACGTGCTTGGATGGTAGAAGTCAGTGAAGCAGTCTGAGGGAGGTGACAATTGGGTGGCTGGCTTAACTTGGGCTCAGTTCAGGGAGTGGGTAATGGGACAGTTCTTCCCCAAGGCTGAGCAGGATAAGCGGAAGAGGGAGAACCACAGGATTAGGAAGAGAGCTGGGGAGAACAACAACGAGTTCATGTAGCGTTTTCTTCGTTTGGCTGGTTTTTTGGCGCAACAGCAGGTACTGCCGAAGAGCAAGCATACTACTTTCGTCGGGCTCTTCGTATATCGGTCGCCAATAACTTGGTGTGTGTTGCCTTCAACACGGTGGCAGAAGTGGCTGATGCAACACGTAAGTTGGAGATGCTGTAGGAGAGAGATGAGTTTGGAGAGGAAGAGAGACCCGAGAAGAGGTATATTTCGTCACTATGCGGTGATCATTTCAATTCATTTAGTAATATCCAGATATTTATCTTTCTCTATAAATTTCATCTTTCAAGTAGAAGACTGGGGACCGGTCTCAACCGGCTACTCAGCAGCAGCCTACTCAGCACAAGGGTAACGGTCAGACCCAAGACCGTTCTGCTTTGCATAGGCTTGGTGGTAATGATAATTATCGTAACAACGCTAGTAACTCCAACAGCAACAGGTCCCTAAACTTACTCATTTCTTATGTTACATGTTTATAATTCATAATTCTGACACTTCAGTATCTTCTACCAGGAATCATGGCAACGGAAGGGAGCAGGACCGCTGAGGTTCACAGCCCAACCGTATAGCTATTACTGGTATTATGTCTTACAATTTTCTGCATTATCCTATTTGTACCCATAAACCATGTCTCATGTATAATTTTCTAAACATGCACCCAGCTAGCAAGGGCACCTGTTAGAGGGTATACTCACCCTCTCTGCACTACCTGCAACCGTAGGCACCCAGGGCCATGTCACCGCGATAGCGATGCTTGCTTCAATTTTGGCCAGCCAGGCCATCGCATGAAGGACTGCCGCAAGGGTGAGATAGAGGGCACATCTGGACATGCCGACTCCAAGCCACCTCCTACTACTGGATGGGTGTACACGACCTTGCGTGATCAAGCCAACAATTCCATAGGTACCATCACTGGAATCTTGTATATGTATGGTCAAGCTGCATGTGTTGTATTTGACACGGGTGCTACTCATTCGGTCATTTCTACTTCTTATGCCAAGAATGTTAGGATTTCCCCTATGCCATTAGAGAATGTATTAAACATTTCCACGCCCTTAAGAGACTCTGTATGCATAACCCATGGGTACAAGAGTCTTCCACTCGAATTTGACGATAAGATTCGCCCAGTTGACGCACTTCCATTGGACATGTGCGATTTCGACATGATATTAGGCATGGACTGGCTATCCAAACATCATGCCACCATTGACTTCCATTCATATCGGGTCATCTTCGGTGATGCAAATTCACCTGAGTACATTCACAACGGCTTCATACTCGGAAGGTCTGTACAAATAATTTCAACCTTACAAGCACGTGCACTACTGTCACATGGTTGCGAGGGCTATCTAGATACTATTCATAATTTGGAGGCCGAATCTCCATCAATCCAGAATCAGCCGATCATGTCAAAATTCCCAGACGTGTTTCTAGATAACTTTCGGGCATACCACCTGCTCGAGAAGTGGAGTTTAATATTGAGCTCATCCCAGGAGTTGAGCCATTTTCTAAGGCTCCGTATCGCATGGCTCCCATAGAGCTGAAGGAGTTAAAGGAACAACTACAGGAACTGTTGGAACGCGGTTTCATCGGACCTAGTGCTTCTCCATGGGGCGCACCCGTTCTATTCGTAAAGAAGAAGGACGGAAGTATGCGTCTCTGCATAGATTATCGTGAGCTTAACAAGATCACCATCAGGAATATATATCTGTTACCACGCATTGATGACTTGTTTGACCAACTCCAAGGGGCCAAACATTTCTCCAAGATTGATCTAAGGTCGGGCTATCATCAGTTACGGGTTAAAGAGAAGGACATCGCCAAGAATGCTTTCCGTACGCGTTATGGTCACTATGAATTTGTAGTTATGCCATTTGGCCTTACCAATGCTCTAGCTGTTTTCATGGACCTGATGAACTATATCTTCCACGACTTCCTGGACAAGTTTGTCATTGTCTTTATTGACGACATTCTAATTTTCTCTAAGTCATAGGAGGAACACGAAGACCATCTTCGTAATGTATTACAGGTACTTCGCCAGAAGCAACTGTATGCTAAATTCTCCAAGTGTGAATTCGGGTTAGACAAGGTGGCCTTCCTAGGCCACATTGTATGTAAAACCCACATGCTTTTACCATGAATAGTACCCTTAGTACACGATAATTATTATCAATAATAATTATAATCATGAACATGAAATCATGAACGTAAGAATCACGAACATATAATTATGTATTTACTTATATTATTAATACGATAAATATCGTTACGTACAAGTATTTATAATAACACGAATAATTAATAATAACGTAACACGTAAACAGGAACACACGAACATGTAATAAAACAGACACGATTAAGGCTTCGGGTTTCCTTTGAAGGGCCCTACAAGTTGTGACACAAGAAGAAGAGAGGGGCCCATCCCATGATTTTTAATTAAAAATAATAAAAAAGGGAAACTAGACATTTATAGAGTTTTCACAAAATTGCAAAAACCCTAATCTCTTGTCTCTCTCTCTTTGGCCGGCGGCATCACAACACCACAAGGGGTGTTTGTTTGATCTTTATTAATTAATTCAAGGGTGTGTTCGTGTAATCATTCTCCATTCATTCCACGTGTTTGATAATCCGTAAACCCTTTTGTTTTGTTTTCTTTTATTTGATTAATTGCAAGAAGAACTTTAATTAAATAAAAACATGGATAAAAACATGTCATTGGATCAAGGGGTAAAGATTAAGGGTTGTTTTGGGTTGGTTGTTTCGGCCGCCACACAAACCGAGAGCCACATGGATCTCGGCGTCATTTGGTTTACACCACCAACCGAGACATATGTCTCGGTGGTGTTGGGGTTCGGTCGACAGCAGGGACAAGGCACCCGACTTGCGTCTGGGTGTCCTTGTGGTTATATGGGTCTCGTCAGCAAGCAAACCAACATAACCGACCCAGCCGGTGGCTAGGTTGGTCAAGCAGGGGGAACGCAGCGCAGCACAGGGGTTACAACCGGCTAACTGCTGGTGGGAACTCTTGTGTCAGCGGCTAGCCGAGAGAAGCAAGACCACCAGTAGCAGCCGGTGGCAGCTTACCAAGAGCAGGGGAAACCGGCTCAGCCGGTTTGCCACTGTTTTTAGGGGTGTTTGGTTCGGACCGGTTCAAGGGTTTTCACGGGTCCAGTTCACGACATGTTTAATTTGATAACACACGGGTTCGGTTCATGATTATTTTTACAAGTCTAATTAATTTTACAAGTATATTATTTTTACAAGATAATTAAATTAATTAATACATGACTTATAGTTAATTTAATTAAACATGAAACTTAGGTTATTATTATTATTAAATAATACATGTTTTAACCTAAGTATTTATTTATTTATTTTACACTATCGTATTAATTAATTATTAAACATGACATATAATTAATTAATAGTCATGACTTAGGTTATATTAATATAGTATTAATACATGTTTTAACCTAAGTATTTTATACACTTTAATTTAATTAAATCATGCTTATATTCAATTAAATCGTATAATCTATAGTTTATTTAATTAACAGAATATTATTAATAAACTATACTATAACTACATGACTTATGATATTAAATCAACTTAATTCTAAATACGGAAACTTTCTAATTCAGGAAACTTACTATTTTTGGAAACTTTCTATTATTAGAAACTAGTCTATTTTAAGAAGTTAATCTATTTTTGGAAACTTTCTATTTTTGGAAACTTTCTATTTTAGGAAACCTGCTATTTTTAGAAAATTACTTATTATTACACAACAAGTATAGTAATACAAGAAATACATGTAATACTTAATCAGAATATACATAATACATGATAAACCTAGCATAACGTTAAAATCAATAAAACAAGACATGAACATATAAAACAAGCTAAGACATGATATAAAATCAGTTACGTACTCAGTAATCCAAATACTTATACACGTATACTATTTATGTAGCATTAGTGAGATCAAAGTAGGAGTCTCTTCCGTTCGTCTTCTTCGTTCACTGGACTTAAGGTATGGATTTTCCGTCCTTTCAGTATGGACATTCTTTCCTTATTAGGATTCCCCGTCTACAGCCAATAGTTTTCCCAATATTTATTTTATATGTTTGATACTTATGTTAGATTAAGAGCCTAAGCCATATACATGCATGACCAGTGACACCTAGTTATCGAGGTACCATAACCATAACACTGAAGGCACCAGTGTTACGACTTTCCCACAGCAAAGTGATTGCTCGTGGCGTCCCTTTTCAGTTATGGCCATTATATTATATTATCATGTGGGGCGTATGGGTGCATCTTAGTTACATGTTTAGCAGTATTATCAGAGTGAATGCGATGTGTGCCTTGCATCCTTCACTAGGAGTTGATTCCTCCTACCCAGACTATTTAATTAGAGGCAACCCCTTTAATTGCATGACGAGGTCTCCCCTCCAAGTATACATGTATGGTGGAACCTCATGACCTATATGGGCTATTTGGCTAATTAAACAGATTTTCATAGAAACATAAGTCTTTTCAAACTATAAAACCAGTTTTATGAACATAAATCCAGATTACTTAGAACTTATGGTATTCTGATGCTATTAGTCCTATATTCTTACGTTATTCCATCTCATACTTGTATATCTGTGCACTAAGCATTATGCTCAGCCGTTTTCCTTTCATGTTCCCAAACGGCAGGTACTCAAGGGCGCTCGTAGACTTTAAGCGTACGTGCATATGGATTGGAAGCTTTCTAGCATTCTCTACTTTATGCATTTCATCATACATTTTTATACTTATATCTATGGACATTGTTTAGTCCTTTTCCTTTGCAGTACTTATGTTTGTGTGTGATGAGCTTATACTTTGGGGTGCTGATGTTTGCTTCCGGTATTTCCTTTTATGGTCATGTAATGTTTTAAGACATTTTCCTTTTATGCTTTGATGACACGCCACAATCACGCGTGACATTTCATTTACCAAAATGGGGTGTTACAATTATGGTATCAGAGCCAAGGCTTCGACTTGTAGGCTCTCAAAACACGACCTGTGATTAGTGGGTAGTCACTATGGTCTTCCTAGAACTGACAGTCGGTTTTCATGCATTCATTATTTTCATGCATTCATGTTATATGTCATTGTCGCAGGTTCATGACTAAGTAATGGTTGGTACAGGACTGGCCCTATTTAGTCGCATGTGCTTTTATCGAATCTTTTAACTTTGGAACCGACCTATTGGCGTCCCCTCGCCATGTCTTTTGTTTTGGGTGAACTGAGCATAGGCGTTCACTCTCGCGCATATAAAAGTTTTCATAAAAATGCATCATGCATTCATGCACTATTCTCCTACATAAAAAATTTCTCATGATTTATTGGCATAATTTTTTTTTTCATGTATACATTTTATGTTTGGTCAGTTTAATCATGTAATTTTGTTTATACTGTCAGATGGTGAACACACGCAATATTCGAGAGATGGTTGTCGCTGCCAATGAAGATTTACAAGACATCCTCCACCATAACGATAACTATCCTCCTACACCACAAATCTTTCCCACGGTGGTGAGGGGTAGACTGACGAGGGAGTACTAAGCGATTAGGCAAAGAGAGGAGGAAAACAACAACGAGTTCATGCAACGCTTTCTTTGATTGGCTTGTCTGTTAGGCCCAGCAGCGAGAAATGCTGAGGAACGAGCACACCATTTTTGTTGGGCTTTTCGCCCATCCATCTCAAATAACTCGGCGTATGCTACCTGCAACACGGTGGCACAAGTTGCTGATGCAACACGTAAGTTTGAGATGCTACAGAAAAGAGAGGAGTTCGGGTAAGTAGAGAGACCCGAGAAGAGGTAATTATTTGTCATTCAGCGGTGATCATTTCAAATTCATTCAGTACTATCCAATATTTATCCTTCTCTTTAAACTGCACTTTCAGGCAGAAGACTGGGGACCGGTCTCAGCCGGCTACTCAGCAACAGCCTACTCAGCCCAAGGGTAACGGTCAGACTTAAGACCGTTATGCTACAGATAGGTATGGCAGTAATGATAATTACCGAAACAACGCTGGAAACTCCAATAGCAGCAGGTCCTTACACTTACTCATTCCTTATGTTACATGTGATAATTCAAAGTTCTGACACATTAGCAATCTTCTACAAGGAATCATAGTAATGGGAGGGAGCAGAACCAAAGAGGTTCACAACCTAACCGTCCAGCTATCACTGGTAATACATCTTACAATTTTCCGCTTTGTCCTTTTATACCTATAAATCATGTCTCATGTGTACTTTTCCAAACAGGATCCCAGCCAGCAAGGGCACCTGCTGGAGGGTATACTCACCCTCTTTGCACAACTTGCAACTGTAGGCACCTAGGGCCATGTCGCCGCAACAGCGACGCTTGCTACAAGTGTGGCCTTACTGGTCATCGCATGAAGGACTGCCACAAGGGCGAGATGGAGGGCACATCTGGACATGCTGATTCCAAGCCGCCTCCTACTAGTGGACGCGTTTACACGACTTCTCGCGACCAGGACAACAAG
This sequence comes from Glebionis coronaria, assembly GCA_025667525.1. Taxonomy (NCBI): domain Eukaryota; kingdom Viridiplantae; phylum Streptophyta; class Magnoliopsida; order Asterales; family Asteraceae; genus Glebionis; species Glebionis coronaria. The sequence goes on from CM046874.1 coordinate 495,568,996, forward strand.
TCTACAGGTACCATCACTGGAATCTTGTATATGTATGGTCAAGCTGCATGTGTTTTATTTGACACGTGTGCTACTCATTCAGTCATTTCTACTGCTTATGCCAAGAATGTTAGGATATCCCATATGCCATTAGAGAATGTACTAAATATTTCCACACCCTTAAGAGACTCTGTACGCATAACCCATGTGTACAAGAGCCTTCCCCTAGAGTTTGACGGCAAGATTCGTCCTTTTGACGTACTTCCATTGGATATGTGCGATTTTGACATGATATTAGGCATGGACTGGCTATCCAAACATCACGCCACCATAGACTTCCATACATATCGGGTCATCTTCGATGATGTAAATGCACTAGAGTACATTCAAAACGGGTTCATACCCGGAAGGTCTGTACAAATCATATCAACCTTGCAAGCACGTGCACTACTGTCACATGGTTGTGAGGGCTATCTTGCTACTGTTCATGATTTGGAGGCTGAAGCTCCATCTATCCAGAATCAGCCGATCGTGTCCGAATTCCCAGACGTGTTTCTAGAAGAAGTTCCGGGCATACCAACTGCTCGTGAAGTGGAGTTTAATATTGAGCTCGTCCCAAGAGCTGAGCCAATATCCAAAGCTCCTTATCGCATGGCTGCCATAGAGCTAAAGGGGTTAAAGGAACAACTTCAGGAACTGTTAGAGCGCGGTTTCATTTGACCTAGTGCTTCTCCATGGGGCGCACATGTTCTGTTCGTAAAGAAGAAGGACGTCAGCATGCGTCTATGCATAGATTATCGTGAGCTTAACAAGATTAGCATCAAAATAGATTTCCACTGCCATGAATTGATGACTTGTTTGACCAACTCCAAGGGGCCAAGCATTTCTCCAAGATTGATCTGAGGTCAAGCTATCATCACTTACTGGCTAAGGAGCAGGACATCGCCAGGACTGCTTTTCGTACACGCTATGGGCACTATGAGTTTGTAGTCATGCCCTTTGGCCTTACCAATGCTCCAGCTGTTTTCATGGATCTGATGAATCGTATCTTCCATGAGTTCCTGGACACGTTCGTCATTTTCTTCATTGAAGACATCCTGATTTTCTCTAAGTCCAAGGAGGAACGCGAAGACCATCTTCGTACAGTATTACAGATTCTTCGCCAGAAGCAGCTGTATGCTAAATTCTCCAAGTGTGAGTTCTGGTTAGACAAGGTGGCGTTATTAGGTCACATTATATCAGCAGAAGGCATGGATCCAGCAAAGGTTGAGGCTATTACCAAGTGGCCAAGACCGACATCAGCGACCGAAGTTCGCAGTTTTCTAGGCTTAGCTGGTTACTACCGTAGTTTCGTAGAGAACTTTTCCCGTTTAGCACTGCCATTGACCAAACTGATGCGGAAAGGGGAGAAATTTATCTGGACTGAAGAAAGAGAGAAGAGCTTTGAAGACATAAAGCAGAAGTTAGTATCTGCACCAATTCTTACTCTTCCATCTGGTATAGGTGGATTTAAAATCTACAGTGATGCTTCAGGGAAGGGACTTGGCTGTGTTCTCATGCAACATGGGAAAGTGATTACGTACGCTTCACGACAGCTTGCCATATGTGGAAAATTACCCTACGCATGACTTGGAACTTGCAGCAGTCGTGTTTACGTTGAAGATATGGAGGCACTACTTGTATGGAAAATCATGTGACATCTTCACAAACCACAAGAGCCTGAAGTACTTCTTCACTCAACGTGAACTGAATATGAGACAGAGGAGATGGTTAGAGCTGTTGAAGGATTATGACATTAATCTGCAGTATCATCCCGGCAAGGCGAATGTAGTGGCAGATGCACTTAGTAGAAAGTCCGATATGATAAACAACATTAAAATTAAGGAGGAAATTATAAGAGACTTAGAGAGACTAGACATCGAGATAATGATACGTGGACAGCACGGTTACTAGGCTAATCTTAGAGTGGAACCTGAGTTACTCTCTAGGATCAAGGAAGCTCAGAAGGATGATGGTGAAATTTGGGCGATCATTCAGAACTTAGAACAGCAGACGGAGTTTTGGTTGGATGACGATGGTATCTTATGGCAGGGCACCAGACTTTATGTTCCTGATGATCCTACACTCAGGGAAGCGTTATTAGCTGAAGCTCATAGCTCCCCATTCTCCATTCATCCTGGTTCTACCAAGATGTACCACGACATCAAGCAATACTTTTGGTGGAGTGGTATGAAACCGGATGATGCGACTTACGTCTCCAAATGTCTTACTTGCCAGCAGGTTAAGATCGAGCATCAGCGGTCTAGTGGGTTACTACAACCGTTAGACATTCCGGAGTGGAAGTGGGACAAGATCACCATGGATTTTGTAACCGGTCTTCCGTAGACGAAGAGGAGGCACGATGCAATTTTGTTTATCGTTGATCGAATTACTAAGTCAGCTCATTTCTTACCAATCCGTAAGGATGATCCGGTCAGTAAACTCGCTGACCCTTACAAGAAGGAGATCATGAGACTTCATGGTGCTCCATCCAGTATCGTCTTGGACAGATATCCTCGTTTCAGTTCATGATTCTGGAAGAGTCTGCAGAAAGCTTGGGGTACAAAACTAAAGCTTAGCACGGCTTTTCATCCTCAAACAGCTGGGCAATCGGAGCGAACGATTCAGACATTAGAAGACATGTTGAGGTCATGTGCGTTGGAATGGACAGGAGATTGGGACGATTACATCTGTTTGGTAGAGTTTGTATACAACAACAGTTGGCACGCCAGCATTAAGTGTGCTCCATTCGAGATGTTGTATGGCAGAAAGTGTCGCTCCCCAATCTGTTGGGATCAGGTTGGTGAGCGAACACTTGAAGGACCAGAAATGATAGAGTTGACCAATGCCAAGGTCGCTGTAGCTAAGCAGAAATTGCAAGAAGCACGTTCACGTCAGAAGAGTTATGCCGACAAGGATCGTAGGGACTTATAATTTAACGTATGAGATCACGTCTTTCTTAAGGTATCGCCGGCACGTGGTGTTAGACGTTTTGGAATCAAAGGGAAACTTGGTCCTCGATTAATCGGACCGTTTGATGTCATTGAGCGAGTCGCTGAAGTATCTTATTGTTTAGCGTTACCTCCACAGTTTTATCACGTTGATGACATTTTCCATGTGTCCTTACTCAGAGGGTACAAGTATCATCCCCTTCACATGGTTCAGTATCCACTAGAACAGATTCGTGAAGATCTTACCTTCATAGAGGAACCCGAACGAGTTCTTGACAAGCAAGAACAAGTCATGAGGAAGAAGACGATTCCATTCGTCAAAATCCTTTGGAGGGACCATACCGAGCGGGAAGCCACTTGGGAAATAGAGGAGTCTATCCGGCCTTCTTACCCTCATTTCGTATTTTGAATTCGGGTGTGTTCCTCTTTCAGTTTATCTTATCTATAAATCGGGGACGAATTATTCTTTTTAGGAGGAGGAGTTGTAAAACCCGCATGCTTTTACCATGAATAGTACCCTTAGCAAACGTACGTACATATTAAAACTTTCCTTTTATATCATGAACACGTGTCACGATTAGAAATTATGGAAGTTATGTACGTATATTTACGATAAGCATTAAGTACGTGTTAGTACACGATAATTATTATCAGTAATAATTATAATCATTAACATGAAATCATGAACGTAAGAATCACGAACATATAATTATGTATTTACGTATATTATTAATACGATAAATACCGTTACGTACAAGTATTTATAATAACACGAATAATTAATAATAACATAACACGTAAACACGAACACACGAACACGTAATAAAATAGACACGAGAAAGGCTTTGGGTTTCCCTTGGTGGGCCCTACAAGCCGCGGCACAAGAAGAAGAGAGGGGCCCAGCCCATGATTTGTTTTATTAAAAATAATAAAAAAGGGAAACTAGACATTTACAGAGTTTTCACAAATTTGCAAAAACCCTAATCTCTTGTCTCTCTCTCTTTTGCCGGCAGCATCACAACACCACAAGGGGTGTTTGTTTGATCTTGATTAATTAATTCAAGGGTGTGTTCGTGAAATCATTCTCCATTCATTCCACGTGTTTGGTAATCCGTAAACCCTTTTGTTTTTTTCTTTTATTTAATTAATTGAAACATGAACTTTAATTAAATAAAAACATGGGTAAAAACATGTCATGGGATTAAGAGGTAAAGATTAAGGGTTGTTTCGGGTTGGTTGTTTAAGCCGCCACATAAACCGAGAGCCCTATGGCTCTCGGCGTCGTTTGGTTTACACCACCAACCGAGACATATGTCTCGGTGGTGTTGGGGTTCGGTCGACAGCAGGGACAAGGCACCCCGACTTGCGTCGGGGGTGTCCTTGTGGCTATATGGGTCTCGGCAGCAAGAAAACCAAGACCACCGGCCCAGCCGGTGTCTAGGTTGGTCAAGCAGGGGGAACGAAGCGCAGTGCATGGGAGACCACCGACTAACTGCCGGTGGGAACTCTTGTGTTAGCGGCTAGCCGAGAGAAGCAAGACCATCGGCAGCAGCCGGTGGCAGCTTACCGAGAGCAGAGGCAACTGTCTCAGCTAGTTTGCCACTGTTTTTAGGGGTGTTTGGTTCAGACCGGTTCAAGGGTTTTCACGGGTCCGTTTCACGACACGTTTAATTAGATAACACACGGGTTCGGTTCATGATTAGCTAATTAATTTTACAAGTATATTATTTTTACAAGATAATTAAATTCATTAATACATGACTTATAATTAATTTAATTAAGCACGAAACTTAGGTTATTATTATTATTATATAATACATGTTTTAACATAAGTATTTATTTATTTATTTTACACTATAGTATTAATTAATTATTAAATATGACATATAATAAATTAATAATCGTGATTTAGGTTATATTAATATAATATAAATACATGTTTTAAACTAAGTATTTTATACACTTTAATTTAATTAAATCATGCTTATATTTAATTAAATCGTATAACATATAGTTTATTTAATTAACAGAATATTATTAATAAATGATAGGTGTGAAAACACCCATCTTTTCTACCACTTAATTACATTAAAACAGGACCTAAACGTATATTTTATGTCGTAAATGGCGGAATTATGCGTGGTTTGTGTTTTTATTGTGTTTCAGGGTCGAGAAGGTGAAAAGTGGAGAAAACACGGCTTCCACGGGCTTTTATTGAAGTAAAAGACAAAAGACGAAGTCGAAAGATCAAGAGTGGAAAAAAAGAACGGAAGTCCAAGACCAATTCTGAAGATTTATCGAAGAAAAAGTCAAAAGACGGAAGTTTACTAAAAAGCCGAAGAACTCATGTTTAAATTTTGAAGAAATTACAAGACGAGTTCAAAGAAATCCCGAGACAACGTCTTAGAAGTCGAAGAATTTGAGATGACTGAAAGACTGAGGACCAAGATAGAAAGAAAGAGGAAGCCACCAACCCTTCCCCTCTCCTATAAATACCACCCTCACAACATGTGAGAGGGTTGGTTAGTTTTTAGGATTAGATTAGGAGTAGGTAGTTTCTCTCTCTAGATCTATACTTTCTCTCTCTAGATTAATTTGTGTTTAAGCTTTTGTTAGTGAATCCATACTTTTTAATCAAACTTTAATTCATCATCTTCCTCCTTTCTTGTTTGATTTGTTCTTTATCTTGATTGTTCATGTTCTTGAGTTTTTATGACTTCGATCAAGTGGGTTTTGATTAATTTGGTTATGTTTGTTAGTTTAGTTGATTTGTTTTGATTGATTATTGTTAGTTGATGTTTAATGGTCGTTTTGGTTTAATCGTTCGTTTGATTTTGATTAATTTAAGGATAAATTGTTGTTACTGTATATCCCATGTTCTTCGGGTTCGTTGCATCTGTTTCTGTTTTCCCCAGATCCAAAGAGAAGAAACTTGTTCATTCGGAACTTTAAGAGTTCCGGATCAAGCCTTCATTCGGAAGTCTGAAGTTCCGAGTCAAGGAACCTTCATTCGGAAGTTTTGAAGGTCTTTCATCCGGAACTTTTGATGTTCCGAACCAAGGTCTTTCATCCGGAACTTTTGATGTTCCGAACCAAGGTCTTTCATCCGGAACTTTTGATGTTCCGAACCAAGGTCTTTCATTCGGAAGTTTTGATGTTCCGACCCAATTGCATTCATTCGGAAGTTTTAAACTTCCGAATCAAGGTTCTTTCTATTTTTATTTTTTAAATTTTCTTCTTTTAATTTCAAGTTTTATTTTTCCCGCCTTTTTCTTTATTTAAATTTTTATTTACTTTCCTTTTAGTTTAATTTTTGGGTTGCATCATTTACTTTTTGTTAAGTTTTAATTTTACGTCTTTTCTTTTCTCATCATTTAATTTTAAAGTTTTAAATATCGCACCGTTTACATTTTAACTTGTTTTAATTTCTCGTCATTTATTATTAAGTCTTGCTTATTTATTTTCCAAAACCAAAAATATTTGGGTCACCAAGAACAACTAATCTCACACAATTAACCGGAGATCAATTCGATTAGACACCGAGAAACGAACTGTCAACGAGTAAAAATTTAGTTATTAAAATGGCGCCGCTGCCGGGTCTTTTCGTGAAGATTAACGGTTTTTTGTGAGTGACGCGTTGGATTTTGGGATCCGTTCAATTGTGAACGTTATTTTTCTTGTCAAAAATTTTCAAAAATCCAAAAACATTTGAAAAATCATAAAAAGCATTTCTTTTTCAAAGTTTTGCACCAAAAATATTCTTCTTGCTTATCTATCTTTCTTTATGGATTTTTATGTCCAGTGCGTCCGGTGTGGGAAACAATTATCTGGGAACAAGTCTTGTCAATGGTGTACATGTGAGCGGTGCGGAAACGATATCGACTACACACAATCCGGATTTTGTCCTTTGTGCAACTCGACTAATTCGTACTTTTTGAACCTACCTCCTGTTCCCCCGTGCATCTATTGTGGAAGCGATTCTCATTGGCATGTTTCGTGCCCGGTTCGATACCCGTATGGTCACGGGCAAGAACCGGGGTACAATTATGACAATGACAATAGCTATCCACAAGACGCACCTGATTTTTCTCCACACCCGGTTTGCAACAACTGTGGGGGCCCTCACGATACCTATTATTGTCAACCAATGAATTATTATGAGCAACTTCCGGATCCTCAGTTTTATTCACCTATGGATTATTATGAACCAAACCCGGTTTCTAATTATTCCCAACCGATGAACAACTATAAGCCACAACCTTGCTATAATTCAGGTTTTCAACACTATGAGCCCCCACCGCACTCACTCGATCATCAGCCTCGTCACGGGATGAGTTACCAAGAACCAATTGTCGATCTTGCTACAGCCTTTCAAGAACAAAGAAACGATCTTGCTACAGCTGTTCAAGAGCAATCGAAAGAGCTTTTACACACGCTGCGAACTTGTATGGAGTCATTTTTACAGCAGCGAGATCAGACGAGTACTCATATCCCTGAGCATATTATTGGCCCTATAGATAATGAGGAGAGTGATGACGATATTGAGGTTATTTTCGACGAGGAGGAATTTCTAAAGCAAAATACTTCACTCATTAGTGATGATAGTTTTCACATTCCTGAGATCGATGAGTTTCTTGCTATTGATACACCCGTGGAATACACATCCGGGTATGCTGATGTGGATGGAGATATACTTTTTCTAGAGGATTTACTACACGATGACACTACACCTTCTATTCCAGAGGTGGAAAGATGTGAATCTACTGAAAAAGGGACGCAGGTGGAAGGTAATTGTTCTCATAATTTTCATATTATATTACCACCTCCTCCTCCCACGTGCACACCCACGCGGGTGATGTATCACTTTTACTCTACTCGTTTTATACCAGGAAATGAGGATGAGTGTTTTGATCCGGGAGGTGACATTGATTATGTTATGATTGATAACAATACGGCTTTGCCGTTTGCTCAGCATCCATTGTCTTTGAGGGATGACAATGTGCTTACTATACCCAACCCACCTCCCATGGATCTTGAATTCACATACTATACGTATGTTGAAAGGACCTTTCTCCCTTTCAAGACTTATTCCCCCGCCTCTCCTTTATTAATGTCCTCCGGGAACGAGGACAAGGTCTTTGATCCCGGTATCACATTTGATGCTTCCCCATGGACCATTTAATTCAGGGACGAGTCAGGCTCGTGACTCGGTCAACAAAAACAAGCGCTTTTTGGGAGGCAACCCAATTATCTATCTTATTTCACCATAAGTGTAGGGGGGAGCCCCGTTGGTGTTTCTTGTTTTCTTTCTTATCATTGCAGGGATTAGAGCTTCAAAGACACACTCTTGATGACTTTTGACGAACCGTGATTCCGTGTTCCCTTCTTCCCGGTTCTATCCTAAACTCTTTTCGATTCACTATTTTATATTTCTCAATATTAAAATAGGAATCTCTTTAGTTGTCTTTTCCTTAACACGATTTAAACAAAGTGCACAATGTCCTAAGTGTAGGGGAGTTTACTCCCACATGCTTAAACATTGAGGACAATGTTTATATTAAGTGTAGGGGGGACTTCTATCGAAGTTAAGTGGTCTTTTCCTTGTATTTGCCCTCATTTTAACCGGAAAATAAATTTTTCGACATTTTTCAAAATTTTTAATCTATTTTGGCCTAGTTGTAGTCCCCTTTATTTTTGCTATTTTTCTCCTGTTTTAATAAAATGGTTTTAACAAGTTTAGTTATCTTAGATATATTAGGCCCGTTGTGAATTTTTTGACTCAACCCGAGTTTACTTATCCAAGTTCACTCTAGGTAGTATCCTTAACCATGTAGACCTTAATTGGTTTATTAGGCTAAGCATCCACGAGTCTCATTCCTTGAGATTTTAAATTGTGGAGAACGAGAAATGATAGAGTTGGTTACAAGTTTGGTATTCTCTCATTAACTTATGTGAGTTAATTATGATCTTTTTCTCCCATCACTTGCTAATAAATTATCTGCAATAAGTAAGGTCGTACGATTTGAAAAGTTACTTAGCTTCTAGCCCAAGATCGTTTAAAAGTTGCTCGGTAATGACGAGAGTTCATAGCCAAGGCATAACTTATGAAGCGGGGCGCGAAGATTGGCGAGTCCGAAAAGGCCCTAACAAGGCATGAGGATTCCATTTTATTGCTGAAGATCCAAGGTGATGTGAAAAGCCTTATTCCCAAAGTCAATATGAAGGATCAAGACTCACGACGAAAAGCAATCAACTCCCATAAAGATCATGGAGAAGTCTATCCGAAAAGACCCTAACAAGGTATGAGGATAAATAGATCCAAGTCCGAAAAGGAGGCGGATCGTTGTATCTCGAAATCCCAAATAGAGATTGAAGAAATAATCATGAAGTCGTGGTCAACAAAGTTGGAGTACCCCTCAAAAGTCTCCAAGTGAAGAAACTCTATTATGATGAGAAGACCATTATCTCAAGAACGTCTCTCGAAGATATGAAGTATGAAGTACATGCCAAATATCGGCCCGAGAAAGGTCTCAAATCGTGAACCGAGTTATGCCAAGATATGAACTTTTTGATATCCCGAGAAGCAGTTTTATGAGATTTTGTCCTTTAGCTAACTATTGATCAAATCGTCCTACGTTGCTTTCAGCTTAAATAAATTATCGAAATAAGTCAACAATGCATCCTCGTGATCATTCAAGACATCAATAAAATATAAGAGATACCCATAGGAATAAGGGAGTTTAAGTGATTAATTGAACCGCATGAGTAATTGTTTGTTATGCTAACTTGTACTAACAATGATCTTGTTTTTAAGCTTGGCATGGGGAACGTGAAACTTGAGGGTGATAAACATTCATGACACACAAGCCCTAATGTAAGTCTTAGATTTCTTTACATGTTTCTTCCTTGTTGCATCTTGTTATTTTCTATCTTTTTGATTTTCCTTAGTTGTTTAATAAAGGCCAAGGTAGGTTGATTATGATGGAAAGTGTAAACCTTGCTTTATCACTAAGCATTGCATGAGGGCATTGCAATGGTTAAGTGTAGGGGATTTGATAGGTGTGAAAACACCCATCTTTTCTACCACTTAATTACATTAAAACAGGACCTAAACGTATATTTTATGTCATAAATGGCGGAATTATGCGTGGTTTGTGTTTTTATTGTGTTTCAGGGTCGAGAAGGTGAAAAGTGGAGAAAACACGGGTTTCACGGGCTTTTATTGAAGTAAAAGACAAAAGACGAAGTCGAAAGATCAAGAGTGGAAAAAAAGAACGGAAGTCCAAGACCAATTCTGAAGATTTATCGAAGAAAAAGTCAAAAGACGGAAGTTTACTAAAAAGCCGAAGAACTCATGTTTAAATTTTGAAGAAATTACAAGACGAGTTCAAAGAAATCCCGAGACAAAGTCTTAGAAGTCGAAGAATTTGAGAAGACTGAAAGACTGAAAGACTGAGGACCAAGATAGAAAGAAAGAGGAAGCCACCAACCCTTCCCCTCTCCTATAAATACCACCCTCACAACATGTGAGAGGGTTGGTTAGTTTTTAGGATTAGATTAGGAGTAGGTAGTTTCTCTCTCTAGATCTATACTTTCTCTCTCTAGATTAATTTGTGTTTAAGCTTTTGTTAGTGAATCCATACTTTTTAATCAAACTTTTAATTCATCATCTTCCTCCTTTCTTGTTTGATTTGTTCTTTATCTTGATTGTTCATGTTCTTGAGTTTTTATGACTTCGATCAAGTGGGTTTTGATTAATTTGGTTATGTTTGTTAGTTTAGTTGATTTGTTTTGATTGATTATTGTTAGTTGATGTTTAATGGTCGTTTTGATTTAATCGTTCGTTTGATTTTGATTAATTTAAGGATAAATTGTTGTTACTGTATATCCCATGTTCTTCGGGTTCGTTGCATCTGTTTCTGTTTTTCCCAGATCCAAAGAGAAGAAACTTGTTCATTCGGAACTTTAAGAGTTCCGGATCAAGCCTTCATTCGGAAGTCTGAAGTTCCGAGTCAAGGAACCTTCATTCGGAAGTTTTGAAGGTCTTTCATCCGGAACTTTTGATGTTCCGAACCAAGGTCTTTCATCCGGAACTTTTGATGTTCCGAACCAAGGTCTTTCATCCGGAACTTTTGATGTTCCGAACCAAGGTCTTTCATTCGGAAGTTTTGATGTTCCGACCCAATTGCATTCATTCGGAAGTTTTAAACTTCCGAATCAAGGTTCTTTCTATTTTTATTTTTTAAATTTTCTTCTTTTAATTTCAAGTTTTATTTTTCCCGCCTTTTTCTTTATTTAAATTTTTATTTACTTTCCTTTTAGTTTAATTTTTGGGTTGCATCATTTACTTTTTGTTAAGTTTTAATTTTACGTCTTTTCTTTTCTCATCATTTAATTTTAAAGTTTTAAATATCGCACCGTTTACATTTTAACTTGTTTTAATTTCTCGTCATTTATTATTAAGTCTTGCTTATTTATTTTCCAAAACCAAAAATATTTGGGTCACCAAGAACAACTAATCTCACACAATTAACCGGAGATCAATTCGATTAGACACCGAGAAACGAACTGTCAACGAGTAAAAATTTAGTTATTAATAAACTATACTATAACTACATGACTTATGATATTAAATCAGCTTAATTCTAAATATGAAAACTTTCTGATTCAGGAAACTTACTATTTTTGGAAACTTTCTATTTTTAGAAACTGATCTTTTTTAAGCAGTTAATCTATTTTTGGAAACTTTCTATTTTTGGAAACTTTCTATTTTTGGAAACTTTCTATTTTAGGAAACCTGCTATTTTTAGAAAGTTACTTATTATTACACAACAAGTATAATAATATAAGAAATGCAAGTAATATTTAATCAGAATATACATAATACATGAAAAAGACAGCATAACGTTAAAATCAGTAAAACAAGACATAAACATATAAAACAAGCTAAGACATGATATAAAATCAGTTACGTACTCAGTAATTAGAATACTTATACACGTATACTATTTATGTAGCATTAGTAAGATCGAAGTAGGACTCTCTTCCGTTAGTCTTCTTCGTTCACTTGACTTAAGGTACGGATTTTCCGTCCTTTTAGTATGGACATTCTTTCCTTATTAGGACTCCCCGTCTGCAGTCAACTATTTTCCCAGTATTTGTTTTATATGTTTGATACTTATTTAGATTAAGATCCTAATCCATATACATGCATGACCAGTGTCACCTAGTTATGGAGGTACCATAACCATAACATTGGAGGACCCAGTGTTATGACTTCCTCACGGCGAAGTGATTACTCGTGGCGTCCCTTTCAGTTCTGGCCATTATATTATATTATCATGTGGGGCGTATGGGTGCATCCTAGTTACATGTTTAGCAGTATTATCAGAGTAAATGCGATTTGTGCCTTGCATCCTTCACTAGGAGTTGATCCCTCCTACCCAGACTATTTAATTTGAGGCAACCCCTCTAATTGCATGACGAGGTCTTCCTTCCAAGTATTCATGCACGGTGGAACCTCATGACCTATATGGGCTATTTGGCTAATTAAACAGATTTTCATAGAAACATAAGTCTTTTCAAACTATAAAACCAGTTTTATGAACATGAATCCAGATTACTTAGAACTTATGGTATTCCGCTGCTATTAGTCGTATATGCTTACGTTATTCCATCTCATACTTGTATATCCGTGCACTGAGCGTTATGCTCATCCGTTTTCCTTTCATGTTCCCAAACGACAGGTACTCAAGGGCGCTAGTAGACTTTAAGCTTAACATGCATATGGATTGGAAGCTTTCTAGCCTTCTCTACTTTATGCATTTCATCATAAATTTTGCTACTTATTTCTATGGACATTGTTTAGTCCTTTTCCTTTGCAGTACTTATTTTTGTGTGTGATGAGCTTATACTTTGGGATGTCGATGTTTGTTTTCGGTATTTCCTTGTATGGTCATGTAATGTTTTAAGACATTTTCCTTATATGCTTTGATGACACGCCATAATCACGCGTGACATTCCATTTACCAAAATAGGGTGTTACATTGTATCAGCAGAAAGAATAACCATGGATCCAGCAAAGGTTGAGGCTATTACCAAGTGGCCAAGACCAACATCAACGACTAAATTTCCCAGTTTCCTAGGCTTAGTAGGTTACTACCGTAGGTTCGTAGAGAACTTTTCCCGTTTAGGACTTCCATTGACCAAACTGATGCGGAAAGGGGAGAAATTCGTCTGGACTGAAGAGATAAGAGCTTTGAAGACCTAAAGCAGAGGCTGGTATCTGCACCGATTCTTACTCTCCCATCTGGTACAAGTAGATTTAAAATCTACAGTGATGCTTCAGGGAAGGGACTTGGCTGTGTTCTCATGCAACATGGGAAAGTGATTGCTTACGCATCACGACAGCTTAAGCCTTATGGGGAGAACTACCCTACGCATTAATTGGAACTGACAGAAGTCGTGTTTGTATTGAAGATATGGAGGCACTACTTGTATAGAGAATCATGGGATATCTTCACATATCACAATAGCCTATAATACATCTTCACTCAGCGTGAACTGAACATGAGGCAGAGAAGATGGTTAGAACTGTCGAAGGATTATGACATTAATCTGCAGTATCATCCCGACAAAGCGAATGTAGTGGCAAATGCTCTTAGTAGGAAGTCGGGTATGATCAACGGCATCAAGATAGACGAAGAGATGATAAGAGACTTGGAGCGACTAGACATTGAGATCATGGTACGTGGACAACATGGTTACTAGGCTAATCTCAGAGTGGAACCTAAATTACTCTCTAGGATCAAGGAAGCTCAGAAGGATGATCGTGAAACTTGGGCGATCATTCAGAACTTAGAGCAACAAACGGAGTTTCGGTTGGATGACAACGGTATCTTATGGCAGGGCACCAGACTTTGTGTTCCTGATGATCCTACACTCAGGGAAGCGTTATTGGCTGAAGCTCATAGCTCCCCATTTTCCATTCATCTTGGTTCAACCAAGATGTACCACGACATCAAGCAGTACTTTTGGTAGAGTGGTATAAAAGAGGATGTTGCTACTTATGTCTCCAAATGTCTTACCTGCCAGCAGGTTAAGATAGAGCATCAGCAGTCTAGTGGTCTACTACAACTATTAGACATTCTAGAGTGGAAGTGGGACAAGATCACCATGGATTTTGTTACCGGTCTTCCACAGACCAAGAGGAGGCATGATACGATTTAGGTTATCGTTGATCGACTTACTAAGTCAACTCACTTCTTACCTATCCGCAAGGATGATCCAGTTAGCAAACTCGCCGATACTTACAAGAAGGAGATCATGAGACTTCATGGTGCTCCATCCAGTATCATCTCGGACAGAGATCCACGGTTTACTTCGCGATTTTGGAGAAGTCTACAGAAAGCTTAGGGTACAAAACTTAAGCTTAGCACGGCTTTTCATCCTCAAACAGACAGACAATCGGAGCGAACCATTCAGACATTGGAGGACATGCTTCGAGCATGTGCATTGGAGTGGACAGGATATTGGGATGATTATATCTGCTTGGTAGAGTTTGCATACAGCAACAGTTGGCACGCCAGCATTAAGTGTGTACCGTTCGAGATGTTGTATGGCAGAAACTGTCGTGCCCCAATCTGCTAGGATCAGGTTGGTGAGCGAACACTTGAAGGACCGGAGATGATAGAGTTGACCAACGAGAAGGTCGTTGTAGCTAAGGCAAAATTACAAGAAGCTCGTGCACCTCAGAAGAGTTATGCCGACAAGAATCGTAGGGACTTACATTTCAATGTCAGAGATCATGTCTTTCTTAAGGTATCACCAGCACGTGGTGTTAGACGTTTTCTAATCAAAGGGAAACTCAATCCTCGATTCATCGGACCGTTTGATATCATCGAGCGAGTCGGTGAAGTATCTTACCGTTTAGCGTTACCTCTACAGCTTTCTCACGTTCATGACGTTTTCCATGTGTCCTTACTTAGAGGGTATAATTACCATCCCTTTCACACGGTTCAGTATCCACTGGAACATATTCGTGAAGATCTTACCTTCATAGAGGAACCTGAGCGAGTTCTTGACAGACAAGAATGAGTCATGAGGAAGGAGACGATTCCATTCGTCAAAATCCTTTGGAGGGATCATACCGAGCGGGAAGCCACTTGGGAAACAGGGGAGTTTATCTGGGCTTCTTACCCTCATTTCAAGTTTTGAATTCGGGTATGTTCCTCTTTCAATTTACTTTTTTATAATTTGGGGACGAATTATTCTTTTAGGGGGGAAGAGTTGTAAAACCCGCATACTTTTACCATGAACAGTACACTTAGTAAACATACGTACAAATTAAAACATTCCTTTTATAGCATGAACACATGTCACGAGCATTAATTACAGAAACTACGTATGTGTTATTACACGATAAGTATTAAGTACGTGATATTACACGATAATTATTAACCATAATAATTATAATCACGAACATGAAATCACGAACATGTAGTTACGTACGTATTTATTATAATACGATTAATATCGTTTACATACAAGTATTAGTTACTACACGAATAATTAATTACGACATAACACGAAAACGCTAACGCATGAACACATAAAATATTAGAAACGAAAAACATACGGGTTTCTCGTCGTGGGCCCTCATAGCCGCGAACACCACAAGACAAGGAGGCTCAGGCCCAGTTTTGGTTTTAACTAAAATAAACATAAAAGGGAAAACCTTTTTCATTCCACAGAGTTTTCTAAAAAAAATAAAACCCTAGCCTCCTTGCCTCTCTCCTTTGGCCGCCGGCTATAACACACCACAAGGGAGTGGTGGTTTGATCTTGGTTTGGCCGACGCAAGAACCGAGAGCCGAAGCTCTCGGTGGTCGTTGTATCACCACCAACCGAGACCATAAAGTCTCGGTGTGGGTTGTGGTGTCTCAGCAGCAAAGATCAAGGACCCCGATGCAAGTCACAGTGGCCTTGTGGTTTTCTTGGTCTCGGCGCAGCAGCAAGAAACACCACCGGCTTAAGTCGGTGGCTGTTTTGGTCAAGCAAACGGAACGGACGCAGCAGCATGGGGACCACCGGCTAACTGCCGGTGGGAACCTTGTGTGTTCAGTGGCTAGTCGAGGCAAACCAGGGGCAACCACCGACTAACAGCTGGTGGCACTTTATGAACCAGCAGTGGCAACCGGCTGAGCCGGTTCGCCACTGCTAAGGGGGTGTTTGTTTGGTCAGGTTCAAGGAGAATTCGGTCCGGTTCATGATAGGTCTAAATTAAAATCACGGGTTTGGTTCATGACTAATTTTTACAAGTTATTATTTTTACAAGTTATATTTACTTTAGCAAGAAAATTAAATTAATTAAACATGTCTAATAATTAATTTAGTTTAGCATGGACTTAGGTTATTATTATTTAGTAAATAATACATGGTTTAGCCTAAGTATTTTATTATTTAATTTAGACTATAGTATTAATTAATTATTTGAAACATGAAAAATAATTAATTAATAAACATGACTTAGGTTATAACTAAAAAATATTAATACATGTTTAACCTAAGTATTTTATTCACATTAATTTAATTAAATCATGCTTATATTTAATTAAATCGTATAACCTATAGTTTATTTAATTAACATGCTATTATTAATAAACTATATAAATAGTTACATGACTTATGATATTTAACCAGTAAACTTAAGCTTATATTATTAGCTTATTAATCCAGCTTATTTCTAAATATGGAAACTTTCTATTTCAGGAAACTTACTATTTTTGTAAACTGTCTATTTTTTGAAACTGGTCTATTTTTAGAAGCTAATCTATTTTTGGAAACTTTCTATTTTTGAAACTTTCTATTTTAGGAAACCTGCTATTTTTAGAAAGTTACTTATTATTACACAACAAGTATAATAATACAAGAATACAAGTTAATACTTAACTAGAATACATAGAATACATGATAAACCCAGTATAACATTAAAATCAGTAAAACAAGACATGAACATATAAAACAAGCTAAGTCATGATATAATCAGTTACGTACTCAGTAAACAGACTACTTATACATGCCCCTTATTTATGTAGCGTTAGTGAGATCAGAGTAGGACTTTCATTCTTTCGTCTTCTTCGTTCACTGGTAAATGCGATGTATGCCTTACATCCTTTACAAGGAGTTGATCCCTCCTACCCAGACTATTTAATTAGAGGCAACCCCTCTAATTGCATGACGAGGTCTCCCCTCCAAGTATTCATGCACGTTGGAACCTCATGACCTATATGGGCTAATGGCTAATTAATACAGATTTTACATAAAAACATAAGTCTTTTCAAACTACAAAACAAGTTTTATGAACATGTTACCAAGTTACTTAGGACTTATACATTTTCGCTTCTATTAGTCTTTTATGCTTATGTTATTCCATGCTATACTTGTATATTCGTTCACTGGGCGTTATACTCAGCCATTTTCCTTTCATGTTCCCAAACGGCGGGTAATCAAGGGCGCTCGTAGACTTTAAGCGTACGTGCATTTGGATTGGAAGCTATCTAGCCTTCTCTACCTTATGTGTTTCATCATACATTTTGCTACTTATTTCTTTGGACATTGTTTAGTCCTTTTCCTTTACAGTACTTATGTTTGTGTTTGATGAGCTTATACTTGGACTACCGATGTTTGTTTCCGGTATTTCCATTCGAGGTCATTTAATGTTTCCATTTACCTTGTATGCTTTGATGAGATGCCATAATCACGCGTGACATACCATTTACTAAAATGAGGTGTTACACATGATGTGTATCTTCAATAACATATTAGTTGACCTGGTTTTTGCCTAAGGTTGTAAGGAGGGCTTATTTCTTTTCACCGTTTATCATTACAATTCTTTTTAATTCTCCAACCCCTTTAGTTCTTACCAATACGTCATAACTAGCACCTTGTTGTGATTGTTCCAGTGCTAACTTAAGTACTTGGTCGGCATTCAGCTACGTTCACAATCTTTCTCCATCTTTCCTAAGGACTACTATTTCTAGCTATGGAATGTCCTTGGAAAAATTCCTCTTATTTTGGAAGAAACATTGGACTTAACCTATCCTACCATTGTCACTACAATCTTCATCGTCGTAAAATAAATGCGTTGTGGGTAAGTATAAATCACCATGAAATCCATTTTGATATAGCAAATCCGTTTTGCTCCCCCTTAATATATGCCACGATATTCGAAACATCTCGCACATGTCGGGATGAGCTATCACGTTAAGTCAAAACATTTGTGATTAATCATTTCTCATATTAAATCAAATTTTCTCCCCCATATTAAAAATATTAACCCAATCGATATTTTTGATATCAATTGATTTAATGAAGTTTTAACAAAGTTTTTAGGAAGAAAAATGCAATTTCGTTTATCTTCATGATACCAATTTATGAGATATAATACCGATTTGTAAATTGATCACATATTCACCATATTATAAAAATAATGACAAGGTTGGACCTTGTTAATGAGAACATCATATGAAAAGATAAAATGGTTCTTGTCGGCAAATTTTGGTCGCCTCGTCATGTCTGAAGTCATCTCTTGACACCACATGTATGATTGGTATCGTTGTCTTGACACCAATTTGTGAACTTGACACTTTCGGCATCACATATTCTGAATGCTTGACAATTGCTACCTCACAATTGTTGACCCGTGTTCTATTGAAAGAGTTGTAGTCGTTGCTTGAGTAGTCGCATCGTCGAGTATGTAGATACCAATTGTAAAATGCTATGGTTTGTGGAGATGAGAGCTTTATAAAAACAAGATTTCTCTTGTATTAACAAATAAATGCACTGATGTTTATTCGTGTTAGATTGTGTTATAACGTAAACACAATCTCTTACATGGTTATAAAGTAAACCATGCCCGAGAAAATTAATTCCCATTGTTGAGCCAAAGCTTTCATAAGAAATACTTGACTTTAATATGAAAAGGGGGTTGCAGTCTGAAATAACTACAAGCCAAATAGGCATGTTTTATGAAATATTTACAACTTTTGTACGAACTCTATTTATGGCTCCATGTCGATATTAATCAAAATTTCTAAGGTCGTATATATTATCGTACCAAACGACATGCATTTGAAAAATAAAGTAAAAATGTTTTTGAATTTTTCTGAATTTTTAAAATTTTATGGTTTTTATATGGTTTTATATTTTTGTATTTTGCTTTTGTGGATAAAAATATAAACAATATATACAAATGATCAACAAGTATACGGAGAATAGTTTACCACCACTATTATTACGCTTCATCTGCCAATTCCTTTAGAGTCTCGGGCGAGAAAGTTCTCAATCCTAGCTTGTCGGCCAAAAATTCAATTTGAACGCGATCTAAAGCCTTCGTGAAAATATCCGCCAATTGATACTCAGATCTGACAAAGTAAAGGTAGATCACTCCATTTTCCACTTGCTACTTGATAAAGTGGTAGCAAATGTCAATATGCTTCGACCGGGAGAATTGAACTTGTTGCAGCATACGACAATTGCACTTTTGTTGTCGCAGTACATCATAATTTTGTTGAAACCTAGACCATAGTCGGTTAATTACGATCTCATCCAAAGAATTTGAGCACAACAACCGGACATAGCTGTGTATTCTGCCTCCGTACTTGAAAATGCAGCGCTTTTCTGCCTTTTTGATGCCCAACTGATAAGTCGATCTCCTAGTAGTTGCATAGTTCCACTTGTGCTACGCCTTGTATCTTGACAACCCCCGTGATCTGCATCTGCATATGCTATTAGTGCAATCGAAGAGTCCTTCGAATACCAAAGTCCCCGATTAACGGTTCCTTTAATATACCGAAAGATCCGTTTAACAGTGGCTATGTGTAACTCAGTAGGCCTAGTTTGATACTGGGCACACATACATATAGCAAATTGAAGATCAGGTCGACTAGCTGTGATATACAGAAGGGTACCGATCATTCTAAGATAAAGTGTCGGATCAGTAGCAATCCCATTTGGATCTGCATCTAGCTTAGTTCTTTCCACCATTGGAGTATCCACGGGGTCGCAAGATTCCATCTTATATTTCTTTTGGCGATTCAAGGGCATACTTGGATTGATTGATAAAGATGCCTCTGGGACTCTGAGATATCTGAAGACCTATTTTCTGAATGAATAGTATGGGATCCACTTTGCCTTTAGTGAAGCCTTGCGTAATGAGGAATTGTGACAATAGATCATAACACGCGCGTGGAGCTTGCTTTAACCCATAAAGAGCCTTCTTAAGCTTGTACACGTGATTAGGATATTTAGAATTCACAAAACCATCCGATTGTTGGACATAGACCTCTTCCTTTATTTCACCATTCAAAAATGCCGTATTCACATCCATTTAATAGACGATCATATTCATATGAGCTACATAAGCGAGGAATAGTCTAATACCTTCCAAACGGGCAATGGGTGCACAGGATTCCATAAATTCAATGCCCAATAATTGTTTGTATCCACGAGCTACTAGTCGAGCTTTGTTCTTCAACATTCCACCTAACTCATCAAGTTTCACCTTGTAAACCCATTTCAAAGTGAGTAACTTCACTTGATCCGGGCATGGGACAAGTTCCCATACATCAAGACGTACAAATTCATTAAGTTCTTCTTGCATAGCTTCTATCCAACTAGATTGGGTAAAAGCTTGTTGCCACGTTGATAGTAGTATGGATACGTGTTTTTAAAAAACCAACGTATAAGCGGTAAGTATTAAGCGCACGTTTAGAAAAACGTAAACACTTATGACCCTTGTGATGAGTTCGTTCTCGAGGAGGATTAATGTGTGTGCAAACTTGATATATTTGAGATTAATATTGAAAAAGAAGAAAGAAAACGGAGAAGGATTACGCTAAAAACGGTCGAAAACGCTTAAACGTACGAACGTAAAAACGTGACCAAACGAAAAATTTTACCTAAAAAATAATTAAAAATACCTAAAATGTTCTAAACATCGTAACTAAGAAAAATATAATTGAAAACTTTTAAATTAATTTATATTAATTTTTAAAGTTAATTAAACAATCTAAAAAATAAAACTAGCTTAGAAAAAGAAAAAATCCAACTTTTAAACTTTGTAAACCTAAAACATTTTATTTAAAAGCTAAAAAATATGTTTTTGAAATTTTTTATAAACTTTCTCTATTTTTAAAAGACTTTTCAAAATGAAAAGAAAAATAATGTTTAAAATTAATTTATAAAAGGGAAAATTATGAAACTTGTTGAAAAAAATCCTAAACCTATAACTAGTGTAAGAAAAATGAAAAATAGGAAAAAGCTGTTAAGGATAAGCTGGAAAACAATTTATAAGGCTCGAACTAAATTTGATAATCACACATTAAAGACATACTAAATACAAAACAAGTGAAACTATAACCAGTAAAAGACCCTAGCGCAAATGGTTATTGGTGTGTGAGTGTAACTCGTTTAGGGGGTGTGGTCACGGGTTCGAGGCTGTTTAAACCCCAATTTTTTTTACTTTTTTTGTTACTTGGTGATAATCAGTCGACTCCACAATGCCCCCAAAACACAAATACAAATTCGCGAATTAAGCCCAAGAATCGGGGTTATGAATACAGTTGGGTCACTTTACTTAAGTTATCTTTTGGTATGCACTTTTTATGCTTTGTTTAGGTTTTTGGCAGTAAACCACTCAATAAGCAGTTGGCTTATTGAGTGGGCAAGACAATATAAGCACAAAACCACTCAGACCACAACAAGCACTGCAATCAAACAAATATTTGGGGTAAAAACAAGCAGAAAGCAATGAAATGCAAAAACTAGAAATGAAGACCAGAAGGCTATAAACTAGTGCACTACAAATTAGCAAAAACTAGAAATGGTAGTAGCTGGTGCGTTTGGTCAGAATATGACCAAAGTTTGAACCAAATGAGTGCCTACTTTGAATTATCAAATGGAACTAACCTCAGGCAAGCTGCTAAATCCCAAACAACGTAAGAACAAACTTAAAAGTACAGAAATCACTAGGAAAGAAACACTTAAAATTATTAACCAAAGATCAATGCACTACTTTGATAAACTAAAGAAGAAACTATATAGTACCTCCTTTTTTTGAAGTAGTAACTTAAATAAGAACCACTAACACCCTTTTTGTTCACTCCTTCTTTTGTGTTCTTCTGTTTTGTCTTTGGTTAAACAATTGACAACACCTAATCCAATACACAAGACAAACTCAACACGCCCATATTACTGATGAACAAAACCAACAACTACCTCTTATATTTTGTGGCCTATTTGGTTTCTGTTAATGTCTGATGTGGTATTGGGCAGGCACCTCACAAGCGTTCGTGCTTGTGGGCGTCAAATATAAGCACGATTCAAATACAAATAAGCCACGGGCATACAATATAGGCACACAGGTTTAGTTATGATGACGAGAAAAGTATAAAAGGCTGCAGGTTTAGTGAGCCAACACAGAACTGATCATAGATAGTTACCACTAAACAAAAAACGCAAACACACCAAATAATGACACACTAAATCTGAAATGAGCACGGGCCAACACGCCCTTAGATAAATCAGTGACTATGAGTAACTCCTAAAACGCCTACTATGGGCCAATGCCCCCCAAATGCTAACTGATAACTAGGTTTTTACTCAGGTTAAAAAGATTCGTTTAAGTATGTCTAATCGAATTGATCTAGGTTCTCTATGTGACTCTATTGATCTTTGGTGGAAACAAATATTTTTGGTTGTTTTTAAATTTAAATGTGCAAGACTTAAAGTTAAATGTCGTTAAGTAAAGGGCAAGTATTTAAAGAACGTGAAAAATAAATCTAAGTCTAATTAAAAAGTAAATGTGCAATATTTAAAAACGTGACGGGAAGTAAAATAATTAAATGACTGAAACTAAAGCGTGACGGAAATTAAAATTAGACAAGGTATTAAAAACATAGCTAAAAATTAAACGAGACAAAATAAGAGAAAACAACCTCCAATCGGAATATATTCCGATCACACCTTGATCGGAAAATCAAACCAAACCTGTCGGAATGTCAAGGTTGTCCAATCGGAATATGTCACTTACACCAATCGGAATAACCCACGACCCTCAGATCGGAATGATGAACCTACCTGATCGGAATATGGTGACCTGGTCGGAATGCTAATCGGAACCCCTATAATCGGAATACTGTCACTACACACGATCGGAATATCCAAGTTCGCACCTCAATCGGAATGTGGCAAAGAAAACCCTCAATCGGAATATCTATCACTTGTTCCAATTGGAATATCTCTTACACTTCTGATCGGAATACCCAAGTACAACCCCAATCGGAATATACAAACCCTTTTCCGATTATACCAATCGGAATGTAAACCCCTTTCAGATCTTGACCAATCGGAATACGTAGGAAAGGACCAAAAATAAGCTAGAAAAATAAGCTATGAATCTAATAAGCACTAGACGAAAAACTTAGTTAAAACTGTGTAAAAATAAGCTAAGAAACTGAAAGTTAACAACTTTTAAAACACGAAAAAGATAAACTTTAAGAAAAATGACTTTTTATATAAAAATAACTTTTGTAAAAACTATATAAACTTGAAAATAAATCAAATAAGCTATGAAAATAAGAGATTTAAAACAATCAAAAGCATAAAAATGAAATCTTTAAACAACTTAACAAGATAAAAACATGTAAATCAAAGATTAAAGAAAGGTAGAAGAAGATTAACAAGATAAAGTAAAGGTGCGAGTAATTAAAGAAACACTTACTTGAAATTAAAAGGTAATTAAGGTGCAAAACATGTATTTAAATGTGCAAGTAATTAAAGGTGCATAAAATAAAGGTGGAAGAACTAGTTTGTCAATCTAGCCAACAAAATGAAAAGTGATTAGCTAATGACTATATATAGGGGATTAGGGAGGTGGTTTAGAGGAAGCTTCCTCCTCTCCTTACTTTCTTCTTAATTGCGCCATCAAGTCCTTTCTTCTTAATCTTTTTGTTAATCTTGGAATGTGATGACTTTTGGCTCGGGATTTCTTTGGACTCGTCTTTTAATTCTACGATAAATAAGACTTGAGTTCCTCGGTTTAAGTAAACTTCCGTCTTTTGACTTTTTCTTCGATAAATCTTCAGAATTGGTCTTGGACTTCCGTTCTTTTTGCACTCTTGACTTCTTGGCTTCGTCTTTCATCCTTTTCTTCAATAAAAGTCCGTAAATGCCCGTGAATTCCCGTGTTTTCTCCACTTTTCACCTTTCCGTCCTAAATCACAACAAAAACACAAACCACGCATAATTCCGACATAAAATACATAAAATACACGTTTTGGTCCGGTTATTATCGTAATTAAGTGGTAGAAAAGCTGTGTGTTTTCACACATATCAAATCCCCTACACTTGACCATTGCAATGTCCTCATGCACTGCATTAGTTACAAAGCACGTTTACATTTTTCATCATAATTAATCCATGTTGGCCTTTATTAAAAAGATAGAAAATTTACAAAAATTCAAAGCAAAGAAATTAAAAAGCATACCTTGGGTTTTGGAAATGTCATGAATAATCATCATCCTCAACTTTTCACTTTCTCCAAACCAAGCTTAAAAACGAGATCATTGTTATTATAAGTTAGTAAACTAACACGAACTCATGTGGGCTAATTATTCACTTAGACTCCCTTATTCCTATGGGTATCTCTTATATTTTATTATTGTCTTGAATGATCACGAGGATGCATTGTTTGACTTATTTCGGTAGTTATTTAGTCTGAAAATAAAGTGAACGATTTAATCAATAGTTAGCTAAAGGACCAAATCTTTTAAAACTGCTTCTCGGGACCTCATAAAGTTCATATCTTGGCATAACTCGCTTCGCGATTTGAGACCTTTCTCGGACCGATATTTGGCAGCGACTTCATACTTCAAATCTTGAGAGACGTTCTTGAAATAATGGTCTTCTCTTCATACGTGGAATTTCTTCACTTGAACTTTTTGAGAGATTCATACTTGGACCACGACTTCTTCATTTTTCTCCAATCTTTATTTTGGACTTTGATATACAACGATCCGCCTCCTTTTATGACTTGGATCTATTTATCCTCATACCTTGTTAGGGTCTTTTCGGATACACTTCTCCATGATTTTTGGGGAGTTTTTGCTTTTCGTCGTGTGTCTCGATCCTTCATATTGATTTTCGATAAATGATTCTTCACATCACTTTTGGATCTTTAGCAACAAAATATAGCCCTCATGCCTTGTTAGGGCCTTTTCGGACTCGCCAATCTTCGCATCCCGCTTCAATAAGTTATGCCTTGGCTATGAACTCTAATCCATACCGAGCAACTTTTAAACGATCTAGGGCTAGAAGCTAAGTAACTTTTCAAATCGTACAACCTTATTTATTAGCAGATAAATTATTAGCAAGCGATGGGAGAATAGGCTTATAATTAACTCACATAAATTTACGAAAGAATACCGAACTTATAATTGGCTCTATCATCTCTCGTTCTCCACAGTTTAAAATCTCAAGTAATGAGACTCGTGGATACTTAGCCTATTAAATCAAAGTTTTGGGTTTTCGAGTCGCCTATAGGATCTTGCAAATTCTTGGACTTTTTCAAGTTTAGAAATCGCGTTTTAAAGTTCCCTTGATAAACGACTCTCTAGGATCAATTATAGGAACATGCGAAAAGTTCTTGTTCTTAACCCGTGAGAGTTAAGACTTTCGCGTTTTGTAGCTCCCTATATAAAAGCCTAGCAAAACTCGACTTAAACACGTTAAGGGTACTAGCTAGAGCAAACTTAAGATAAGTAAACTCGGATTGAGTCAAAAGATTCACAACGTTTGAAAATTAAAACCACTTTATTAAACATTTATTCTAATAAGGAAAGAAAATAACTATACAAAGGGAAAAACTAATTGGCCAAAATAGATCAAAAATTTTGAAAAATGTCGAAAAATTGATTTTCTGGTTAAAATGAGGACAAATATAAGGAAAAGACCACTTAACTTCGATAGAAGTCCCCCCTAAACTTAAGATAAACATTGTCCTCAATGTCTAAGCATGTGGGAGTAAAATCTCCTACACTTAGGACATTGTGCACGTTGTCTAAATCTTGCTAAGGAAAAGACAACTAAAGAGATTCCTATTTTAGTATTGAGAAAATATAAAATAGTGAATTGAAAAGAGTTTAGGATAGAACCAGGATAATGGAACACGGAATCACGGGTCGTCAAGAATCATCAAGAGTGGATCATTGAAGCTCGAATCCTTGATTAAGTAGAAGAGAGAGGCAAGCAAACCAAAGGGTCGCCCCTTACACTTATGATAAGGAAAGCGAAAAGATAGATGCATGGGTTGCCTCCCAAGAAGCGCTTGATTTTTGTTAACCGAGTCATTAGCCTGACTCGACCTTGATTATCAACGGAAGAAGCATGAAACATATCCACCAGGATCAAAGACATAGTTTTCGTCCATCAAGTAGCATAGGCTTAAGGCGAACAAGGCAAGCCAAAGAAGAGTAGGCAAGGTTCCCTTAAGCAACGATGGAGCACGGTAGAAGCAAGGTTGAAGTGGTGCAAGCATGTCTTCATTAATTCCAAAGATAGTTCCTTTTAGTTCATCAGGTGGATACTGAGATGGCTTAAAGACTTCAATACCGGGGTCGAACACCTTTTCCTTTAAGGGAAAATAGCACTCAGGCGTAGCCGAGTGTGAAGAAGATCCGCAAAGAAGCACAACCTCGTCCTCAGAAGGGGGACAAAGAGGTGTCAAATCATTTGTGCAACGGATTTCGGTGTCGACCGGTTTCTTCTCCTTTGACAAAATTTTCTTCAAATCCAAAGTAGGATCAAGACGATAATCTTCAATGTCCAAAGGAGGTGCATCACTCTCATGAGGGAAGTAAGTGTTGAGAAATTCAGAGAAATCTTCCTCAAATGAGTAATCGTCCAAAGTAGGATCGAGTGATGGCGGAGGATCTTCATCGTGGGAAGAATCGCTCGAGAGAGTATCAGCCTCATCAAAATCATCGAAAGTAGGCAGCTCGGGGTACTCAGAAGTACAATCATCAAAATTATCCGAATCTGAGCCAGAATCATCATCATCATAAGCATCAAAGACCGGTGGAGAATCATAAATGGGAGAAGCGTCGAAAGTAGGGAGAGAATTATCCACATCATCATGAAAAAGTGGATTATCGATGCAAGAGTCGAATAGAGGATTGTCGTAAACGGTAAAGTCATCGAGCACATTAATCATATTCACTGATTCTCGGCCTCCAAAAGTTATACTGGTAAGCTTCCCCATTTTGAAAACTTGTGCATCATCCTTGACTCTTAAGATTAACTCACCTTCGGCAACATCCACTAAAGCTCGTCCGGTTCTCAAGAATGGCCGACCAAGTATTAAAGGAATACGAGGGTCCATTTCATAATCAACTACGACAAAATCGACCGGGAAAGTAAATGTGCCAACTTTGATAAACACGTCTTCGGCTATACCAACGGGGTAAGCGAGAGTGCGATTTGCAAGTTTAAGAGTCATCTTTGTTGGAGTGAGGTCGGGCAATGATAGTGTTTTCCAAACACTCAAAGGCATCAAATTAATACTAGCCCCGAGATCAGCAAGGGCAGTAAATTCTTCAGTTTTGTTGAACACGCAAGGCAACACGAAACGACCGGGATCTCCAAGCTTTTCCGGAAGTTCTTTAAGAATAACTGCAGAGCAGTTCTCATTTAAGCGTGTGTTGGCGAGTTCAATCAGCTTCTCCTTCTTGTTAAGCAATTCCTTAAATGCTTTAACAAATTTGGGCATGTGGACAAGTGCTTCAAGAAAACTAATGCTGAAGCCCATTTGAGAAATCATATTGATATATTTTGTCACTTGAGCGTCCTCCTTTGTTAGATCGTCGGTCTTGCTTAAGCGAGAAGGGTATGGGATTTTAGGTTTATAGGTGGAAGGTGAAGGTGTAGTCGGTAAAGGTTGGGATGTTGAAGGGTCCTTTTGAGATACATCGTCATGACGAGGCGGAGACGGTAATGGTGCACTAATACTAGGTGTAGGAGGAGTAGGGATGCATGGTGGTGGAGGAGGTGTGGATGATGGGGGTGGGATTGTTGGTCCTACGATGGTAACTCCACTACGAGTAGTAATAGCACTCACATTAGCTCGCGGATTGGTGACGGTGTTTGAAGGTAGAGAACTCGAAGAAGAAGGTTGAGCGGCGGGCAAGAAACTAGCAAGCATATTCTTCAAATCATTGGTTTGACTGCTGAAGGAGGATTGAATATTATCTCGAAGCTCGGATCTTATCTCATTTCCTTGCTTGGTAATATCTCCTTTAAGATTGATAATTTGGCTCTGCAGATTCTTGATTTGCTCACCTTGGGTTCTCATGATAACCTCAACATCTGGATTACTGGGTGGGGGATGTTGGGTGGGTGGGTGATAAGGATTAGAAGCTCTTGGTGGGATTTGGTTGCTTCTAGTGTAGTTGTTGGCGGGGTTTTGGTTTTGAGGAGAAAAACCGGGTGAAAGGTAATTGTTTGATCGGTAACTCAGCAGATTTCTATCCCCTTGAGGTCGAGCTTGGTAATTTTCCGGTGAATAATTACCATAAGCTGCATACACATTTTCCGGATTTCCTTGTGTCGAAGGACAATCGGTGTATGAGTGAGGACCGCCGCATGTTTCACAAAGAGTAGCAACAGCTTTAACTTGTTGTTGTTGGTTTGAAGCCAAGAGTTGCATACTTCTGCTCATTTCAGTCAGCACACGGGTGAGTTCAGTCATATCAGGGTTTGCTGAGGTGGAGGAAACATTGACTCTTGGGTTGTTCCTTGAAGAAGCAGAGGAATCCCAGTTTTTATGATGAGTAGTCATGTTCTCAATTAACTCTCTACACTCCTCGGGTCTTCTTTTCATGAATGTGCCACCGGCGGCTGCATTAATCGTATCACGATCTCGAAAAGTCAAACCGTTGTAGAAAGTATCGATTAAGGTCACAGGGAGCATGTTATGGTTTGGACATCTATCGATCAAGACATTATATCTCTCCCAAGCATCAAAAAGAGATTCATCAGGGTCTTGCATGAAACCGCTGATTTGATTGCGAAGGCTTGTGACCATGGATGGTGGAAAGTAGCGCGATAAAAAGCGTTGAGTCATGTCATCCCAAGTGTGAATAGAATTTTTCGGGAGACGATCAAACCATTTCTCGACATGATGTAATAGAGTGTGTGGAAAGAGTTGTAGGCGAAGTTCATCCATTGTGGCACCGGCCAACTTCATGCTTTGGGTGATTGTAATGAACTTGTCGAGGTGTTTGTTGGCATCATCATCAGGCAATCCTCTAAATGGGTTTGTTTGTACTTGCTGAATCATGTGGTGCTTCAACGAAAACTCAGGAGCGTTGATTTGCATCGGCGCAATCGGTCCTCCTCGTCCAAACATTGTAGGTTGACAAAGCTCCTCCATGGTCCGAAGATCGGGCTGTGGAAGAACATTGTTGTTATTATTATTATTATTGAGGTGCGGTGGAATGTTGTTGTTGACACCTGACATAGCTAAATCTTCTTGAGGCTCGGGCTCTTGATAATTAGAAGATCTAGTACGCATACACCTGAAAATGCAAAAGAACAAAAAACCAAACACAAAGACAATATATATACACAATAAAGATAAAATCTTTTTGGGTTTTCGAAATTTTTAATTTTTATGTATTTTTTAATTTTTTAATTTTTATGATTTTTTTTTTGAATTTTTAATGCAAGAAAAGTAACGCTCACAAGTGAACGGATCCCAAAAATCAACGCGTCTCTCACAGAAAACCGTTAATCTTTACGAAAAGAGCCGGCAGCGGCGCCATTTGATAACTAGGTTTTTACTCAGGTTAAAAAGATTCGTTTAAGTATGTCTAATCGAATTGATCTAGGTTCTCTATGTGACTCTATTGATCTTTGGTGGAACCAAATATTTTTGGTTGTTTTTAAATTTAAATGTGCAAGACTTAAAGTTAAATGTCGTTAAGTAAAGGGCAAGTATTTAAAGAACGTGAAAAATAAATCTAAGTCTAATTAAAAAGTAAATGTGCAATATTTAAAAACGTGACGGGAAGTAAAATAATTAAATGACTGAAACTAAAGCGTGACGGAAATTAAAATTAGACAAGGTATTAAAAACATAGCTAAAAAATAAACGAGACAAAATAAGAGAAAACAACCTCCAATCGGAATATATTCCGATCACACCTTGATCGGAAAATCAAACCAAACCTGTCGGAATGTCAAGGTTGTCCAATCGGAATATGTCACTTACACCAATCGGAATAACCCACGACCCTCAGATCGGAATGATGAACCTACCTGATCGGAATATGGTGACCTGGTCGGAATGCTAACCGGAACCCCTATAATCGGAATACTGTCACTACACACGATCGGAATATCCAAGTTCGCACCTCAATCGGAATGTGGCAAAGAAAACCCTCAATCGGAATATCTGTCACTTGTTCCAATTGGAATATCTCTTACACTTCTGATCGGAATACCCAAGTACAACCCCAATCGGAATATACAAACCCTTTTCCGATTATACCAATCGGAATGTAAAACCCCTTTCAGATCTTGACCAATCGGAATACGTAGGAAAGAACCAAAAATAAGCTAGAAAAATAAGCTATGAATCTAATAAACACTAGACGAAAAACTTAGTTAAAACCGTGTAAAAATAAGCTAAGAAACTGAAAGTTAACAACTTTTAAAACACGAAAAAGATAAACTTTAAGAAAAACGACTTTTTATATAAAAATAACTTTTGTAAAAACTATATAAACTTGAAAATAAATCAAATAAGCTATGAAAATAAGAGATTTAAAACAATCAAAAGCATAAAAATGAAATCTTTAAACAACTTAACAAGATAAAAACGTGTAAATCAAAGATTAAAGAAAGGTAGAAGAAGATTAACAAGATAAAGTAAAGGTGCGAGTAATTAAAGAAACACTTACTGGAAATTAAAAGGTAATTAAGGTGCAAAACATGTATTTAAATGTGCAAGTAATTAAAGGTGCATAAAATAAAGGTGGAAGAACTAGTTTGTCAATCTAGCCAACAAAATGAAAAGTGATTAGCTAATGACTATATATAGGGGATTAGGGGGGTGGTTTAGAGGAAGCTTCCTCCTCTCCTTCCTTTCTTCTTAATTGCGCCATCAAGTCCTTTCTTCTTAATCTTTTTGTTAATCTTGGAATGTGATGACTTTTGGCTCGGGATTTCTTTGGACTCGTCTTTTAATTCTACGATAAATAAGACTTGAGTTCCTCGGCTTTAAGTAAACTTCCGTCTTTTGACTTTTTCTTCGATAAATCTTCAGAATTGGTCTTGGACTTCCGTTCTTTTTGCACTCTTGACTTCTTGGCTTCGTCTTTCATCCTTTTCTTCAATAAAAGTCCGTAAATGCCCGTGAATTCCCGTGTTTTCTCCACTTTTCACCTTTCCGTCCTAAATCACAACAAAAACACAAACCACGCATAATTCCGACATAAAATACATAAAATACACGTTTTGGTCCGGTTATTATCGTAATTAAGTGGTAGAAAAGATGTGTGTTTTCACACATATCACTAATTGATATAACTAGTGGTGTTCTAGGCAGCCATATTTAGCACACAATAGTAACTCAGAAACTTCAAATCTCCTTCAAATAATACATAAACTTCAACAATTACTAGCATATACTAGGTAGAATTAACGCAAGCAAACACATTCTCTTTA
This sequence comes from Glebionis coronaria, assembly GCA_025667525.1. NCBI lineage: Eukaryota > Viridiplantae > Streptophyta > Magnoliopsida > Asterales > Asteraceae > Glebionis > Glebionis coronaria. The sequence continues at coordinate 495,600,749 of CM046874.1, forward strand.
AATCAGCAAGAGAAGGTTATAAAAACTCAAAGTGGTCCGCAGGTCACACCATAAAACAGATTAAGCATAAAAAACACATTAACATACATCCTTGATCACAAATTCACATACCATGGTAATTTTTCAACAAGCAAGTTAAAAAGGGGAGAAAAGGAAATGCACCTCCCCCCCCACTTACATCCAAGCAAGGGGTCGGCTATGCTCCCCTAAACTCGACCAACGACTAGGTTCGAGTCAGGAGTGTCTTGGACAGGAAAAGTTGTAAGGATGCTCGTTGAGGGTTCAACAACTGAACCAAGCACCACAGTCGGACAAGGAAATGAACTGCTAAGAAAGAAAGAAGTTCAAACGTAAAAGCTTGGGACCAAAATCTTGGTAAGGAGATTTTGGTTTGAAACTCTTAAGTAGTAAGTATTCAAGAAAACAGGGTAATAATAAAAAAAGAGTGACAAAAACCAAATCTTTATGCAAGACTCAAGGTCCCACAAACCTATGCAACACTCCACATAGCTTCACTACTACTTGATCAACAAAATCAGCTGGTTATGATCAGCTATGAGGCCTATTACTTAGATTGTTAGAACACTATGTACTTAGAAAAAATGACTTATGAATTTTTGTAACAAAAATGAGTAGCTTAAAAAAGATTCACTTAACCAATTTTCATTCAAAAATGGGCTTTACAAGGTTGTGAACCATGAAAACAAGAACAAGAACAATGCTAGACCTAACTGCCCTTTATATAGGGTCCCAATGATTCTAGAAAGCTGAATAAAAAAATGCTAACCCTAATTGCTTGAATAACCAGAAATACCCCTTGAGTTTGAATTTCAAAGTGGGTCAATGGTGCATCCCGTGATGATCCTGCTGTAGGCCAGTTATGAGGTTTGATCTTGTGCATTCAAAGTGTTGTGGGCAACAAGAAATTGTTATGGATCATTGGATTACTGGCTCCATCTTGTCTTCAAGCCAAGAAGTAGGGCAGGGGTGCTTGGTTCGTCACATGTGGTGAAGGGGGGACCAGTTTGGAGGGTGGGATTATGATAAGAGGGTATCAAACTGATGATCTGGAGTAGTACTAAACCCAACTCATTGATTTAAAGTTAATCACGAATTAGGGTTCATGGCCGACGAACTTGGTTTTTAATATAGTTTCGAGAGAATTTATTTGTTAACCGATAAAAATAATATTAGTTATAAACGTTTAAAAATTAACAAATATATTTTTTGGTGGAATGTGACGTGGCCACTGGTTTGGGATGATGGGTTGTGGTCTGGTTGTATTCGGGTGGGTATGATGAGGTGGCAGGAGATGATTGGTGGTATGGGATTTGGTTTTAGGCAATTATAGTCCCTACATTTCCAAAAAGTTGTCATAGCATGTTTTGAGCAATTTACTCTATCTTCCTTTGCAAATAAGTTTGATTTTTTTCATTTTTGCCACAAATATTTTTCAAAAAGTATTAAGGATGTATCTTGCACTTTCTTGAATCTTCAAGGGCTGAATATGATTTTTCATGAAACTTTAAGGACCAAACTTGTATTTATGAGTTTACAAGGGCCTAAATTGACAAGTCTTCAAACTTGAGGGACCAAACTTGACAATCTTCAATTCTTCAAGGGTCTTTTTAGAAAATTCAACATTCGGGTCCGGTTCATTGTGCGGCTTCGTTTTTCGTGTTCGTTTTTGCATTGTTTCTTGTGATCTTTTGTCAATTTCTCGATATCCGTACCTAAAATACACATTGAACAAACACAAGCATATATTTGGCACTTTTAATGATATTTTAACCGTTTTAAGCCTGTTTTGGACGATGAGACCATGTATAAAAGCATTCTCATCACTCCCCATACTAAACCATTGCCGTGCCCTCACACAATGCTAGAATAAAGTATCTATGCATCTCCAAAATTCATTTTTATCGACTTTTATTGAAACGTAAACTTACTAAACTACTACTACTTGTGTTTTAGACATAATGTAGGATTTTCATCGCAAAATGGGACGTTTAGGTTCATAGAACAAGAACACGTGAATGCTTCGTTAGAAATAATTTCATCGTCCTCTATTTTCAGCCAATTCCATGCTAAGCGTGTTACGAGATCATTATTATTATAAGTTAGTAATGCTAACACTACTCATATGCCCTAATCACGTACTTAGACTCCCTTAATCCTAATTTTTATCTCTTATATTTTTTTGTCTGTAATGATCATGATGATACATTTTTTACATATGCGGTAATAGAGATTAAGGTCCAAAAATAGAGTCATAACGGTGTAACCAACACCATCGAATTAATAACCTCTCCTAATAGACAACGATTTCAAAAAATTAAGTCAACAAGTGAGATTCGATAAACACGATTTTATACCGGTTTTCAACATGAGACTTATTACCAAGACTTTTATATGCCCCCTAACGGATGGGCCTTATTATCATAGGTTTACCTCCGCTTGTTAGGGCTTCGGTCTTGCATTGCCTTTTATTTAACCTCGCCATGAGGTGTTTATTATGGCCAAAGACGTATATCCTCAACGTAAAACGTAATTTTGGACCTTTAAAGCTTCAAAGTTTAAGGCTTTCACTTTCAATTTTGCATAGATTTTTCGTCCTAGTGAGCTTCGAATTTTTGCTTGATTTAGGTGAGTGAGCACTTAAAATTATTAGTGGGTGAAGTTTTCTATTATTCGGGGTGCCAATACTTCAAAACCGTGACGCTCGCGATTCTCAAATATTTTCCCAATTTAATTACATGGAAGCTACTAGAAAAAACTAGAAACCAACAATCAATACTAAACCGCTAAGTCAATATTTATTAGCAAAATTATTATTCAAGCGAAAGGAGAATAAGCAAACAATTAGAACACATGAGTTTTTGAAAGAATATAAATACTCTACGTTTAGCATAGTAACTTATAATTAACTCTATCATTTCTCGTCCTCATTTATGAGACTTAGCCTAAATAGTTAAGGAATCAAAGCTAAGTGCTCAACACGCACGGTCGAGTCAAAAGTTACTCTTGTTCTCGCCATCGGAAAATCAACATTCGTGTCTTTAAACACTTATGAAAACGTGATAAAATTTTAAAATTTGGCCATTTTTAGCCTTATTTGCAACAAAACGATAACAAAAATATAAACTTTGGAAAGCGTGAAGGTTTAGCAAGGCAAGTATCTATTCACCCCCATACTAAAGTAAAACATTGTCCTCAATGTTTCAAGTCTAAAGGTAAAATACCCCCATACTAGAGACGAAGTCGAATGCTTAATCTAGCATGGAAAGGGTGGAAACCATTAAATCTATAGCCGTTTATGAAGTGTGCTAAAAGACCTAAGGTTAGAAAAATCAAGGATATATCATTTAGATATCGGAAAATATTCAAAGAAAACGATCGAGTGCTCACGTAAAACGAACACGAGAGGCTCCAATCGTGGAGATGATGATCTAAATAACCACAATTCACAAACAACCACGGAACAAAGGTTGGAAGGGCAAAAATCCCCTCACGTTAGCTACATTAGAAAGCAATAATATGTACATGAATAAGCATGGGATTTCCCCCATGAGGCACCTTGTTTTTATTACCGAGTCATGATCGACTCGATCCCCTCAATACTAATTATCATTGGGAAAGGTGACTTGGTCGAGGTCGTCCAAAGAAGGGACTTCCCCACCAAAGTAGTGCTTAACCCTATGACCATTCACCTTAAAGTTAGGAACATCATTTTGAGCTAGCTCGATGGTCCCATAAGGAAACACTTGGGTGATGGTGAACGGTCTAGACCAACGGGAATTCAACTTGCCAGAAAATATTTTTAATCTTGATTTAAAAAGAAACACTTGATCTCCAATGTTCAAAACTCCGTTTTTAATTTTAGAATCATGAAACATTTTAGTTTTATCTTTATAAATCAATGAATTTTCATAAGCAATGTCCCTCAATTCATCTAATTCCTTCAATTGCATTTTCTGGTGTTTTCCCACGGTCTCAATGTCATCATTACAATGCTTTAGGGCCCAATAAGATTTGTGTTCGAGTATAATTGGCAAGTGACAATTCTTTCCATATACAAGCTTATAAGGAGTGCACCCAATGGGCATCTTATAAGCGGTTTGAAAGGCCCATAAAGCATCGTCGAGCTTATCCGACCAAGATTTTCGGTTCTCTCCTATAGACCTTTCCAAAATCCTTTTCAAGGCTCGGTTTGAAACCTCGCCTTGCCCACTCGTTTGTGGGTGATAAGCCGTAGAAAGACGATGTGTAACCCCATATTTCTTTAGAACCTTATCAAATTGGTCGTTACAAAAATGGGTTTCACGATCGCTTATGATAGCTAGAGGGGTTCCAAGCAGAGAGAACAATTGTTTCAAGAACTTGACTACCACACGAGCATCATTCGTGGGCAAAGCCTTGGCTTCAACCCACTTAGATAGGTAGTAAACGACGACAAGGGTGTACTTACTACCACGACATGATGGCAACGGCCCCATAAAATCAATGCCCCATACGTCAAAGATCTCACACACTTAGATGATATTTTGTTGTATTTCATCGTTTTGTGAGGCTTTTCCTTGACGTTGGCACGAGTCACACGACTTGATAAGTGCGTACGCATCTCGGTAAATAGTAGGCCAACAGAAACCGACATCAATAACCTTCTTCGCCCTGAGATTAGCACCATGGTGACCACCCGTGGGTCCCTCGTGACAAGCTCTAAGGATATTAGTAGCGTCGGTGCCAAACACACAACCTCGAATAATTTTGGTCCGCACAAGTCCGAAAGAGATAAGGGTCGTCCCAAAAGTAGAACTTGACGTCACGAAAGAATTTTCGTTTTTGTTGAGTCGTCATACCCTTAATGATGAAGTGTTTCGAGAGGAAATGTTTCGGTGATTTTCTTGTTCTCGTGAACACTTTGGTGAGGATATTCTAATCGAGAGAAGTGATTGGCCGCAAGATTCTCGGCTCCTTTTTTGTCAAGTATGGTGACATCAAATTCTTGTAGGAGGAGAATCCAACAAAGCAATCGCAGCTTAGCATCAAGTTTAGCAAAGAGGTACTTGATGGCCGAATGATCCGTATACACTATGCTTTTAGTCAAGACGAGATAAGGTCGGAATTTCTCAAATGCATACACCACGGAAAGTAATTCCTTTTCCGTTGTTGTGTATTTAATTTGATCCCCGATCATCGTTTTATTAGCATAGTGAATAGGCAAGAAATGCTTATCATGACTAATACAAGGCTTTTGCCTAGTATGAAAATATTATCGTCCGATCTTTTCGAATTGAGAAAGGGAAGAATGTGCGACTCAACTGTCTTTTGGTGGAAAACAATGTTTGTCGTTGTCGTAAAAATAAATGTGCAAGACGTTAAAGTAAATGACGGTAATTTAAAACTAAAACTAATTAAAAAGTAAATGGTACAAAATTAAAACTTTTAAAGAAAATTAATTAAATGACTTAAAATTAAAGAGTGACGAAGAGTAAACTTGACGATGTAATAAAAATTTAAACTTTAAAATTAAACTAAGTCAAAGTAATAAAAATAACACTTAAGAAAAATGGCAGGAAAATAAATGCTTGAAAATAAAAAGGAAGTAAACAGAACCTGAGTTGAGATCCAAAATACTGTCACTATTCGGAATCAATCTTACTCTTATCCTGGATAATCAAACTTGTTGCTTATCCGGAATAAATCTGTCACTCTTATCCGGAATAATCAACTTGTTCATTATCCGGAATACTGTTCTATCCACTATCCGGAATAAGCAAGTTAAGCTTATCCGGGAAAATACTCCCAAACAGCCTATCCGGAATAACACCCGGCTGCGTGTCCGGAATAAACAGACAACCACTTATCCGGAATAAATTGTTATCCGGAATCCCTTCGAGCCCTTATCCTGAATAATCTTGTCACCTTATCCGGAATATTATGGAGGCCTTATCCGGAATCTCCTTCAAACATTTATCCTGAATAATCTTGTCCTGCAGCTTATCCCGAATCCTCGTCAAGTGGCTTATCCGGAATAAACTTCACGGAAGCTTATCTGGAATACTCCTAAACACCACTATCCAGAATACGTCTCCTACTCTTATCCGGAATGCTTTCTTACACGCTTATCCGGAATAAGCTTTCTTGCTTATCCGGAAAGAGATGTTTTGGGCCCTTATCCGGAATAATGGGATGGAGTCAATGTTCGGAATACTAGGGTTTACCAAACCCGGATAACAACTAAATTCAAATAAGCTATAAACTACAATTAAGCTAAACACAAATAAGCACTAATCTAAAAGTTTAACCAAAACACTATCAAGAAAAAGCTATAAAACCAAGATTTAAAAACTTTTAAAAACACTAAATAACAAAAATATTAAAAATCAACTTTTTATAAAACTTAACTAATAAGCACTTGATTAAATTAAAGAAAAAACAATAAGCTATAAAATCAATAAGCTAACACAATGATAATCATAAAAACATAACAAGTAATCAAACAAGCATGACAATAAGATAATAAGCACAAAGATTTGCAAAATTAAGAAAGGTAGAATGAGAGATTAAAATAAAACTTGATTAAGATAAAGATTTAACAATTAAAGTAAAGACAAGAATTAAAAGCTTACAAATTTAAGGTGCAAGACAAGTAATTAAAGGTGCAATTAAGAAAAGTGCAAGTAATTAAGATGGAAGAACTAATGTGTCAAATTAGCCAACAACTCCTAATGACAAATTAGGAGACTATTTATAGGTGATTAGGAAAGATTAAGCATGTGTTGGTTATTCTTCTTCTTCACGTCTTTTCGTCTTCTTAATTCTTCGACTTTTTCGACTTTGTCTCGGGATTAATAAACTCGTCTTATAATTTCTTTATTAATTTGGACTTGAGTTCTTCGGCTTTTATTAAACTTCCGTCTTTAGACTTTTTCTTCGATAAATCTTCAGAATTGGCCTTGGACTTCCGTTCTTTAAGCACTCTTGATCTTTTGACTTCGTCTTTTGTCTTTTTCTTCGATAAAAGCCCGTGAAATCCCGTGTTTTCTTCCCTTTTCACATTTTGATCCTAAATCACAACAAAAACACAAACCACGCATAATTCCGATATTTATGACATAAAATACACGTTTTGGCTTGGTTATTATTATAGTTAAGTGGTAAAAAGGATGGGTGTTTACACACCTATCAAATCCCCTACACTTGACTATTGCAATGTCCTCATGCAATGCATTAATTACAAAGCAAGATTACACTTTCCATCACAATCAATCCACATTGGCCTTTATTAAAGAGATAGAAAATAACAAAACAAGTAAAGAAATCAAGGACTTACCTTAGGGTTTTGGAATGTCATGAATGATTATCATCCTCAAGTTTCACGTTCCCTATACCAAGCTTAAAAACGAGATCATTGTTATTATAAGTTAGCAAACTAACATGAACTCATGTGGGCCAATTATTTACTTAGACTCCCTTATTCCTAGGTGTATCTCTTATATTTTAATTTTGTCTTGAATGATCACAAGGATGCATTGTTGACTTATTTTGATAGTTTATTTAAGCTGAAAATAAAGTAGGACGATTTAATCAATAGTTAGCTAAAGGACAAAATATTTTAAAACTGCTTCTCGGGGCCTCATAAAGTTCATATCTTGGCATAACTCGCTTCACAATTTGAGACCTTTCTCGGACCGATATTTGGCAGCGACTTCATACTTCAAATCTTGAGAGACGTTCATGAAATAATGGTCTTCTCTTCATAATAGGAATTTCTTCACTTGAAGTTTTGAGAGATTCTTCATATTTGGACCACGACTTCTTCATTTTTCTCCAATCTTTATTTAGGACCTTGATATGCAACGATCCGCCTCCTTTTAGGACTTGGATCTATTTATCCTCATACCTTGTAAGGGCCTTTTTTGGATAGACTTCTCCATGATCTTTAGGGGAGTATTTGTTTTTCGTCGTGTGTCTCGATCCTTCATATTGATCTTTGATAGATGATTCTTCACATCACTTAGGATCTTTAGCAACAAAATGTAGTCCTCATGCCTTGTTAGGGCCTTTTCGGACTCGCCAATCTTTGCGTCCCGCTTCAATAAGTTATGCCTTGGCTATGAACTCTAATTAATACCGAGCAACTTTTAAACGATCTTGGGCTAGAAGCTAAGTAACTTTTCAAATCGTACAACCTTATTTATTGCAGATAAATTTATTAACAAGCGATGGGAGAATAGGCTTATAATCAACTCACATAAATACACGAAAGAATACCAAACTTATAATTGACTCTATCATCTCTCGTTCTCCATAGTTTAAAATCTCAAGGAATGAGACTTGTGGATGCTTAGCCTATTAAATCAAAGTTTTGGGTTTTTGAGTCATCTATAGGATCTTGCAAACTCTTAGACTTTTTCAAGTTTAGAATTCGCATTTTAGAGTTCCCTTGATAAACGACTCTCTAGGATCAATTATAGGAACTTGCGAAAAGTTCTTGTTCTTAACCCGTGAGAGTTAAGACTTTCGCGTTTTAAAGCTCCCTATATAAAAGCCTAGCAAAACTTGACTTAAACACGTTAAGGATACTAGCTAGAGTAAACTTAGATAGGTAATCTCGGGTTGAGTCAAAAGATTCACAACGTTGAAAATTAAAACCACTTTATTAAAATTTATTCTAGTAAAGAAAGAAAATAACTATACAAAGGTAAAACTACTAGGCCAAAATAGATAAAAAAAATTTGAAAAATGTCGAAAAATCAATTTTCCGGTTAAAATGAAGACAAATACAAGGAAAAGGCCACTTAACTTCGATAGAAGTCCCCCCCTACACTTGATATAAACATTGTCCTTAATGTTTAAGCATGTGGGAGTAACCTCCCCTACACTTGGGACATTGTACGTTGTTTAAATCTTGCTAAGGAAGAGACAACTAAAGTGATTCATATTTCAATATTGGAAAATATAAAATAGAGAATCAAAAGAGTTTAGGATAGAACCGGGAAGATGGGTACACGGAATCACGGTTCGTCAAAATTCATCAAGAATGGATCTTTGAGAGCTCGAATCCCTGTACATGATTAGAAAGAAGACAACAAACAACATACTAGGGTCTCCCCCTACACTTATTATAAAAATAAGAGAAAAAGGATAGATACTGCGGGTTGCCTCCCGAGAAGCGCTTGTTTTTGTTAACCGAGTCGTGAGCCTGACTCGAACTTGATTATCATAGGAAGAACCTTGAATAGCATCCACCGGGATCAAATACATGGTTTTCATCCATCAAGTAACACAAGCTTAAGGCGAACAAGGCAAGCCAAAGAAGAGTAGGCAAGGTTCCCTTAAGCAAAGATGGAGCATGGTGGTAGCAAGGATGATGGGGTGTAAGCATATCTCCAGTAGTGCCAAAAATCTTTCCTTTTATTTCATCAGACGGATACTGAGATGGCTTAAAAATTGCAATACCGGGGTCGAACACCTTTTCCTTTAGGGGAAAATAGCACTCAGGCTTAGCAAAATTTGAAGAACATCCGCTAAGAAAATGCACAACCTCGTCCTCAGAAGGTGGACAAAGAGGTGTCAAAACATACGTGCTGCGGATGTTGGTGTCGTCCGGTGTCGTCTCCTTTGAAAGAATTTTCTTCAAATCCGTAGAAGGATAAAGACCATAATCATCAAAGTCTAAAGGAGGAGCATCACTCTCATTTGGGAAGTAAGTATTGAGAAAAGTAGCAAAGTCTTCCTCAAATGAGTAGTCATCCAAAGTAGGATCAAGTGTTGTAGGCGGAGGATCTTCATCATGAGAAGAATCACTTGAAAGAGTATCGGCCTCATCAAAATCATCATAAGTGGGCATGTCTAGATACTCAGAAGTAAAATCATCATAATCATCCCCATCGGATCTAGAATCATCATCATAAGCATCATAGATCGGTGGAGAACCATATATGGGTGGAGGTTCCAAATTGGAGAGAGAGTCATCCACATCATCGTGAAACAGTGGATTATCATTGCAAGAATCGAATAGAGGATTGTTGTAGATGACAAAATCATCAAGCACATTAATCATATTCACCGATTCTCTTCCATAGGATTTGTTTGTGATCTCCCCATTTCAAAAACATGTGCATCATCCCCAACCCTTAAGATTAACTTACCTTCGGCAACATCGACAAGAGCTTTTCCGGTTCTCAAGAATGGCCGACCAAGTATCAAAGGAATACGAGGTTCCATTTCATAATCAACAACAACAAAGTCGACCTAAAAAGTGAAGGTGCCAACTTTAATGAACACATCTTCGGCAATACCAACGGGGTAAGCGAGAGTGCGATTTGCAAGCTCAAGAGTCATCTTCGTTGGTGTAAGATCGGGTAATGATAACTTTTTCCAAACACTTAAAGGCATCAAATTTATACTTGCCCCGAGATCGGCTAAGGCAGTAAATTCGTCGGTTTGGTTAAAGGTACATGGTAACACAAAACGACCGGGATCTCCAAGTTTTTCCGGAAGTTCTTTAAGAAGGATTGCAGAGCAATTTTCATTCAAACGAGTATTAACAAACTCAGCCATCTTCTCCTTCTTATTAAGCAATTCCTTAAACATCTTGACAAATTGTGGCATTTGGGCAAGAGCTTCAACAAGGGTAAATGTGACGGTCATGCCGGCAATCTTGTCCAAAAAGTTAGAGACTTGAACGTCATTCTTAGTCAAAATTCTAGCCTTGTTGAGTCGAGAAGGGTAAGGAATGCTGGGGTTGGGTGGTGGATTCTTCTTGGGTACTTCTTCATGACGAGGCGGAGACGGTAATGATGAACTAATACTAGGTGTGGGAGTAGTAGGGATAAATGGTGGTGGAGGAGGTGTAGATGGTGTAACTGGGGGTGGGATAGATGGTCCTACTAAAGTTGCTCCACTACGAGTAGTAATAGCACTCACATTCGCTCTCGGGTTGGTGACGGTGTTTGAAGGTATAGAGCCCGAAGTAGAGGGTTGAGTGGTTGGTAAGAAACTAGCCAGCATATTCTTCAAATCATTCGTTTGAGTGCTGAAGGAGGATTGTATATCATTTCGAAGCTCGGATCTAATGTCATTCCCTTGCTTAGTGATATCCCCTTTCAAATTGATAATTTGGCTTTGTAGATTCTTGATTTGCTCTCCTTGGGTTCTCATTAAAGCTTCAACATCTTGATTAATGGGTGGGGCTTGTTGAGCGGGTGGGTGATAAGGATTAGAAGCTCGAGGTGGGATTTGGTTGCTTCTATTGTAATTGTTGTTGGGGTTGTGGTTTTGAGGAGGAAAACCGGGTGAAATATAGTTGTTAGACCTGTAACTTAGCAAATTTCGATCCCCTTGAGGTCGGGCTTGGTAATTTTTCGGTGAATAGTTACCATAAGCCGCATACACGTTTTCCGGATTGCCTTGAGTAGAAGGAAAATCAGTGTATGAGTGAGGACTGCCGCATGTCTCACAAGAATTTGCTACAGCTTTAACTTGTTGTTGTTGGTTTGTAGCGATGAGTAACATATTTTTGTTCATTTCGGCCATGATGCGGGTGAATTCGGTCATGTCGAGGTTTGCTGAAGTACAAGAAACATTGACTCTCGGGTTGTTCCTTGAAGAAGCGGAGGAATCCCAATTTTTTTGATGAGTAGTCATGTTCTCAATAAGCTCTCTACACTCCTCGAGTCTTCTTTTCATAAATGTGCCACCGGCGGCTGCATTAATCGTATCACGATCACGAAAAGTCAAACCGTTGGAGAAAGTATCAATTAAGGTAACGGGGAGCATGTTGTGGTTTGGACATCGATCAATCAAAACATTATATCTTTCCCAAGCATCAAAGAGAGATTCATCGGGTTCTTGCATGAAACCGCTGATTTGATTTCGAAGGCTCGTGACCATGGATGGTGGAAAGTAGCGCGACAAAAATCGTTGAGTCATGTCGTCCCAAGTATGAATGGAATTCTTCGGGAGACGATCAAACCATTTTTCGGCGTGGTGGAATAAAGTATGTGGAAAGAGCTGTAGGTGAAGGACATCCATAGTAGCACCGGGCAACTTCATGCTTTGAGTAATAGTAATGAATTTGTCGAGGTGCTTGTTGGCATCATCATCCGGTAATCCGCGAAATGGATTAGTTTGCACTTGTTGGATCATGTGATGCTTCAACGAAAACTCCGGAGCCGTGATTTGCATCAGCGCAATCAGTCCTCCTCGTCCAAACATTGTGGGTTGACAAAGCTCCTCCATTGTCCGAAGATCGGGCTGTGGAAGAACATTGTTGTTGTTATTGTTGAGGTGCGGTGGATTATTGTTGTTGTTCACACCTGTCATAGCTAAATCTTCACGAGTCTCGGGCTCTGGATAAGTTGAAGATCTAGTACGCATACACCTGCGAAAGCAAAAGAAAAAGATACCAAAGCAATAGACAATATATATACACTATAAAAAAAATCTTTTTGGATTTTTGAAAATTTTTAATTTTTATGGATTTTTAACAATTTTTAATTTTTATGGATTTTTGAAAATTTTTGAGTAAGAAAAATAACGCTCACGAATGAACGGATCCCAAAAAGCAACGCGTCTCTCACAGAAAACCGTTAATCTTTACGGAAAGAGCAGGCAGCGGCGCCATTTAATACAAGGCTTTTTCCTAGTAAGAAAATATCATCGTCCGATCTTTTCGAATTGAAAAATGGAAGAATGTGCGACTCAGCTGTCTTTTGGTGGAAAACAATGTTTGTCGTTGTCGTAAAAATAAATGTGCAAGACGTGAAAGTAAATGACGGTAATTTAAAACTAAAACTAATTCAAAAGTAAATGGTACAAAATTAAAACTTTTAAAGAAAATTAATTAAATGACTTAAAATTAAAGTGTGACGAAGAGTAAACTTGACGATGTAATAAAAATGTAAACTTTAAAATTAAGCTAAGTCAATGTAGTAAAAATAACACTTAAGAAAAATGGCAGGAAAATAAATGCTTGAAAATAAAAAGGAAGTAAACAGAACCTGAGTTGAGATCCAAAATACTGTCACTATTCGGAATCAATCTTACTCTTATCCTGGGTAATCAAACCTGCTGCTTATCCGGAATAAATCTTTCACTCTTATCCGGAATAATCAACTTGTTCATTATCCGGAATATTGTTCTATCCACTATCCGGAATAATCAACTGGGCAGCTTATCCGGAATAAGCAAGTTAAGCTTATCCGGGAAAATACTCCCAAACAGCCTATCCGGAATAACACCCGGCTGCGTATCCGGAATAAACAGACAGCCACTTATCCGGAATAATTTTTTATCCGGAATCCCTTCGAGCCCTTATCCTGAATAATCTTGTCACCTTATCCGGAATATTATCGAGGCCTTATCCGGAATCTCCTTCAAACATTTATCCTGAATAATCTTGTCCTACAGCTTATCCCGAATCCTCGTCAAGTGGCTTATCCGGAATAAACTTCACTGAAGCTCATCCGGAATACTCCTAAACACCACTATCCGGAATACGTCTCCTACTCTTATCCGAAATGCTTTCTTACACGCTTATCCGGAATAAGCTTTCTTGCTTATCCAAAAAGAGATGTTTTGGGCCCTTATCTGGAATAATGGGATGGAGGCAATGTTCGGAATACTAGGGTTTACCAAACCCGGATAACAACTAAATTCAAATAAGCTATAAACTACAATTAAGCTAAACACAAATAAGCACTAATCTAAAAGTTTAACCAAAACACTATTAAGAAAATCCTATAAAACAAAGATTTAAAAACTTTTAAAAACACTAAATAACAAAAATATTAAAAATCAACTTTCTATAAAACTTAACAAATAAGCACTGTATTATTTTTAAGAAAAACACAATAAGCTATAAAATCAATAAGCTAACACAATGATAATCATAAAAACATAACAAGTAATCAAACAAGCATGACAATAAGATAATAAGCACAAAGATTAGCAAAATTAAGAAAGGTAGAATGAGAGATTAAAATAAAACTTGATTAAGATAAAGATTCAACAATTAAAGTAAAGACAAGAATTAAAAGCTTACAAATTTAAGGTGCAAGACAAGTAATTAAAGGTGCAATTAAGAAAAGTGCAAGTAATTAAGATGGAAGAACTAATGTGTCAAATTAGCCAACAACTCCTAATGACAAATTAGGAGTCTATTTATAGGTGATTAGGAAAGATTAAGCATGTGTTGGTTTTTCTTCTTCTTCACGTCTTTTCGTCTTCTTAATTCTTCGACTTTTTCGACTTTGTCTCGGGATTAATAAACTCGTCTTGTAATTTCTTCATTAATTTGGACTTGAGTTCTTCGGCTTTTATTAAACTTCCGTCTTTAGATTTTTTCTTCGATAAATCTTCAGAATTGGCCTTGGACTTCTGTTCTTTAAGCACTCTTGATCTTTTGACTTCGTCTTTTGTCTTTTTCTTCGATAAAAGCCCTTGAAAGCCCGTGTTTTCTTCCCTTTTCACATTTTAATCCTAAATCACAACAAAAACACAAACCACGCATAATACCGACATTTATGACATAAGATACACGTTTTGGCTTGGTTATTATTGTAGTTAAGTGGTAAAAAGGATGGGTGTTTACACACCTATCAATGACGTTGCCCCAAAATGGCCCCATTAGCGTAACCACTTGCATCACACATTAGTTCAAAGGGGAGATTCCAATTTGTAGCAACAAGAATGGGAGCTTCGGCTAGTTTCCTTTCAAGAATTTCAAAGGCTCGAACACAATCTTCGTTAAAGATGAAAGGGGCATCTTTTTCGAGAAGGTGTGTAATGGGTCGAGATATCTTTGAAAAGTCTTTGATGAAGCGACGATAAAAGCCCACGTAGCCTATGAAACTCCTAACTCCCTTGACGGTTTTGGGATGAGGTAATTTGGCGATGACGTCTATCTTAGCTTTGTCTACCTCAATCCCCGATGTCGAGACCTTGTGCCCTAAGACGATCCCTTCCTTTCACATGAAATGAGTTTTTTCCCAATTGAGCACAAGGTTGGTTTCCTCACAACGTTTTAACATTTTGTCTAAGTTGTCTAAACACGACGTGAACGAACTACCAAACACCGAAACGTCATCCATGAAAACTTCCATCGTCTTCTCGATCATGTCATGAAAAATAGCCATCATGCACCTATGAAAGGTTCCCGGTGCATTGTAAAGTCCGAATGGCATTCTACGATAGGCAAACGTTCCATAGGGACACGTAAACGTAGTTTTTTCTTGATCACGAGGATCGATGGGGATTTGAAAGTAACCGGAAAAACCATCTAAAAAGCAATAGAAATCGTTTCTCGTAAGTCGCTCCAACATTTGATCCATGAAGGGCAAGGGAAAATGGTCTTTACGAGTGGCGCCATTTAACTTACGATAGTCAATACACACCCTCCTGCCGGTCACGAGTCGAGTTGGAATTAACTCGTTGTCAACGTTTGGCACAACGGTGATTCCTTTTTAGGTACACAATGGATTGGGGTCACCCAAGGGCTATCGGATATAGGGTAAATCATTCTCGCGTCAAGTAGTTTAAGAATTTCCTTTTCTGATGACGTCGTGAAATTTGGAGTTTACCCTTCTTTGACATTGGATTGCGGGTTTGTAGTCTTCCTCCATTAAAATTTTTTGTGTACAAAATTTAGGGTCGATACCCTTAATGTCGGAGAGTTTCCACGCAATTGCCCCTTTGTGAGCTTTCAAGACATCGATAAGTGCGTTTTTTCATCATCTGAAAGATCTTTCGCAATAATAATTGGCAACTTATCGTTTCCTTTCAAGAATACGTATTCAAGGTGAGGAGGAAGGTCTTTCAATTCGAGGGTTGGTGGCTCCTCGATTGAAGATTTTGGCTCAATACTCATAACCTCCACCGGCGGAGGAAATGGGAAATCGTTAAGAAAATCCTTGATAATTGAAAAATCCTCATCGTCGTCGGGGTCTTCGTTAGAAGTTCGAGGTACATCAAACTCTTCCAAAGTAAAGCCACCTCCTTCAAATGGAGTGAAAGATGGTGTCGAATTATCAAGGACTGGATCGAGCATAGTGGGATTGCTACTATTTGCTTCATCGACAAAACCTAAAATTTCTTGTGAAAATTCCTCGCAAACGACATCGATTAAATCAACATGGTTTAAAGTCGCGATAGAATAAACATGAGAAAGTTTGAAGTTTTGGAGTACGTCTATAACAAGTTCCTCGTCGTTGAAGCGTAAAATGATTTTTCTAGCATGCACATCAATGACCGCTTTCGACGTATCTAAAAATGAACGACCTAAAATGAGAGGAACTTGAGGATCCGTGGGAATATCGGCTTCGATAAAGTCAACCGGATAGTAGAACTTTCCCACTTTCACAAAAACGTCTTCGGTCGTTCCACATGCGGGAATCGTAGAATGATCGGCCATCTCGATAGACATTTTCGTAGGAGTAAGATTAGGAAGATTGAGAGAATTAAACATCGAAAGAGGCATCAAATTAATAATAGCACCAATATCGGCCAAGCCATAGCATTCTTCCATATCTTGGATAGCACACGGAATTAAAAATTTATCGGGATTACCGACTTTTTGAGGTATGTGGTTAAGAAAAACCGATGAATAATGACTAATTTTTTGCAATTTCTCTTTATCGTTCAACATACTTTTAAATTTGGTGGCAAATCGAGGCATCATAATTAAAGCATCGGCGAAACTTATGTTAAAATGCAAATCACAAAACATTTTTATAAAAAGCTCAAATTGGTAATTGTTACGTTCTTGTAATTTTTCCTTGTGACGTCTCGATGGGTAAGGTAAGGGTGGTGTTGGGTGGGGCATAGGCATAGCCTTTGGAATCTCGGGTTACAATCTTGGTAAAGGGTCGACCGTAGGTGTGGTTTGAGCGGTACTTCGTGGGATAGAAACGTGCTCCTTTTCGACCACCACCTCGGGTTCTTCCTCAATTTCCTCTCCATAGGAGTAATTGGTTGAGGAGTAGGCTCCTTAAAGGTCTTACCACTACGTGTGGTAATCACTTTCATCTCTCCCGTTGGGTTTGAAATGGTGTTGCTAGGAAGACCACCCGAAGTAGAGGCTTTGTTCATCATGATAGCTTCTAAAAGTCTATTTCCGATTTTGTTTGTTCTTGCGTGTCTTGCTCTTTTTCAACTTTTTGATTTTGCTTCCACCTAAGCAAAGTTTGCTCAATCTTATGTTGGCCTTGTTTCATTTTTTGTTGATTTTGTTGGAGCCTAACCACATTCCTTTCCATTTTGTTACTATGAGTCTCAAATTTGGTTCTTAGGTTTATCACGTCATTTTCCATATTCGTGTACCTATCTTCATTTGCCTTAAAGTAGTTCAAAATCTCATTTGGAATATCTTGTGAAAATGCATTTGAAAGCCCTTGATTGACGTTTTGAAAATCACGGTTTTGATTTTGGTTTTGCAATTGACTAATAGTCCCTTCATTCCCATTGTTGTAATTACCCTTGTAATTATTCCTTTGATTTCCTTTGTAACCACCTTGATTGTTGTTGCGATAGTTGTTAGCATTTTGATTGTTTTGATTAGTTGGAAAACCCGGTGGAGTAAATTGATTAGTGCGGGTAGCTTGACCGTTTTGGTTGTAAGTTCCCGTGGTCGCGTAGGCGCTCGAAGTGTTACCACCGGCGTTAATGCACTCGGAGAAATCATGAGCTCCACCACAATAAACACAAGAAACCTCAACCGCTTTAGCCGTAGCGGGAGTGGGTTGTTCACCAACTTTAAACTCTTTAAACAATCCTTTAAGCTTATCGAACAATTTGTTTTCCAAATTAGCCTCAATTTGTTGAGCATCAACGGTAGGTGACAATGAAGGCGAAGCCATATTAACACTCGGTGTGTTACGAGGGCTATAAACTTTAGATCTCTTCTCAATGATTGTCAATGCTTCTTCGACCGTTTCACACAAAAAATTACCACCCGCTGCGGCATTAAGATAATCTCGTTCATGATCGTTCAATCCATTGTAAAACGTCCCGATTTGATGTAAGTCGGAAAAACAGTGATGAGGACATTCATGCAACATTTCTTTATACCCATTCTAAGCCGTTGAAAAACTCTCATGATATTTTTGTGAAAACTTTGAAATCTTGTTTTTCAAATGCGTAGTCTTAGAGGGCGGAAAAAATTGTTTCGCGAATTTGGACACGAGATCCTTCCACGTCAATATGGATTTGGGTGGTTCTTTCTCGAGCCAAATTTTTAGCGGGCCCCTCTAAGGAATACGGAAAAAGCATCATCTTAATCGAGTCATTCGAGACGTCCTTAAACTTGCAAGTCGACGTAAGACGGTTGAAATGGAGAATGTGGTTATGAGGGTTGTCCTTTTCGTCACCATGAAACTTGTTAGCTTGGATCATGGACAATAAACCCGTCTTAACCTCAAAATTCTCCGCAAGGGTAGCGGGAATCATAATCGCTTCTCCATAACCCTTGGTGGGGGCTTGAAGCAACTCCATCATAGTACGATTAGCCATGAAAGCTTCTTGTTCTACAATGGGCGATTCTTCTCTAGAAGGTGTTCCTTCCTTTTGACGACGTTTACAAGCACATTTTTCTTTATAGCGGGTTTGCATAAGCGTAACGTAAAACGTGGGGTGAGCAAAGAAGATTCGTTTTGGTGTTTTTACGTTATTCAATTTTTTTGTGCTTTTGATTGTTATTAACTTTTTTGTATTTTTCTTGTGAATTACGTAGACACAGATCTACAAATATCTCCTCGAATCAATTTCTCGATTAAAAGAGCCTCAAGGAATGAAAACGATCACGTTGAGTGAACGTCTTCGATGACTTTAGAACGTTGGTGGAACACCAAAAGGTTCAAGAGGGTTTAATCTTTGAAAACAAGCAAATATATATGATACGTAGATAATACTTTGGTCGGCAAACCCTCGATTAGACCTTGTTGTCCCATGTATTTGTGATGATTAAGCAATGAAGAGAGAAAGAAAATAGATGAAGAAGAGATGAATTCCTAGAGAGAGAAAGTAGTGAGAGAAAGTAGAGAGGAGATGATTAACTAGGTGAGATTAGATTAAGAAAAGAGGTTGTTACAAATGACCATCCACCCTCCTAACATGCTAGGAGGGTAGTATATATAGTCCACCCACATGCGGGCTTCAATGGACTATATATTGGGCCGGGCTTGTCTTTTGGACTTTAATTAGTTTAAATCCAAGCCCATGAACCACGACTAAATAACTACTTATTACAACGTTCTAATAAATATTACAATAGAAACCTATGACCGAACATTCTTGTTTGACTCAATATTTTGAGGCTAACAATCTCCCCCAATGTGAGGTCATACCCTTTTGATATTTGAAGGTCAATGGAGATTACGAATCTCGTCATAAATGAGCCTTGAACGTGTAACAATAGTTTAGTTCCTTCATGCTATGATCTTTGAGCCTTTGTCCTTGTCTTTCGACTTTGTCTTTTAGTCTTGAGATCTTCAAATCATCCTTGACTTGTCATTGCCATCTTGCGATCTTGTGTCTTTATCCACATGCTCACACTATCAATTGTTGGATAATTCTTTGGGCATGAATATGTGGTTGTGAATCTTTGACTTTGCTGAGTACACCGTGACACCACCTTCTCGAGACAAAACATAGACACGGACTGAATGGCTTTGACATTCGTCCTAAATCGGTAGCGTTTTACCTCCGGTCGGTGAAGACCGTTATACGATATAAAATATCGTACCTGTGATCAGGTAGATTCAATTAAGAATCTCCTTGACAGGGTTTCGCGGCAGTACTAGCCTTTCTCTTTACTCGACCGTCTCAAAGCAAGACTGCGAACATAAAGAGTGAATCAATTGGATAAATATCCGCTTGATTAAAGTCGTCAATTCAAATTCCTGGAACAAGTTTGATTCATTAAGAATCTTACCATTGTTGCTTTCCAGTTGACACAAGTTTGATTCATAAGAATCTCACAAGTCACCTACCGTAGCGCTGTTTGATGTTGACGCTAGAAGGATTTCCATTCGTCACTGTGAATATTAATGAATATCACTCTGAATGTTCTGGCAAGACCATAAAGATATTGCGTAGAAACTTGAAACGAGTTTGAATCAATTCAGAATCAAACCACTGTTGCTTTTCAGTTTTACATATGTTCAATTCATAAAGAATCTTGCATATGACCTACCGCAGTGCTGTTTGATGTTAACACTGGAAGGATTTCCACCCATCATTGTGAATACTAAGTAGTATCACTCTGAGTGTTCTAGCAATATCGCAAGGATATAGCGTAGGACTCTCTTGATCTTCATCCGTGTGTCCTAACGAGATTTGATTGATCTCTTGGCTCTAGACTCGATTTGTGCACTTTTAGTGGTCGGAGGCTGGAGCAGATGCCACCTATTCAATATCAACTATCTCGGAGTGAGAAAGTCAATAGAGGTCGTGTTGATCTCCGTGACAATAAAACAAACTTCTTTTGAGAGAAGCCTGAGTAGCTAGGAAAGGGTTGTGCTTCACATCACTGGGTCCATGATGAGTTGTCTTCATGATGTGTTGACCCGGTTTCTGTCTAAGTTGTATGGAGGGCTTCTTTCTTTAGACCCTTTATCCTTACATTTATTTTTCATTCTTCAACCCCTTCAATGCTTACCAAGACATCATTAATAGCACCTTGTTGTGATTGTTCCAGTGCTATCATCAGTACTTAGTCGGCATTCAGCTACGTTCACATTCTACTCCATCTTTCCTAAGGACTTCTAATAATCTATTGGATTGTCCCTGGGAAGATCCCTCCGGTTCTGGTTGGATCATAGGACTTAAACCTAACCACCCTTTTGACACCAATAACGTCATGAATTAAAGATGTTGTGGGTATTTGATCGTAACCATGAAAACCACTTTAAATTCTAACAAAGTGTTTGAAAAGCATTTAACACCTTGCTAGTTTTGTCGTTTCAGAAAAGCTCCCCCGTCACATGTGCATCGATAATCGAAAGTGTTTCGCACATGTGGGTAAGAGTTAAAGTGCTTGAGTCTTATATATGATCACATTTTAATCACATTTTCTCCCCCTATCTCTAATATATAAAATCTTTTGATATTAGAGATACCAAATTTGATTAAAATATATTTTGAAAAATAGACTTGAAAATCTTCGGGAGAAAGATGTGTCAATCTATGCATGAAGTTGAAATGCTCCCCCTCCAAAATTGATCCAATGGAATTGTCATTTCGAGGATTTGATCCACATTAAACTTCTTGAGGATAGGAGTTGTTGAACACACAATTTTTGAAAGATTTTGAATATCATTGAGAAATTCTTGAAAAAATTGTGTTCAACGCTTTTTGAAAAATCAATTCTTTTTGTCGAAAAGGTTTTTCTTAAGCATAAACTTGAGTTCATAATCTTTGAATGTCTTGACGAATCCACTCAAGTGTAAGAAGATTTAACTTCTTTTGCTAAGGGTAAGAGTACAAAAGCGTACACTCCCCCGTGAATTTAGATCCGGGTTGCAATCTGAAAGTGATTACAAGCCATTGTGTTGAGCTCAAAACGTTGAATGTTTTGTGACAAGCTCAACCCAAGATAGATTGCTCTACCCGTTGTTGGAAATATTGTCCAAAATAGACAATTTCCTTTTGAAACGATAGAAATGACATGTTTTGAAAAATATTTACAACTTTCATTCGAGCTTTATGTACACACCCGTGTCGTTATTGAGCGACATTTCTAGGTACGTCCATATTATCGATACTGAAAGACATGTCGAGAAGAATATTTTTGGATTATCGAACATTTTTTAATTTTGTATTTTGCTTTTTGATTAATATTTACAGGTAGATGTTTGATAGATGAATCAAGCAGGCTTCTTTGCCAGAACCTCCAGTTCTGCTGGAGTCAAACATCTCATACCAATTTGCCTAACTAGATACGCAAACCTCTCTTTCGAAAGAGCTTTTGTAAACAAGTCAGCTAATTGGTAATCAGTTCCAACAAAGTATAATTCAACAATACCTCTTTCAACTTGTTCCTTAATGAAGTGATATCGGACATCAATGTGCTTCGTGCGGGAATGCTGTACCGGATTGCAGGAGATGGCTATGGCAGACTTTGAGTCACAGTACATAGGTACTTTATCAAAGTGGAAGCCATAATCCGTGAGTTGTGTTCTCATCCAAAGAACTTGAGCACAACACGCAGATAGAGACACATACTCCGCTTCGGCTGATGAAAGTGACGTGCAATCCTGCTTCTTGGAAGACCATCCCACAAGCTTGTCTTGACCTAGAAATTGTGCACCACCAGAAGTACTTTTACGTGTATCAAGACACCCTGCATGATCAGAATCTGAATAGGCCGTTAGAAAGAAACCGGTTTCCCTCGGATACCAGAGTCCCATGTGAATGGTATTCTTAAGGTACCGAAAGATCCGTTTAACCTCCTTGAGGTGCTTTTCAGTGGGTCGTGCTTGATATCGTGCACAATAGCATGTAGCATGATGTATATCAGGTCTGCTTGCTGTCAAGTACATGAGGGACCCGATCATGGAACGATATCTCGTTTGATCTATGGGTAATCCCTCTAAATCAGCATCTAGGGATGTGGTTGATAATGGTGTCCCAACGGGGTCACATGATGTCATACCATGCTTTGTGATTATCTCTTGACAATACTTAGCTTGGTTAATAAAGATACCACTTGGGGATTGGTGAACTTGAATTCCTAGAAAGAATTTTAGTTCGCCCATCATAGACATTTCAAATCTGCTGTGCATTACTTTTTCAAACCATTTTGAAAGTTTTGGGTTTGTAGACCCGAAAATAATATCATCAACATAAATTTGCACAAGCAGAATGTCATCCCCATATTTATAAGTGAACAAAGTTAGATCAATGGAACCTTTTGAGAAACCTTTGGAGACCAGAAATTTCGAGAGTTCGTCGTACCACGCCCTTGGAGCTTGCTTGAGTCCATAAAGTGCTTTGTGGAGACGATACACCTTGTCAGGATAATGAGGATTGACGAATCCTTCTGGCTGTGTGACATAGACTTCTTCCTTCAAAGGACCGTTAAGAAACGCCGTCTTTACGTCCATTTGATAGACAATGAATCCCTTATGTGCCGCATAAGCAAGAAAACTCCTGACCGCTTCCATACGAGCTACTGGTGCAAATGATTCTTCAAAATCAATACCCTCTTTCTGTCCATACCCTTTAGCCACTAGCCTAGATTTATTCTTGATGATCGTGTTCTCCTAATCCATCTTGTTTTTCCAGATCCATCGAAGATTTAATGGTGTTACATCGTATGGTCTGTCAACAAGTTCCCAGACTTTAAGTCTTTCAAATTGTTGAAGTTCATCCGTCATCGATTCAATCCAAGCATGATCAGCTAATGCTTCTTTGATGTTTTTCGGTTCAGCTGAACTCACGGCGAGTGCGAACATACAAACATCGGCATCAGTGTGAAGCTGTCGTCTTGTACGAACGGGCTGTGAAGGGTTTCCAATGACATGAACCAAAGGATGATCTCGGGTCCAATGATGTGTTGAAGGATGTCGTTGGTAGAACGTATGCATATTTGACGGATCAACATGGCGAGTAGAAGACTCTCCAGTTTCGTGTACCGGTGTACCGAATGGGTTGATAAATTCGTCTTCGTCAGATAATGCATTGTCTGCTTGATTTGTGTTCTCTGGAGCAATGACAGTAGTTGTGGATGTTGTAGGATCGATTGTTGAAGTGATATTCTGAGGAGGTAAATCTGCAACAACCCGTGTTGAAGTAGATGAAGTTGTATCCATTTGTTGACGATGATCGGTATCATCATTCTTATCAGGAGTGACAGCGAAAGACTTCGATACAACTTTTTTCTCCCCCGTGAAATATTCATCATACATTGGTCCATATAACATTTCCAACTCTTCAATGGTCGTTTCGACTGTCATATCAGCTCTAGGAACATTTTCTGGAACCAGCGTTGAACTTGACGGTTCATTGCTGTGGTCTTGAGTTTCGAGTTCCGTGCGGTTGTGAACGGAAGTCGTATGTCGTTGTGGGTCGGGACTTAAACTGTTTTGTTCAAGTGCCATTAACTTTGGTAATGGCAAGGTACGTTTTTTGACGTTCATCCATTAAGAAAACATTATATTGACGCTTCTCTTTAGCTAATAACTCAAGAGTTGTATTATATTTGTTTTCAAAATCGTCTTTTTGACTTTTTAACGCACTTCCCTTGTACCCCTCAAGCTCTTTGGTTTTCTGAAGAAGCTCCGCTCTATAGCTATCTATAGTTTCACTAGACTTAATTAGAGCAGCTTTGCATTCTTCAAAATTTTGAGTGAGTGTTGCGTTTGCCTTCTTTAATTGCTTTTGACTCTTTTTATTTTCTCTGACATCTTTTTGTAAAGTAGCAATTAAATTGGCTAGCGCAACACGCTCCTCGTCATCATACTCATTTGCATGTTGATCATTGTCAGACGAATTATTGCACGTGTCTAATGGATCAGGTATGGTATTGCTATCAACCTTTTCCGTTATACATGTGGGAATAATGGTTTGAGGTTGATCACTATGCTCATGCGTATTAGCATTTCCAAACACATTATATTCATCATAGTGTACCTCTTCCAATGGCTCAGAATCAAAAACAGGACCATTATCATAGGAAGGTGTATTGCTGATGACATTCTCAGAGTCGATGTGTTGTTTGCCAGAGCTGCTGTTGTCTTTCCTAGAGTTGTTGTCATCATTCCCTGAACTATGCGTCGGAGTCTCATATCTGCAGCTTGTATTCTCAACATTTGATGCGATACCACAACTGGTATGAAGTCTGTCATCAATCGTTTGTTGCGTCTGTATTGTGTGATTCACATAGGTTACAATGAAGTCGATGTTGCGGGTTATCCGATCTTTGTATGATAAAGCATCCATTCCATGATATCGCTTGAAGCACTCGTTGGTAAGCGAAGACTTGATGAAGTCAGAAGAAAACATCGTTTCAAGTGATGTCTTGAGAT
The DNA here is from genome assembly GCA_025667525.1 of Glebionis coronaria. NCBI lineage: Eukaryota > Viridiplantae > Streptophyta > Magnoliopsida > Asterales > Asteraceae > Glebionis > Glebionis coronaria. Next base: position 495,625,780 of record CM046874.1, read on the forward strand.
CAGTGAAAGTGATCTTGCATTCACTAGCAATGATTCTTTCGTTGACAAGTTGTGTTTGAAGTTTATCCATGGCATGAGTGAATGTTTTGCTGAATGTGCCAGTGGATTCACGTAAGTCGAACAAGACTTTTGAAAGGTTCTGAAAAGAATCTTGAAGTACTCTAAAACCGTCCATGGCGTTTTTTCTCAAAAAACATATATGTTGTTGTAGTCGTTCCATTTCGAGGTCTTTCACGTCTGAACTTTCAGTAACCGCATTACTCGTTGGCATGATGATCGTCTCTCTCTGTGGATGAAGTGACATTGGATCTTAAGTAGATTTGTTGTGATTGTGTTGTTGTTGAAATTTCGAAAATTTGAAATTTTTCCTCAGTCCGACAATAAATTCTCCAGTCCGACAAAAACGGTAGACCAAAAAATTTTGTATCGCCAAATTTTGAAATTGAGCTAGAAATGTCCTAAAACTAGTATGGAAAAAATTTGAATTTACTTGACGGAAAAATTTTAACTCTTTTTTTTTTTTTTTTTTTTTGATCTTCGTGGAAACGATATTCCGAAACTAGTCTAGATGGTGGCTAAGTCTAAAAAATACTCAAACAAAATTTAGCAAAACACATCATCGGAATCACTTATCGGAATCACTGATCGGAATGTTATTGGAATGTCCCCAATCGGAATAAACCTGTCGGAATCACTGATCGGAATGCAGATCGGAATGACTGATCGGAATGCAGATCGGAATACCAATCGGAAAGCTGATCGGAATACCAATCGGAATATTTTAGTCCAATCGAAATGATTCGAAGTCCAATCGGAATGTGCAAACCCTTTTCCGATGATACTGATCGGAATCCCAATCGGAATCTATCCCCCTTTTCTCGGACAAAACTCAACCAATACGTGATTGTAAGCCAAAAAATGATCAAAAAACCCAAAATTTTTGTGTTTTTAGCCAAAGTAAATATACCAAATCACTACTACAACTATGTAGAAGATGTAGATGAAGAAGTAGAGCACAAAAAACACAAAAAAAAATTTAAATCCGAGATGATTTATGGATTAAATCATTCGAATCAAATATAATAACAACAATGAATCACAAATCTACCCCATGGCGATTGATACCAAATGTTGTCCCATGTATTTGTGATGATTAAGCAATGAAGAGAGAAAGAAAATAGATGAAGAAGAGATGAATTCCTAGAGAGAGAAAGTAGTGAGAGAAAGTAGAGAGGAGATGATTAACTTGGTGAGATTAGATTAAGAAAAGAAGTTGTTACAAATGACCATCCACCCTCCTAACATGCTAGGAGGGTAGTATATATATAGTCCACCCACATGCGGGCTTTAATGGACTATATATTGGGCCGGGCTTGTCTTTTGGACTTTAATTAGTTTAAATCCAAGCCCGTGAACCACGACTAAATAACCACTTATTACAACGTTCTAATAAATATTACAATAGAAACCTATGACCGAACATTCTTGTTTGACTCAATATTTTGAGGCTAACAGACCTTTTTCTCAAAACACCCACAAGCAAGCGGGGGAAACGAGGCGGCGCGAAGCTCTTAAGTGCCTTTTCCCTTACACCTTGGTCTCCTTATACCCACCTTATAGTTTGTGTTAATCAAAATTAGGCTTTTCGAAAGTAATTATCTATTTTGTCTTTTTCTTTTGCTTTAGATTCGAATACAATAATTGAGTGGTGAAATCCTAATTAAGGTTGCGTTTTCACGCTTTTGGAGATATTGTAATTTTATTGTGATACGTATACAATATAATAATAATATTCACAAAGAAAAGGAAAACCAATAATACGTATGATTAGAGTGCTAATCACACAAATACTATTTATGGATAATATCAAAAACAAAATTGTTTAAATTTAAACACACACGCCTCCCCGGCAGCGGCGCCAAAAAGATAGTAGTATGGATACGTGTTTTAGGAAAAACAACGTATAAGCGGTAAGTATTAAGCGCACGTTTAGGAAAACGTAAATACTTATGACCCTTCTGATGAGTTCGTTCTCGAGGAGGATTAATGTGTGTGTCAAACTTGATATATTTGAGATTAACATTGATATTGAAGAAAGAAAACGGAGACGGATTACGCTGAAAACGGTCGAAACGCTTAAACGTACGAACGTAAAAACGTTACCAAACGAAAAATTTTACCTAAAAATATTTAAAAATACCTAAAATGTTCTAAAAAACCTAACTAAGAAAAATATGAAAACCAAAAAAATTGAAAACTTTTAAATTATATTAAATTAATTTCTAAATTTAATTAAACAATCTAAAAAATAAAACTAGCTTAGAAAAAGACAAAATCCAACTTTTAAACATTGTAAACCTAAAACATTTTATTTAAAAACTAAAAATTATTTTTTTGAAATTTTTTATAAACCTTTTCTATTGTTATAAGACTTTTCAAAATTAAAAGAAAAAATAATTTTTAAAATAATTTATAAAAGGGAAAATTATGAAACTTGTTGAAAAAAGTCCTAAACTTATAACTAGATGTAAGAAAAATGAAAAATAGGAAAAAGTTGTTAAGAATAAGCTGGAAAACAACTTATAAGGCTCGAACTAAATTTGATAAGCTGACATTAAAGACATATTAAATACAAAACAAGTGAAACTATAATCAGTCAAAGACCCTAGGGCAAATGGTTAGTCGTATGTGAGTGTAACGCGTTCAGGGGGTGTGGTACGGGTTCGAGGCTGGTTAAACCCCAATTTTTTTTACTTTTTTTTTGTTACTTGGTGATAATCAGTCGACTCCACAATGCCCCAAAACACAAATACAAGTTCACGAATTAAGCCTAAGAATCGGGGTTATGAATACAGTTGGGTCACTTTACTTAAGTTATATATTGGTATGCACTTTTTATGCTTTGTTTGGGTTTATGGCAGTAAACCACTCAATAAGCAGATGGCTTATTGAGTGGGCAAGACAATATAAGCACAAAACCACTCAGACCCCAACAAGTACTGCAATCAAACAAATATTCAGGGTAAAAACAAGCAGAAAGCACTGAAATGTAAAAACTAGAAATGAAGAGCAGAAGGCTATGAACTAGTGCACTACAAATTATCAAAACCAATTTTAACTTAATTATTAAGCCTTTAATTCCATCATATCATGAAATGGTAGTAGCTGGTGCGTTTGGTCAGAATATGACCAAAGTTTGAACCAAATGAGTGCCCACTTTGAATTATCAAATGGAACTAACCCCAGGAAAGCTTCTAAATCCCAAACAACGTAAGAACAAACTTAAAAGTATAGAAATCACTAGGAAAGAAAGACTTAAAATTATTAACCAAAGATCAATGCACTACTTTGATAAACTAAAGCAGAAACTATATAGTACCTCCCTTTTTTTTGAAGCAGTAACTTAAACAAGAACCACTAACATCCTTTTTGTTCACTCCTTCTTTTGTGTTTTGCTGTTTTGTCTTTGGTTAAACAATCGACAACACCCAATCTAAAATACAAGACAAACTCAACACGCCCAGATTAATGATGAAAAAAACCAAAAAACCACCTCTTATATTTTGAGGCATATACGGTTTCTGTTAATGTCTGTTGTGGCATTGGTCAGGCCCCTGAAAAGTGTCCGTGCTTGTGGGCGTCGTATATAAGCATGATTCAAATACAACTAAGCCACGAGCATACAATATAAGCACAAAGGTTCAGTTATGATGACGAGAAAAGTATAAAAGGCTGCAAGTTTAGTGAGCGAACACAAAAGTGATCATAGATAGTTACCACTAAACACAAAACGCAAACACACCAAATAATCACACACTAAATCTGGAATGAGCACGGGCCAAAATAAAAACTGCACACGCCCTAGATAAATCAGTGACTATGAGTAACTTTTAAAACGCCTACTATCGGCAAATGCCCCTCAAATGCTAACTGATATAACTAGTGGTGTTCTAGGCAGCCATATTTAGCACATAATAGTAACTCAGAAACTTCAAATCTCCTTCAAACAATACATAAACTTCAACAATTACTAGCATATACTAGGCAGAGTTAACGCAAGAAGACACACTCTCTTTAAATCAGCAAGAGAAGGTTATAAAAACTCAAAGTGGTCCGCAGGTCACACCATAAAACAGATTAAGCATAAAAATACATTAACATACATCCTTGATCACAAATTCACATAGCATGGGAATTTTTCAACAAGCAAGTTAAAAAGTAGAGAAAAGGAAATGCACCTCCCCCCAGTTACATCCAAGCAAGGGGTCGGCTATGCTCCCCTGAAAAGTAGTAAGGATGTTCGTTGGGGGTTCAACAAGTGAACCAAGCACCACAGTCGGACAAGGAAATGGACTGCTAAGAAAGAAAGAAGTTCAAACTTAAAAGCTTGGGACCAAAAGCTTGGTAAGGATCTTTTGGTTTGAAGCTTTTAAGTAGTAAGTATTCAAGAAAACAGGGTAATAAGAAAAAAAAGAGTGACAAAAAACAAATCTTTATGCAAGACTTAAGGTCCCACAAACCTATGCAACACTCCACACAGCTTCACTACCACTTGATCAACAAAATTAGCTGGTTATGATCAGCTATGAGGCCTATTACTTAGACTGTTAGAACACTATGTACTTAGCAAAAATGACTTACGAATTTTTAGAACAAAAATGAGTAGCTTAAAAAAAGATTCACTTGAAACATAAACAACACACAGATTATAACTAAAGCAGAAAGTAAAGATGGAACTCGTTTTGTTCAACAAACTCTTAACCAATTTTCATTCAAAAAATGGGCTTTACAAGGTTGTGAACCATGAAAACAAGAACAATGCTAGACCTAACTGACCTTTATATGGGGTCACAATGATTCTAGAAATCTGAATAAAAAAATGCTAACCCTAATTGCTTAAATAACCAAAAATACCCCTTGAGTTTGAATTTCAAAGTGGGTCAATGGTGCATCCCGTGATGATCCTGCTGTAGGCCAGCTGTGAGGTTTGATCTTGTGCATTCAAAGGGTTATGGGCAACAAGAAATCGCTATGGATCGTTGGATTATTGGCTCCATCTTGTCTTCAAGCCAAGAAGTGGGGCAGGGGTGCTTGGTTTGTCACATGTGGTGAAGGGGAGACCAGTTTGGAGGGTGGGATTATGATAAGAGGGTATCAAATTGATGATCTTGGGTAGTACTAAACCCAACTCATTGATTTAAAGTTAATCACGAATTAGGGTTCATGGCTGATAAACTTGGTGTTTAATCTATTTTTGGGAGAATTTATTTGTTAACCGGTAAAAATAATATTAGTTAATAACGTTTAAAAATTAACTAATATATTTTTTAGTGGAATGTGACATGGCCACTGGTTTGGGATGATGGGTTGTGGTCGGGTTGTATTCGGGTGGGTATGATGAGGTGGCAGGAGATGATTGGTGGTATGGGATTTGGTTTTACGCAATTATAGTCCCTGCATTTCCAGAAAGTTGTCATACCATGTTTTGAGCAACTTACTCCATCTTCCTTTGCAAATAAGTTCGATTTTTTTCATTTTTGCCACAAATACTTTTCAAAAAGTATTAAAGGATGTATCTTGCACTTTCTTGAATCTTCAAGGGCTGAATATGATGTTTCTTGAAACTTTAAGGACCAAACTTGTATTTATCAATTTATAAGGGCCTAAAGTGACAAGTCTTCAAACTTGAGGGACCAAACTTGACAATCTTCAATTCTTCAAGGGTCTTTTTGGAAATTCAACATTCAGGTCCGGTTCATTGTGTGGCTTCGTTTCCCGTGTTCGTTTTTGCATTGTTTCTTGTGATCTTTTGTCATTTTCTCGATATCCGTACCTAAAATACACATTGAACAAACACAAGCATATATTTGGCACTTTTAATGATATTTTAACCATTTTAAGCCCGTTTTGGACGATGAGACCATGTATAAAAGCAGTCTCATCACACGTCTTAGGTTCAGCTTCACTGGTAAAGCATCAAAATGACAAAACAATGCATTTTCTTGTAACAGACTTCGTGTGGATACCGGATGATTAGGGTCACCAATAATAGACTCTATAGGATGATCCTTTTTCCACTTGTTGTCTTGTTCACGAATTCGTGGGTTGGAGTAGACCGTAGTAGGAGCTTCCTCTGCGGTGGACGACCCGACTTGATTAGGGTCGGGAATTTGTACACAAAAGAATGAAAGTTCACACATTTGAGCGAATTCTAAAACGTGATCATCATCATCCTCTTCATCATCAATAGGTATGACATGGTGATACATGTGTTGGTTGAGAATTACTCGTTGAAGGTGTATCTTGACCAATTGTAGTTGTCGACACATTTGATTGTGCTTCATTTTCAAGAGTTACAACTTCGTGGACCGGAGCTATTTCTTCAGGTTCTGGAGCAACAATGCTTGGAGGAGTAAAGAATTTATGAAACAACGGTTGAAACAACGTATCCCACTCATTCCTAGTAGGTGGTGTGAATGATGATGAAGAAGGGTTGTTTGGGACAAGACCAGAGCTAATGTTACTGGGTCCCATTTCATGAAGTGCGGGTTCAGAGCTGCTTTGCTCAGAAACCATTATCATCAGCTCATCAAAATCAATATTCATAGTTTCGAGGATCTTACGATAATTACAATTGTAGATTTGGAATGCCTTCTTTGTGGGTGCATAACCAATGAAAATATCAATATCAGCCTTTGGTTGAAGTTTTCCCAAATTGTCACCATCATTATTTGGATAGCAAAGAGAGCCAAATACATGAAGATATGATAACTCTAGTACTTTTCCATGTAGAAGCTCATAAGGTGTCTTACCATGGCGTTGTTGAATTAGTGATCGGTTTTGGGTGTATACTGCTGTAGATACTGGTTCTGGCCATAAAAACAATGGAGCCTTTGTGTAAATTAACATAGTTTGAGCAGCTTCCATAAGTGTGCGATTTCGCCTTTCAACGAGACCGTTTTGTTATGGAGTGCGAGCAACGGATGTTTCATGAGATATGCCAACTTCTTCATAATAATTACGCAAGATTTGATTCACAAATTTGGTTCCATTATCTGTACGAATGCGTCAGACAGTAGTGTTGAGACGCACTTGAATCATCTTGAGAAACCCGATGATGAATTTAGGTGCCTCATCTTTTGTTGCAAGAAATTTCACCCATGTAAACTGAGAGTAATCATCCACAATGACGAGGATGTACTTTTTACCACTAAGGCTTTCAACACGAATTGGCCCACAAAGATCCATATGCAGCAAATAAAGTTTCTCTTGGTTGGTGTCTTCAGTCTTGGGTTTGTATGATTTCTTAGTGCTCTTCCCCATTGTACACGCGGAACACAAATGGTCCTTGTCAAATTTAAGTTTAGGAAGACCATGAACAAGTTTGTTTTTCGCCAAATGATTGATAGCATCAAACTTAAGATGCGATAAACGTTGATGCCATAACCATGACTTAGTCTTCAATGCTTTGGAGAGAAGACATACCAGAGAAGCGGTCATCATGTCTTGTAGAGACAGAGTATACAAATTATTCCCTCGGGTACCTTTCAACAAATCTACCCCTTCCAAATTACGAATGAAGCAGGTATGCTCTCGAAAAGCAACTTCTAGGTTTGCATCACAAAATTTTCCCACAGAAAATAAGTTGTGACTGAGTCCTTCCACATAATACACTCTTGCAATAATAACTTTCCCAATACGATATTCACCATAACCCATTATTTTTGCAATATGATCATTTCCGAATTGAAACGTTCCAAGAAACTTGCTGACGAAATTTCTGACCTGAGAGCGATCTCCGGTCATATGCTTGGAGCAACCAGAGTCCAAATACCAGAGAACAATTTGGACAACCTGTTTTCAACAACAACAGTAGCTAATGCATCAGAAACTATGGGTTCCAAAGTGTTAGTAGATACAGATATATTAATATCATAATTACTAACATTTGTATCAGCCTTAGCTTTCCGACATTTTCTAATGTGATTTTTACCAATAACAGGTTTTATTATTCCAACTTCCTGAGGTTTTGGATTATTAGCGGGCACTACAATGGGAGTAGAACTATTTAAAGGGCACTTGATTCCTACAATAGTGTTGGTGTTCCTAGTTAAAGGACACGCTTAAGTTTTGGTAGCCTTAGTACTCCTAGTTAAAGGGCACTCTTTCTTCGCTTTAGTGGGAGTGATCCTAGTTAAAGGGTACGCATTTCCTACTATAATGAAATTTCTACCAGTGGGACGCCACATCCATCCAACTTGGGTTAACACTTCCCAGTCGGTTTCCATTCTAAATTGTGTTTTCGAGCATACATCTCATTCCCATGGTCAATAAGGCAAGAATCATGACGACTAGAAAACATATGTTCATTGCAATTCCAACATTTCAAATTAGAATTCACATTAGGCTTAGAATGCTGCACAACCGCATAGCCTTAAGGTTTACCTACATGATTCTTTTTATTCAAAACAAGAATAACATTCCTAGGGTGGGCTTCTACTTTCTTCTTCACTTGACTACTAGATGGGAGAACGATCCTATCATTCTTCGTGTTTCCTTTAAGCTTATATCTTTGAGCCTAGTAGTGGTGTTTACTCCTGTAGAAGGCAACACGGGAATATTAGAGGCCGGTTTTGACTCTGCCTTATCTTTTGTGACCAATGTTTGAGATGGTTTAGTCCTAGGACCCTTGTTAAGTGGTGTGACGGCGATTAGGTTCCTTTTCATTGCACTAAAGTACGATGCTGAGATGGTGGTTGTGTTATCCACAAGATTCTTACCTTTTAGGGTATATAGTGTTTCCTTTAACTCAACCAAAGCCAAATTTTTGTCACAAATTTGTTCCCTCAAATTAGATATTTCCACCGACTTCCGATTCAATCGTTCAATCAATGATTGAGTCTGTGCAGTGGTATTAGCACATGCGGGTTTTACTAAATTGAAGAGTTTTGTGTGTTTCTGTTTTAAGTTATCAACTTTGGACAAAATCTTGGAAACTCGATTATCAAGATCAAGTTTAAAATTCTCAGCGGCCTTAAGTACGTTCACACGGTTAATCTCCTTAGATTTCTATATGTCTATTGGTAATGATTTAGCAACCTTGTCACTTGGCTGACGCTGTTTTGATTGTAAATTCAATCGAAAATCCTTTTGAAAAATTGGATCATCTATATTAACACCTTCGAATGACGTTTCAAAAATCTCTTGAATAAATTGTTGTTTACATTCAAGAGAAATGCAATGTTTTTTAATCTCATCAAAATGTTTTGAAAGCGAATTATAGGAATCTTGAAGCTTTAAAAATTCAGCGTCAGATTTGTGACAAGTACTATCTACCACATTATCCACATATTCAACAATATGCACAATAGAATCATTATCAACACTATTATTCACACAGACGGATACAATATCATGCGTCATCACTTGCTTTAGAAGATGATCATTTTGGCATAAAATTCGTTCCATTTCAACTAAACTGTTTTCATAGGTATCATCCATTTCATTGAAAACACGTTTAACTTCATAATATTCCAAAACCAAATCTTGATCAATATTGCTAAAACACGCTTTATCAATAATTTCGTCTCGAAACGCAGCTCTAGTGTGTTCAAAATTCCATTAACCTTCCGTTATGGCCGAAGTCGTCATCGTTCCTTAATGACCTTGTCAAAATCGGCAAAGTGTTGGTGCAACGCATTTAAGCTATTAGACACCTTACATACCGGTGGAATTAACTTAGTTAAATTCTTTTTGACAAGTGTAGGAGACGTACTAGAAAGGTTTTCGTTTGACAAACTTTGGGGCATACAAGCTGATAATTGAGCTAATTCCTTTTGTAGTCTAAATAGGTTCTTTTTATCAAATTGATCTGTATTATGCTTTACATAATCAAACTTTGTAGGGAATTTTAAAAGCGTTTTTGATCGATTTTCTTCCGTAAGTGACATCGACTCCGCATCATCACGAACATAGGGAGCCTCTTTCGATTTACCAATTTGGGTTGCATCATAAAGACTGGGAATATATTCCTGAGCTTGTTTTGCATAACCAGGATGTCACACCCTACCATGGCGGAACATGGGGCGCGACGTATGGATATCATCACAACATGGCGTGTCTATAGAGATAACTATATGAAATAAGAAATGCCGTAAAAATGGTGACACGAAGGTCATGCCAATATCTCAACAAATGCAAGGGGTCTAGGTAAGTAAGTAACAGTCCTACTTCTTACCCAAGACAATAAATATCATACCAAAACAATCATATGTGTGCCACAGTATCACTTATTAAAATGAACAAACAAATAAAACTAAGAAGGAAACGGGGATATCCTTCTATATGCATTCCTACTCTCTCCAAGTCCTAGCCACTTAAGTTCTCATGCTTAACCATAGTATCACTTGAAAGAGACACTAAAACACGTCAACATAAAGTTGGTGAGAGTCATAGGTTTAGACTCCAACGCAAGACAAGTCATAAGCTGTGAATGCCATAAACCAATAAACATATGGACAATGCGCTACAATCATGTACTAACAACTAGCATTCAAGTTCAATCAATTATTACAATTCCAAGGCATCACGCCTTACCAACAATCACAATTTCCAAGGCATCACGCCTTACCAACAATCACAATTTCCAAGGCATCACGCCTTACCAACAATCACAATTTCCAAGGCATCACGCCTTATCATTAACCATAGGTCCCATAGGCGCCCATACACCTATGTACCTTTCCAATCCAGATCACACACAAACAAGAATCACATAGCAGTTAATCACATAAATGTACACACAAGTCAATCTCAAACCTTTAACATTCACAGCATTAATTTAGAAAATAATTCAACACAGTGTCTCTTCCATCCCATCTGGAAGTCAAAATCAATAGTAAACATGGGACTATGAAACTCACCTGATAGCTTCTTCACAAGTCCTCGCACTAGCAACAAGCTAACAAACCAAAAACACGAAATCAATACACGAACCTATCACTAAGATGGCTCATCAACCTATGATGGACATCTAGTCTATTCCCATATAAAAACCTCATTGATAAGCCCTAACCATCCATTAACCTTCCCTAACAAATCCTTAACTTGATTAAGTTTAATAATTATCCCGTTCATATTTTACACAAATCAGTCCCAGTTTTTAAGTCTCAAAACTTTAAGTCAAAAGTCCACTTAAACATACCCATGGTTTCTGTAAAAGGAATATTCATACCCTTACATATGTTTTCTAACACCTCCCACTTGCCCTAACCTTAAAGCTACTGTTAAGGCCCCGATATACATATATCTACTTTTGTCATTCCAGATTTCCTGATTTTAAACGTACTAAAAGTTTGTTACCATTAAGGGGTCTTACCCTAAACCACAACCTTAGCCCAAGTGCAGATACTTACTACAATATTTAAACCATCTCTCACGTTCGTGAGAAGATCCCAATGCAACCCTAAGTACCCCAAACAACCCAAAACTTAAAAAGAAAACTGGCTGAATTTAAAACTGTTTTGACCTCCGACTGTTGTAACCTGTTTTTGACCCACTTCCCGAGCTCTAATTTAGTTCTCGTTTCTTGCATTGGAAAGCGACTTCAAATATATTTCCAGGGGTACTTGGATCGTAAAATAAGAGTTTATAGACCTCCCGATATGATCAAAACAATTGTCTCAAAATTCTGCCAAGTTTTTAAAAACGAGTTTAACAAAATCAACCTCATTAATTAACCCTAATCCCTCTAATTACAAGCCCTAATTTATGTAATCATTATAACACCATTAATATAACATTAATTTAATGTTCTTAAATTAAACCCTAACCTAAATCCATCATAAGATGATTATAAAAACATAAAAACAATTAAATTAAAAAGGGTTATGAAGGTTTACCTTTGATTTATGAAAACCCCCAAAATTATGAAGAACCCTAAAAACCCTCATGAAAACCCACGAATTTTTTTAATCTTCAGGGAATAATAGTGAATTTTGATTGTGATTAAAAACAATATATAGGGTGTACATAAAATCCTAATCCAAAAATAAGCCGACTTTCCTTTTTTCCCTCTTTTTCCCTTTTTCCCTTCTTTTCTGCGTCCAAAATCGACTATGCACCCTTAAAATTCGTTTTTTTTCCTTTTTATTATTAATATATGTATTAATAATATTACCTTAATTTTTCTTAATTTATTTCAGCTCCTAAAGCCTCCAAAACCTCAAAACCGTAAAACCAGTCAGTTTTTACGCGATTACCGTAAAAGACGTAAAATATACACTTTTAAAAAAAGTCTCAAATTTTGAAATAAACTTTATAACTAAGTCCTAAATGACTTAAAACCATCCCGAAAAATATTCATATGAATAATTACCACACCCGAGACCTCTAAATGCTAAACCGTAAATCCTAAAAAATACACTATTACGATAATACTTATACGTATACGTAAACACCAAAATATCGCCATTTCATTTCATAGTCACTAATTGTGAGCTCATGAACATGAAATAACCGTTCCTAGATTTACTTATGAGTACTTCTATACTCATAAATGATAACCACACCAACCTCGTTCACACAAAATAAACACGTAAACACACAATTCAAGTAAGCACACATAAAATAACTTAAAAGTAAGACCAAGTGACAAATCCAAAACCTAGGGTTGTCACATCACTCCCTCCTAGTAGAAATCTTGTCCCGAGATTTACTCCCAAACTCCAACTTATTCTCAGCAAACAAACGAGGATACATATCCCTGATAAAACCTCCACGTTCAAACGTGAACTCAGTTTATACTAAAATAATCTCAACCAACAAGACATGAGCCTTAACCGTCCGCGAGGAAACTTATTAAAACCATAAAGTTCTGTAACCAACCTAACTAAATCTCACAACTCATCAAACAAGAACTGTCTTGAAACCAAGTTAGGAGCCATCACATAACTCGACGGGTTTAAAACTGTCACCCCGATTTCAGTCTTACTCATAAATACCATAAATCAAAACTCATCAAATATAACCACGTATTCTAATGTCTAAAGAACTCTCACATTCCATCCCAACTCATCTCTATGTTAACCCTCCAAGTGTTCATTACCACAAAATACCCAAAACACAAGTTTAATCAATGTTGTCCGAAAATTAACCTTGAACTCGACACTTGCACAATTAATTCGACCAAGCTACTGACTTCTAATTACCAAACTTTCTGAATATTCGAAAAGTACGTTCTGATTACATAATTTTAGGCTTTTGAATCACTCAAAAAGCTTTAAAAACGAATAAGTTATGACCAAAACGATTTTACCTAAAATCTGCCAAGACATTAGCGACAGTTTCTGACAGTTTAACGACGAATTTTGACAGTTTAGCGACAGTTTCTGCCTACTCCGATTTATACTCAAAAAACGATTTTAAACCCTAATTTATTTTAATTCCAGAAAATTAAAACTCTCACCCATCATATGATTAAATACATGACTTTAACATATTTAATTTAATAAAAAAAAATTCTAACTAATGAACAATAACTTTAGGTGATCAAAACCAAAATATTTTAAAATAAACAAGCCATGCTTAAATGTAAAAAAAAATTATATTTCACTTTATTTCAAACACGTTTTCGACACTTTACCCTCATTTTATGGACTACCAACAACTAATTTTTTTTTACTATTTGCAAGTTCCATTTTTTTACCATGTAAGACTCAAAACAAAAGATATCGTTATTCCAAAATAAATCTTCACCCTCCCAATAGCTTCTACACCAAAAGTGTCGTACAAACAACCACGTGAAATGAGAACTCGATAAATGCGCTACTACAGAAGTTGAACATCCCAAAGAGAAAAGAGCTAGAAAACCATCCTAAGAATACAACCGATAAGTAGAAGGGATATATACATATATAGGCATACGCGTACATACACTCAAATACATCCAACGTATACTATACAAACATGTATTAACCCTCTTCCATGCAACCATACTCAGGAATCCATTAATGTTGTGGTACTTGTATAACTATGTTGGACACCATACTTATACCAGTCCCCTTTCACTAATGCACTCCCTCGTATGATGACACTTATAAGAATTAATACTACACATAACACATCAGTCTACCAACTCAAATAAGCACATAGATCCTACAACTCATATAAGCACATAACCACAACATAAAGTAAGATCCAAAATCCATGTATTAAAATAACGTAGCCAATGCATGAAACATATAAACTCGTAATCCAGCTGAACCACCGTAGACAAAATTAAAAATGTATAAAGAACATGAAAACGTAATTAAACGGAATCCAACAATGACGAACGTATACGACTATAGTTCAACCCGCACTATTCAAAACTCGTAAAGAAAATAACATGTAGTTAAGTATGAACCATAGTAGTTCATAACCTAACAAATACTGCGAAAATAATAATCAAACACATCAATTACTATAAAATGCACACATACTCCTATGACGCCTATATGCAGGGACCCTTAAGCTATAGACTAGGCTACACGACTAGGCAACCTAATTCTCTATAACCATTGGCTCTGATACCATTCTGTCACACCCCACCATGGCGGAACATGGGGCGCGATGTATGGATATCATCACAACATGGCGTGTCTATAGAGATAACTATATGAAATAAGAAATGCCGTAAAAATGGTGACACGAAGGTCATGACAATATCTCAAAAAATGCAAGGGGTCTAGGTAAGTAAGTAACAGTCCTACTTCTTACCCAAGACAACAAATATCATACCAAAACAATCATATGTGTGCCACAGTATCACTTATTAAAATGAACAAACAAATAAAACTAAGAAGGAAACGGGGATATCCTTCTATATGCATTCCTACTCTCTCCAAGTCCTAGCCACTTAAGTTCTCATGCTTAACCATAGTATCACCTGAAAGAGACACTAAAACACGTCAACATAAAGTTGGTGAGAGTCATAGGTTTAGACTCCAACACAAGACAAGTCATAAGCTGTGAATACCATAAACCAATAAACATATGGACAATGCGCTACAATCATGTACTAACAACTAGCATTCAAGTTCAATCAATCATTACAATTCCAAGGCATCACGCCTTACCAACAATCACAATTTCCAAGGCATCATGCCTTACCAAAAATCACAATTTCTAAGGCATCACGCCTTACCAACAATCACAATTTCCAAGGCATCACGCCTTATCATTAACCATAGGTCCCATAGGCGCCCATACACCTATGTACCTTTCCAATCCAGATCACACACAAACAAGAATCACATAGCAGTTAATCACATAAATGTACACACAAGTCCATCTCAAACCTTTAACATTCAAAGCATTAATTTAGAAAATAATTCAACACAGTGTCTCTTCCATCCCATCTGGAAGTCAAAATCAATAGTAAACATGGGACTATGAAACTCACCTGATAGCTTCTTCACAAGTCCTCGCACTAGCAACAAGCTAACAAACCAAAAACACGAAATCAATACACGAACCTATCACTAAGATGGCTCATCAACCTATGATGGAAATCTAGTCTATTCCCATATAAAAACCTCATTGATAAGATCTAACCATCCATTAACCTTCTCTAACAAGTCCTTAACTTGATTAAGTTTAATAACTATCCCGTTCATATTTTACACAAATCAGTCCCAGTTTTTAAGTCTCAAAACTTTAAGTCAAAAGTCCACTTAAACATACCCATGGTTTCTGTAAAAGGAATATTCATACCCTTACATATGTGGCTAACACCTCCCACTTGCCCTAACCTTGAAGCTACTGTTAAGGCCCCGATATACATATATCTACTTTTGTCATTCCAGATTTCCTGATTTTAAACGTACTAAACGTTTGTTACCATTAAGGGGTCTTACCCTAAACCACAACCTTAGCCCAAGTTCAGATACTTACTACAATATATAAACCATCTCTCATGTTCGTGAGAAGATCTCAATGCAACCCTAAGTACCCCAAACAACCCAAAACTTAAAAAGAAAACAGGCTGAATTCAAAACCGTTTTGACCTCCGACTGTTGTAACCTGTTTTTGACCCACTTCCCTACCTCTAATTTAGTTCTAGTTTCTTGCATTGGAAAGCCACTTCAAATATCTTTCCAGGGGTACTTGGATCGTAAAATAAGAGTTTATAGAACTCCCGATCTGATCAAAACAATTGACTCAAAATTCTGCCCAGTTTTTAAAAACGGGTTTAACAAAATCAACCTCATTAATTAACCCTAATCCCTCTAATTACAAGCCCTAATTTATGTAATCATTATAACACCATTAATATAACATTAATTTAATGTTCTTAAATTAAACCCTAACCTAAATCCATCATAAGATGATTATAAAAACATAAAAACAATTAAATTAAAAAGGGTTATGAAGGTTTACCTTTGATTTATGAAAACCCCCAAAATTATGAAGAACCCTAAAAACCCTCATGAAAACCCACGAATTTTTTTAATCTTCAGGGAATAATAGTGAATTTTGATTGTGATTAAAAACAATATATAGGGTGTACATAAAATCCTAATCCAAAAATAAGTCCACTTTCCTTTTTTCCCTCTTTTTCCCTTTTTCCCTTCTTTTCTGCGTCCAAAACCGACTATGCACCCTTAAAATTCGTTTTTTTTTCCTTTTTATTATTAATATATGTATTAATAATATTACTTTAATTTTCCTTAATTTATTTCAGCTCCTAAAGCCTCCAAAACCTCAAAACCGTAAAACTAGTCAGTTTTTACGCGATTACCATAAAAGACGTAAAATATACACTTTTAAAAAAAATCTCAAATTTTGAAATAAACTTTATAACTAAGTCCTAAATGACTTAAAACCATCCCGAAAATATTCATATGGATAATTACCTCACCGAGACCTCTAAATGCTAAACCGTAAATCCTAAAAAATACACTATTACGATAATACTTATACGTATACGTAAACACCAAAATATCACCATTTCATTTCATAGTCACTAATTGTGAGCTCATGAAAATGAAATAACCGTTCCTCGATTTACTTATGAGTACTTCTATACTCATAAATGATAACCACACCAACCTCGTTCACACAAAATAAACACGTAAACACACAATTCAAGTAAGCACACATAAAATAACTTGAAAGTAAGACCAAGTGACAAATCCAAAACCTAGGGTTGTCACACAGGATTAGGTGGTAAATCTCGAAGAAGCTTAAGTTCTAGTTCCTTAAATGACTTGGTTAAGAGGTGAACCTTTTCTATGGAAGCGTATTATTTTAAAAGTTTTTGTTCCTTGAATTTAAGAAGTTTGGTAGCATTAATTTCCGATTCAAACTTTTTAGACTCGAGAGTTTTGAAATCCATTGTAAGTTTCTGAAAATCAATCTTTTTCTTTTAATTCATTGGAAAGATGAGCTCTTAATGGTTCTATTTTGTTTAAGTGTTCGATCCTTTCAAAACGAAATTGGTCAAATTCAGAATAAGTTATTTTCTCTGCTTGAGGGACCATTTCAAAAGTTTTGACCTTTTCCTTATACAACGCAAGCTCAGCGGTTAGATTGGCATTCATATCTACGGTTTGTCGGACAACTACATTCATGTTATCAATAATATGTTTAGGCACCATTACCAAATCATGTTGAGCATAAGATTCTATACCCGTCGTAGCATTTGGTTGAGGTTCACTCAAATGTGTTGGATTGGATACCCCCAACATTTGAATTACTATTTACCGAAGGCTGCTCGGGGTTGTTATTTTCATGCCCAACTTGATGTGGATTGTCATGAATATTACTGGTAGTGGTTGGTACCTCACTGACGACTTCAGAACCGTAATGAGAAAGATTAGCAACGAGAGCATCTTAGGCTGAGTGAATGTCATCACAATCCGAATCATATGCATCAAGATCATCCGCTTGATATGCAGCATTAGAAGTAGAGACGACTGCAATGCCTTAATTATCTTATGCCCCTGGGTATGCAAGAAATGCTATTTCCTCTGAATCCAAAATATTTTCCTTAGATCGAGCGTCGACCAAATACATCTTCTCCCAAAACCATGTTGCATCCCTTCTCCTTTTAGGTTGAGTGCATTGCCTAGCCATATGACCTTGTCCTCGACAATTATAACAGGTCACAACCTTTTGAGGACCAATAGGACTTCCATTTCCACTAGCGTGAGAGTTCACAGGTTGATCGTTTAATAAGTGTGAAAACACTTATCCTTTTACCACTTAATTATAATAATAACCAAGCCAAAACGTGTATTTTATGTCGTAAATGTCGGAATTATGTGTGGTTTGTGTTTTTATTGTGTTTTAGGACCAAAAGATGAAAAAGGAAGAAAACACGGGCTTTCACGGGCTTTTATCGAAGAAAAAGACAAAAGACGAAGTCAAAAGATCAAGAGTGCAAAAAGAACGGAAGTCAAAGGCCTATTCTGAAGATTTATCGAAGAAAAAGTCTAAAGACGGAAGTTTAACAAAGTCGAAGAACCAAGTCTAATAAAAGACGAAGTTTAAAAGACGAGTTCATTTTATTATGCGACAAATCCCAAGACAAAGTCGAGAAAGACGAAGAAATTAAAAGACGAAAAGATAAGAAAAAAAGGAAGCAACAACAACTCCCCCTCCTCCTATAAATAGTATTCCATTCCTTTATTTTGGAGTGTTAGAAAATTAGGAGTAGATTAGTTTAGGAGTAGGAGTAGATTACTTTCTCTCTCTAGATTTATGTCATGTTCTTAAGCTTTTCTTTCAAGTTTACTTAATCTTTAATCTTTAATCTTGTACTTTTAAATCTTTAATCTTCATCTTATTTCAAGCTTTTTACAATCATTCTCATTCTTCTCTTCTTGTTTTAAAAATCTATTGTCTTGTTTGATTAATCTTAAAGTTTTCATTTTTATGCTTATTTTTTATTAAAGTGCTTATCTTTTAATTCTTATCATTTTTATGTGATTCATGGTTTTAGATTATAGTGCTTATTGCTTATTTTATGTTTTTCTTATTTTTAAATATTTTGATTATTTAGTGTTTTTAAAAGTTTTTAAATTTTGGCTTATATGCTTTTTCTTAAAGTTGATTTGGTTAAGTTTTTAGATAAATAAGTTGATTTGGTTAGATTAATATTTTTATAAAAATTTGATTTTTAATATTTAGTTTATTTTGTGTTTTTAAAGTTTTTGAATTGTGGCTTATTTAGTTTTTCTTAAAATCTTTTTGGCTAAAGTTTTGATAAAGTGCTTATTTGGTCTTTGCTTATTGCATTTTACATTCCATCGGATTAGGGTTTTACATTCCGACTGTTTTTCCGATACCTTGTATCGGAAAAGGGTTTGCATATTCCGACACTTTGTTACCTTTACTTATTCCGACGGGACTTTTGTATAGCATTCTGATAGTTGTTTGATTTAACATTCCGACAGTTTTCCTTTTGCTATAACATTCCGATAGAATGACCTACAGGCATGCCTACATGCATGCCTGCATGCTTAAGTATTTTGGCGCCAAATTGAGCTATGTGCTTGGCTTCTTGAGCAGCTTGCCTGCTAGCTTGTTTAGTTATTAATATTGTTCCGTAATTGTTTAGTTTAATCTGAAAGTTGTTCCGATTTTAATTCTGAAAGTCGCGTATTTTTAGTTGAATTTTTCATCAATTTTTAGCATTAGTATTTTTTCCTAAAGTTTAAGTTTTATCTTTTATTTAGTACCCGCTTTAGTTTTTGTCTCGTTTAGTTTTAAAGTACCCTCTTAGTTTTATTTTCTCCTTTTTCATTAAGTTAATTTCATTTTTTAGTCGAAAGTTAATTTCTTCGTTTAGTTTTATTTTTATTAATTGTTTTGTTTTAATTTACGTTTTATTATTTGTTTTGCTCCTTTATTATTAGTTAATTGTTTTTAGCTTATTTTTATTATTATTCGCATTTACCTTTTACTTAGAAATAGATAACCAAACTTTCTTTATTTTCCACCAAGAACGACTGAGTCACACTTTTAACCGGAGATAAATTCGATTAGATACCGAGAACGAACAAAGATATAATTTTTAATATACTAAAAAAACAGTTATTATCGTTCACAGTCCTTGTAGTTGGTCCATATGAGTTTTGCCTTCCGTGAATGGATTGCACCATCACTTGACCGTCTTGAATAGTGGCTTGTTGGCGAGGATTTGAAGAAGTGCGGAGCTGATTGTTTGTTGGTGTAAAACCTCTATTTGCAACAAGTTTTGACAAGTAGTCAGTGAGATGGTTCAAGACATCAGTTGGCGTATCATTTTGAGTAAAGACCGATGCTTGAATTGGTGTAAGTTCATTGGAATAAAAGGCTTGTGCTTGTGGTGCTTCAATTGGAAAATATCCTTGTTGAGGAGTATAGCCCATTGGAGAATTGATAGCTTGTGATGGTAATGCCTGATGTGATGGCTGCTGTGGATAAGGTTGTTGAAGAAGACTTTATTGAAATGCTTGCTCTGGCATCATTAATGGTTGATAAGATGGTTTTTGTGGTTGCTGATATGTGTGTTGTGGTTGTTGCATATATGACGGTTATTGATAAGAATATGTCAAGTTGTGTGGAGAATTCATTTGATGAAAAGCAATCATGGCAAGTGGATCATGAACTTGAGGTGTTGAAAACCGAGCATCGATTACGTGGCATTCATGTTGTTGAAGAAAAGCTTGAAGTTAATCCACGTTGGTTTGATTAAATCCTTAGCCAATTTAACGGATGTTACGTACTTGCTCCATTCGGAAGGAAGAGTGTTCAAATACTTGGTGTTTAATTGAAACGTAGGAATTTCCAGGCCATAAATGTTGAGCTCATTCATCAATAGAGTGAATGTCAAATAGTAATCATTGAGAGTCTCCCCGGGAACATAGGAAGACTTATCAAACGTATCATATAGCTTACACTCTCGTTCTTATTTAGTTAACGAGGTGCCTTGCATTAAAGCACGAATTCTATCCCATAACTCTTTGGCAACTTTATGTTTACTCACAAGTTTCTAGACATCCGGAGGAAGGGCTTGGAGAATGATGTTTGTAGCTTGGTTATCACACTTATCTTGAATCTTAGCATCTCCAGTCAATTCGCCCGTTGTACGAGGACGAGTAACTGCACCTTCCGTCACAGTACCATAAACTAATAGTCCAATTAGAACCGATGCCCAAATTAGATGTCCATTTTCTTTATTCAACATATAAAGTCCCATTCTAGATGCCCAATCCTCATACACTGTCTTCACCAACATTGGTGGATGATTATCCGTACCCGAGAGGATGGACTTATCCGTAAGAGAATTATACTCCATTTTGATAAGTGAAGATTTACAAAAGTTTATCGAACAATGAGAGAAAGTAAATGTGCTTCTTGTTGAAGATACGGAGTTTTACTAATCGTGGAGAAACCGAGAAATAAATTCGCGGGATTTTACAAACCACCGATTAAACCGTAAATATCCAAAGTTCCTGTATAGAAGTCGAGAAACGTTGTTGAAATCCCTTAACAATGTCTTCTTGAGAAACCAAAAATTTCTAGACCAAATAATTCTCACGTTTTCTGAAAATCTCGGAATAATTGTGAAGATCCCGCAATACTTGATGAAGATCTCGCAATAACTTGCGTAGAAAGATCTCGCAATACGCACATTGCAAAAGATCTCGCAATGTCAAAGTGTTGAGGATTTCACAATATTCAAAATCAAGGATTTCGCATAATCAAAATCAACAGATTTTGAAATACCCAAAAATCAATAGATTTCGCAATACCCAAACAGATTTTGCAATACCCAAAAATCAACAGATTTCACAATACCAAAAATCAACAGATTTCGCAATACCCAAAATCAACAGATTTCGCAATACCCAAAATCAATAGATTTCGCAATACCCAAAAATCAACAGATTTCTCAATATTTAAAATCAACATATTTCGCAATACCCAAAATCAACAGATTTCGCAATACCCAAAAATCAACAGATTTCGCAATATTTAAAAACCCTAATTATTGCGAAAAGTTTTAAGCAAAGATTTCGCAAAAAAGTGACTGTTTCGTAATAATTGAATAAAAACAAGATTTTTGCTAAGAAATTCGTGATTTTAACCAATCCAATGTACCCAAATCCCTACCACAACTATGTAGGAGATATTTAATTCACTTGGAATAACAAAAATACGAAGAAAAAAATTGGATCAAGGGTTTTTGGATATAAAAACTCAGGAAACAAACACAAAAACTAAGCAACTCATCCAATGGCTCTTGATACCATTTGTAAGACTATGTAAATCTTGCTTATAATCTAGAAAGAGAAAGAGATAGAGAGATGGTAAGAACACACACACTTTTAGAGAGAGAAAGTGAAATAAAACACCTTTCTACTATGTGAAATAATGAGTTAACCACACCTCCTGCAACTAAGGAGAGGGTTTATATACCCAAGCCCATGAGATGGGCTTGGGCTTACAATGGGCCGTCGGCCTATACATGTTGTAGGCTTGGCTTGGCCTTGTTTGTTTAATATTACGATACAAGACAACGAGCTACTAACATATATATTGTCAGAGTGACTGAATCTTTCTAAATACGTAAAACGTATTTCCAACAGTTAGCACAGATAAAGGCAACAAAAAACACTACAAATCAAGCATGAAATCACAAAAACACAAGTAATCACAGGCAACAAAGTAAGCAAAAACAAGTGCAATTATCTGAACTTGAAGATACCAGGCAAACAAGCAAGTAGTGCTATCAGATATCGGGTAGGACAACAATTCATGATCTCATACATAAGGTGATGAGTTGCAGATGCACTTGACCAAAAAGTGATTTCCAAAGGCCAGAACTTCTTGAAAAGTTGTGAAAACACAAAACCTACACTTTGTAGACCTAGATATACCCAATGACTAACTCTTTACCAAGTTTTAACAATTAAAACTCAAAATTGAACAAGAGGCAAGATCTAATATATATATAGCTAGTTTTTGAAAGAAAATAACATGAGTGGTGTTCACAATTCATTTCAACACAGTACAATCAACTTATCAAGCATATATCAAACATGGAATAGTTTAGCATAACATTTATAAGACAATGACCAAATTATGAAACTCACAAAAACATGGCAGGATTTGCAGAAAACACAAGAACATGAACTTTTGATTTTCAAACCTACTGATTTTTTAGCTTAAAACAACTAACCTAAAAGTATCTAAGGTGTGCATGGAGTTAGAACAAGTTTAAAGTCACTTAAGTATTTTCACCAACTAATCCAAACACCCTTTAAAAACTTGTACGCAACAAGTACAAAGCAGATAGAAGCTTCTACCTCTCCCCACCTACAATCCAGGCAAGGAGCAGCAATGCTATTCTAGTTAGCTTATTCAATAGTTGAATAAGCCACTAGAAGTACTTGAGATGGATTAAAGTCCTTTGGACTACAACAGTCCAAAGGCAAAATCCATAATGGCTTTTTGAGGCCTGTTTTGGATCACACTCACAAACAACAAACTTCAAGCCCCAAAAACACTTAGCAGATGGTTTTAATGCAGCTTATGAGATAGCTTTTGGGACATTAAGATGGGTTAGCAAATAAACAAGAAACAAGGACTTTTTCTCATAAAACTTAGAAATTGAACAAGATGCAAAGTAGCCAATTGAAAACTAAACAAACCCTTATGGATTTCACTAGTGCTTGATCTTTTTTCAAGACTCAAACACTTATGATCAATTCATAAGAATCTGGATCCAAAACTTTTTCAAGACTCAAACTTATGATCATTTACAATATTTCTAGAACTAATAAGAGGATGTAAACCCCAGCTGATGAAATGCCTGAAGTGCCCTTGGATTATATGAAGATGCTCATAGGATGCCGTTTGATTTTGAATTTTGGAATAGTCAAATTCGCCCATGTGAAGTTTTTGGTTGTTTGTTGGGATGCCAGAAGGTAAGATATGATCACTAGCGTTAAACAATATATAGAAAGAGGAAATAAAAGGAAGAAGGACGGAAGGTTCTGGAACACCCCACAAGGGGTGTTTCGTCGGTCGGTTAGGGCTCTAAGGGGAGGGGCAAAACTTGCCTTTTATTTACTTGGGCTACAATAGATTTGAGGCCTATAAATACATCCCCTTATCCCTCATAATCTTCATAACTTGAATCTATCTTTTGGCCGATCGTAAGGTGTTAATCATAAGATTCAAAGCTATTTAGGGGTGATTTGGAGGTCGGGGAGGATAAAAAAAATGGTTAGACATTTTAGAGAGAGAAAGATAACAAGGAAGAAGGTAGTGTGTGTATTTAAGAGAGAGAAAGTGAAATACATAAATGGGAATCCTCACCGCTCCATGGAAGTATGGAGGGGTATATATAGGCTAAACAAGGAGTGACTTTGACAACTTGTCAATAGTAGTCCCTCCATGTTTTGCCTATCTGAATCTAATGTAATTCCGTAAATGGCGCTCACATTTTAGGGCTAACAATCTTCTCCCAATATGGAGACATACGGAATTACTTACAATGTTCCTAACAAGTAAAAATACAACAAAATAAAGTCTTCCAAGGCGCTTCCGAAGCTGAGGATGTATTTTAATTCTTCTTGTATTCATAACTTGTACCACAGCTTGAATCCTCTTTGTTTTTGCTTGTTGTGGAACAATTGTAATATGCATGATTTGGATTAACTTCCCCCCAATTCATGCAGCATGTATTAAAAAACTTTCTTCATAGACTTCTTTTTGACGAAGTTTCTGAATCAGCTTCCCCCAAACCAATATCTATATCTTAAGCAGATTCTGACACTTCGATGTAGTTTGAACAATCTTCTAGCTCATCGGTTTAAGTGCACAACGGAAATTTGTAGAAGTACAACACCAAATAACACTGCTTCTATACTGTTTCATGTCGTTTAGGTTTTGGTGATAATCCGTTTGGGGTAACATGCAGGAAATCAACAACAATTCTTCTCACGCATGCAGAATACTTCATAAAAATCATATAAAGTGAAGTAGATACCAATCCATGTACACTACTTCCCCCTGGAAGTTGATCTGGTTACTTCAAAGTACACGATCTTCCCCCATGATGATTTCGAACTCTCGGAAGCATCATTATCGTGGACGACCATATACTCGAGAAGTTCTTAGTCTTAAGCAAATGCCTTGAAAAGTTTTGAAAGTCGTTGAGAAACTTTGAAATATTTTTCCTTGGACTATGAAGTACCATTGTCGTTATTAGGCTCATAAATATCCCGTGAGAATTGATTGCTGGTTCCATCTCTCTATGTCTAACTTACCAACCTCGAATTCATTCGGCTATTTGTTGTGACCACATGTGAAGTAAACCCGATATTCCAAACTTGAAACTGAAGTACAATCCCCCAAATTTGTTACTTAAGCTTGCACTTATGTCGACTGAAGAACGGTGCAGAAACAAGTCTCTTATACCTCTTGAAGTTATCCACACGAGCAACTGCCTGTTACACTGAGAACTGCGATAAAGCTCCCAAAAATGATAGTAATCCATGTCGTCGACCATCCACCCCTTGAAAGTGGAAACTAGATAAATCAAGTCTTAGTCATAAATTTTATCGCCCAAGCAAGTCATCAATCGATAGACTGGATTTGAAGAAAAGGGGTAGAAAAATAGAAGGAAGGCTCGCTGATGAAATAAGTAGACGCCTTCATGAACTCCCACTTCAACTTCAAATAAAGAATACCAAATCCACTTCGTGATCACTTGTCTTTGTAGAATCAAAACTAGCCGTTGTCGTTTAAGTGAATCTTATATTGGATCGTTTTTAGCGTTAAGTGTTTTGTTTGCTTTTGTGTTGTGTGTT
Source organism: Glebionis coronaria (assembly GCA_025667525.1). NCBI lineage: Eukaryota > Viridiplantae > Streptophyta > Magnoliopsida > Asterales > Asteraceae > Glebionis > Glebionis coronaria. The sequence goes on from CM046874.1 coordinate 495,651,630, forward strand.
GTGAATGTCGTTAACTAGAACAAACGATGAAATTAATTGTCGTTGAAGGACAAAATTTGTCTAGATAACGTTTCATTTAAGGCCAACGTCAGTCCCAACTGATGCGCGGATCGACCTCACCGGTGAGGTCGTAGAAAAATTTTCGAAAATATTCGGTTTAAAACCTAAAATTTTCTTTGTCGTTTAAGCACTTAGCGAATACCCGGCATCAAAAATATTGTCCATAACCCATTAAATTATAACTTGATCCACGTCAAAATATATCCAATTCATTGACATGGGTGGGAGTTGTTATATTTGAGATGGTTCAAGTTTCTGTGTGAGTCGAATTAATTTGATTTGGTTGATGAGTTAGGTTGATGTATAGATCGAGTCTAGTGGATGGAGATAGGAGACGATGGGAATAAGATTAGATGTGGATTTGTTTGTTTTGAGTGTTGTTGTGGAAGGGATTAGATAATACTCGGTTTGAAAAGGTTTTATGGTCTCGGTATAATCTGGTTTGGTCATTATTGCAATGTTTATAACACACTCCATCGGAATAAATCAAACACCCCATCGGAATAACTATCCGAATAGCCATCGGAATAACCATCCGAATAGCCATCGGAATAGCCATCTGAATAGCTATCGGAATAGCCATCCGAATAGCCATCGGAATAGCCATCCGAATAAGCATCAGAAAAGCATCGGAATAAGCATGATCAGAATCACCATAGGAATCACCATCGGAAAAGGGTTTTGACCCATTTTCTTGGTTTTTTTCCCAAAAAAAGTGGATCTGGTGTGGACAAAAACCCAGACATATTTTTGACACGTAAAAAGTTATTGATAGAAGAAATATCAACTGATGTGGACAAAAACTGATGAAAAAGGAATGAAACAGATAATAAAAATTGACTTTGACAATCAAGATAAGCCACTCAACTCAGACAACTGGTGACGCAAATATGACATGAATGTATGGACTTTATTGACTGACAGGATTAAAAAAATGGATATGATGGATGCATATACTGAACAAAAAAACACGACATATTCCAGCTTACAACATAAACAGAAAATAAGCTGAATAAGCCATCAACACGATGATATAAGCAAACACAAACACAAAACACCCCCGGTTAGCTCTAATACCAATTGTTAATCATAAGATTCAAAGCTATTTAGGGGTGATCTGGAGGTCGGGGAGGATAAAAAAAGTGTTAGACATTTTAGAGAGAGAAAGATAACAAGGAAGAAGGTAGTGTGTGTATTTAAGAGAGAGAAAGTGAAATACACAAATGGGAATCCTCACCCCTCCATGGAAGTATGGAGGGGTATATATAGGCTAAACAAGGAGTGACTTTGACAACTTGTCAATAGTAGTCCCTCCACGTTTTGCCTATCTGAATCTAATGTAATTCCATAAATGGCGCTCACATTTTAGGGCTAACACAAGGGGTAACCACGAAGGGTTATTCGGTTGGTTTTCTTGGTTGATCGATTATGTTGATAATCTAGTCCTAGACCCTCTCTAGGGTTGTTGGGTAGATTATTTCAAGCATTGTAGCTAGGTTTTTACGTGCTAGAATCACGATTAGCTCGTTGTATTATGTGTGTACAAGATCGTAACATATTCTTACTTTAGACTATATCTTGGTGATATACGGTATAAACCCGAATTGGTGATTCGTTTTTCGTCTTGTGGATTGGCTTTAGCGTAAAGGTATGTAACCCTAATTCGATTAATTATAATTGTGTTATTATTATGATCTTGTTAAATCGCTTCCGCTATATGTGCTTTGATCTCGTTTAAGGTTTTATATAATTGTTATGATGTTAATAAACCTTCAGTGGCATCGAGAGCCGTTTTAACATGTTATAATTATCGAAAATCTAAAGTTTTTTAACTAATAATTTTTTGAGTTAAAACAACATGTTTTTTAGGTTTTCATAAAATTAGGGTTTTGTTTTTTAAAAATTAGGGTTTTGTCCGAATTTTTAATAGAAAAATTGAATTGTTTTGAAACCCTAAATTACATGTGGGATCATTTTAGATTAATTTGCATGATTAATTGTTATGTAATGTATGGTTACGATCCGTAGAGATTTAATTGCTAAGATTTGTGGGGAATCCATGATGACGTGCATGTTTTCATGGATCGTAAAATTATATGAATTTATGTGCTACGTGATTATTTGATTCAATAAATCTAGAATTAGGGAAGACTTGTATATGAATATAAAGACCTAGATTTGATGATTATTGAATAAATCGTATGCATGTGGCTATTTGATTTATTTGTTGCACATAGAAATTGTTATTATGTGTTTATAAATTAGTTTTTTTACTTGTTTATATAAAAATTGATGAATTGTTGTAAACAAGGATTTTTTTAAACAAATAATATGGACTAAATCATATTAAAAATAATGATTTATTAGAAATTTAAATTACATAAGATTACGTTGATTGGTGAATTGCAATAATAATCTAACGACCTACTCTTTTTGACAAACTATATAGTGGGTATAACGCACCGCTGGTCATGTACCCGGTTAAGGAAGGAGGTGTTATGCCATTAGTCGCTGACCAAATTCCCGGCTCGCATGTGCGTCAAATTGAAATTACCTACGATTATTAATTGAATTATACCTTAAGGGTGATTTATCACAAATTCACATCCGAAACACAATGAATAAGGGTATTGCTTTGGGCGTAGCCGAGTTCTAGTAAAAGTACATAAAAAATTTATACCCTTAAAATTTAAGTTGAATGCTCCTAATTGACGAACACTTGATATTACTTTGTCATCAAATGAGATTTTGGGTGATGTTGTGATGGAGAGAAAACCTTTTGTAGAATGAGAATTCGTATGATGGTTTTACATTACTTAGATTAGACGACTTAATTAAGTTACTCAGTGAGATCTGGAAACTTAATGCATTCAGAAGGGATGAAACATGTCTACAATGCAAAACGTTTTTTGGCAATGTAAACCCCTTAAATATCTAAAAATTGAAAATTGTTTGTCAATTGAATCGTTCGACAAGTCGCTATGTTGAGTACATTCATTACTAGCATATCAACTGATGTAATGGATGTATGTCAATATAGTTCTAGAATTCAAGGAAAATAATATGGTTTTATACCAGTGTAAATGATAGTTGTAATTTCACACTCGTTTACGAAAACGAGGCAAAAGCGGTAAGTATTAAGTGAAAGTTTAGGAAAACGTTAACACTTATGACCCTTTGAGGTGAGTTCGTTCTCAAGGAGGCTTGGTGTGTGTGTGTTAAGACTTGATTAAGTTTGTGATTAATATTAAGAAAAGAAAATGATGACGATTACGAATAACATTAAACTAAGACGAAAGACGTAAACGTAAAACCGTAAAACGTGACGAAATTTAAAAATTATCCTAATATCCTAGAAAATCACAATAAATCCTAAAAAATGCAATTAGAGTTTATAAAAAATCAAAACTTACTCAAACCTTTTATTTAATTAAATAATAATTTTTTAATGCTAATTAAAGCCCTAAAAATTAATTTAATCAATAAAAAGCCCAAAATAAGATTTTTCAATTTATAAACCTCTAAAATAACTTAATTAAACTAAAAACTATTTTTGAAAAATTTAAAACTATTTAAAACTATTAAAAATGATTAAAAATTAAAATTAAATATTAAAATAATATTAAAAATTCAAAATTTATAAAAAATAAACTTGCAAACTACTTTATTTTAACTTAAATAAACAAAAAATGAAAGTGAAATGACCAAATTACCCCTATTAGGCCTCCAAATGGACCAAAACTCAAAACAATCCAAGCTTAATGGGCTCTTTGGCCCAATAATCAGAAAGTCAACCAAATAAGCTGAAAAGGTCTAGTCTAGCTTAAAATTCAATTTTAAACACAAAACTCTAAAGGCCCAAAAGCTGAATTAGTGCTTATCACAGCTTAATAAGCAAACAACTTATTCTTAATGGGCTTTTTGGCCCATTAAGCCGTAAGCTAATGCCATAAGCTGAAATTTAACACACATCCTTCTAATGAGATTATAAAGTTATTTGTAAAAAGAATTATTGAAAAACCTCAAGAAATAAGCCTGAAATAAGCCAAAGCTCTCTACACAAAGCGACAAAATAGTCGTTTTTGAGTTCTAGACCACTTCAAGAGCTAATTCAACTTGCAAAAGGTTTTAAATCACTTAATTATGCTTAATAATCTAAAAGATTTCAAATAAGCACACTGAATAAGCTGAAATAAGCAATAAGCCGTTTTTGAAAAAGACAAATTAGTCGTTTTCTAGTCAAAAGCTAAAACCAAAAGCTGTAAACTTCAAAACTGACTTATAAGCTCAAAATAATAAGATTTATCACAAAAAATAAGTTGTTGCACAATAGAATAAGCTAGAATGACTTATAAATAAGTTGTTGACCAATTAACACTAGTAGTGGCTAGCAACAGTGGGAAAGGGTTCCCACTGCTTTGAGTATTTGACTTGATGTTTTAGAGAGATTCACTTGATGATTTTGGACAATAAGGGCACCCCTACAACTAGTGAGTTGTAGGGAGTCACAATCAAGCAGAAAAACACAATTTCAACCAGCCAATTAGTATAGTTAATTCAAACAAGGCTCAGATATGACACAGACATGAACAATAAGCAGTGATTGATGAAATAAGCAGATTAAGCAAGAATAAGCTAACCACTGTCAACCAAAAGCATACAACAACTCAATAAGACTTAATTAAACACAAATCAACTCATTTCATACACTGGTTACAAGATTTGAACTGATTTTAGGCTTAATTAATGTTACTTATATAAACAGATGAACACAAAAGCTTTTTGCTGATATACTTGACCAAATCTTGAACTTTAAACCCTCAAATCCACAAATCAGGTTACACAAACTTTGTTTTAATACTTATTACCCCTAGATTAGCATACAATCTAAGTGTGCACAAGATTTTAGTTCAAAATGACCTAAAACAAGCTAGTTAAGCCAAGATTTCATATTTGATGTTACAAAGCATAAGACTTGCAGATAATGAACTCTAACCACACCAACAGCATACACAAGCACAAACAAACCCTAACACATACTAGACCTACAAAATCTTGAAACAGATAGCAATCCTAAACAGCCTTTTAACTTTTCAAATCAAATTTTAACAAAGCCAAAAATGCTTCAGGTTAATCCAGGCTTAAACAATCATCATAACAACAATATCATGCAGTTAGAACAAAAATCCAAGCATAAGAACACAACATACACTAGCAGATACAAAAACACTTAGCACCAAGATTTTAACAGATTTTTGGGAGAAAAGGTTCAAACCTCATGAATGTACATCCACACTCATGAATTTGAGAGCTTATGTGTCTAGCTAAACAAGACACAAGCTTCTAATAAGCTGCTAAGAAGAACAAAGTGAGAAACAAACAAATTTAAAAAAATGGAAAATGAACAAGATTTGTTCCAACTTGTACCCCACTCCTTGAATATTCCCAAACTATGATCTCACTTCACCTTGATAATCTTCTTATTAGGGTGAGATGTGTAACAATCGCGAATTTTGAACTATTTATTTTAATGTTAAACGTGACGTTTACGGGTTAGACATGTACGTCTATTGAAATCCCCGATTGTTTCCGCGTAAAACGTGTACAAATAACAAATTTATATTGAGTGATCACCATTTTCAAGGAGCCACTTCCCTAGGTAAAATTTATCGTTTATACATATATATTAAACCGAGATTTGTGACATCAAATGCGCCTCTTGACAACCTAGAAAAATTTGTGCCGATAAAATATTTATAGTTTACATGAAATGCTTATTTTAGCTTGAACTACTTTTATCTTCATCTTAATGTCAACACAATTAAATTTAATTAAGATCGAAACTTATTCCGTGTATTTCGGATATCACCCCGCCAACAATCTGACACTAGACAATTAATGCCAATTTATGATTTTGGTATTTTCTAATTTATATATTGTCATGTAAACTATTTCATAGAGCCGTTGAATAAAACATGTAACTATATAAAAATATATGTAACATACCCGATACCCCGAATAAATAAACTAGCACCCCTATACATTACTAATACATTTTTTTTTCACTTTCCCATATCTCTCATTGACTTTGTATAACAGCTAAAACTAGTACCCTTCCACCATAAAACTTTGACACGCATCCCTTGTACTTACTTGAGAAATTAAAACATGTACACAGTACCAAACAAGGATGACCATAAACTCTAAAGTCATCCATACATTTTGTCCAAGAAACTTTCTTAGAAAACCCAAGAAGTGTCGACATTTTGATACCTTGTATTTCCCCAAACCCACGTGACCTACTATCAATCAATGTACTATTTGTCTCCCTTAACTCATTTATCCCAACTAATGATGTCACAATGGAACTAAGATAACCTAACTAGATAGTTACCTCTCTCTTTTTCTTCTATAAATTCCTTCTCTTTCTCTTTGTGTTTCCACCAAAAACAATCACTAAACACAGTGTATCCCTCTTCTTTCTGGACGCGCCGTCGCGCAGTAAACGACACCAACACCGAATTCCTTTGTTCTTTGGTCGACGATAACGAGCACGAGAACGACATCATCGTTTCATTCTTGGTGATGCTCACACGAATAGTCAAGAAGCGACAGTGAATCCGAGTTCACTATGGTTATATTTGGCCTTCAAAGTAGTGTATGGATTTGTGTTCGTTAGGGGTATCGACGAAAAATAGTTAGATTTGGTTTACGCGATGCATACAAACACACTGTGAGTGTACTCATCATTAATACTCCATTCTTCTTATTAGCTTTGTGTATGAGTCCCGTCCCATGGTTGTGCTTGATGAATCTTAAAACCTAAATGTAGCTTTTGTATGTTTCAATAAAAAACAATGAACGATGAACAACTCTACTATTATAATAACGTTGTGGTCATTGGTTGGGTTAATTATATTAAACAAGATGAACTAGTTATCTTACAGTATTTGAAAGAGTGTAACAGAAAAGAAGCGTGCATATGTATATTTTTGTATAAGGCTTTTTGAATGAAAATAAGGAGCATGACTTTTGTGGTCGAAAAATATAAGTTATTTTGGGTCGCAACGCGACCTCTTCCGACCCAGTTTTGACCCACGAAACGACCTTGCCCCGAGACGGTTAGACAACAAAATTTGTAGACGACCATGTCGTCTACACGGGCATACTTTTGGTTTGGTCCAAAAGTCGTTATCGGGAACCGTAAGTGAGATCGAAAATGACTCGTTAAATACTTTCCTTTTAAATTGGTTTCACGACCCTTACTTCGAACACAATTTTAACCCATCATACTACCTCGGTTTATAAAACTTAAAACATCGACTTTTAGACCACGTGGCTAGCTACCCAACGGTACTTACGGTTTACTCCGCGAGCTACTAACGAACCCGTTATACTTGCCGAAAAACTTACGACATCCTTTGGTTTCGAAGCGTTTTCTGTACAAAACACGATTCAAATTTCAAATTCACTTTTAGTACATGTTTCATGTCTACCTTACATGAAACATGTTTCACTTTATGAAACTATTTTATTTTTTTAATTTAATATTTATAAAATTTTATATAATTAATATATTTATAATAAAAATATAAAGTGTATTTAAGTTATTTGACCCGTCAAATGCCATCGCTAAATAAACTGTTCCGACAGCATAATTTTCAATATTTTTAAATATATCCCGATTAAATGACAACACTTTTATTAAAACGTTAAACCCTCACAAGTGTTAAAAACTATCGATTTGTTTAAATAACTCAAGCACATACTAGGGGACTAAATGCTACGTTTATCTTCGTTTTGCTTGTATAGTGATACATAGCTTATTTAATTTAGATTTCGGATTGTTTCGAGCTATTATTTCTCCATGTCTACGTTGTGCTATTATACCGTTGCTATTGCTTCGAGGTGAGTTTCATAGCCCTACTTTTTACATGTTTTAATATACTTTTGGGGTGAGAACATTGCTTATTTTTACGGATGAACATAAGTGCTAAAACTTGATACGTTTGCCTACATGATGTCTAAGTCCCCGATATCCTAAGTTGCTTTTAGCCCACTATCATGAACCATTAATTACTTGTGTGTAAGCGCAAATGTTATGGATAGATCTATTGGGACTGACCTCCCTATCTAATTGTGACTGTGTGGTCAAATTAGATACACTTACATTTGAATCCTCACAGATGCTCCAGGATAGGTATCTGCTTTGGGCTCTTATTATATTGTTGGTTAACGCCTCGGTGTCATGAGCTTAGACGTAGGAATACAAACGTATACTTTTTTGATTATAACCTTGTTTGGTTATATGCCGGTTGCCTGATTAAATCTTATGGTTCATCACACATATTTATAACTTAACCTATGAACTCACCAACCTTTGTGTTGACACTTTAGCAATGTTTTTCTCAGGTATCAAGACGGAGGAGTGACGTGGTTGGGCTATAGAGATAAATAATTTGTCGTGACTATCTTTTGAGAACGTGAACACTTATGTTATGTCTTCAAAAATTAGTTTATTCTATAATGTTGTATCAAATGCTTCCGCACAATTTTATTTAAGTTTAATGAATTTAAAATGACTTTTAATGTCGTTCTTTATAATCTATGTCTCATGATAGTCATGACCGTCGCACCCCATAGTGTTCCCTTACTCTGATAAATTGGGGGTGTGACAGATTGGTATCAGAGCCGTGGTTATAGAGAACTAGGTTACTTTTATAAAAATTATTTTTACAAATGTTTTTGTCAAAAATGAAATTTTAGGAAAAGAGTAATGCTAGACTATAACCGTTTATGTATCTCCATGGGCCACTTCACTCCACGTCTTCGATACAAGTAAGTTGTGACCTTAAATAGTTTATGAATTTTGCCATGCTAAGTTTTGAACTTGATTGTTACGTGTTATTAGCATCGAGTATTCCCTTTTCTTTGTTTGAATGATCTCTATGTACGATGTACTTATAGGGATGTGTACTAAAATGATTTTTATGTTGAAACAATATGCCCGACATCCTTGTTTGGATTATTATACTACTCAAGTGGTTTGTGCCATACTCATTTGGGTTGTGCCATATTTAAATGGTTTGTGCCATACTCATTTGGTTTGTACCATATTTATTTGGTTTGTGCCATATTTAAATGGTTTGTGCCATATTTATTTGGTTTGTGCCATAGTTATTTGGTTTGTGCCATATTTAAATGGTTTGTGCCATATTTATTTGGTTTGTGCCATAATTATTTAGGTTGTGCCATATGTATATTTTGGGATTAAATGTACGCATACGTATGCCCTCACATATTTTAAATAGTCTGCGGGACTATTATCGATTACCGAAACGTTTGTGTGTTTAATATCACTATACGCCGAATTAAAAATATCGCCACGATTCCAAGAACGAAAAACTATATGAATTTATATTTATTTACCATGTGTTTGGTAGTATGTTAATTTGTAGTAATACTTGAATCAAGCGGTGCTATTATAAAAGTCGAGAGGAGCAACTATTTATTGGGTCCGGTAAATTGTTACTCCACTAAACATTTATAATAGACTCGGTTGAGGAAAGTGACCTACATTAATTAACGGTTTGGAAAGTGAGATTGAATACGTAAATTATCGTATCTAATTATTGTTTTGCTCATTTTGAGCAATGACGCCGTCACTATTTATAAGACGACATATGATGAAAAAAAAACACCTTATACAAGTATTAACTTGTAATGCTCCAAAAAGTACTACAATTCAAAGAATGAATAATATTTCTCAATATGAGAACTGTACCTAAATACGCCAACGCGTAAGTCGAGTGGTTAACAAAAAGGAATTTTATGTGATAAATTATGCTAAGACGAATCAATAACTTTTAGTCCATTGATTGCGACTAAGTTGTCATGAACTTACTATACATTGCAAAGTTATTACAAGGTTATGATGGATTCCTAGTTAAAAAGATTGTGCCTATTTCTAAATCAACGGGAATTTCGCGTGTCGCGAAGTTGAGAACCCGAGGTTTGAAATGTTGCCATCTCTTAAAGATTTTAAATTTGGAAATGTTAATGATAAGTCGTGAGTAAACCCAAAACCAAGACAAATCATCAACAATGTTAAGAGGTATAACGATGCTTAGCAAAGTCTCAAGGCTGTTCTTGTTTGATTGGGTTGCGAGACTAAGTTAAGTGTCAATCGTTAAACAACTTAGGTTGTCTGATGAGTTTTCTTGAAGATGGGTAAGACTCATGAATTTAGATGTTGCGCGATAAGTTTGATCGTTAAGTTACAACATAATTGATGAGTTATATGTAGGTTTAAATCGACGTTAAATTTTGTGAGTAATATCTAGTAGTTATGAGTACAACGTAAGACGATAACAAAATAACTGAGACACTTGAGATAGAATAGAGCATAATCAAAACTCAGAGAAATTATTGTGGTAGAATTTAGTAATTGATTGGATTAAACAAATTGAACAATTTTGAAATAAAAACAAGATGAATAATTCTTGTGATGAAATTTTTGTGATAAAATTTTAGTACTTGATTCGCTCAAATCAAATTTAACAAATTTTCAAGGTGTAAAATTTATCGAAAGTGTGCGAACTAGCAAAACCAACTTAAGGAAAGACATAAGGATGAACAAGAACTAGTACAGGCTATGTTATCCATAAGCCGACTAAACCTCAAAAGCATACTTACTCATCCGAGTTACAAGTAGTAGACGTTTAGCAAGAGAAATTTGCACAAAAATAAGCGTCAGAGAAAACCTAAATTGATGAAAGAATTGATTAAGGATAACTATAATTATCCGTCCGTGAATAATCACTATTAAGCGAAAGTACAAATAATAAGTATGTGGAAGAGCATGTTAGAGGACTTTAACATCCCACGATTCACTTGCTATTTTCCACGTAAGGGCTACTTGGACATTTAAGTAGGCCTACGAAACGATTGTACAAGAACTTATTCTAAATAATAGAAAGTTTACAAGACATCATACTGATATTTCTTGTTTAAGGAACCTTTGAAACAACATACCTTATCTCTGCCTACCTAGTGACCGTTCTCTTTTAATTGCGACGGGTGAATTTTGAAATATTCTCTCATTCCTTTTGTCATGTTACCATCCGAAACTGACAAGGAATTACCCCCATCCCGGGAGTAAATCATGACCGTTACGGATAACGAGGAAGAATTCACCAGTTATGACACTAAATATCATAACGAGGAAACCTTCAGAAATTCATATTATCCCCACTGTTACCATACCATTTTCAACTCCTATACCTTTACAATTACCCAAAACGTCCAAAAAAAAAGTCGGTCATATCTTTTTTTTACTGCCACTGAATCCTAACACTACTACTTATCCAAATAGTGGGACTATTCAATAAACAACTAAGCGCGATGCAGAAGTTGTGATAGCCCGACTAGAGGATGCTGGACGTGACATGGATGCCCTTGGCACAAATGATGAGGATAAGTATCTATTGATAGCAAAATCGCGAAAGTCTCTTGCAGTTACGGAGACCGCAATTGCAATGAGAGTAGATGATGCTGAAGCTAAGGAGGCTGTAGATCGAGCTCAGATTCAGGAAATCCTACGCCATCTAGGCCTCTGGGATGTAGCACCTTTCTAATAAAAATGTGATGTTTTGTAATAAAATCTCTACGTTTTGTCAAGACTAAAAGAAGTCATTCATTCGTTTGAATGAAAACTTTGTACTCTAAGGTTTGAAACTATGAATGGAACCTAATTCAAGGATTAAATGAACGACTTTTTATAATATGTTCTCTCGATGATTGTATTACAATAACTTTGAGGAAAACTCAGTCGATTTGGAATAATCGTTGATTTGATAACCATGAAGGAACTAACTAAGGATTTGTATATCCAAAGAATTTAAAATGTCACACGTAAAGCAAAGATAAAACCACGAGAACCTTAAGGAAATAATTCACCATCAATATTAGAACGTCATTAAGACAGTCAACTCATTCGATGTTAGTATTCGTACTAACATTCAAACTTTGAGCATGTGCTCAGGAACTAAGGAAACAAGGGTTAATCCAGTTAACCCTCTTGACCTCGAAAGATCTTTTCAAAAACCAAGCGGACTTGCGCTGGTTGTGAAAGAAAATGACTCTACGAGAAGAAGTAATCCCTTGTCGAGAAGCAATCCAATGTTGGACTTAGAAAGGCATGTTGAAGGGAGGATTATCCCTCACCATCTAACTAGACCAAAGAAACTACCCTGGCAGGTACTATGTGCTAACCAAGGAAAGGATTTCCAACCACCATTTTGCCATAAGTGTGAGTACCATCACAAAGGTACTTGCTCGACCTTGGTAGATGCCGTGATTAGTTTGGGCATTAGGAAAAAGACGGTCGCATCGTAAGGCACATGAGAAGTATGTGAAAAAGTGTTACCTATAAAAATTCCGAATAAAGCAAGATCAAATCTTAACGGAAAAGAAATTTCTAAAAATAGGAAGCTCATATATAAAGAGCATGAAATACCCCACAAACGTCATGTACCGTGTATCACTTAGGGAGAGCGCCCCAAAAACCTATAAGTAAACCAAAGGTCTTTTTCCCCCGTCATATGTAAAATTTGGAAAATTTCGCGTAATATTAAGTAATTAATTTATATGCAAATCAAGTAACTTGACATCCGTCAATGTTACCACCAACAAAAGTCTAATTATTTGATCGTGCTCTAAAACTTTTATTAAATTATTTCCAGTTGATTTTAAAAGTTATCTTTTATATCTTGCAAAGCTTTTACTTAAGAAAGAGTTTTATCCTATAAATTTTTCTTCTAACGGGAATGACAAATTTTTACATTACAATATCTCCTTTTATATGCCAAAAAAAAATGAACCAAATAAATTTTACTTAAGGAAAGATTTTTATAAAATATGTTTGGAAAATATTACGAATTTTTTTTTTAATTTTTTTTTACTATAAAGGAACCATCGCCTTAAACTTTATTAGTGGGAATGAGAAAAGTTGTGATAAAGCATTTCGGAAAATTGGTAAAGATATTAATGATAAAACGCCATGTTTAGCGAAGCAATGTTTTGGTAAAGAAATACTATGTAAAGTTTTGAAATTTGGTTGACGACCAAATCGATGTGAAAAACACAAACTATTGATGAACTCGGTGAAATAATTGTAAAAATTATATTGTTAATTGTGGAAAGGAACAATGGTAACGAATGAGATGAACTATGGACTAACTTGTTGATAATGAAAATGAACAATGAGAGCGAATGAAATAAACTATGAATCATTTTGTTGATTGTGAAAGTGAACAATGGTCACATATGAATAAATTATGAACTACCAATATGTAAATTACAACCTCGAAGAGATAATTGTTGATGAAAAAGAGGATGCAACCGTTGAACCCGAGACGTACGTAGCCTGATCAACTACGTATGATCGTGGTCGAACGCGAGTATGCTCATAGTAGTCATCGTAAAAAAATTTTTAAGTGAAAACGCCAAGAACGCAATACAAGTAAAAATTTGTTACTACAAATTCTTCGCCACTATGACCTACAAGAGCGTGTATGACGCGAAAATACTAAGAGCGCCATTTTAAGATGATTAAACACAAATAGATTAGAGTCGTAAAAATCTAAAACAGATTTTAATAATGAGAAGCACGAGACACTACTTGAGTAAAACAGAAATTTAACGGATATCGCAACACACCATATAAACAAATTGAAGATCAATAAAACAATTTTGGTTGTAAAAGCGATGAGGCGCCTAAATGAGAAAAACCCAAATTTAACGGATGACGAGACTGTATTGTGATTTAAACGATGTCAAGGAACCAATTTGGTTAAGATAAGTATAACCTCTTGTATATGAAGAGAAAACTTCTTAACCACCAGGATAAAGATCTATTTTTACTTAACGAGATCGAGGTATAGACATACTCATCGAACTAAGAAAGTTATATATATATATATTGCACTACCTTCAGAACATGAATATGTACATATCATAATTTAAATAAATTATACATGGTTCACCTGTTTCTTCTCCATGAAAAGAATGAGAAGGAAATGATTTAAATCATTTGACTAATCGGATTGTTCAAGAAGAAAATGCCACATAGAAGGAAGAAACGTCTCAACCACCTTGAGTTGAAATGACCATATGTTATACACCTTTGCGAAACCAATTTGAGAAACTTTGACTCATGTACTACTTACTACTACCAAGTAGATGATCAAAGTGAACAGAATTAACCAAATTAGGCAGGACGACTTTCAAATATGTGATATTACCCTTAGGAGAAATTAGGATTAAACACTCAAGATTAATACTAGTGAAACTATACTCATATATGAGGAAAATGATAGCTCTCTCTTAAATTAAAATTGATACACGAGACAACGAGAAAAATATAGATGAGAAAACTCACCTAACAAAACTAACGTCGTCGATGGAATTTGACATACAGAGAAAAGAAATACCACTAAGAAACATCATATGCTCACTAACAAGTGGACAAAAAAAATTTAATCGATCAAATTCTAACGTGGTTACAATAGAATTTAAAACTTACTGAGAAGCTAAGGAAAACAAAAAAAACATTGAATGACAAGAAAAGTAGATAAAACTGAATATACCTTTTGTTTTGTTAACAACATCGACATGCGAGTTTTGAGGACAAAACTCAAAGTTAACGGATATCGAATGTAACAATCGCGAATTTTGAACTATTTATTTTAATGTTAAACGTGACGTTTACGGGTTAGACATGTACGTCTATTGAAATCCCCGATTGTTTCCGCGTAAAACGTGTACAAATAACAAATTTATATTGAGTGATCACCATTTTCAAGGAGCCACTTCCCTAGGTAAAATTTATCGTTTATACATATATATTAAACCGAGATTTGTGACATCAAATGCGCCTCTTGACAACCTAGAAAAATTTGTGCCGATAAAATATTTATAGTTTACATGAAATGCTTATTTTAGCTTGAACTATTTTTATCTTCATCTTAATGTCAACACAATTAAATTTAATTAAGATCGAAACTTATTCCGTGTATTTCGGATATCACCCCGCCAACAATCTGACACTAGACAATTAATGCCAATTTATGATTTTGGTATTTTCTAATTTATATAGTGTCATGTAAACTATTTCATAGAGCCGTTGAATAAAACATGTAACTATATAAAAATATATGTAACATACCCGATACCCCGAATAAATAAACTAGCACCCCTATACATTACTAATACATTTTTTTTTCACTTTCCCATATCTCTCATTGACTTTGTATAACAGCTAAAACTAGTACCCTTCCACCATAAAACTTTGACACGCATCCCTTGTACTTACTTGAGAAATTAAAACATGTACACAGTACCAAACAAGGATGACCATAAACTCTAAAGTCATCCATACATTTTGTCCAAGAAACTTTCTTAGAAAACCCAAGAAGTGTCGACATTTTGATACCTTGTATTTCCCCAAACCCACGTGACCTACTATCAATCAATGTACTATTTGTCTCCCTTAACTCATTTATCCCAACTAATGATGTCACAATGTAACTAAGATAACCTAACTAGATAGTTACCTCTCTCTTTTTCTTCTATAAATTCCTTCTCTTTCTCTTTGTGTTTCCACCAAAAACAATCACTAAACACAGTGTATCCCTCTTCTTTCTGGACGCGCCGTCGCGCAGTAAACGACACCAACACCGAATTCCTTTGTTCTTTGGTCGACGATAACGAGCAGGAGAACGACATCATCGTTTCATTCTTGGTGATGCTCACACGAATAGTCAAGAAGCGACAGTGAATCCGAGTTCACTATGGTTATATTTGGCCTTCAAAGTAGTGTATGGATTTGTGTTCGTTAGGGGTATCGACGAAAAATAGTTAGATTCGGTTTACGCGATGCATACAAACACACTGTGAGTGTACTCATCATTAATACTCCATTCTTCTTATTAGCTTTGTGTATGAGTCCCGTCCCATGGTTGTGCTTGATGAATCTTAAAACCTAAATGTAGCTTTTGTATGTTTCAATAAAAAACAATGAACGATGAACAACTCTACTATTATAATAACGTTGTGGTCATTGGTTGGGTTAATTATATTAAACAAGATGAACTAGTTATCTTACAGTATTTGAAAGAGTGTAACAGAAAAGAAGCGTGCATATGTATATTTTTGTATAAGGCTTTTTGAATGAAAATAAGGAGCATGACTTTTGTGGTCGAAAAATATAAGTTATTTTGGGTCGCAACGCGACCTCTTCCGACCCAGTTTTGACCCACGAAACGACCTTGCCCCGAGATGGTTAGACAACAAAATTTGTAGACGACCATGTCGTCTACACGGGCATACTTTTGGTTTGGTCCAAAAGTAGTTATCGGGAACCGTAAGTGAGATCGAAAATGACTCGTTAAATACTTTCCTTTTAAATTGGTTTCACGACCCTTACTTCGAACACAATTTTAACCCATCATACTACCTCGGTTTATAAAACTTAAAACATCGACTTTTAGACCACGTGGCTAGCTACCCAATGGTACTTACGGTTTACTCCGCGAGCTACTAACGAACCCGTTATACTTGCCGAAAAACTTACGACATCCTTTGGTTTCGAAGCGTTTTCTGTACAAAACACGATTCAAATTTCAAATTCACTTTTAGTACATGTTTCATGTCTACCTTACATGAAACATGTTTCACTTTATGAAACTATTTTATTTTTTTAATTTAATATTTATAAAATTTTATATAATTAATATATTTATAATAAAAATATAAAGTGTATTTAAGTTATTTGACCCGTCAAATGCCATCGCTAAATAAACTGTTCCGACAACATAATTTTCAATATTTTTAAATATATCCCGATTAAATGACAACACTTTTATTAAAACGTTAAACCCTCACAAGTGTTAAAAACTATCGATTTGTTTAAATAACTCAAGCACATACTAGGGGACTAAATGCTACGTTTATCTTCGTTATGCTTGTATAGTGATACATAGCTTATTTAATTTAGATTTCAGATTGTTTCGAGCTATTATTTCTCCATGTCTACGTTGTGCTATTATACCGTTGCTATTGCTTCGAGGTGAGTTTCATAGCCCTACTTTTTACATGTTTTAATATACTTTTGGGGTGAGAACATTGCTTATTTTTACGGATGAACATAAGTGCTAAAACTTGATACGTTTGCCTACATGATGTCTAAGTCCCCGATATCCTAAGTTGCTTTTAGCCCACTATCATGAACCGTTAATTACTTGTGTGTAAGCGCAAATGTTATGGATAGATCTATTGGGACTGACCTCCCTATCTAATTGTGACTGTGTGGTCAAATTAGATACACTTACATTTGAATCCTCACAGATGCTCCAGGATAGGTATCTGCTTTGGGCTCTTATTATATTGTTGGTTAACGCCTCGGTGTCATGAGCTTAGACGTAGGAATACAAACGTATACTTTTTTGATTATAACCTTGTTTGGTTATATGCCGGTTGCCTGATTAAATCTTATGGTTCATCACACTTATTTATAACTTAACCTATGAACTCACCAACCTTTGTGTTGACACTTTAGCAATGTTTTTCTCAGGTATCAAGACGGAGGAGTGACGTGGTTGGGCTATAGAGATAAATAATTTGTCGTGACTATCTTTTGAGAACGTGAACACTTATGTTATGTCTTCAAAAATTAGTTTATTCTATAATGTTGTATCAAATGCTTCCGCACAATTTTATTTAAGTTTAATGAATTTAAAATGACTTTTAATGTCGTTCTTTATAATCTATGTCTCATGATAGTCATGACCGTCGCACCCCATAGTGTTCCCTTACTCTGATAAATTGGGGGTGTGACAAGATGATCAATCTTAAGCCAAAAAACTTCAAGTGTTTGTACACAAACTTGGAAAACAAAACAGATTTTCGGAAAATTTTGAAACACTTGCATAAAACTTTAAACCAAACTTTGAAACTTCATAAGCACAAACTCATAACATTAAACAATAACAAGAAAGTAAAGTGGTGCTTGGAATTCGTCAACAAGATTCAAACTTTTTCATTCACTTGAACAAAGATTTACAGAATTGTGACTAACGAAAACAAGGAACAAAGCTAAATGTTGTGAGCTAAGGGCTTTATATAGAGCCTTACAAGAGTCCTACAAAGCTGAAAAACTAAAAACCCCTAAGTGGTGGTCTTCCAATTTTTCCCCTGAATTTTGAAAATTTCTTGAACACATGTGAAGATTTTTGGACTCTTATGAAGATGCCAGTAGGTGCAATTTGATCCAAGAGGTCCAACTGATGCATAGGAATGAGGCATAAGCCTGGTTCGTTGATTCCCTGCCAAGGTTTGTCTTGTTCCCTAAAAGTATGTAGCAGGGGAGTATCATGTGAGCATTTGGGTGAGGTGGCATAAAGTTTGTGGGTTGGGTTTTGTTTAGTGAGACCTTAATCTTAAATCTGGAGAAGATTAAGGTTTAATTTAACATGATTAAAAAAAGCCTAATTGTGTTCTTGAGATGAATATTGGCTGTTTGATCGAGTTTAGTGTTTAAATTATGTGTTAAGCGCCACATTTAAATAACTAGTTAAATTAGTTATAAACCGGGTGAGTGGGATGGTGAGTTGGCACAGTGGTGGGTTTTGATTGGGTGAGAGGGGTGAGTGGGGCACGTGTCAAACCGTGGTTGGTCTAGCTGCCTTAGGTTGTCTTGGCAGTTTTAACCCTTCTTCTTTCTTCCTTCTTTCGTTTGTGGTTTAAACAAGCAAAACAGATTTCCCTTTGTAAAATAAGTTTTGTTTTTCCTACTTTGGCCACAAAAACTTTTCAAAAGGTTTTCAGAGGACTTGTTTTGTAATATCTTAATATTTGAAGGGCTGTTTTTGGCATGTCTTCATTCTTTGAGGTCTTCACTTGTATTCTTGTCTTCATGGAGGACTAAAAGTGACAAGTCTTCAAATTTGAGGGACAATTCTTGCCAATTCTTCAAAGTTGAGGGTCCTTTTTGTAAAATTGAAAAACTTTAGGGACCAAACTTGTAATTATGAATATATAAGGGTTTAAAGTGTCAATTATTCAATAATGAAGGACACTTCTTGTACAATCTTCAATTCTTCTAGGATTTTTCTTGGAAAATCAACTCTAGGGCCCGGTTCATTGTGCGGCTTCGTTTCCCGTGTTCGTTTTTGATTGATTCTTGTGGTCTTTTGTCATTTTCTCGATTTCCGTACCTAAAATACACATATAGAAAACACAAGCATATATATGGCACTTTTTATGATATTTTAACCATTTTAAGCCCGTTTTGGACGATGAGACTATGTATAAAAGCAGTCTCATCACTCCCCCATACTAAACCATTGCAGTGCCCCCACGCAATGCTAGAATAAAGTATTGTAGAATCTCCAAAATTCATTTTTATGGTCCTTTATTGAATCATAAAACTTACTATACTACTACTACTTGCTACTACATGCGTTTTAGAAATAATGTATGATTTTCATCGCAAAATGGGACGTTTAGGTTCATAGAGCAAGAACACGTGAATGCTTCGTTAGAAATAATTTCGTCGTCCTCGATTTTCACCCAATTCTATGCCAAGTGTGTAACGAGAACATTGTCATTATAAGTTAGTAATTCTAACACTACTCATATGCCCTAATCACGTACTTAGACTCCCTTAATCTTATTTGGTATCTCTTATATTTTATTTGGTCTTGAATGTTCATGAAGATACATTTTTTTATTATGCGATGATAGAGATTAAGGTCCAAAATAGAGTCATAACGGTGTAACCAAGACCATCGAATTAATAACCCCCCTAACAGATAACGATGTCAAAAAAATAAGTCAACAATAAGGATCGATAAACACGGTTTTATAACGGTTTTGAACATGATACTTATTACCAAGACTTTTATACGCCCCCTAACGGATGGGCCTTATAATCATAGGTTTACCTCCATCTTTTATTCGACTCCGCTATGGAGCTTTTATTATGACTTCGGTCTTGCCTTGCCTTTTATTTAACCTCGCCATGAGGTGTTTATTATGGCCAAAGACGTATATCCTCACGCTAAAGCGAATTTTGGATCTTTAAAGCTTCAAAGATTAAGGCTTAATCACTTTCAATTTTGCATAGATATTTCGGCCTTGTCAGCTTCGAACTTTTGCTTAATTTAGGTGAGCACTTGAAATCTTATTATTGGGTGAAGCTTTTGATTATTCGGGTTGCCAATAATTCAAAATCGCGACGTTGGCGATACCTTAATGTTTTCCCAATTTAATTACGTGGAAGCTACTAGAAAAGACTAGAAACCAACAATCAAGACTAAACCGCTAAGCCAATACTTATTAGCAAAATATATATACAAGCGAAGGGAGAATAAGCAAACAATTAGAACACATGAGTTTTTGAAAGAATACGAGTACTCTACGTTTAGCATAGTAACTTATAATTAACTTTATTATTTCTCGTCCTCATTTAAGAGACTTAACCTAATATAAAGTTAAGGAATCGAAGCTAAGTGCTCAACACGCACGATCGAGTCAAAATTTACTCTTATACTCACCATCGGAAAATCTACATTCGTGTCTTCAAACACTTATGAAACATGAGAAAAATTTTAAAATTTGGCCATTTTTAGCATTATTTTGCAACAAAATGATAAACAAAAAGATAAACTTTGGAAAGCGTGAAGGTCTGGCAAGGAAAGTATCTATTCACCCCCCCCCCCCATACTAAAGTTAAACATGGTCCTTAATGTTTCGAGTCTAAGGGTAGGATACCCCCATACTAGAGACGTAGTCGAATGCCTAATCTAGCATGGAAATGGTAGAACCATTAAATCAATAGCCGTTTATGAAGTGTGCTAAAAGACCTAAGGTTAGAACAATCAAGGATATATCATATGGATATCGAGAAATTCATCAAAGCAAACGATCGAGTGCTCACGTAAAACGAACACGAGAGGCTCCAATCGTGAAGATAATGATCATCTAAAAACCACAAGTCACAAACAACCACGGAACAAAGGTTAGAAGGGCACAAATCCCCTCACGTAAGCTACATTATAAAGCGATAATATGTATTTGGATAAGCATGGGACTCCCCCATGACGCACCTCTTTTTTTATTACCGAGTCATGAGCTCGACTCGATCCCCTCAATATTAATTATCATTGGGGAAGGTGACTTGGTCGAGGTAGTTCAGAGAAGGAACTTCCCCACCAAAGTAGTGCTTCAACCTATGACCATTCACCTTAAAGTTAGGACCATCATTTGGAGCTAGCTCGATGGTCCCATAAGGAAACACACGGGTAATGGTGAATGGTCCGGACCAACGGGATTTCAACTTGCCGTAAAATATTTTCAATCTTGAGTTAAAAAGCAACACTTGATCTCCAATGTTAAAAACCCGGTTTTTAATTATAGAATCATGAAACTGTTTAGTTTTCTCTTTGTAAATCAATGAATTTTCATAAGCAATATCCCTTAATTCATCCAATTCATTAAGTTGCATTTTCTGGTGTTTTCCCGCGGTCTTAATGTCATCATTACATTGCTTTAGGGCCCAATACGCTTTGTGTTCGAGTTCAATTGGCAAGTGACAATTCTTCCCATACACAAGCTTGTAAGGAGTGCACCCAATGGGCGTCCTATGAGCGGTACGAAAGGCCCATAAAGCATCGTCTAACTTATCTGACCATGATTGTCGGTTCTCTCCTATCGATCTCTCCAAGATCCTCTTCAACGCTCGGTTTGAAACCTCGAATTGCCCACTCGTTTGTGGGTGATAAGCCGTAGAAAGCCGATATGTAACCCCATATTTCTTTAGAACCCTTTCAAATTAGTCATTACAAAAATGGGTTCCATGATCGCTTATGATTGCACGAGGGGTTCCAAACCGAGAAAACAATTGCTTCAAAAACTTGACTACCATAGGAGCATCATTCATGGGCAAAGCCTTAGCTTCCGCCCACTTGGATAGGTAGTCAACAGCGACAAGGATGTACTTATTACCACGAGATGATGGGAACGGCCCCATAAAATCAATTCCCCAAATGTAAAAGATCTCACACACTTGGATGATATTTTGTGGTATTTCATCGTTTTGTGAGGCTTTGCCTTGACGTTGGCATGAGTCACATGACTTGACAAGTGCATGTGCATCTCAAATAGTTGGCCAAAAGAAACCGGCATCAAAGACCTTCTTCGCCGTGAGATTAGCACCATGGTGACCACCCGTGGGTCCCTCGTGACAAGCTCTAAAGATATTAGAAGCTTCGGTGCCAAGAACACAACGTCGAATAATTTGATCCGCACTAGTCCGAAATAGATAAGGCTCGTTCCAAAAGTAGAACTTGACGTCACGAAAGAATTTTCATTTTTGTTGAGTCGTCATACCCTTAATGATGAAGTTGCCCGCATGGTAATTTGCGATGTCCGCAAACCATGGGGTGGACGATTCTTTCTTAGAATTAACTACACCAAGTGTCTCGAGAAGAAATGTTTCTTTAACACCCCCAAATTTACACGCAGCGGAATACATCTTTGGGTGCTAACAATGATACAACAACACATAATTTATAAAGAACGACTCGAAAAGAGACGTTTTAGATTTATCGTTCCTAAAACATTTGTCAGAGTAGCGTAGTCCCAAGTAATCGTTACCAAAAGATAAGTTAAAACAACATATTGGTTTGTTTTAAAAATGGAACGATAAATAAATCAAAGAGTTTGAACAACAAAAGCAGTGCACAACTTCATTCCCCGTGACCTCCAAGCTTCCACTTCTTGATTACCTGAAATACATGTGAGTAAAACAATCAGCAAAAATGCCGAGTGAATCTATAGGTTTATGAAATCAATTTGAACACAAGCAAAGATTATAAGTTTGTGGCATGCTTATAAGCATCAAATAATCATTTGCATCAACAATGATAATTGTATATAGCATAAATTGCAATAAGCTCATGGAACCGAGCCCTTAGACACTCCCATATCAGTCTAATAAGACGAAAGATTTATTAATTGTCGGTTACCTCCAGATTATTGGTACATTGCCGTATACCTGACTTCTCAATACAATATGTTCAAACAGTGTGGAGGTCGGGCCTAAGCTTCTATGACAAGTCCACAAAAACTGAATCGGGGCGGCTTCCCCCATAGATCTATTAATTGTACTAGCGGTTAACCCATCATAGGTTAATTAACGGTCCATAATTGAGGTTTTAACAAAGGCAATCACTTAATGCAATTTAAAGGCAACCACGGGTCCATTCATAGAGGGACAAAGCATACCATAAAAATCTTGTGTTCTAAGTTTATAAAACATGTATTCCCCCTCACGGGTTTAAAATCATTTAATAACTAGTATAAAGCGAGGCTATAGACTCACGTTGATAATGAAAGGCGGATTATCGGCTACGGGCGTGCTTCGGTCACGGAAACCTATATAAATAATAATCGATCTTAGACTCTTGTCCAATGACTTTTATCAAAATAACAATATACATATGATGATTTTGTACATATGATGATGATCAAGTGGGTTTATATATCCTTGTTTACTCATTTTAGTGTTTACGTTTTGGTAACTTTTTACTAGTTTACTAGTTTTACCTACTTACCTATTTTAAGTCCAATAATCTTAGTATAAGTTCTTTAACTTGTTTTAATCCATTTTATACATATATTATCAGTATCTATACTTTCCATGTTGGGCCCAAATGGGTTAAGCCCAATAAGTTCTTTTTTATAAGTGTTTATCTTATTTAGTCCAATTATTAGTCCAATATGCTTAGTTAGCTCGTTAATGTCCGTATGTCCTATAGTTCGGGTTTTATCGGTTTTTACTTGTATTAGTTACTTATATATCAGTATATGACTTTTAAAAACTTTACATTAGACGGGTTTGATCGTCTAAGTTTTATTTGGCGAAAAACGTTAATTTTACGGTAATAGCCGAAAAAGTCGTAAAAATCAAGTTTATAGTTTTTATTACTTATAAGTATTATTCCACAACCATTTACATAATTCATCCATTTAATTAACCTTTTACATATTTATATAAATAAGTTTCATAAGTTAGTGGGTTTTTATTTTACATTTTATACAATAAAATTTGAGTGCTTATATAATAATAATAAACATTAATTCTCAAAATCTGATTTTTATCTTCATGTTCACCATTTTTATCATATCTAGAGTTTTATAATGAATTAGAAGCTCATTTTTGGATGACATGTTCTTCATATTATGTGCTACATTTAACTTAGTTATAGCTACTGCTCATTTTAAGTTTATCTTGCCTTAACAGTCCCTACAAAACTGCTTATTCAGATTAGAACACCCAACTTGTTTTGATCATATCTCACTCATTATATTGATTCCATTGCATGGCCAACTCTCACATGTGTATAACATCTTTTACTTACTGTAAATGGATCATACCATGCAATTATATCAGTTCAAGTTTTAGTTATATACTGTTTTTATACAGCCAACTAAATAAGCATGATTTTAGCCTCATTTCTTATAGTTATTAACCTTTTTAAGCATATCTATCAACACTTGATCCCCACACAACATTTTTATCATCATATATACATCATATACATATACAAAATGAAAGAAAATACTTTTGTTCTTTACAAAAATAACAAGAGAAAATGGAGAGGATGATCTTCTTTACCAACCAAGTGTATTTCTTGTTTTTGGAAGACAAGAACTTGATGAACACCACAAATAACTCTAAGATCATCAAACACCAAGAACAATAGTTGAGAAATCAGCCCTAGGACACAAGCAAATCATCTCCAATGTTGCTAATATGGCCACCAAATGATCAAGGCTTCAAGATAACTCCATGATAGAGCTAGTAAACATGTATTTCATGGCTAGAAAAGATCAAAAGGGGTGTTTGTAGCTTGAATATGGATGGCAAAAGGGTGGGGTTTTGAGAGAGTTTGAGGTAGTTTGCATGTATGAAATGGTGGTGTGTGTAGTAGCTAATGGTTTTGAGTGAATGGAAAGCTTAAAGTGTAAGCTTAGTCTTACACTTATAAGTACTTAGCTAACATGATGCCACATCCTTAGATGTGGTGTCATGTGCCATCCCATGTTAGCTAGTGGGGTGGGATAATGTATTTTGTCCCACCTCACTAATTTACGGGTATTCCTCGATTCTAGTTTTCTCGATTTGCGTGCCCTCGGGTCGTTTTACGAAAAACGTTTTTATAAATTATGAATCAACGACACAAAACTAATCCAATAAAAATTGTCTCATAAAAAACAGAGTTCAAAAACGTAAATACGTAATCCTAAGGTTTCCGGTTTAGTCGTAAGGGACGCTAAATTATGCACGTAAGCCCAAATTTAAATCCGTAAATTGTGAGTTCGTCAACCAACACAAAAATAAGTTTCAAAATATTATACGAGAAAATATTTCACTACCTGAAAATGTTAGATTGTAATTTTTAAAAGTTTAATCGCACACGAAAAATAATAATATAACGACTCGATACGTAATTGAAACGATATCGTCGAAAGTATTAAATAGCGAAACTATCGATAATAAAATATAAACATTTTGGCATCCGTCGGTATCGCGATCACTAGTAGTCCTCGTTGCTCGTCAAAATATTAAAATATAATATTTAATATCGGTTTCAACTTAAACCGTTAAACATAATAATATTTAACATTATAAAATACTTCAAAATAATTGAAAATAGAATTAAATTATGACCTTATTTTTACGGGTTTTACATCCTCACCACCTTAAGGGAGCGACGTCCCGGCGCTCAACTCGCCTCACTTTCGCCAATGCGCATTAAAGTCTCAATAAATATCGTCGTTGAAAGTCAAAAATATATTACATAATATGTGTTCTACATGATCGGACGTCATCGGATGATGCCGTCGCAAGTTCTCACAACTTACGATCATTTGACTAGATCACACACCATATAAGTACATAAAAGAAAAGGTCGAACACAAACATCGAGTATAGATCTCCACCGTTAATCATCGAGAAAACCTTGAACGAACCCTTGATAATATCTCAAGAGTCTTTCCACTTGCGGTGTCGACTTCAACATACTCCTCGAGGTCGTAACGAATTTATTAACTCCATTCATTAAGAGATTCGGTCCTCAATCATTCCACGAGTACACACATAAATCCTGGTGATACTTATCGTTTCTTCTTATACACTGCTTCCCGAGATTCATTTTAAACTCAAAATAAAATAGTGATCTTCAATACGAGGAACAGAACGAGATAAAAAAAAATGAATTCAGTAAACGCATAAACGGACAAGATGTGGTAAAATGATTTAAGGTCGACGATCGACGAGGGATCTCGACTCATGTAACCGTAAAACATAATAATTCACAATACTAGAAAAATGAGAGCGAAGAATGAATTAAATATTAACATTAAAATAACGTTTGTCACAATTATCCGTCCCGGATTTGGTATTACCTTAAAACTCAGTTGAGGTACTTTCTTGATAAAGATGATACATCAAAAATAGAAGTAAAATAGTTTCAAAATTTATTTAGTCGTCTTAAGAAACTTTGAAAGAAAGACATGAATTTATTATTTAAACTCATAATGATGGTTACAATTAGAAAATATAATTTCTAAATTAAATCATTATTAGGAATATAAATTAAACTGGTAATTTCATTACATTAAAAGTAAAGTATGATAAATCACTTAGTTCAAAAGATATAGTATAATTTCATGTTAGACATTAGTTTTAGTTATACAAAATATGATGTATAAATTTGACCTTTTACTTGTAATGGTTATTTCGATAATTGAAAATCATTGGAAAATGTATAAAAGTTCCATAAAAAAAAAATTTATAATACTTTGTAGAAATACATAAAGGTGTTTATTATTTCAAAATAACATGGGATATATTCGGGTTTCGAAATGTGACAAGATAACAAACGAATACGAATGAAAATAATAGTCAACAATTAATTCGAAATCAATGGTACAAAAGAGAACGAAGCAATGTCGTATGAATTCTTAAAGAGAATAATAAAATAAAGGCGTTGATGGTATGACAATAAGAAATAATAGATTAAACAGGTTGTCAATTTCGTTAGTGCGGTCGATGGTTCACCAACATCAGCTCGTTAACTTAGCAGTGGTCGATACATGATCAGAAATAAGACCCATACAAAAATTTTAATAAAATAAAATTTCTAATAATCACTTGTAATTAAAACAAATCAAATGAACGATGTTAGTGTTTAAAGAGAGAAGTCAAAGCACGGTTCACAAGAGTGGGTTTCGAGACAAACGAGAGTGACGGACGTCATCCCGGATATACGGAAATCACTCTAGTGATAATTCATTATTCACGTGCGGAGACATTCTAAAGATCTACCCAGTCGCATAAAGAAGATTGGACGAGAAGGAAGGATAAAACATCGAGACTTTCAAGTCATTTATCAACAGTCAGTAATTAAACGAACGGTCAAAAGAAATCAGTTATAAGACAAAATGAAGTAACAAGTGGAAAAACGATTGTCGAGTAAAAACGTATTCGTAAGCGCGTAATTCGTTCAAGAAAAGGTAAGAAAACGTATGCGGATGCATAGAAATTGCGCTACTTGCATAAGATATAAAGGTTTTCAAAACTTCTTTTCACTTTATTTCATTTTATTTATCTTTATCATAAATACAAGTAAAAAGTTGATTATTATCAAAAATTTTAAGGTGACTACTATTCAGCCTAGCATGGCTCCTTCTAAATTAGACATAGGTGATCAGGCCATGTATAATTTAGGGCTAGCAATGCAGTGCTTCATTTCGTCGAAAAGTATTACGTTTCTTATGTTTACATAAACCATGCCATTTGTAAAATGGAATTTAAAAATAGTTTATAAATTTATAGGATACAAGTAATTTGTGAGATACTCAATAAGCAACTTTTAATGTTACGAAAAGTATTTTATAAGATCAAAGTAAAAACAATTGGTGAAAATAATCGTAAAACAATATCAGATTTATTAATAAGGTGACAGTATGACAACGTATAAAGTAGCCAAAGGTTTGCAAAAAGTGGCAAATAGTAGCTCATAAAACAACCAATGAAATGGTTACAAGTTGTTAAGGTTTCAAAAGGTTATAAGGTTTAGACGAAAACGCCATGAGACACGTGATGAGAATATCGACGAAGAATGTGAAGTCAAAACTTCAAAACTCAACCCAAATCAGTTGAAGGTTAGAAGAAAACGAAAATAAAATAACATCGAATGACAAATGAGTCATATATATGAAAAGAATAAAACAATCCACATGTGTATTCTTTGTAAGATACTCGACACAACATGCTTTTAAGAAAGTATGTTACTCGTTTTTAAATTACACCATTAATCCGGTAATTGCTAATCCTGTACTGTTTTTATTTTTAAATATTTTCACATGCAACTAGTATTCGTTAGTTGTAAAATAATATTTGTTAAAATTTTACGATCTCAAATGAAATCAAAACAGCTTAGAAACATTTAAAACTCATGTTCTGAATTTTCTATCAGATTTAACTTTTAAATATGAGCCGATTAATTGACCCGATAAACGACATCTCCAAGACTCAGAGTCTAAAGCATTTTGATGCAAAACGACGTTCCAGACGACTTTCTAGTTTTACCCGAGACCTAAAAACCAATGTAAAATGACCAAAATACCCCTGCAAGTTCTGTGCAGGTTTGACTATTTTATTTTAAAAACGCAGGTTTTACTTTTAAGTTTTGACCTGTTTATACTGCCCCTACAGTTTCTGCATAAAGTGTATTTTTCGACACTTCTTAACGGCTCAAAATACATACATATATACACACATGTCTTGTGGATTTTATAACAACGAAAAATAAATCTCATAATGAGCATCAAATAAAATATAGCATGATGAATGACAGAAAATGCTTCAAGGTATTCAACACGAAATTTAGGAAGCAAGACGGTGAAAGACGTTCGTAATTTAAGTTTCAAGGTGCAATGTAGGCAATTCTCCTTGGTGCCACGATTGTCAAAAACACAAAACATAACAAGAAAAGAATGGAACATTCATAGGTTGCGTTCCGAGAGCAAGAAGGTTAATGAAAAACAAATGATACAATTTTATAGAAGTAAAATCGTATTCCAATTCTAGCGCCATAATCTAGACGATGATTTATAAAATGACGATGACGTTACCGAGATATAAGTGAACAATACACTTCGGAGTCGATACATATAAATGTCAATAAATAGCGGTTAGTCTATTCCAAGGACACATTGAGCTACACAATGGTCTAGAAATTACGTTTCAAGACGTCTAAACACAAACAGTCGGAAGACGATTTGGATATCTATATAGATATCTCAAAGGGTTAAGCAATAAAAGTAACGCGCGCAGATGGAGGTACGTAAGGTCATAATATAAAATTTTCAATAAAAGCAATTTAAATACTTCAAAAATAAATACAGAAAGATCTTGAAAATTAAATGTATTTATTTAATTTAATCATTAATAAATGATAAACTTTTATCGAAAGGTTTAACGACATAAATATATATCGATAAAAGGGATCCTAGATATAAATATATATCCGTAAATGGATCATAGTATTTATTTATTATTACTTGGCAATAAGTTATACGTAATAACGTATACTAAAATTTGTAATCTCAGAAGTAGCTTGAACCTGAAGTCACGCGAAATCATGTGCACCGACTCTTTGAAAAACAAAACCGACAGTTATAGTTTAGGTTTTTAGAAAAAGACCTAGTTCTCTATAACTCATGGCTCTGATACCAATCTTTAACACCCCCAAATTTACACGCAGCGGAATACATCTTTGGGTGTTAAACAATGATACAACAACACATAATTTATAAAGAACGACTCGAAAAGAGACGTTTTAGATTTATCGTTCCTAAAACATTTGTCAGAGTAGCGTAGTCCCAAGTAATCGTTACCAAAAGATAAGTTAAAACAACATATTGGTTTGTTTTAAAAATGGAACGATAAATAAATCAAAGAGTTTGAACAACAAAAGCGGTGCACAACTTCATTCCCCGTGACCTCCAAGCTTCCACTTCTTGATTACCTGAAATACATGTGAGTAAAACAATCAGCAAAAATGCCGAGTGAATCTATAGGTTTATGAAATCAATTTGAACACAAGCAAAGATTATAAGTTTGTGGCATGCTTATAAGCATTAAATAATAATTTGCATCAACAATGATAATTGTATATAGCATAAATTGCAATAAGCTCATGGAACCGAGCCCTTAGACACTCCCATATCAGTCTAATAAGACGAGAGATTTATTAATTGTCGGTTACCTCCAGATTATTAGTACATAGCCGTATACCTGACTTCTCAATACAATATGTTCAAACAGTGTGGAGGTCGGGCCTAAGCTTCTATGACAAGTCCACAAAAACTGAATCGGGGCGGCTTCCCCCATAGATCTATTAATTGTACTAGCGGTTAACCCATCATAGGTTAATTAACGGTCCATAATTGAGGTTTTAACAAAGGCAATCACTTAATGCAATTTAAAGGCAACCACGGGTCCATTCATAGAGGGACAAAGCATACCATAAAAATCTTGTGTTCTAAGTTTATAAAACATGTATTCCCCCTCGCGGGTTTAAAATCATTTAATAACTAGTATAAAGCGAGGCTATAGACTCACGTTGATAATGAAAGGCGGATTATCGGCTACGGGCGTGCTTCCGTCACGGAAACCTATATAAATATTAATCGGTCTTAGACTCTTGTCCAATGACTTTTATCAAAATAACAATATACATATGCTGATTTTGTTCATATGATGATTATCAAGTGGGTTTATATATCCTTGTTTACTCATTTTAGTGTTTACGTTTTGGTAACTTTTTACTAGTTTACTAGTTTTACCTACTTACCTATTTTAAGTCCAATAAGCTTAGTATAAGTTCTTTAACTTGTTTTAATCCATTTTATACCTATATTATCAGTATCTATACTTTCCATGTTGGGCCCAAATGGGTTAAGCCCAATAAGTTCTTTTTTATAAGTGTTTATCTTATTAAGTCCAATTATTAGTCCAATATGCTTAGTTAGCTCGTTAATGTCCGTATGTCCTATAGTTCGGGTTTTATCGGTTTTTACTTGTATTAGTTACTTATATATCAGTATATGACTTTTAAAAACTTTACATTATACGGGTTTGATCGTCTAAGTTTTATTTGGCGAAAAACGTTAATTTTACGGTAATAGCCGAAAAAGTCGTAAAAATCAAGTTTATAGTTTTTATTACTTATAAGTATTATTCCACAACCATTTATATAATTCATCCATTTAATTAACCTTTTACATATTTATATAAATAAGTTTCATAAGTTAGTGGGTTTTTATTTTACATTTTATACAATAAAATTTGAGTGCTTATATAATAATAATAAACATTAATTCTCAAAATCTGATTTTTATCTTCATGTTCACCATTTTTATCATATCTAGAGTTTTATAATGAATTAGAAGCTCATTTTTGGATGACATGTTCTTCATATTATGTGCTACATTTAACTTAGTTATAGCTACTGCTCATTTTAAGTTTATCTTGCCTTAACAGTCCCTACAAAACTGCTTATTCAGATTAGAACACCCAACTTGTTTTGATCATATCTCACTCATTATATTGATTCCATTGTATGGCCAACTCTCACATGTGTATAACATCTTTTACTTACTGTAAATGGATCATTCCATGCAATTTTATCAGTTCAAGTTTTAGTTATATACTGTTTTTATACAGCCAACTAAATAAGCATGATTTTAGCCTCATTTCTTATAGTTATTAACCTTTTTAAGCATATCTATCAACACTTGATCCCCACACAACATTTTTATCATCATCTATACATCATATACATATACAAAATGAAAGAAAATACATTTGTTCTTTACAAAAATAACAAGAGAAAATGGAGAGGATGATCTTCTTTACCAACCAAGTGTATTTCTTATTTTTGGAAGACAAGAACTTGATGAACACCACAAATAACTCCAAGATCATCAAACACCAAGAACAATAGTTGAGAAATCAGCCCTAGGACACAAGCAAATCATCTCCAATGTTGTTAATATGGCCACCAAATGATCAAGGCTTCAAGATAACTCCATGATAGAGCTAGTAAACATGTATTTCATGGCTAGAAAAGATCAAAAGGGGTGTTTGTAGCTTGAATATGGATGGAAAAAGGGTGGGGTTTTGAGAGAGTTTGAGGTAGTTTGCATGTATGAAATGGTGGTGTGTGTAGTAGCTAATGGTTTTGAGTGAATGGAAAGCTTAAAGTGTAAGCTTAGTCTTACACTTGTAAGTACTTAGCTAACATGATGCCACATCCTTAGATGTGGTGTCATGTGCCATCCCATGTTAGCTAGTGGGGTGGGATAATGTATTTTGTCCCACCTCACTAATTTACGGGTATTCCTCGATTCTAGTTTTCTCGATTTGCGTGCCCTCGGGTCGTTTTACGAAAAACGTTTTTATAAATTATGAATCAACGACACAAAACGAATCCAATAAAAATTGTCTCATAAAAAACGGAGTTCAAAAACGTAAATACGTAATCCTAAGGTTTCCGGTTTAGTCGTAAGGGACGCTAAATTATGCACGTAAGCCCAAATTTAAATCCGTAAATTGTGAGTTCGTCAACCAACACAAAAATAAGTTTCAAAATATTATACGAGAAAATATTTCACTACCTGAAAATGTTAGATTGTACTTTTTAAAAGTTTAATCGCACACGAAAAATAATAATATAACGACTCGATACGTAATTGAAACGATATCGTCGAAAGTATTAAATATCGAAACTATCGATAATAAAATATAAAACTTTTGGCATCCGTCGGTATCGCGATCAGTAGTAGTCCTCGTTGCTCGTCAAAATATTAAAATATATTACTTAATATCGGTTTCAACTTAAACCGTTAAACATAATAATATTTAACGTTATAAAATACTTCAAAATAATTGAAAATAGAATTAAATTATGACCTTATTTTTACGGGTTTTTCATTTTCGGTTATTTCCTTATTCTCGTACACACTTTGGTGAGGATCTTCCAATCGAGAGAGGTGATCGGCCGCTAGATTCTCGGCTCCTTTTTTGTCAAGTATTGTGACATCAAATTCTTGTAGGAGGAGAATCCAACGAAGCAATCTTGGCTTTGCATCTTGTTTAGCCAAGAGGTACTTGATTACCGAATGATCCGTATACACTATGCTTTTGGTCAAGACGAGGTAAGGTCAGAATTTCTCAAATGCATACACCACGACAAGGATTCCTTTTCCGTTGTAGTGTACTTAAGTTGAGCCTCGGTTATCGTCTTTCTAGCATAGTGAATAGGAAAGAAGTGTTTTTCATGACGTTGCCCCAAAAAGGCCCCTATGGCGTAATCAGTTACATCACACATAAGCTCAAAGGGGAGGTTCCAATTGGGAGCAACAAGAATGAGAGCTTCGGTAAGTTTCCTCTTAAGGATTTCAAAGGCTAGTACACAATCTTCGTTAAATACAAAAGGTGCATATTTTTCGAGGAGGTGTGTAATGGTTCGAGATATCTTTGAAAAATCTTTGATGAATCGACGATAAAAGCCCGCGTGGCCTAGGAAACTCCTAACCCCCTTAACCAAGGCTGTCAAGATCGCGAGTTTACACGTAAGATCGTACGATCTTACGTTCCCATCTGATAGAATCGTGTAAGATCGGTGTAGGATCGCATCAGAGGTAGGATCGTAAGATCGGTGTAGGATCGCACGTATGATCGTAAGATCGCGTGTCGATACGAGTTTACCAAATTACCAAGTTCCTAACTTACTCACTTATATACTTACTAACCCATTACTTTTTAGGCTCAAAAAAGATAAATACGAGTCCGCTGGTCTCAGTAACAAGTATTGACGTTTAATTTCCTTATTTTTTAATCAGTAAACATAATTATTTGCTTTTACCAAATCTATATCACATTAAACAAATTAAGGTTCTTCTCATTTCTTGTTGCCTAAAGCAAAAAGTTTCTTACAGGTAATTTTTTTACGTTTTTCATAGTTTTAACTATTAACCTTTAAGTATTAATTTAGATACCTTATTCATAGTGATAGTAGTAATTTACTTTGTTTTGAGACGTATATACGCATGTTATGTAATCATGAATGTGACGACTAAGACTTGACTTTTTTTGTGTTTTACTTTACTTTGTTAGTCTAAATTTAAAATTTGACATTTTCAAGAGGATATTATTATATAGATTTATCATTGATGATGAGTAAAAATAAAAAAAAGTTTGAATCATTTATAAATTGCTTGCATAACATGATAAATTGGTGGGATCTTACGACCTCGATCCAATCTTACGATCTCGATCTCGAAAAGATAAAAACGATCTCAGGTGAGATCGCGATCTTGACAGCCTTGCCCTTAATGGTTTTGGGATGAGGTAATTTGGCGATGACGTCTATCTTAGCTTTGTCTACCTCAATCCCCGCTGTCAAAACCTTGTGCCCTAAGATGATTCCTTCTTTAACCATAAAATGACATTTTTCCCAATTGAGCATAAGGTTGGTTTCCTCACAACGTTTCAACATGATTTTCAAATTTACTAAGCACGAAGTGAACGAACTACCAAACATGGAAAAGTCATCCATAAAGACTTCCATCGTCTTCTCGATCATGTCATGAAAAATAACCATCATGCACCTTTGAAAGGTTCCCAATGAATTACAAAGTCCGAATGGCATTCTACGACAGGCAAACATTCCATATGGACACGTCAACGTAGTTTTTTCTTGATCACGAGGATCGATTGGGATTTGGAAGTAACCAGAAAAACCATCTAAAAAGCAATAGAAATCGTTTCCCGCAAGACGCTCCAACATTTGATCCTTGAAGGGCAAGGGAAAATGGTTTTTACGAGTGGCGTCATTCAACTTATGATAATCAATACACACCCTCCAACCGGTCACGAGTCGAGTTGGAATTAACTCGTTGTCATCGTTTGGCACAACGGTCATTCCTCCCTTTTTAGGGACACAATGAATGGGACTCACCCAAGGGCTATCGGAAATAGGGTAAATCATTCCCGTGTGAAGGAGTTTAAGGACTTCCTTTTTGATGACATCGTGAACTTGGGGGTTCACCCTCCTTTTACATTGGATTGCGGGCTTGTAGTCTTCCTCCATTAAGATTTTGTGGGTACAAAATTTAGGATCGATTCCCTTAATGTCAGATAATTTCCACGCAATTGTCCCTTTGTGGTCCTTCAAGATATCGATAAGTGCGGTTTTTTCATCGTCCGAAAGATCTTTCACAATAATAACCGACAACTTATCGTCTCCTTCCAAGAATTATTCAAGATGAGGAGGAAGATCTTTCAACTCGAGGAGTGGTGGTTCCTCGATTGAAGATTTGGGTTCGATACTCATAACCTCCACCGGCGGAGGAAAAGAGAAATCGTTAAGAAAATCCTTGATAAACGAGAAGTCCTCATCGTTTTCGAGGTCTTCGTTGCAAGTTCGAGGTACATCATACTCTTACAAAGTGAAACCACCTCCTTCAATTGGAGTGAAGG
This sequence comes from Glebionis coronaria, assembly GCA_025667525.1. Taxonomy (NCBI): domain Eukaryota; kingdom Viridiplantae; phylum Streptophyta; class Magnoliopsida; order Asterales; family Asteraceae; genus Glebionis; species Glebionis coronaria. The sequence goes on from CM046874.1 coordinate 495,687,370, forward strand.
ATGGTGTCGAGTTATCAAGAATAGGATCGAGCATAGTCGGATTGCTACTATTTTCTTCATCACCAAAACCTAAAAATTCTTGTGAAAATTCTTCGCAAACGACATCGATCATATCAATATAGTTTATGGACGCGATAGAATAAACATGAGAAAGTTTGGAGTTTTGTGTTGCGTTTATAACAAGTTCGTCGTCGTTGAAACGTAAGGTGATTTTCCTAGCATGCACATCAATCAACGCCATTGACGTATCCAAAAACGAACGACCTAAAATAAGAGGAACTTGAGGATCCATGGGAATATCGGCTACGATAAAGTCTACCGGATAATAGAACTTTCCCACTTTCACAAAAACGTCTTCGGCCAATCCACATGCGGGAATTGTAGAATGATCAGCCATTTCGATAGACATTCTTGAAGGAGTAAGATTAGGAGGATTGAGCGACTTGAAGATTGCAAGAGGCATCAAATTAATACTAGCACCAAGATCGGCCAAGGCGTAGCATTCTTCCATGTCTTGAATACCAACCGGGATTAAAAGTTTACCGGGATCACCGACTTTTTGAGGTATGCGGTTAAGATAAACCGATGAACAACTAGACAATTTTTGCAATTTCTCTTTGTTGTTTAACATACTCTTAAAGTTGCCGGTAAATCGAGGCATCATGATTAAAGCGTCGACAAAACTTATATTGAAATGCATATCACGAAACATCTTAATGAAAAGCTCAAATTGGTAGTTGTCTCGTTCTTACAATTTCTCCTTACGAAGTCTCGATGGGTAAGGCAAGGGTGGTGTGGGTTGGGGCATAGGCATAGCCTTTGGAATCTCGGGTTCCAATGATGGTAAAGGGTCAACCGTAGGTGTGGTTTGAGCGGTACTTCGTGGGATTGGGATATGCTCCTCTTCGACCACCACCTCGGGTTCTTACTCAATTTCCTTCACCGTAGGAGTATTTGGTTGAGGAGTCAGTTCCTTAAAGGTCTTACTACTACGTGTGGTAATCACTTTCATCTCTCCCTTCGGGTTTGACACGGTGTTACTAGGAAGACCACCCGAAGTAGAGGCTCTATTCCCCATGATTGCTTCCAAGATAGTATTGAGCTTAACGTCTTGCTTAGCGGCACTTTGGTCTATCCTTTGTTCAAGCCTAGATTGACTTTGCTCAATTTTGTTGTTTTGACCTCGAATTTGATTAGCAAAATGGTTTTTCAATTCAACTTTGATGTTGGCATTTTCCTTAGCAAAATTAGCTAACTCCTTTGTGTTCTTAGCTGTTTCCCTAGCTTCACTAGCCAATTGCTCTTGGATGTTTTCTAAAATCTTGTCATTTGACGTAGCGTAATTCAAAAAGTTATTTGGAAGCTCTTTAGTGTAAGCATTTTGAAATCCTTGACTCGGGTTTTGAAAATTACGATTTCGATTTTGGTTTTGCACTTGATTACTAGTCCCTTGATTCCCATATTTGTTACCCTTATAATTGTTTCTTTGATTTCCTTGGTAACCAATTTGATTGTTTCGATAATTGTTAGCATTTTGATATGGTGAAAAACCCGGTGGAGTCAATTGATTAGTGCGGGTAACTTGACCGTTTTGGTTATAAGTTCTTGTGGTCGCGTAGGCACTCGAAGTGTTACCACCGTTGGTAATGCACTCGGAGAAATCATGACCTCCACCACAATACATACAAGAAACCTCAACCTCTTTAGCCGTAGCGGGAACGGGTTGTTCACCAACTTTAAACTCAATTAACAATCCCTTAAGCTTATAAAAAATCTTGTTTTCTAAATTAGCCTCGATTTGGCAAGCATCGATGGTATGTGACAATGAGGTGAAGACGAAGACTTGCTAACACTCGATGTGCTACGAGGGCTATAGACCTTAGACCTATTCTCAATGATCAACAATGCTTCCTCGACCGTTTTACACAAAAAATTACCATCCGCGGCGGCATTGAGATAATCTCGCTCATGATCGTTCAAGCCATTGTAAAACGTGTCAATTTGATGCAAGTCGGAAAAACCGTGATGAGGACATTCATGCAACATTTCCTTAAACGGATTCCAAGCCGTTGAAAAACTCTCATTGTACTCATGTGAAAACTTTGAAATCTCGTTTTTCAAACGCGTAGTCTTAGAGGGCGGGAAAAATTGGTTCACGGACTTCGAAACGAGATCCTTCCACGTCAATATAGAATTGGGTGGCTCTTTCTCTAAACAAATTTAAGAGGGCCCCGCTAAGGAATACGGAAAAAGCAACATCTTAATCGAGTCGTTTGCGACGTCCTTAAACTTGCAAGTGGCGGTAAGACGCTTGAATTTGCGGATGTGGTTATGCGGGTTGTCCTTTTCGTCACCACGAAACTTGATGTTTTGAATCATGGACAACAAACCCGTATTAACTTCAAAATTCTCTGCAAGGATAGCGGGAATCACAATAGCCTCTCCATAACCCTCGGTGGGTGCTTAAAGCAACTCCATCATAGTACGATTAGCCATGAGAGCTTCTTGTTCTACGATGGGTTCGTCAATAGGAGATTCTTCACTAGAAGGTGTTCCTTCCTTTTGGTTTCTACGTTTACGTGCACGTCTTACTTGGTTACGAGTTTGCATAAACGTCACGTACAACGTGGGGACGAGAAAAGAAGATTCTTTTGGGTATTTTTACTTTTTCAATTTTTTTGTGCTTTTGATTGTTTATTTTCTTTTTTGGATTTTTGTGATGTATTACGTAGACACAAATCTACAAATCTCTCCTCAAATCAAATCTCTCGATTAAAGGAGCCTCAATGAATGAAAACGATCACGTGAAGTGAATGCCTTCGATGACTTTAGAACGTTGGTGGAACACCAAAACGTTCAAGAGGGTTTAATCTTTGAAACCAAGAAAATATACAGATACGTAGATAATACTTTGGGTGGCAAATCCTCGATTAGCCCTTTTTATCAAAACACGCACAAGCAAGCGGGGGAAACGAGGCGGCGCGAAGCACTTAAGAGCCTTTTTCACTTAGGTCGTGAAATACAACCGCCTTATACCCACCTTATAGTTTTTGTTTATCAAAATTAATCTTCACGAAAGTATTTATCTATTTTGCCTTTTTTTCTTTGTTTGAGATTCGAATACAATGATTGAGTGATGAAATCCCAAATCAAGGTTGTGTTTTCACACTTTTGGAGTACTTGTGAATTTATTGTGATACGAATACAATATAGTAATATTTCAAACAAAAAACAAAAACCGATAATACGTATGATTAGAGTGCTAATCACACAAATACTTATTATGGGTAATATACAAACAAAATTTGTTCAAATCAAAACACAACACGCCTCCCCGGCAGCGGCGCCAAAATGATAGTTGTAATTTCACACTCGTTTAGGAAAACGAGGCAAAAGCGGTAAGTATTAAGTGAACGTTTAGGAAAACGTTAACACTTATAACCCTTTGAGGTGAGTTCGTTCTCAAGGAGGCTTGGTGTGTGTGTTAAGACTTGATTAAGTTTGTGATTAATATTAAGAAAAGAAAATGAGAAAAAAATTGATGACGATCACGAATAAAATTAAACTAAAACGAAAGACGTAAACGTAAAACCGTAAAACGTGACGAAATTTAAAAATTACCCTAAAAATTCCTTGAAAATCACAATAAATCCTAAAAAAATGCAATTAGAATTTACAAAAAATCAAAACTTACTCAAACGTTTTATTTAATTAAATAATAATTTTTTAATGCTAATTAAAGCCCTAAAAATCAATTTAATCAATAAAAATCCCAAAATAAGATTTTTCAATTTGTAAACTTATAAAATAACTTAATTAAACTAAAAACTATTTTTGAAAAATTTAAAACGATTAAAAATGATTAAAAGTTAAAATTAAATATTAAAATAATATTAAAAATTCAGAATTTATAAAAATTCTAAAAACTTGCAAACTACTTTATTTTAACTTAAATAAACAGTAAATGAAAGTGAAATGACCAAATTACCCCTATTGGGCCTCCAAATGGGCCAAAACTCAAAACAGTCCAAGCTTAATGGGCTTTTTGGCCCAATAAGCAAAACGTTATCCGAATAAGCTAAAAAGTTCCAGTCTATCTTAAAATTCAATTTTAAACACAAAACTCTAAAGGCCCAAAAGCTGAATCAATGCTTATCACAGCATAATAAGCAAACAGCTTATTCTTAATGGGCTTTTTGGCCCATTAAGCCATAAGCTAATGTCATAAGCTGAAATTTGACACACATCCTTCTAATGAGATTATAAAGTGAAAGTCCCTAATCAATGCAAGAAACCCTAATCTTAACTTAATCAACACAAGGTATTACTTTTCAAACGTAATCTTATTATTGTATAATAAAGAATTACAAGTGTTATTGATAACACAGTTTGATGACAATGTGTTGTGCACACTTTGAACAACAATAAACCCTAACTTATGAATACGGTCGTAGCTGTTTGATTCACTAAGTTATAAGCAATAATGTTCTTAATATCTCAAAGTGTTAAACATTAATGCATGGATACACATCCTATTTATAGTGTTATGAGTTTGACTTAAACAGTACTTGATGTCGACTACACAAGCTTTTACAAGTTCCCACATCAGTCACATGATGTCCTTCTATTCTTGGTAGTCTTCCATTATGCTTTAAGGAACAGTTGTCAAAAACAGTTTCCTTATTCTTCATAGTCTCGAACACACAAATGGCATGTCCAAAGTGTGCTGAGAGTTATCAGGGTATTGCCACCCCTGTTAACTCTCAACCCCTCAGAGTCCCTGATACATCTTGGTTGTTATCCATCACAACCAATGAGTATGTCTTCAGGTAATTCTTCGACTTCCCTGACAATGTCTCTGACATGGACTCCTCTGAGGTTGCTCACAGAGACTTGGATCTCTGTGAGTCTTGTGAAACTTGCCTGCCTCCTAGGCACAGGCAAGGGACTATCTAACAGCCTAATTATGTTTAAATCAATGATCAGGGAATCTAACAAGTTTAGATTCCCAACAATCTCCCCCTATTTAAACATAAATAATGCTAGATCTAACTAAGTTAAGGTAAGTGAGTTTAACAGCTTCTTCTTACACATAACAGATCTAAACAAACATACCTCATGATTTTATTAAAAACTTAAAGAAAAGTACAAGTGCATTACATAAGTGAAATAAAAGATGAAGGTAAAAAGGGCTGTGAACATCTTCAATAGTCATCATTTTTAATTCTTTCATCAGCTTCAGCCAAGTCTAATCTGTTATCAATTTCATCCTGCAAAGTCTTTGCAAACTTCTTGGAATACGCTGTGTTGATCTTGAGACACTTCTTGTGACAGAGTAGCTAAACAGTTGAAGCCAAGCACAGCTCATCTTCCCTTTGAAAAGCATACTGGCAAGCCTTGTTCATGAATGCCATTCCTCTTTCAGGCTCTGTGTATGTCTGACCATCAACAGGGCCAACAATACCATTTGGGAGGATCAAATCCCTGTGCATACCATCCACTTGAACATCTTCAGTAACAAAAGTTTCATTAACAATTTGTGAAATCCTTCTCCTTTTGTTGCCTGTCTTTGGGGGTTCTTGTTCAAAAAGCTGTGGTGGGGGATCAATCTTGAGTTTGGCTGTTGTTTCCTTGATCCAGTTAAACTTGGCCTTAAGAGTTTTAAGCAGAAGGAAATTTGCCTGTCCAGACTTTTTGGCAGCTAAGGCTTCGAGTTCGAACCATTCTGATAACCCAAGTGTCTTTAACCTGAAGTTGTCAAACACATCCATATTTCTCTGTTGGTTTTCCCTCCATAAGATCATCTGTGGGGTGTTTGTGGATTTATGAATGGTGTATTTGAACTTGGTTATCTTGCCAGCAGCATATATGTTGTTCACGCAGGCATCATAGTCAGCTTTGACTTTCCTTAAAGCCTCAGCGCGTTTTGTTTCCATTTCCCTCAACCTTTGTTTTTGTTTTTCCCTTTCAGGTGGTGTCATCTTCCTCAGAGTAGCTTCATTCAATTCTTTGGCTGTCTTGAGTTCATTTAATCTTTTGAATTCTTCAGCCTGTTGCTCTATTTCTTCAGGGGTCAAAGGAATCTCATCGGAAGGTGTAAAGGTTGAGAATTGGGAAAGGTCTGTGGTGGATCCTCCTGTCTCTAGCATCGCAGCTATCTTCTTAAGTTTGGTATATGTATCAACCAAAACTATCTCCTTTCCTTTCTTCGAGACAGAGGACTCCACACTTATGTTTTTCAAAACATCTGCTCTTTTGATAAACGCTGTCTGAGCCTGAGTTTGAATAGCTTTAGGGAGAGAGCTAACAGTGAATTTTAATTTCTTGGCAGCTGGCTCATCATCATCCTCAGGCTTGCTGGTGTTAACCAAAACCAGAGACTTTGATGAGTCAGCTCCATCTTGAGTTTGTTGCTCCCCCTGAGTATTATCCTCATCATCAGGTATTATAACAGGTGTGATGACTTGGAGAGGAACAGGTGTACTTGTGGGGTTAGCTGATGATGAGCCTTGTTCAGCAGATGCAAGGCTGAGTGTTGTATTTTTCTCCCCCTCACGTTTATCCTTACTTTGCAGATGTTTGGATGAACGTGCTTGAAAACGTCTTGCAATCTGCTCCACAGAGGCAGCCATGACACGTTGTCTTTTTCTTGAAGCCCTGGCAATCTTTAGCAGGAGGTTGGCATTTGCATTAGTATTTGCCTGAACACGCCTGACAATAAAGTTAGCATGGTTGTATTGCCTGGTGCGAACAACATTAAAGTGCCAGTGCATGGTGAGTTCATGTTCATGGAACATAGCAGGGACGGCTGAGTCAATGGCATCCTTTATTCTTGTTGAAAGATGACCGAGTCCCTAGGCTACACCTCTTCTTGCACCATCCTGAATTGGCTCAGTCACAGCCTCAGTCACAGCCTTTTTGATGATGCCTAGAAATGTCACAGTGAAGTTGTGCATTTCAGACTTGATCACATCCAGCTTCCTTGATAAGCGCTCAATATCTGATTGATGATGAACAGGCTGAAGATTCTTGATATTGAGGCTTTGCTGAGCATAGTCATCCCCCCTTGGTAATAAGTCAAAGTTGGTCTGGGCAGGATGATTAAACAAGAGAAATTCTGCTGTTGGATCATAAGGTGGTCTTTGGAATGCTGTTGTTGCTGATGTAGCAGAGTTTGGAGTATCAACAGCATCCTTGTAAGGAGAAGTCTTGTCACCAGCTGGTGTAGACACAGCTATTTCTTTAGGAGGAGAGACATACAGCTGGTCTTCCTCATCTTCTTCATCCTCTTCATCGAACATTCCTTCAGGGAGTTCATCCTCAGGCATGGACTCAATATCAGAGACATAATCTTCTAATGAGAGCATTTCTTCATCAGCATTTAACACAGGCTCTTCATCATTTGGTTTGTCCTGAGTCATTGTATCAGCCTCCTTTTCTTGTTGTACCTGAGACTCGATGACTGGCTGTACAATTTCAGCCTACAAAATTGTTGTAATTAGTAACAGGGGAAAATATAAGGGGAATGGTCGCCATTTCGCTGTCCCAGAGAGGCTGAGGGTGATTACTCAGCCACTCCAAAGGATAAATCCTTGGGATTCTTTTAAGTGTGAAAAATAAGGTTAATGATCGCCATTCTCTGCCCCTAGGAAAGCTGAGTGTGATTATTCAGCCCCCCCCCCCCCCCCCCCCACAAAAGGTAAAAACCTTTGGGACTCTTTTGATTGTGAAACATATGTTGTTTATGGATCGCCAGTCGCTGCCCCTAGGAAAACTGAGTGTGATTATTCAGCCCCCCCAAAAGGTTAAAACCTTTGGGACTCTTTTAAGAGTGAAACATATGTGGTTGTAGGTCGCCTGTTACGCTGCCCCTAGGAAAGCTGAGGGTGATGATTCAGCTCCCCCTGAAAGGATAAATCCTTTGGGACTCTTTTAAGGAGGGAACCAAGAGGCTGTGTGAAGTACAGCTGCTCAAGGTTGAGACATTAGTGTATTCAGGTTGTTGTTAGCCTGAATACTGTCTAGAGGGTGCAGGGTCATCGGGGTGCTTTATAAACACAAATGAATCATTCCCTGGTGCAAAGACAGGGTGTACAGAAGTCTTAAAGGATTCTAAGTGTATTGACAGACTTCTATGGGTCGAGGATTACCCTAACTTCACCACTCTCTCCTACAGACAAATGAGAGTGGCTGCTTGTGAACCTCTAAAAATGTACACTGATTACCTGTGAGATATCAGCTTGATCAGGTTGGTTTCCTGTTGTCTCAGCTGACTTTGAGACACTAGATGCCTGTTGTTTGTCAGCCAAAGAATCCGAATCCACAAGAGTATCTGGACAGAGGAGGTGTCAGTCTTCTTTCCCTTGGCCTTAGTAACAGCTTTGGAGTGGGAAGAAGAGGGGATTTTCTTCTTCTTAGGCTGTTGGCCAGATGAAGCCTTGGACTTAGTAGTGTGCTGCCCAGAGGTCAAAGACATAGACTTGCCAGCAACACTAGAAGTATTCACCTTCTCAGAATAAGGGAGCAAGGGCTTCTCAGCGTTTGGTAATTGGTTGGCCACATTCAGCATATGGGCGGTGACAGGGATATCTTCAGCTCATATTTCCTTGTAGATGGCGCCTGTGATGCGATAGGGCTTAAGAGCAGTCAAGGCCTTGTTGTGGTAGTTATCTCCCAGCAGGCTTTCAAAGATCAGAGACAGGAAGCGCACATAACAGATATTCTTTTCTCTGACCTGATTCCTTCCCTTCAGCTGTTCTACTAGGTTAGAGAAGAGAATGCTTCCAACGTCAACATCAGCTCCCCAAATTAATCCATAAGCAATAGCCTGATGGTTGAAAGACATCTTATCCTGTGATCCCTGCATTCCTCCCAGGGACTTAACAATGTGGGTGAAGAGGACACGCCACATAGGAGTGAAATATTTAATCTTCAGAGGGGATTTGGCGAGGACCTCAGCTGGTGTAAGGGCAGGGTTAACGTCATGGCAAGGGTTGAGTGTGGCCAGGGCTTCCTTGACAGCCTTTTTGTCAACTACCTTTAGGCATTCATCTCCATGCTTTAATCCGGCCACACTTGAAAAGTCTTTAAGGGAGAAGGCAAAAGGGTGTTCATTGCATGAAAGGCTAAATGTTATGGTGTCTTCTACCACTTCAGCAGAATACCATAATTCCCTAAGGTATTCTTGGTAAAAGGTGGATGGGGATTTGGTGAAGGCTTCATTTAGGTCACAATTTTGCATGAAATTTACCAGATCTGAATAGGTGCTGTTTGGTGCCTTAATCCATCCAATGGCGTTGTTGGAGGCGAGGATGCTCTCATTGATCTCGAAGTTAACATTTGAAGCTTTGGGAACTGAGAACGCCATGGATTTGAGGTTGAAGGTGAAAGAAATGGCGGATGGTTAAGAGAGATAAGAACTTAGAGAGAGAAGTAGATTTTAGAATGGTGGTGGGTGAGAAGAGAAAGGAGACAATATATATTCAAACTAAGTGAACAGTTATTCAACCGTATTAAATGCAAGGTGCGAGAATGACTGCTCAAGTGGGTCCCCTTGACCTTTCAAAAAGTTTGTCTCCTCGTTGTCCGAAAAATAAATGATTAAATATTTGAGAATGTTTTTTGCATTTACTTGGAAAGTAACTACCTAGTTTCATGTGAAAAACATTTAATATAGAATCAATCATTTAATGAACACATTTAATATCAAGCCACAGGCTTTGAGATATTGAGCATCCCTAGCTCAGCAACTAGCCTGTTGAACGAAGGTTCAGCCAAAGGCTTTGTAAAGATATCAGCTAGTTGCAGCTCTGTGGGAACAAAATGCAGCTCAATATCTCCCTTCATTATATGATCCCTGATAAAATGATACCTGATATCAATGTGTTTGGTACAAGAGTGAAGAACAGGGTTGTTGGATATGGCAATGGCGCTGGTGTTGTCACAAAAGATTGGCACTTTGTCATACAAGATTTCATAGTCAGCCAATTGACTTTTCATCCAGAGCACCTGAGCACAACAGCTGGCTGCAGCGACATATTCTGCTTCAGCTGAAGACATAGCCACAGAGTTTTGCTTCTTAGCACTCCATCCAACCAATTTTCCTCCTAGGATTTGACAGCTGCCTGAAGTGCTTTTCCTGTCAATACAGCATCCAGCATAATCTGAATCTGAATAGGCCTTGAGATCAAAGCCTGATTCCTTTGGATACCATAGACCTAGGGATGGTGTTCCTTTGAGATACCTGAAAATTCTCTTAATAGCCACTAGATGGGATTCTTTTGGGTTAGCTTGGTACCTTGCACAGAGACATGTGGAGAATTGGATATCTGGACGACTAGCTGTTAGATACATGAGTGACCCAATCATGCCTCTATATAAAGTCTCATTGACAGAGACCCCTGACTCATTAGGGCCCAAGTTGTTGGGTGGAAGCATGGGGCATTTCACTGATGCACAATCAGCTAAGTCATATTTTTTAAGTAAATCCTTAACATACTTTTCTTGACAAATTGAAATTCCCTTAGGACATTGTTTAATTTGAAAGCCCAAAAAGTAAGTTAATTCACCCATCATACTCATCTCATATTTCTTGGTCATTAATTTAGCAAAACGTTTACTAAGATTGACATATGTTGACCCAAAGATGATATCATCCACATAAATCTGCACAATGATGAAATCACTCTTGTCCTTGAAGGTAAAGAGTGTTTTATCAATAGAACCCCTGATAAATTTATTTTCAGTTAAGAAATTTGAAAGAGTTTCATACCATGCTCTTGGAGCTTGTTTCAGACCATACATTGCCTTGTGAACTCTGTACACATGGTTGGGAAACTCGCTGTTCTCAAATCCTTCAGGTTGTGCAACATACACTTCCTCAGCCAAATCACCATTGAGGAAGGCACTCTTAACATCCATCTGATACACAGTGATGTTCATATAGGCAGCATAAGCAAGGAAGATTCTGATGGCTTCAAGTCTAGCAACAGGTGCAAAAGTTTCATCATAATCAATTCCTTCAGTCTGAGAGAACCCCTGTGCTACCAGTCTGGCCTTGTTCCTGATGATGTTCCCAATTTCATCCATCTTATTTCTATAGATCCATCTAGTGCCTGTGATATTCTTTCCAGGTGGAGCTGGCACTAGTGTCCATACTTTGTTCCTTTTGAACTGATTGATTTCTTCTTGCATAGCAGCTACCCATCCTTCTTCTACCAGAGCCTCAGCTACTCTTTTAGGTTCAATTTGTGAGAGAAATTCAGCAAATAGACATTCATTGGCTGAGGCTGACTCTGAGTCTTGGATTTGCTGTCTGGTTGTGACCCCTGCATTTGGTTCCCCAATAATATTGACAAGAAGAATGTGTTGATCTCTTGACCACTTATTTTGAGGAGCTGGGGATTCAAGGACAGGGGTACTTGAGGGCACAGCTGGTACAATTTGAGTCTCATCCTACTGACTAGGAGGGCTTTCTTCAAAGACTACTTCAGTGTCAGAGTCTTCTTCAGCCATATCAAGGGAAGCTATTTCATTATCAGCCGGAGAATCTTCAGGGATTTGAAGAATTGGTGAGTCATCAATATCATGAGAAGGACCATCAGAAATTTGAGGTTCTTCTTCATCAAGTTCCTGAGGGTTAGGAACTTCTATGTTGTGAGTTGACAGAGGGTCAAAGGCAGGGACATAAGGAGTGAGAGTGTTGGAGTGATGATGACTGGTAGGTCTAGGTTCTGTGAACTCATCACTTGGGAAAGAAATATTTTCATTAAAATCTATTTCATCACCCTCTGTTCCTGTTCTCTGTATGACTTCATCATCTTCATTGAATCTAACATGGAATGTTTCTTCTACTTCTTGTCTTCTGATGTTGAATACTCTGAAGGCTTTGGCTGTTGGAGAGTATCCCAAAAAGAAACCATCATCAGCTTTTTCATCAAACTTTCCAAGTTTATCCCTGTAGTTATAAATAAACACAGGGCACCCAAACACATGAAAATAGCTGACGTCTGGAGATCTTTTTCTGAAAACTTCATAGGAGGTTTTACCATGTCTTTTGACAATGATTGATTTGTTTTGAGTGTAGCAGGCAGTGTGAAAAGCTTCTCCCCAAAATTGCTTTGGTAAGGCTGCACCATTTAACATAGTTCTTGCTGCTTCAATCAAAGTCCTGTTTCTTCTTTCAGCCACACCATTTTGTTCAGGGGTGCCAGCTGAAGAGAAGTTCTGTGAAATCCCTTTTTCATCACAAAAAGATTCAAGTTGATTATTCTTGAATTTAGTACCATTATCACTTCTTAGAGCTTTGACTCTAACATCATTCATGTTTTCAACCTGTCTGATGAAGGACATGATGGTTTCAGCTGCTTCACTTTTCTTTCTAAGGAAGAACACCCATGTGTATCTTGAAAATTCATCAACTATGACCAAGGTGTATTTGTTGTGATTAATGGTCTGAGGTTTGACAGGCCCAAACAAATCCATGTGAAGGAGATGTAAGCACTTGTCAATGGAGAATGATTGCCTAGTCTTGAATGAAGACCTGTGATGCTTTCCTTTGACACAGGCAGAACAAGTTTTGTCTTTGGAAAACATTACTGAAGGTAGACCAGCAACCAAGTTTTGAGTGGCTATCTTATTGATGTTCTTGAAGTTGAGATGAGACAGTCTTTTGTGCCACAGCCAATTGACACTTTCAGAGGCTTTAGCAAGAAAACAATTTGAGCTGTCTTCAGAGCACACAGCCATGTTGATGACATAAACATCTCTCCTTCTAGGTGCAATCAGCACAACATCATTGTTTTTGTTGAATATGGTTCCCTGAGTCTTAGTAAACAGAACCTTATAGTCAGCATCACACAATTGGCTGATGCTAATAAGATTGTGTTTAAGACCATTCACATATGCAACCCTGGTAAATGTAATCCCATTGCAGTTCACTGAGCCATATCCTTCTGTGTCACCTGAAGAGTTATCTCCAAACACAAATTAAGAACCTGGCTCCTTTGAGTATCTGTGCAGGTATTGTTGAATCCCTGTCATGTGTCTAGAACAGCCACTATCTAGATACCATACCGATTCCTTGAGATATTTCTGCACAGATACATAGAAACAGATTAGTTCCTATGGTGAACCCACTTTCCAGTGGGTTCCCTGAATTGCTTATTAGCAACTCTTGTGTTCCTGAAAAACTTTTGGCGTTGGGATGGACAGTTCATTGTTTCATGGTTATAACTCCCACAGATATCACACCCAGGGAAGTCACCACACTCGTCTGAGTGATGGTCTGTGAACCCACGGAATTTACAGGGAGGATAAGGTTTGTAATTTCCTTGTTGTCTTTTGGAACTCTGTGGTCTGTCCCTAGAGGGTGTCTGAGCTCTTTTAGCTGCCATGTGTCTGTCATGATCTAAGGTCGAATGGTGAGAATTTTTACATACATTGCAATAAGGTTTGATTAACCTTTCCCCTTTGGGTTCACCTAGGACAGACTTAGGTTCATGAGAAGTAGAGCATTCAGCGGAAGGCTTAATGTGTTGTTTCAAGAGTTCTACTTCTTTCATAAGATACAACAGGCGATCTTCAGTGGTAGGTTCAACCTTATTCTTAGCTTTAGCAGTAACAGGCTTAAAAGCTACTTGTTTGCCAGTTTGTTTAGCAGGAACATGAAAAACTTTAGCTGGAGGATTCTCAATATCTGTCCTAAGTTCATCCTTAGCAGATCTAGAAGAACTGCTGGGTTCAACTCTAGAGAGTTTGGGAAAGGGTGGTAGCTCAGCCACATCTTCAGAGACAGGGTCATTTGTCAAAGTGGTATCTGACATATGAATAGTCTCTGTAGATTTAAAGACAATGTCTTTGGGTTTGGTGAGAATTTTCAGCTTATTTTTCTTAGCAGATATATCCCTTTTTAAGTCAGCAGGCACTTCATCCCTAAGCAATTCATCAATAGTAAACCTAGCACACAGCCATTTTTCAATAATCTTGTTCAATTCGGAGACTTGATCATTTAAAGCAATGTTTTTCAAGGTTAATCTAGCTACTTCATTTTGCAGGGATATTTTCTCTAAATTAACCCGCCTGAGAGTTTCACATTCAGCCTTAGCATTTATCATTTCAGATTTAACAGAGTGAAACTTATCAAGTAGGTTCTTTCTTTGTTCCTCAACAAAGTGTAAATCAACAATGGTGTAATCAAGGACATGCTTACGTTCATCACTATCAGACATGGATAAAATCCTGTGTACCTTTTTCATTGTGATGTCAACCCATTGTCCTGATCTTGCATCACCTTTTCCAACAGCTGGTTCATCCTCAGCTATCGCCATAAAAGCCCTGACTCTAGTGGTGTCTTCTTCATCTGAAGTCAGTGGCTCATCATTCCAATCATAAGTTTCAGCAACCAACCCTTTCTCTGTCTTTTTCTCACCACCTTTCTTTTTGGACAGAGCTTCAATCTTCAAGTTCATTTGTTCTAACTCAGCTTTAAGTGCCTTGTACTTATTTTTGTAATCTTTCTTCTCAGTGTCTGAAGAATTGGATTGAGATGAGTTGTTATGTTGTTTGAACTTGTAGGGTTTGGATGAAGATGATGGATAAGAGGGTGAGGATGTCTTGGTAGAAGGACAGTCTTTTTGATAATGTCCAAGCTTTCCACAGGCAAAACAAGTTTCTTTTGACCTGTCAGTTGGTTTACTAGCTGATCCTACTCTTCCTAACCTTTTGTAGTATCTTCTTTGGTTGGCTAGCAAAGCTCTTTCATGGAACTCTGCATTGAGGTCTGACAAGAACTCTTGGCTGCTACGGGTATCTTCTTCAACATCAGAATCGTTGTCATGAGGATGTCTTGCAGAGATCAATGCTTTGGAAGATGCTCCTTGGACTACAAATCTTTCAGTCTCTGATTTGTAGATAGTATCGATCAGCCCTTCTTCATAATTGTACTTACCATAGAGCTGAGCAAGGGTATCATTTTTTATTGAGTTGTTAGCTCTCTGAGTCTGATTCATGCTCAGCCACTTTCTTGGAAGGCTATTGACAAAAGTAGCATTGATCTCAGCTTGACCAATAGTGACATCATTCAT
Source organism: Glebionis coronaria (assembly GCA_025667525.1). NCBI lineage: Eukaryota > Viridiplantae > Streptophyta > Magnoliopsida > Asterales > Asteraceae > Glebionis > Glebionis coronaria. The sequence goes on from CM046874.1 coordinate 495,702,453, forward strand.
AGCTAAGTCATTTAGAAGAATATTCAGCCTAGTATAGGTTTGCTGAACCTTTTCACCTTCAAGTGACTTAAAGGCATTAAACTGAAGTCTGAGTGCCTGAATCTTTGTCTCTCTTGTTTCAGAGGGTCCTTCATGGCCAAGAATGAGGTCTGTCCACATTTGTTTAGTTGTGGGACACTGAATGACAGACTTCATGATGTGCTTGGGAAGGCAGGAAATTATGATGCTTTTGAGACGTTTATCTTGGTTTGCTAATTTCCTATCAGCTGGATTCCATTGTTTGAGAGGTTTGGGAAGAGGGTTTTCTTCAGTGGATGTAAGCGCCATGGGAATATATGGACCATTTTCTAAAATTTCTAAAAGAAAAGGTTCAAGCCCATCAAGGTATACAAGAAATTGACTCTTCCAACTGGCAAAATCTTCCTCATCAAAGACTGGTACACTTGTTACGTGTGATCCACCTCTTGAGTCAAGAAGTTGAGGTAGATCATCGTCATTGGCAGGAGGGTTAAGTCTTGGTGAAGATGGATTTATGGAAGGTGATTGTGGTGGGTTAGAAGTTTCCGGCATGGTAGATCTTGATTATAAAACTGAGAACGATGTTTCTTGAAGGTTTTAATATCAAACACCGCTCTGATACCAATTGAAAGTCCCTAATCAATGCAAGAAACCCTAATCTTAACTTAATCAACACAAGGTATTACTTTTCAAACGTAATCTTATTATTGTATAATAAAGAATTACAAGTGTTATGGATAACACAGTTTGATGACAATGTGTTGTGCACACTTTGAACAACAATAAACCCTAACTTATGAATACAGTCGTAGCTGTTTGATTCACTAAGTTATAAGAAATAATGTTCTTAATATCTCAAAGTGTTAAACATTAATGCATGGATACACATCCTATTTATAGTGTTACGAGTTTGACTTAAACAGTACTTGATGTCGACTACACAAGCTTTTACAAGTTCCCACATCAGTCACATGATGTCCTTCTATTCTTGGTAGTCTTCCATTATGCTTTAAGGAACAGTTGTCAAAAACAGTTCCCTTATTCTTCATAGTCTCGAACACACAAATGGCATGTCCAAAGTGTGCTGAGAGTTATCAGGGTATTGCCACCCCTGTTAACTCTCAACCCCTCAGAGTCCCTGATACATCTTGGTTGTTATCCATCACAGCCAATGAGTATGTCTTCAGGTAATTCTTCGACTTCCCTGACAATGTCTCTGACATAGACTCCTCTGAGGTTGCTCACAGAGACTTGGATCTCTGTGAGTCTTGCGAAACTTGCCTGCCTCCTAGGCACAGGCAAGGGACTATCTAACAGCCTAATTATGTTTAAATCAATGATCAGGGAATCTAACAAGTTTAGATTCCCAACATAAAGTTTTTTGTAAAAAGAATTTTTGAAAAAGCTCAAGAAATAAGCCTGAAATAAGCCAAAGCTCTCTACACAAAATGACAAAATAGTCGTTTTTGAGTTCTAGACCACTTCAAGAGCTGATTCAACTTGCAAAAGGTTTTAAATCACTTAATTAAGCTTAATAATCAAAAAGATTTCAAATAGGCACAATGAATAAACTGGAATAAGCAATAAGCTGTTTTTGAAAAAGACAAATTAGTCGTTTTCTAGTCAAAAGCTAAAACCAAAAGCCGTAAACTTCAAAACTGACTTATAAACTCAAAATAATAAGATCTATCACAAAAAATAAGTTGTTGCACAATATAATAAGCTAGAATGACTTATAAATAAGATGTTGACCAATTAACACTAGCAGTGGCTAGCAACAGTGGGAAAGGGTTCCCACTACTTTGACTATTTGACTTGTTGTTTTAGAGAGATTCACTTGATGATTTGGACAATAAGGGCACCTCTACAACCAGTGAGTTGTAGGGAGTCACAATCAAGTAGAAAAACACAATTTCAACCAGCCAATTAGTACAGTTAATTCAAACAAGGCTCAGATATGACACAGACATGAACAATAAGCATTGATTGATGAAATAAGCAGATTAAGCAAGAATAAGCTAACCACAATCCACCAAAAGCATACAACAACTCAATAAGACTTATATAAACACAATCAACTCATTTCATGCATTGGTTACAAGATTTGAACTGATTTTAGGCTTAAATAATGTTACTGATATAAACAGATGAACACAAAAGCTTTTTGTTGATATACTTGTCCAAATCTTGAACTTTAAACCATCAAATCCACAAATCAGGTTACACAAATTTTGTTTTAATACTTGTTACCCATAGACTAGTATACAATCTAAGTGTGCACAAGATTTCAGTTCAAAATGACCTAAAACAAGCTAGTTAAGCCAAGATTTCAGATTTGATGTTACAAAGCATAAGACTTGCAGATAATGAACTCTAACCACACCAACAGCATACACAAGCACAAACAAACCCTAACACATACTCAGACCTACAAAATCTTGAAACAGACAGCAATCCCAAACAGCCTTTTAACTTTTCAAATCAAAATTTAACAAAGCGAAAAAACATTTTCAGGTTAATCCAAGCTTAAACAATCATCATAACAATAATATCATGCAGTTAGAACAAAAATCCAAGCATAAGAAGACAACATACACTAGCAGATACCAAAAAACTTAGCACCAAGATTTTAACAGATTTTTGGGAGAAAAGGTTCAAACCTCATGAATGTACATCCACACTCACGAATTTGAGAGCTTATGTGTCTAGCTAAACCAGACACAAGCTTCCAATAAGTTGCTAAGAAGAACAAAGTGAGAAACAAACAGATTAAAAAATGGAAAATGAACAAGATTTGTTCCAACTTGTACCCCACTCCTTGAATATTCCCAAACTAAGATCTCACTTCACCTTGATAATCT